>ML681964.1:222207-415670 GCA_007922195.1 Podocnemis expansa | reverse complement strand
CTTTATGACCTGATCCTATGTTTTACACCCCCTTGCATTTAGTTTCACTCCTTTCCATAAGTTCACCCATCTTTGAAGCATCTGAGGAAGTGGGATCTTCTCCCACGAAAGCTCATGCAAAAAATAAATCTGTTAGTCTTCAAGTGCCACACAACTGCTTGTTGTTTTTATAGATATAGTGACACCTACTGAAAGAGCAGAGAACTAAATTAGACACAAAAGTAACCAGTACTTTAAAGTGGTCAGATGGTTAATAACATCTTTATTTCTAAAAATAAATTATAGGCCAGATTCTGCCCCACTGAATCTGAGAGAAGCTCTATATCTCTATTTAACACTTATACAGTGGTAGCACTTGGCCCTCAACTAGGTCAAGGCCTCCATTGTACTGAGTGAGCACTGTACGTACATGTAGTAAATGACAGTCTCTGCCCTGAAGACCTTTTAAAAAAAAACTTCTCGTGTGAAAGGGAAGGCTTAAGATATCAGTGATCATTTCTTCAACAATGAAGGATAATAAAAGTAATTTATTGGATAATTCAACAGATGATTATATTTGAAATTAAAGCTCTTCAAACTAAAAGTCTGACACATTTGAGTATAAATTAGGCTCTATTTCAGATAATATTTTAGAATAACACACCACACATAAATGTAGAAGACAAAGTCAATGAACTTGATGACAAGATCAAGGATTTGCTATACAGCAAGATAGTACTAATGTCCTAAGTGGACCACTTTACAGGATGTGAGATAATGTACTTGTTCACAATATATTAGAATTTATAGAAAAAAGTAATTAAAACTATATATATGTTGTCTTTACTTTTGAACTGATGGTTATTGAAGATTTTATCAGCGAATTTCATTTTTTGTTTTATTGATTGCAGCTGATCTTCCTTTGATCACACACAAGGTATACTCTTGAAAATCACTTCTATGTTGTATAATTCTACACTAACTAGAAAGACTACTTGTAATGTCCACTATAGTAAATTTTCAGAACCATAACAAAAAATAAGATAATGAGACAGAAGTCCTGGGCACCAAAATATTTGTTATGTTCAGTAGAGAATAAATTTTGTTTTTCTTTGATAACTTTAAAATATAATTGGTACAGAAAGTTAACACTTTTATATAAACACTAGCTAAAAGTTGCCCATTATTTTATCCACACCTGCCTGTTCTGATGTGCTCATTTCTGTGTGGTTTTCTTGCAAGATTTGATATAGTTTTAAAAAATTCTACTCTAGAAGAATAAAATAAAGTTTACCAAACCCTTTCCTCTCATCAATTACAACCAGTGACAATTAGTTCTAGAATTCCCTAAATTGTAAGTCAATATGAATGGCCAGACCATAGTGTACTAGTTTTTGGGGTTCAGTCCTGTGAGATAGTTCTGCCCAAGAGGCATGGAGTATTTTCAACTCCATTGAACTCTGTGGGAAGGAAGCACAGAACCATCTGGGACGTATTCACTAGCTGCAGGATTAGGCACTTCATGCTGTGTTGCCTCATGTTGCCCACTAGAGGTGAACTTACAAAGAGGACAAGGAATCTATTCAGATTTAAATAAGTTTGGTTTTTTTTGGTAGCTGGAAGATTGGCAATCTAGTCACAGCTCACCATTGATAGTTATATAATTATCATCTTTTGGCTGTAGTATTGTGGGTTTGTTACAATGTTTCAATTTCTTGTGTAGCCCTCTCTTAGTCCATCCTTTGTCCTTACATGCAGAAGACGTGTTCACATTACAGTGCAATTAGATACCTGCAGCTGTCCCTTGCCACCTGACTCATTCTCATGGGGATCAGGCTAAGAGACATTAAAAGTGTGATATAGGTGTTCAGGTTTGAGCTGCAGCCTGAACTCTGGGTCCCATCCACTTCCCAAGGTCCTAGAGTCTGGGTTACAGTCCAAGCCCAAACATTTACACTACAGTTAAACAGCCCCTTAGCTTGAGCAGTAGGTTTTAATTGTAGTGTAGACATACCCAAAGAGGTCACTTACTTTTCCCTTCTAAGCAACTCTCTGGCCCACCAAAGGCCCAATGGGCCCTGAGTAAATTGCATACCTCAGTTACACAATGCATGGTGATCCCGCGTAGGATTTGGGTGAATATATTTAAAGCAGGGGTCAGCAACCTTTGCTGGTCTCCATGCCAGCCTCACCTCCCCAATCCTCAGGCAGTGCCTGGCAGCCCCTTCCACCAAAAATAAAGCAGCCGCAGTTCAGTGTGGCCATAGCTGGAGTGTCCTCCCCACTAAAAGCCACTGTGGGTTGCTTCTTTCGGTGGTGGCTGAGAGAGGCACAGGCATGCTGCCAAAAGAAATTGCCTGGACCATGCCTGGGGACCACCCTCTCTGAAAGAAGCTGTCTGGAGCAGCTTTTTGGCAGCAGGAGCATCTATTTCAGTGGTGCTGCTGAGGATGCCACACCACATGCCATTCCAAACTGGCTTGCAAGCTCCTCTTGGCACATGTGCTGAGGGTTGCTGACTCCTGCTGCAAGGTATTAGAGTTGCTGTATATAATCAACATAATTAACAGGAATCAAGAACCAAGAAATTGCAGGAAAATTCACCCATCACTTATGAAAAAGGTTCAGATTACATAAATAGAAGGGTGATATGTAGGAACCATGGATAAAAAGAAAAGTTAGGGAAATCAATCGCAACAAAGATACTGGAGTGTGAACTCTACAATAAGCAAACACCCCTCCCATCAAATAATCACATCTTCTCCGGTAATTTAATACAATTTGAATTCCACAAACAGACTGTAAAAAGAATAGAGGGTCCAACCCTAAAGTCTATCCACAGATCTCAGTTGGTCAGTATGTGCACACTGTGACCTGGGTTAGTTCTTTAGGATTGATTAAAGAAAAGTAAATTTGTTTTTGTCTGAGTCCTGGCTATCATTTGGTGCTGACACTCTCCTTCAACTCTCTGTAATCTTCACCATCTTTATATTTGACTTAATTGAGTTTCTTAGACTAGATCTTGATTTACCTCTGAGCACTTCCCTAAGAATAGAGTGAAAGTACTCACTGGGTATATCCACACTGGAGCTTGAGGTGTAAATTCAGCTTAAGCTGGGGTGGCTGTCTGATCCAGCTACCATTCTAAAAACAGACTATCTGCAGCAGCATGTGAAGCAAGAAAGGCTAGCTGCTCCAAGTAGGCACTCATCCAGGTATGTATATGTCTTCAAAATAGAATTTTAGAGCTCCAGCTAAAAACATAAACACATACGCTTTTGTTATAGTATCATACTATGAGACAGATTGCATTCCTGGATGAGAGGAGGTCCCTGTGTTGCTCAAATATTCATCATCTTCCCTTAAAGACTAACAAATTTATTTATCCTATGAGTTTTTATGGGAGAAAATCCCACTTTGTCAGACACTTTGAAGAAGTGGGATTTCCTCCCATGAAAGCTCATGTAACAAATAAATTTGTTAGTTTTTCAGTGCCACAGAACTCCTTGCTTGTTTTGCAGAACTTGACTAACACAGCTACCCCTTTGAAACTCATCTTCCCTTGACTTCCTGTGCTAGGCAGATCTAGTAGGTGAGGTTGGCATTCTATTTGTTCCTTCTGGATAGTAATCTGAGAGCTGCTTTCCATCTCTCTGTCCAAATGTGGGCAGGTCAGCCCTCCTCTATCTGCTGGTTCTATCTTTGGCTAATGGCTAGTTGTTTGGAGGGAGGGACTTCTCTCTACCCATTGCCTGCTGTAGCCAACTGCAGGGCTGTTACTAGGGTGGGCCAAGTGGGGTTTTGCCCTGCGTGCAGTATCAAGTGGCTTTGACTGACCACTCAGTTGAGGGGCATGCATTCTGTGCTGCTTGCTACGGTGAGCTCCTGATGCCAAAATACCTAGTCCCGGCGCTGGCCAACTGTGATCCAATGTGTCTACAGTAGCCCAAACTAAAAACGCCTACATCAAGACAGGCTGCAAAAGAATAGCAGACTCTCCCAAATGGTGCCTAATGCTGTAGTTAGATTACGAGCAAGTCATAAATTATGCTCTTGATATCTCACATTGGTTATCAAGGGGCCTACCAAAGAAATCCACAGCCCACTTTGTTGCATTTCATGCTGTGGCTCCCAAGCAGCAAATAGGTCCAGCACAGTGAAAGTTATTTAAAACTTTATTTCACTATGCCAAATATTCTTCTGATCCCCGGAGGGCCCAGACACTTTACCAGATCAATATTAGTTTGGATCTTGCCCAAAATACCTCACTGTCTTTGGTATCTAAAACAAAACCCTTGTACCTAAAAACAAAAGATATATTATAAAAGATAGGATAGCAAGAGAAATGTTAAATGGTCAAGACAATCAGATACATACATATGACTGTAAAGAAGGGGTCTCGAACTCAAATCACAAGTGCTGCATGAGAAGTAGTACATTAGCCTGAGGGCCACACCACTGAAACCTTTTCATACAACAATACAAAGTATAGTCAAAATGAAAAAAACTAAAGAGTTAACATATATATGCCAAGAGTAAATAAGTAAGAATTACTTCCATTCAAGAAGGACGTATCATCAAGAAGGCAAAGAGTAAGCAAACACCAGGAATGTTGCTACCCCATAAAAAGGGGCTGTCAAGGCTGTTTCTCCATTCTGGCACTCCAAGTGCAGAAGGTGGAGGCCTGCAACAGGCTCTAAAAGCCACTAGCCTTAAAGCCTGGTCTTAAAACTCTCTAAGGCCACCAATTCCTGGCCTTGGAGTGGTATTGCTGCCACCACCCAAACGCAAAAACCTCTTGAAACCCAGGAAGGTGCACTTGGGAAATTCCTTCCTGTGAGATACCCTCAACCATTTTTGTTTCTCACTCGCGAAAGCGCCTGAACCCCAGCTGGGATATCAGCTGAAACTGGGACAGAATCCCCTTTAATAGTTGGCTATACAGTCTGAGGCACATGCACACAAACCTCTTGCATTTCAGGACACAGAAACAGAGCTTACTTTAAAAGGGTAAAATCTTTAAAAAGAACAGATAAGAACATAGAGAGTTGTGTCTCTGGGATTTAACTTAGGTAGTTGCAGGGTAGTGAGAGGGGGCGCATGTGCTTAGCACAAAGAAATCCAAAAACAAACCAAAATCAAAGAAATACCCTGACCGCTTCTAGTTAAACATTCCCTGTTCTACTCATGCCTGGTTAGTTACAAACTGAGCTTTGGCAAGGATGTTGCTGGATCCTTCTTCAGGCCTTTTTACCTGGCCTCCTCCTGATCCTTCCAGGAGCTCTGCTGCATCCAAACACGAACAGGCAAGGCTGCTGCTCCCATTCAAAAACCTGTACTCTGTTCTTATTGGCTCTCCTTGGACTCACTGACCAGGGGGTTAATACCTTCCTCCCCAAGGTTACTACAGGTTGGGGGCCAATCTGGCTCCAGCCATTGCTGGCAAGCAGCAGACGGCCTGGAGTAAGATCCAGCTTCTGCCACTGCTGGCAAGTGGCAGGTGGCCCCAGCCTGGCTCTGGCTTCTGCTGCTGTGCTGCCAGCCAGGTGGGGCAGGTGGCCCCAGCCTAGATCCGGCTCCTGCCACTGCCAGCCAGCAGCAGGTGGCTGGAACTGGATCCAGGGCAGGGCCAGGTAGGGCCGGCCCAAGGCTTTTTGGCACCCTAGGCACCTGTGATTTTGGCAACCCCCTGGTGGTGGCCTGGGGGGCATAGACTGGGTTAAGCACCTAACTCCCCCTCGCAAGCCTGGCTGAGCCATGGGCTGGTCAAAGGTCATAGGCTAACTGGTGTGCTGGCCAAGGGGCACGGGCCAGCTGAGGAGCCTGTGGCCACCCTCCCTCCCACTCCACATAGTCCCCCCCACCTGACTGAGTGAAGGCTGGCTGAGGGGCATGTGCTGCATGGCCAGGATAACCATGCAGGGCTGGGCTGAGTAGGGGACTGGCAGAATGTGGGCCGGCTCAGGGGTGGGGCCAGTTTACCAGCCCTGTGCACACCCTCCCTTCCACTCCTCCTAGCCCCCTTCCCCTCCCAGCACTTACCTTTGCTGGAGGGGGGAGCAGAGGATTTCCCACCTTGCTCTGCCCTAGGCTATGTGCCTGGGCATAACAGGGCAGGAAATTTAAAATACACTAGCTGGCCCCAGAATGGCAGTCCCTGGTACCTCTTAAAGTCTGGTGCCCTAGGAGACCACTTAGGTTGCCTCTACGGTGGGACTGGCCCTGGGGCCGGGGCGATGCAGGGCACAAGCCCTGCAGCCCCAGAGGCAGCTATGCCAATGTAAACACACTTTAAATTTTGCATTATCAATTATTTGAGAAATTCTAAGTGTCATTGCAGTCTGCAGGAAATAACTTTAAGGGGCAGGCCACAAGTCTGAGACCCCTGCTGTAAAGTCCAGATATCAGTTTCTTTGTAGCCTGGGTGAGTTTGCTAGCTGTAAAGTTCCTCTGAGGCACCTCCAGCACCTTGATTTGTCTGTTAGTTCTTTGTTCAAAGCTTCAGTTGTGGAGAAGTTGATCCAGAGGCAGGAAGCAGGACTAAAGACAAAATGGAGATGGGTGCAGCCTTTAAATTACATTTTCTTCCAGTTAAACCTTGATATGCTGACAGAATCCACCTTTTACTAGGATTCAAGGTAAAAATTAGTAATTTGAATGTATCAGTAGGATTAGGTGCTTAACGATAGCGATTCGTTCTCTTATGCACAGAGTTAAACTGAATGCCAAATTTGGGGTCAGGAAAGAGGTTTGTGTTGAGAAGATTCTTAAAATTTTTTTTCTTTCTGTAACATCAATTGGTGTGCTTCTGTCAAAACTAAATGGCATATATAAAATTAATTTCCTGAGGATTCAGAGGACAGGAAAGAGTTGTTTTTTTTTTTTGAGGTCTGATATTGAGTATATTAAAAAATAAACTGTATTCTGTTCAGTTCTTATTAGGCGTCTGGAAAAAAATTTAAAATGTGCTGTCTAGATTGTGTGCAATTATACAATAGATAAATAAAAGTTAATTTAGCATGCCATTTACCACTATGAAAAATCTTACTGAAGTTAATGGGTTGTAAGCACTATGCTACAAGCTTGCAAGAGTGGGCCCTAAATTAAGACTAGACTAAACAGAAGACTACAAAGCAAGGAAAGGTAAGATAAGGGACAGGAAAATAATATTTTGTGGAGCAGTGACAGACTCATGTATGCATTAGAAAGTAGCCTATTTTCTTTATTTTAAACAGTGGCTAACACTGAAAGTAGATATGTGCAGAAGAGCCACTGCTGCTTGACATCCTGAACTCTGAAAAGAGATTACATAGTGTCAAGCAGGGGCCTGAAACACATGGGCCAAGGGCCCCATGCAGCCCTTAAAGTTATTTCCTGTGGCCCGCAATGACACTGTTGTTGCACATAGAATCATAGAATCATAGAATCATAGGGTTGGAAGGGACCCCACAAGGTCATCTAGTCCAACCCCCTGCCAAAAAAAAGCAGGACCACTCCCATTAGATCATCCCAGTCAGTGTTTTGTCCAGCTGGGACTTGAACACCTCCAGAGATGGAGATTCCACCACCTCCCTAGGCAGCTTATTCCAATGCTTCACCACTCGCCTAGTAAGGAAGTTTTTCCTAATATCCAGCCTGGACCGCCCCAGCTGTAACTTGAAGCCATTGCTTCTCGTTCTGCCCTCTGTTACTACCGAGAACAGTCGAGCTCCCTCCTCCTTGGAGCAACCCTTCAAGTAGTTGAAGGTTGCTATCAAATCCCCCCTCAGTCTTCTCTTCTGCAGGCTAAATAAGCCTAGTTCCTTCAGTCTTTCTTCATAGGGCTTGTGCTCCAGCCCTTTGATCATTTTGGTTGCCCTCCTCTGGACTCTCTCTAATTTGTCCATGTCCTTTTTGTAGTGGGGAGCCCAAAACTGGACACAGTATTCCAGATGTGGCCTCACTAGTGCAGAATAGAGGGGAATGATCACATCCCTCGATCTGCTGGTAACACTTCTTCTGATGCAGCCCAGTATGCCATTGGCCTTTTTGGCAGCAAGAGCACACTGCTGACTCATATCCAGCTTCCCATCCACCATGACTCCCAGGTCCTTTTCTCCAGTGCTGCTATTTAGCTGATCACTCCCCAGCCTGTAGCAGTACATGGGGTTTTTTCGTCCCAAGTGCAGGATTTTACACTTATCCTTGTTGAACCTCATGAGATTCCTCTTGGCCCACTGCTCCAGTTTGTCTAGGTCTCCCTGAATCCTGTCTCTGCCCTCTAGGGTGTCTACCGTTCCCCCCAGTTTGGTATCATCTGCAAACTTACTAAGTGTGCAATCTATCCCATCATCCAGATCATTAATGAAAACATTGAACAGAACTGGCCCCAGGACCGACCCCTGGGGTACACCACTCGTTACTGCCTGCCAACTTGACATGGAGCCATTGATTCCTACACGCTGAAACCGTTGTTCTAGCCAGTTTTCTATCCACCTTACAGTCCACGCATCTAACCCATACTTCCTTAATTTGCCAATGAATACTTGCAATATATTTGCATGAAAAGGTTTCAGTGGTGCAACCCTTGGGCTAATGGACTAGTCCTCATGCAGCCCTCATGGTGATTTCAGTTTGAGACACCTGGTGTAAAGCAAGCAGCAAGATATACTGAGAAGCAGCATGACAGGAAGGCTGCATGTGAGCTTGGACTGGCAGAAGGGAACAAAGGACAAGAAGCCCTACCTAAAGAATTTCCAAAGGGATAGCCGTGTTAGTCTAGTCCAGCAAAAAAACCAAGGAGTCGTGTGGCACTTAAAGACTAACAGCTGTATTTTTTGCATGAGCTTTCGTGGGAGAAAATCCCACTTCGTCAGATTTTCTCCTAAGAAAGCTCATGCGGAAAATAAATCTGTTAGTCTTTAAGTGCCACACGACTCCTACCTAAAGAGCCTGAATCCCCTATCTCCTGCCCCACACCCAAAAGACAGAAGAGCAGCTGGACAGGTGACAGACGAGCTATAGTGGGGATCGCGCCTGCACCCCCCTAGCACTGGTACAGCCAGTGCAGAGCAGAGCGTGGCCCCTGACAAGCAGCAGCCTAGGCTCACGCGTCGCACACATGGCTGTTTGCACCCCCATGCCGAATCTCCCCCTCCACCCGGCTCGTTTTAGCGAGCAGCCGACACGCGCATTCCACGGCCCGAGGGCCCCCGTGACAGACAGGGAGGGGCGTGGCTCGCGGAAGAGCTAGTGCGGCTGCGCAAGCGCCGATCGCGAGGCCCTTCCGACTCAACCATCCGCCCGGCCGGCACCACGTGGCAAAAGCGGCAGGGGCGGACCGGGCGCTACCACTCGGCTTCCTCTTACAGCCCCGCCCTTTGGCCTGCGCGCGCAGCCGCCGCTCCCCGCCTTCGCCTGCGGGCGCGTGCCGCTTCTCCTCACCTAGCCCCGCCCCCGGGCGCGCGCTGCCTGAGCCGGCGGGTGTAACGGCCCCCTCCCCGTCATTGCTCATCCCCCTCTGCTCCTTCCCGCCCTTCCCTGCGGCCCGGCAGTAAAGAGGTGGCGGGTGAGTGTCCGCGGCCCCCGCTGCCGGGAGAGGAGGAGCCCCTTGGCCCGGTCCCCCGTCCCACCCGGCCCGTTCCCGGGCAGGACCCGGGAGAGGCTGGGGAGTTGGGAAACTGAGGCACGGGGGGGGGGGGAGGTTTGGAGGAGGCCCCTGGTGGGTGGGTTTCTGCGGGGTCCGCTCGTTCTCCAGGAGCCCGCAAACGGGTCCTAAGCCGCTCCTGGCCAAGTTTCTGCGGCTCTGCTTAGTAATAAACTAGAGTTGTTGCCGCACTTCGCCGCCTCCTTTACTCCTCAGGGAGCTGCGGTTGGGGTGGGGCAGGCCGGATTGCATTTTGCAAGTTGCTCCTTGGCTGAAGTTGCTAGCTGCCTTTGATAACGAGCGAACGGCTTCCTTTCGGAGCAGAGCTACTAGTGTTGCCCGGCAGAGATGGTTTTGCTAACTGGGATTTGAAGGGGAGCGAGTTGTGGGCTCCCCCCCCCCCAAAAAAGATGTGGACAAATTATAAAGAGTCCAGCTGCGAGTAATGAAAATGATTAGGGGCGGGGCGCATGATTTATGAGGAGAAACTGAAGGAACTAGGTGTATTTAGCCTGCAGAGGCGAAGACTGAGGGGAGATTTGATAGCAACCCTCCACTACTTGAAGGTGTGCTCCAGAGAGGAGGGAGCTCAGCTGATCTCAGTAGTAACAGAGGACAGAACAAGGAGCAGTGGTTTCAAGTTGTAGCTGGGGAGCTTGAGGTTGGATATTAGGAAAAACTTTCTCACTAGGAGAGCGGTGAAGCATTGGAACGGGTTGCCTGGGGAGGTGGTGGAATCTTCATCTTTGTCTAAGGTCTGCTTAGACAAAATCCTGGTTGGGATGATTTAGTGAGAGTGGCCCTGCTTTTAGCAGGGGGTTGGACTAGATGACTTCATGAGGTTCCTTCCAACCCTAGGATTCTGTGATTTAGACTGCTTCTAGGGTTAGATACAGTTGGTGATAATCTCAAGGTAGTTTTTAATGCTAGTTTCCTCCGTGCTTAGGTCACTCAGAGGTGTGCTGAAGCATGCAAGAAACATTTTGATGCCCTTTACAGCTGCGTTTTTATCTGCACAATGCCATCTTTTGAATTACAATACAGTATTAATAGTTAGATGACTGTTTCTCCTTGGAGCAAAAGTTATCTATCCTTGCTTGAATACTGAGCCATAGTGATGGAATTTTATGAATAAATACATGAAGTGGATAATGTGGACACTATTGTTTTACTGGAGAACAAATAAGTAGTACCTGAAGAATAATCTTTTGGCCTGAAAACCTTTGTATTGTAACTTTACTAAATAAAAATGTTTTACAGTAGTGAATAAAATAATGAAATTTTATATATTCTTCCATTCTAATGCATCATGAAATACTTGACGTATAATGGTTTATATACTTTCTGTGTGCTAATAACTAAACAGGATAGTGCATTTCTATTTCTGCCTTTTGAGTGCTGGCATTTGTGATATGTCTAAGCAGAGATGGCATGGCATGTCAATTGCACTCCATGCTACCTTTTAGACATACTTCTGGGAGCATCAAGTATTGGGTATAGGAGGAATGTTTATTATTTTTATTGACAGTAGAGTGTCAATTGTCATACGCACACTTAAGTAGATTGCAATTCTGCTTGGAAGAATGATTATAAAATGGCGTAATGGTGTTCCATGTTTGTGTCCCTGGTGGTGTCCCATCAAACATGGATTTTTCCCATATGTAGTGCCTCATCACAAATAGTAAAAGGTTCTGCAGGCCAAGTTGTACATGGTTAGATCTGCGTAACTGCTGCCTTCAGGTATCATAATTGTTGACACCTGTGCAACCTCGAACGTGAGACTGATTGGAATTTATTTAATGACTGTTAAAGCACAAGATGGACTAGAATCTCTGCTTTTTCCTCAGCTCTGTAGTGCTAACAGGAATAAATCTTTTCTGTGACAGCTCTTTTTGAATAAGAAGCTGAATTTTTTTGCAGGACACTTTCAGAGTAGAACTATTCTTTAAAAAAAAAAAAATTGGCTAATAAAGACTAGTGTTTATCCAGTGCTATTCATATTGACAAACACTGACTAATTTTCACATCTGTTGGGATTAGACATGTATTACCCACATTTTTAAAAAAAATAGGAAAACCAAAGGAGAGAGTTGGAACAAATTGTCTAAAATGGCACTGTGAGTTAGTCACAGAGCCAAGATTAAAACTTTGACTTCCAATATTATTCTGTTCTTCTAGATCAAGCCTTTTGTACAGATTTACCTCTAAAATGTAGATTTACATTTTTAGAACCTACTATAATTCCTAATATATTAATTTAAAATGTGCACATTTTATTTTAGCATTATGAGCACCAAATACAATGGGATTCACTATGCCTGAGAACTAGCAAGTAAGACTGACTACTAACACAACTTAAACTGACCAGGCTGATTTCATTGTTCAAGTCAAAAATAAATAGCATAATGTAAATAATAAACTAAATTTTTAAACATAATTTCAATTTTAATTTATAAAAGAGAGAGAAAATTTTGATTGAATTGATCTGTATGTTGACGAATCCCTGTAAATTTGTAGCCTTAGCTATACTTGGAAGTACCTTGTCTTGCATGCTTCATGGAGAAACTCAGCAAAGCTATTGCATGAAGAATGGACATCGTGATGTGTCTGTTTCGTGGAGAATACCTGCATAGGATTGATGCCTTGTTGAGTTTGAATGAGAGTGAGAAATAATACTTATGGTCAAAGGCAATGGAAGAAATTCTGGCTGAACCGAAGTCAGTAGCAAAACAAAATTTTATCCAATGTGGTTCAATCCAACCTATTGTTCTCATGCACTGAGCAGTCAGAGCACCAGATGACCATTTTTTTCTTTTGAGTGTGAAGCATACAGAAAAAGATAAGCTGTGCTGCAAGGATAAATATGTGCTTAAGGAACAATGTCAACATAAAGCATCAGTTCACGTCACTGAGACCACTCATTTAAAGCTGTGCACATGCTTAATTCTCTGCAACCAAACCTTAGATTCATTTAGGTAATACTGACTTTGAGCCAAGTCCATTAACCACTGTGCCTTATTTTTCCCATTTGTAAAATGGGAATAATATTTACCGACTTACTTAAATGAGATGATGTGACGTTTCAATTAGTGTTTATAAAAAAGGCTTGCAAAAATTTAATGAAAACTTACCACCTCAGGCTTAGTTTATTTACTGTTATTGATATAAAAAAATCTAATGATTTTATTCATCTGTCTGTCAAAAAATATTTTAACTGGGTAAGGGCTAAATGTACTGCGGAGTAAATGGATTAGTATTGTTTTTATTAACATTTTAATTCTCTGATAAATATGCCGTAGAAGGTTACAACATGTCTCCCCCATTTGGTAACAATTGTGACAGATTTTACCCTGTTGGGAAAAGGGAGATGGCCTCAGTGCCTTCCATTATATCTATATCTATATAATATAAAATGATTTTTTTTTTTTTTTTTTTTGCTTTTGTGACACCACCACCACCAATGTGCTATACGTGCTGGCAACAGCTGATACAGTGTCCACCAAAATCAGGCAACACTGCATGGAGTGAAATCTGGTGGTGTTTGTTCAAATGCTTTGTAGCACTTTCACCAACAGGCACTGTGCCTGCTGTCCTTAGGGTGTGTCTATGCCAGAGGTTAGCAACCCGGGAGGGGAGAAGAGACATTTCCCCCTGGTTGTCCCCCCCAACCTCATGAGCAGGAGCCAGCCCATTGGCAGCGCCGCAGCACCCTAGTGCTGGCCGGGGGGGGTGTGCACGGGCAGGGCGTGCTC
This sequence comes from Podocnemis expansa, assembly GCA_007922195.1. Lineage (NCBI taxonomy): Eukaryota > Metazoa > Chordata > Testudines > Podocnemididae > Podocnemis > Podocnemis expansa. Next base: position 402,314 of record ML681964.1, on the reverse strand, counting down.
CCTCCCTCCCTCCCTCCCTCCACTGGTGGGGTGGAGCGGAGGGGCCCCGACTACCCCCTGGCCATCCCTCCCAAAAATGGGCAGGGGAGAGCTGGGCCTTGCAGAGGCAGGGCCCTGGAACAGCCTCTCCGCAGAGTTCAGATTGCTTCGACCTGGCCACCCCCTGTCCTGGATTGGGTCCATTCAGCCCTGGGGTGGCCTGGTTGAAGTGGCCTGAACTCTGCGGAGGGGCCATTCCAGAGCCACGGCCCCACCTCTGCAAGCTGCAGCTCTCCCCCAGCTGCTTTTGGGAGGGCTGGCTGGCTGGTAGGTGGGCCCCATTTCCTCCGCCCCACTAGCGGAGGGAGGGAGGGATGGTTTGAGTGAGTGCTGCCTGCGTACCCCCCTTCCCCTCTGCCAGCACTAGGGGGCCACAGCACAACTGCTGGGCCGGCTCCAGTTCATGTGGTTATGCTGGGAGGGAGGGTGAGCCGGGAGTCCTCAGGCACACCTGGCTCCCTGGAAGAGACTTCCAGGGAGCCAGAAGGGGGATGGCTGACTGAGCCAGCTTTGCTGATCCCCGGTCTATACTGATGGCTGCAAGATTGCCGCCATCAGCGCAATCTTCTGGGTACAATTCAGCAGTGAGTATGAATTCATTGCTGTGCTCCAGAAATTGTTTCAGCAACTCCTGCCCCCTAACAGGAGTTGCTGAAAGCTGACAGCAAGCCATTTGTGGTTGGCTTCCCCCAGTGTATCTTGGCGGCTTAGAAAGTTGGTGGTAGATACAGAAGATAGTTTCGGTGCCTTGTGTATCTGCTGTCAACTGCTGCTGAAAAGCCTGGTGAGTGTAGACTAGGACTCAGTATGCCTCTGTTTACAAGGTAACTGCAAACATACCATAACTTACTGTAACAAATTGTCTGTTCTGTAGATTGCATCCTGAATAATATTTGTTACATTGGCATGTTTGTTTTGTCTTCTGCATTTAGTAAGGTGTCAAAGGATGAAAGAAAGCTGGTCTGCATTTGACACGTTTGAGCCTCATTTCAGGCCTCTGGTGGTTATTGAGCTTGCAAAAGACACCAAAGAGGAAACCAAAGAATGGCTCACTCAAAGAATCGTGGAAACAAAGAAAAATGGAGGTGAATACAATGTTCCTTCTCACAGATTTTGAAATTGTGTTGGTTGACACTAACTTACAAAATTAAATTCTTGCTAAACTTGTTTCTCAACAGGTGACTAATATATTTGATTTGCAGCAAAGGAAGAATAAACTTATTTTTTCTTGAGTGCTTGTCCCTTTGTTTATTCCACTCTAGATGTACATGTGCCTGGATTAGTAGTTTTTTGTTCGCAGGATCTGTTTGATCCATGAGTGTGCCATGGCTATGCCTGTGCCCCAAACTCAAGGTAGAAAGGGAGGTATGGGACCACTTCAGCTTCTTCGTTTCATCCTGGGCCTGAGCTTGAGTGCTTCAGTGTCTGCAGCTTTACTTTAGCCTCTAGTTCTTGTTTATAGTAAATTTGGATTAATACTTAGTAATGTGTTTTGTTAGTATAGTTGTCCACTGTTTATAGCTATGAGACTCAAAGGAAATTTATTTTCCCTTAGCACTACTACAAGCAGCTTGTTTGTTGAGAGATGATTATGTGTAAATCTCAATCAAATATTGAACATGGTGGGTTTTCCACCTTAATTGACTCACGCTTGTCATCACTAATTTTTAGGAGAATTGTATATCCCTTCAAAGTGAGTGAGTGTGGGTTGTTTTCCAAGAGAATAAGGAATTGTAGGGAGAATAAAACTTTCCCTTTGGATCATTCTGTGATGGCTACTTTAGCTTCTGTTCCCTCTGATACTTGTACAACAGCCAGAAGAACAAAAGAGTAACCCTTTGATGCTGAATTAATTAGCTCTGGGGTGCATGCAGTTAAGCCTTCCTCGAAAGAACCTGATAAGAAAAGCTATGTAAAAGTGGTTGAGGGAAAATTTAAGCATCCTCCTAAAGAGAGGAAGGGTACCTCTCCTCAGAAATCCTCTTAAAAAGATGTCAAAATCATCTTTCTGCTTCAAGTTGAGTAAGACTTTTTACATTCTTGTATAGCTACAGATGTTGCATTGAAGAAGCACAATACTGGTTCAAATAATGATAAAAGGGCTCTGTGATTTTGCCTGGCACTGAGTCTCTTGATATGGAACTCCTCTTGGTACCCAGTGTGCACTGATTGCTTCCTCATCATTGGCACTGACTGTTTCTGCAGTGTAGGGCAGGTTGGTGCTGACCACTATGTTGATGGTGTCAAGTATGCTCCATGTTTATAATGCTCTCCAACTTTCAGTAATAATTTGATATGCTGATCTGAGATTTTTTAATGAACCTGAATGCCTCTTATTATCTGGAAGCTTAAAATAACCTCTGATATTGGAATCAGTACTTCCCTCAGTACTGTCTTCCTGTCTGGTACTGACTGTAAGACATGATCAACCTCATACTACTACTGCTGCTGCTGCTCCTTTACTTGAGTCTGATGTATCATATCCATCACCTGAATCTCGGCATATTTGGAATGACTCACCTGTGTACTCTTCAAGAGCTCATTCCACAACTTTAAGCTTGGGTAGAAGATCTAGGTTGTCCTGTAATCTAGACATAAGGAATATCAGACTTCTCATCTGCTTTTGGAATCTTATCTGCGCCTATACACTGTCCCTCAGTGGCCATACTGGAGTCACTGGGTTCCTGTACAAGACATCCTTCCCAGGTACCTTTCCAGAAAACAAAGGGGGAAGACAGAGAAAAATCAATTGAGTCTCCTGGGTATACCTAACAGGAAGAGCTCTCAGAAGAGCAAGATCAACCGTGGGGAGAGAGTTCAGTTACTCTAGTACTTTCTTTTATTCTGGTGAGGCAGTGACTTCTGCTTTGCCTTCATGACCTGATGACTTAAAAAGCTTTCAGAAGCTAATGGAAAAAAGTAGAAGCTTCACTTCAGATCCCTTTAGAGGAGGTCTAAGAGATCCATAAATTAACTGTTCTTGACAACACCATTCCAGGAGGATTTCTGTTTAGTTAAGGAAGCTCTTTTGAACAAAAATTGTGTGTCAGAGTCCTGCAGCTGTTGCGTGGGATGAAAAGAAATATGTGTCAGGTAAAGCAGGCAAGTTCTTGTACTCACACCCTGTACCGGACTCCCTTGTGGTAGGGACAGTTAATGAGAGGAATAAACAGTGACGCTCTAACACAGCCCCCTGTAATAAGAAGTAAAAATACTTAGATCTATAGGGATGGAAAAAACTATTCTTCTGTAAGTTTGTAGTTCCATATATCTAATTACCAAGTTCTGATGGCAAATGATGACTAGCTCAGTTATAAGGAATTGATTAATATTAGTGGCAAGTTGATGAGGGAGCATAGGAAACAATTCCAGTCACTAACAGCTGAAAGGCAGTTTATGGCAAGGTCCTCATTACATGCATCATTATACCCTGCAAATGCAACTTTATGCTCTGTGGCAACTTCTGCTTTAATAAGTTGTTGTTGCTGCAGTCCTTGGACATTTCATGAAAAATGCAGCCCAAAGCAGAGGGTCTTCCGTATGAGGGCCCTAATCTATTCTCTCATTGAAGTGAGGAGTTCCACCATGCTTTTAAATATCTCTAGGCCACTTGATAGTCTCTAGGTATTCATACCCCTGCAAACAAAACGAAATAGAACACCAAAGTGAACCTTTGCCATACCCGAGACAGAGGTTAACTCCACATTCCTTTTACAATCAGCTGTCTTCAGAGCATCTTAGGAAATGTCAAAGGATGCAAAAGAGACCACCACCTGATGCTTCTACGTACTCATCACAGTCATCAGCAAGCCTCCCTTTTGATGGGATTGACAAGAGTTGTAGAATAATCATCCTTCCAGATCTAACTACTCTATTTTCCCCTAATTTCCTTTGTGAATTAGCTTTCCCAGTTTGAGAGCGCATAAAGCAATTGAATCAGACAAGTGGATATTAGACATTATTACAACTGGCTGTGTGATTCAGCTTCACATCATCAACCCCATCCCATCTTTCCTGTTTCTTTTTAAGGGTCCTTCTCACAAGAAACTTTTCATCCTGGATATGGGTGCTTTACTTCAGTTGTGTGCAATAGAACCTCTTCCCCCTCAAGGAAAAGTTTTATCTTAATATATTTTCTCATACCCAAGGAAATAAAATGGTTGGAGGCTTATCCTGAATCTCAGAAAGCTCAGTACTTTCATTTACTATTTGAGATACAAGATGGTTACTTTGGCCCTCATTGTACCATATCTCTATCAGGGAGACTGGTTTGTTGTTCTTGTTCTCAAGAATGCTCATTTCCACATTGATTTAGCCTTTAAGTGCCACAGCACTCCCTTGCTTGTTTTGCTGAACTAAACTAACATGCCTACCCCTTTGGAACATTTTCACATTGACATGTATCCTGCACAGTAGAGATTCCTGCGATTAGTCCAAATCACTATCAATAAAGGATTCTTCCTTTTGTGCAGTCACTGGCACCAAGGCTATTCATGGCTCTGTTAGCAGTGGTAGCGGTTTTAATTATGGCAACAGGGCAGTGGTGTCTCTCTAGCTGGCTCACGGGCTAGTTAAAGGAATTTTCCTATCAAGATGTTCAAAATTCCATGAAAATGGTTCCACTCTTTCAGACTTTCAATTGTTGAGTAAATTAAGAAATGTCTGTTTTTAATAAAAGTACAGTACACAAAGTTTTATTGGCACAGATCTGGATTGCAGGACAGCCAAAGTGTACTTACCTCATGACAGGTTCCAGACTATATGTAGTTTGGTGGGTCAGCTTAAAAGAAACCATTGAACATCAGTAAGATCTTGACAGTGTGCTGTGTCACATAGCCTCTTGTGCTTTTGTGATGCATTATGACGAACTACATCTCTATTGCATGCAAGTTTGGTTGAAGATGGCATACATCTGGACCATACAAAGTCTGCACATACTTGTGTGAGTAAGTACAGGATGTTTTCTTCATCCTTGACTGGTGGAAAGACTGCTCTCCCTCTTCCAGTAGAAGTGATAGTTATAGACACATCCTTACTGGGTTGGGCAGTTCATCTGGATTGTCATTTAGCTTGGGGAAGAGTGTTTGCTACATATCTCTGTTCAGGAGCTCAGAACAGTGTACAATGCATGAATTTATTTCTTGCTGATGATTCATGAGCAGTCTGTTCAGATTATATCAAGAGAACACAACTAAAGATGTTTATATGAACAAGCTGTTTGGAGGGAGATCCTTTTATTGTGCAGAGGCACTAAAGTTTGGAATTGGTGTAGACAACATTGCATCACTCCATCAATGGTCCATTTTCTTGGTCTCCAGAACACATTAGCAGACAATCGCATCATGCAGTTCTCCACAAAATGCTAATGGAAATTTTCCAAGGTGATGATTTGGTTCATTTTCCACAAGCAAGGCTAGCTAGCAGAGGCATGTTTAGAATAGATGACAAAAGATGTCGGATATTTTGTGCCAGAGGAGATGAAAGCCAAGGCTTTCTGGCAGATGCATTCTTACTGTTGTACTCAAAGCAGCTCAGGCATACCTGTCTTCTAATTCTGTTGATGCTGAGGATGTTCAGGAAAATCAGACAAGACGACAGATTATTCTCTAAATTTTTGTGTGGCTGCGGAAATTTTCTTCCCCACAACTTTTTACTTATCCATTCATTCTCTGATCCAGTTGCTTCTTGTGCTGAATTTTGTGACTTGAAGTGAATGAATGACCCATTGTCCTTATCTGTTCTCCTTCCACTTAACTGCTTGGTTTTGGGATAGATGTTAAAGCTAGAAAATCAGTGGAAAAGATTCTGCAAAAATGTATTGTGTAAAGTCAAACAGCTTTGTCACCTTGTGTGACCTGTGTAAGTTAGCACCTTCAAAGCTGCAGATAACTGACATTGTAGACTATATCTTTTAGCAGAAGACCTCAAGTCTGTTACTCAGCTCTCTGAGGATAAACCTGGCAGCTGTTAGTGCCTTCCACATCCCATAGATAGCTTTCAAGTATTTTTCCACCTTTCCATATGTAGGTTGCTGATAGGTTTGACGGGAGAATTTCCAACTGTAGTAGAACCAGTTGTAATATTGGACTTTAGTGTGGCAAGTCTGTAGGAACCCTTGGCTTCATGGGACTTTTCTTTTTACATCTATCTGTAGAAATCTTTTTTTGGAGCAATAACATTTGTGAGAGGAGGGGGAGAGTCAGGAGCTCTCATGGCTGACTCCCCACCTCCCCCAACCTCTTATTGGGACAAAGATTCCATTAGACCAGGGATTCCCAACCGTTTTAAGGCTGGGGACCCCCTATACAGGGGGAAGGAAGTCCGCAGCCCCCAGCGGCACCTCCGCACAGTATGTGGCCCATGTGGGGGCAGAATGTGGCCCACTGCTCCCTGCGGCCATGGCCCCTTCACCTGAGTCGCTGCAGCCGTGGCCTCCTGTCCTTGCCCAGGGAGCCAGGAACTGCCGCAGCCATGGCCCCCCTCCCCCAGGCCGGGAGCCAGTGCAGCCATGGCTCCCCTCCCCGCTGATCCCCTTCCCCCCAGTCCCTTTCAGCCCCCTTACCTGGTCACTGGAGCTGGGGGCACCTGGCCTCCTCCTCCTCCCCCCCCCCAAATACTCTGAGCATGCTTTGCGTGCTCAGGATGGGAGTTTTAAAAACCCACAGCCTGGGGGAAGTTTGCTGCTGGCTGGCTGGAAGCCTGGGTCTATATGGCAACTGGAGACCCAGGTGACATCCTGCCCCAGCTCCCAGCCTGTCCGTGGACCCCCTGGAGCCATACTGTGGCCCACAGGTTGGGAACCACTGCCTTAGACAGCACCCAAAATAGTGTCCAAGTTTCACCTGAGTTGATTGTACATTTGCTGGTATTTTATCCAACCTCCTGTTCATTCTGATGAGGTCATGTTACATACTTCAGATGGATGGTAACCTACTTTCAGAGAACAAAACCGTTCTGTAGATCTCCAAAATTGTTCATTTTGTTTGCTGAAAGAATTAAAGAAGTCCAGATATCCATACAGAATTGTCAAAATGTAATGCAATGCAAAATCCACTGTACCATGAATTAGCTAAATTAGCATCTCTAATCAATATTAATATTCATTTGACAAGGTATCAAATAATGGCAGAGACATCTCTCAAAAGTGTTAAAAAGTGGCGTCTTCAGTGAGGATGAGAATTCTGAGTCCTCAGTGTTCCATAAAATTGGGCTTTACTGTATGATATGTATTACAATAATTTTTAATATGTACCTGTTATATGTTTCTTACTTTGAGTTGCCTTTCTCTAAAGGTGCCCAGCTGTTGGTTAAATCTTTGGTAAAAGAAGATGGAGAAAGAACACATGGAAACCAACATTTATATCTTGTTGGAGCCTCTCATTTAAGGCTGCTGCTTGGAGCTGAAACTGTGGGATTGGTAAAAGAATGTAATGATAACTCAATGAGAACCTTTACATACAGCAGTAGGAAAAACTTCAAAGATTTTGCAGGTAATGTGCCTGAAACGTTTTAGAATTGTTCCTGAATCATTGAAAAAATATGTGGTCAAGGATTATCAGTGCATAAGCACACAACTCAACTAGTCACTCTTTTATTGTTTTTCTGTTTCTTGGAATAGTCAAACCCAGCATAAGTAGATAGAATAAATCACTGTTCTATGTAATTCTTTTGACCTTTGAACATGCAGACTACATTTTGGAATTAATCTGTGTTTCCTGTTAGTGGGTGAGTCACAATCTTGCAATGTGCCTGTACTTCAAGTTTTTTTGTGTGCTTTAACTGCATGTTCATTTATGATATGAAAGTTTATAATAAAGTTAACAAAGGCCTTCAAATGTAGTAGAAAGTAATATGTACACAATTAACACTCTAAAATATTAGTTAGTATTGTTGCCTCCCTTTCTGATTTAAAAAAAATCCTGTGAAAAGCAAAGTTTTTGGGATTAACTGCATTTTAATTAACTGGAAAAAATGGGAATAGTTTGCTCCATGATGCTTGTACATCATGTAGTTGGCCACTAGTATAGGACATGATAGATTCATATTCAGTTTGGGAGTTAATTGGGGAAGAGACCGTTTCTTCTTTTGTTTGGACGTTCTGGGCAGTACTGAAAATTATAATATATTGTTGTAAGGCAGGTGACCAGGAATTCTACTGTGGCAGAACGCTCTCAGTGCCTAAATAAAAAAGCCACTGGCACCAACAGTTTCAGTAATGCTTCTCTCATCACTGAAAGTGCCCTGGGCGGGTTAGAGTGGTCCCTCCCACCCCCTTCCAGGAGGCTCTCTATTTTTTGACCTGGCACTGAGCATGCTACATTTGTCAATCACTGCTTTAAGTGGTGGTTTTTAACCTTTTTACCATTGTGGGTTGTAACCAGTACCTGAATGTACCATGTGGGCCACAGCTGTGTACTGATTGGCCCACAGAGAAGCACTGCCTAAGGTTACCACGTGCAAGGATTCTTTTTTAGGGGTTTAGCTCCTTAGGAGGTGATTGGTAGAATTCTTCCTGTTTTCCAAAATAGTACCAGAGTCCATCTTAAATTGCTCTATTGTCTTGTCAATATTTTGTCATGTGTCCATTTCAGTGACACCCTTCTCCATATTTTCTGTGCCAAAAGGTTCTTGGAGTTTTGTTTATCATGACTAAAGCCCTTAAATTGATCCTTTCTTTGCATGTTTTGGTGTCAGTTTGCTGGACAGTGCAGTTACCAAGAATACCTTATCCAAATAGTTGTTCCAGTGCATTTCGTTTTGTGCTCTGGCTGTCCTGAAATTGGGAGACAGTGCCAAGGCTCATTGATCAGAGAAGGCAGTCGTCCCTGCTTGTCTCATATATATTTAGATTTATAAAAATGCTAAAAAAGGGTGCCTGTCTTTATGCTCAAGATGTGTTTGATGCAACTTAAAAAAGACACCCTAAACACAGTAATTCCCCTCCCTCACAAAAAATTCCCCTCATTTGCAGTTCTTCCTGGTCCTTATTTTCAAATGCCTCTGAAAAAGTTGATTCTTGCAACATACCCTGAAGGTCATTCCATTTAAGTTATTGCAGACCAAGTCAGGGAGTGAATTGAAGAGTTGCTGGACTTTCATAGGGAGTGATCTCCCAGTAGTGCCCTTTAATTATACTGTCAAACTGTAGCTTGAGCAAATTCACTGATCTCAACTGTGGCCATAAGGGATGGGCAAAAAGCTGTCCCTCACATAGTTAGTCAGGTTCATAAGTCTTTCAGACCTTTAAAATCAAAACCAGCATTTTAAATTTCAGCTGGAAGTTCATAGCCAGCCATTGCAGATCATGAAACACAGGTTTCATGCACTTGTGGCAAGATACTCTGTAAATTAGGGAGCAGTTGCCTGCCAAATCTGCAGTATGTGGATGGTTTTAAGGGATAGCACCCACATAGAATTAAAGTAGTTGAGGGGACAAAAGGATGGACAAGTCATGGGACCCTTATTGAAAAGGAATGGTGTCAATCTCCTGACTGTAGATGTAAGAAATTGAGCTGGTTCTTGTTGCTACTTAATCTTCTAGCAGCTGGGATTTCAGCTAGACCTCTAGATTGCAACCCTGACCAGCAAATAGTAGATGCAAATCCTCAGTTAAAAAAAGAAGATATTTGTCACCTTAACTTTTAGTTATTTCTCTCAGGCTATATCTATACTGCCAAATTAGTCTGGACTAAGGAGGCTTAGTCTGGACTAATTTGGCCCACGGCCATGCTAGCCTTTGCCTTGTCTGAACTAAGAAATTTCTTAGTTCGGACTAGGCAAAGGTTAGTCCAAACTAATTAGTACCCCTCGTCAGTTTGGGCTAGCTGGCTTAGTTCCAACTTTAGTTCAAACTAAGCACATGCAATACATGAAATAATGGCTTGTTCAAACTTAAAAAGTTCAAACTAAGCCATTGGTTCAAACTAGCCGCACATTCTAGTTTTAACTAAGAAGTTGGTTTGAACTAGAATGCATGACTAGTTTGAACTAAAAAGCCGTGGTTAGTTTGAACTAGCCTGAGGTTAGTTCGGGCTAACCTCGGGCTTCTTTAGTTCAGACTTGCAAGTCTGAACTAAATTTTTAGATGTAGACATAGCCTCAGATACTAAGTATCAGCTCAGTTTTACCTAGGTTGTGCCTCAACTAGCTACTACTTATTCATGCCCCAGTCTCACCAAGATATATAGTAAGATCATTGACTGTTTTGGCTGGATCGCATAAAATGAAAACATAAAGTCCTGTGTCATCTGCACAGTAGACACTTGTTTGCAGTTAGCTGCTTACGAGCAACATTTTTACTGGGAATGTTTTCCCTATTGTGTGAATTGTCCTCTTGATAACATCAACATAGCCACCACGTAAGAGCAACATTTGTGACATAATTCACATCTGTGGTGATGAACGGCATGTAAGGGCATTTCTGCCTCAAACTGCAGCTGTCAACTGCTCTCTTGACCTTGGCCCTTCAGCGCAGCTCCAGGGCACACAACCTTGTCCTCTTGCCCTGCCTGACAAAGTCTAGAGAGTATGTGTATGGGAGAAGCTTGTGGGAGAGATTTGGAAAAGGGTTTTTTCAGGGGGAAGGAGAAGAGGGGCATCATGGGAGGGGACATAGGCACAGTTGAAAGCTTCCTTCTCCCTCCCTCAGCATCTGGCTTACTGGCTGTGGCAGGGGAGAGGTAATGTAGCTATTTTGCAGTCGTAAATGTCATGGACCTCCCTTCTCCCGTGCACTGAACTGTCCTCCTCCATCTTGGTGGTTGGCGATGGACTGTGGGTATGCTGTTTTGCAGTGGGAGTCAGGGGACCTCTCTCTTCAGGGCCCTGACTTGTCCTCTTGCTTCCTCCCATCTCAGCTGTCTGTTCTAGGAGTCACCCACTTTGTTGCCCTTCCTGTCCTTCCATCCTTCACCAGGATGGGTATGAAGCTGTCAGCAAGAGCATTGTCAAGTTGGCCCTGGCAGTTGGGCTCGCTCAGATGTTTTACTAACTGGTGTCTTCCTTGCCAAAGCCAGGGTTCTCCTCAGTGTCGGAATTCCCTTGCCATACATCTTCAAACTCCCCCTGCCCTCTCATGTGGTTCCTGTTGCTTCTAAAACACTCTCTTTAACTCTTCATACGCCTTTGGTCAGATAGTATTCCCCATAACAGCAGCAACCACTTAGGAGCAACACAGAATGGGCATAGATACATTGCTACTAATACACATCCCTTTACAGGAATTTATAGCCCATATGTTCTTATTAAGCTGTTCCAATGGTCCCACTAAATAATATTTAAGATGTCATGTTACTTCTGGCATTCGTCTTGTTAAGGCTTTTCATAACTTTACTTAGTGTTCTGCTGGAACATGCCTCTATGTTCCTCAGCGAGCAGTGTCCTCGACTGCTCCACTGAAGGTGTCTGCGCCGTCAGCACGTCGGATCGGGCTAGATTCTTTAGCAGTTACCTCTGGGCGGGGGAGGAGGCACTCAGAGCTCCTGGCGTTTTCGCGCCAGAGTGACGTGTGCTCCTTCACTCCCCCGCCCTCCCTCCCTCCTCAGTTCTCTTCAACCGCCTCAACTGGTCGGACGGGTTTCTCCACTGCTCCAGCGATCCCCTAACAAACCTTAAAAAAAAAGACAGAAAAGAGGAGAAGAAATTAAATCTAACACATAGGAAAACAGTACAATTTAATATCAATAAGCAGAACAAATGGACAACCAGCGCTATGCCCAGTCCTTCGGGCTTTAAGCGCTGTGTTAACTGCAAAGACCCTATGCCGGCTTCTGACGGCCACCAGACATGTATCAAGTGTCTGGGTGAGGGCCATCTAACACATAAATGTCAGGACTGTAAAAACCTGACAAAAAGGACTCTAAAGGACCGGCAAAGAAAGTTAAAATTGCTCCTGTTAGAGGGCTCCCTGCGACCCTAATTAGATCCAGGTGCCTCTCCTCTTGCTGAGGGAGCGCATAAGAGAAAGTCAGCCTCTTCATCCCCAGTGCCACAGAAAAAAGCCAGGGGGAGGCAAATCAACGAGGACACCCTGAGGCTTTCAAGTTCCTCGAGTGCCTCTAAGACAGTTCCTCAGAGCTGCTCTAACAGCCTGACAGGCAAAAGCAGCTCCGTGCTGCGAGCAGAGCGTGCGGAGGTGGTGCTCACAAGCCCTCCGGCAGCGGGATCGCTGACGGCGCCGGTGCTGTTCCCCGCGCCGCTTAATGAACATTCTTCGGTGCCTTTCCCTTTCTGCCAGGCACCTGCCATGACGCTGGGGGCGGCACCGTTAATCCCCCCCCCCAGGCACTGACCCCGGTGCAGGGGTCATCTGAACAAACCAAACCCCCCTCCATGGGTGAGGGTGGGGAAATGCAAAAACAAATCTAAGAACCTTGAAACAACGGAGGAGCTGCAGATACACTCTCAGCCAGCCTCCCCACTGTTTCAGACAGACTCCTCTGACAGTGAGCTGTCTCAGGTATCTCATAGATCAGATCACTCTGCGTCTACAGCATCAACGGCTTCGCAGTCCATTGAGCCATGTAACTTGCAATCCACGCAGGCTCCCACAAACAATGTGCCTTTTACATATCCCTGGCTCTACCCGTGGTTCTGCCAGCCACCAGCTCAAATGTTACCACAAAATTTTCCAGCGTGGACAGGCTTTTATCCCTTTCCAACCATGCCCACGACAAACCCCCTACAGCCGGTGACAAGCACTGTGCAACAGAATATACTTACCTCCAAGGATAACAACAGAGAGACACAGAAGGACACAGAGACGTCATCTGATATATCTCCTAAGAATGATGACATCAAACGTTTTAGAGACCTTTTTAGTTGAGCTGCAGATAATTTTGAAATTCCTCTGCACGACAGCCCTACAAACAAGCACAAATTATATAAAATTCTACAAACAACTGGATCAACTAAATTAGCCCTACCTATGGATGAGGGAATCATGGAGCCAGCTAACACCATTTGGGCAACTCCAGCATCGATTCCCCCATTGAATAAAAAGGCAGATAAAAAGTATTTCATCGCTCCGAAAGGGAACGAATTCCTATTTTCGCATCCACAGCCAAACTCGTTGGTAGTTGAGGCCGCTAATCAAAGAAACAAAGTGTCATACAATAGGAACAACCCCGGAGCTAAGGAGGACAAGAAGCTCGATATTTTGGAAAAAAAAGTATACACGTCGGCTGCTCTGCAACTTCGCATTTCCAATTACACGGTGCTACTATCTAATTATGACCATGACATTTATAGTAAGATAGCACAAGTCGTGCAACATCTCCCTCACGAGCAACAGGACCAAATCAATGACCTCATAGATGAGGGACGATTAATTGCCAGAACGGCGTTACAGGCAGCCTTAGATCTGGCTGACGTCGCAGCGAGATCCATGGCCACGGCCACAGTCATGAGACGGGCTTCATGGCTCCATGCCGCAGATCTGCCAAAAGCAATGCAGGCGACCATTGAGGACCTCCCCTTTGACAAAAACAACTTATTTGGGGAACGGACCAATGAGGTAATGCATAATCTGAAAGATTCAAGGGCAACGCTAAGGACCCCCGGCATACACACGCCATTCTACAATAAGAAGCCTTACACACACAGGAACAGTAACAGATACCCACAAAATCAGTATGTCAGAAGGAACGAGATACCTTGGCAAAGATCATGTCAACAAGGCCGCAGGAGGCAGAACACCCAGCCTACCCGGAATTTACAGGGTCCTAACCCGAAACAAAACTTTTGAGGGTCAAGTCGAGGGACTGCCAATCCACATCTCTGCAGCGAACAAGGAACTTCCATCAACTCATCCGGTCTTCACCCACAAATTACTCCTTTTTCCATCAATGGGCAGCGATAACATCCGACAAGTGGGTCCTACAGGTCATCCAGAAGGGTTATACCATACCTTTTATGGAACACCCTTCTTCCAAACACCCTTCCCCGTCCCTTTTCAGGGACCCCCATCATGTACAAATCCTGTTGGAGGAGGTACAAAACCTATTACGCATACGAGCTATAGAACCGGTACCACAGGCGTATCAGGGAAGGGGATTCTATTCCAACTACTTCATCACCAAGAAAAAGACCGGAGGATGGAGACCGATACTAGATTTACGTCATCTAAACAAGCATGTTCAAACCAAGCGTTTCAAGATGATAACCATCAACACTATAATCTCCTTGCTGCGCACCGGAGAATGGATGGCTTCCCTCGACCTCACGGACGCTTATTTTCACATCCCTATCCATCCAGGACATCGAAAATTCCTAAGATTTTCGGTACAGAACAAGCACTACCAATACACCGTCCTTCCATTTGGACTCTGTACAGCCCCGCGGGTTTTTTCCAAATTTATGGCTCCTGTTATGGCCTTTCTTCGCAGAAAGGGAATATCAATATTCCCGTATCTAGACGATTTCCTCATAACCGCCCCTACAAAACTGGAGGCGATACATGCAACAAACACAACTGTCAGGTTATTTCTCGATCTAGGCCTCAACATGAACTACAAAAAATCGTCCCTAGAACCATGACAGGAGATACTTTTTATAGGAGCCAGAATTCATTCACTATCAGCAAGGGCATACCTGCCAATGGACAGATTTTGCACCATAAGACATCTGATCCTCTCCAATCATGTAACAACTCTTATGTCCATACATTCACGCATGCAGATACTGGGACACATGGCGGCCACTACACATCTGGTCAAACATGCCAGACTCCACATGAGGACCTTCCAATTGTGGTTCCTCAGATCTGCCAGACACAGTCTAACAGTTTCAAACCGGACATTGTCCATACCTATGCTAATAAAGGACTCCCTCCTATGGTGGACACAGGAGGTCAACCTCTTAAAAGGGGTACCATTCATCGCAAAAGACCCCGACGTAACAATTACAACAGATGCATCCCTCACGGGGTGGGGTGCTCACCTGATGAGCTACACAGCTCGGGGCAACTGGTCTTTTCAGGAGACATCCCTGCATATAAACATCTTAGAACTCAGGGCGGTACGCAATGCATGTCGTCATTTTCTTCCCCTCATATCTGGGAAACATGTCAGGGTCCAAACGGACAACATGACCGCCATGTATTATATAAATCGACAGGGGGGAACCAATCACACCCACTCTGCATGGCGGCCATGATGCTATGGCAATGGTGCATACCCCACGACATTCACCTCTCTGCCATATACCTCCCGGGCAGGGACAATACAATCGCAGATGCCCTCAGCAGAATCACATCCCAAAACCACGAATGGGAAATGCACAGGGGAAAACTAGCAACAATATTCAAACGCTGGGGGCGACCCACAATGGACTTATTCGCCACTCACACAAACGAGATGCAAGAATTACTGCTCCCGAGCTGGTATAGGGCTGAATTCTTGCGGAGATGCTTTCTCCCTCAAATGGGACAAGCGTCTCTTTTATGCCTTCCCTCCAATCCCATTAATTCTGCGAACCATACTCAAAATACAGCGAGACAGAGCAACCACCATCATGATAGCTCCCGCTTGGCCACGTCAACCACGGTACTCTCTACTTACCAGAATGTCCAGCACTCCTTTCACAGAGCAAGGGTCGCATCCTCAACTCCTACCTAGACAGACTCCACCTTACATCATGGAACCTAGATGGTTCACTGAGCTAGAGCTAAAATGTTCCCAGGAGGTGCAGTCAATACTACTCAATAGCAGGAAGGAGGCAACAAGAAGAGCTTACCTTTATAAATGGAAGTGCTTTGTAGTATGGTGTCTCCAGCGTACTCTTGTTCCACATTCTGCTGACATTCCTTCCATCCTACAGTACCTCTTTGAGCTGAAAAAGTCAAACATCTCAGTCAATACCATCAGAGTCCATTTGGCCGCAATCTCCACATTCCACGAGCCCATAGGAGACTCCTCTGTTTTCTCTCATCATTCTGTAAAGAGATTCATGATAGGCCTTAATAACCTATATCCTCAAATCACAATACCAACACCTCCATGGGATCTCAATGTGGTATTACGTGCAATAATGAGACCACCATTCGAACCTTTGGCATCTTGCTCATTACTACACCTTTCAATGAAGGTCGCTTTTCTCGTCGCTATTACATCCATCAGAAGAGTGGGTGAACTGGCAGCCCTCATGGCAGGACCCCCATATACGATATTTTATAGGGACAAGGTTTCACTTAGACCTCATCCCAAATTTCTCCCAAAAATTAATTCTAAGTTTCACAATAGCCAACCAATACATCTCCCTGTTTTCTACCCAAAGCCGCATACTTCACCGCAGCAAGCGACCCTTCATACATTGGATGTCAGACGAGCCCTATCCTTCTACCTCGAAAGAACTAAGAGCTTCAGGAAAACAAATAGACTTTTTGTTTCCACAACTGAACGTTCCTAAGGACAACCAATATCCAAACAAAGACTCTCACGATGGATCTCTTCGTGCATCAGGCTGGCATACACTTCGTCTACTAGGGAGCCACCTGATCCTATACGTTCCCATACTACCAGGGCTATGGGGTCCTCAATAGCATTTCTCATGAAAGTTCCTCTATCAGATATCTGTAGGGCAGCTACATGGTCCTCCACAGACACTTTTGCAAAACATTATGCACTCGAGCAGTTGTCCAGCACTGACACAGCAGTAGGACAAGCAATTGTTAACACTGCATCGACTTCACGTCTCGAAGTTCCCACCTCCATTGCCACATAACTGCTAAATACTCACCTTCAGTGGAGCAGTCGAGGACACTGCTCGCTGAGGAAATGGAGGTTACTCACCTTCGTGCAGTAGCCGAAGTTCCTCGAGATGCGTGTCCTCGACATGCTCCACTACCAGCCCTCCTCCCCTCTACTTCGCAGTATGACCATTTTCCATCCCATGGTCTCTGCGGTAGAAGAGAACTGAGGAGGGAGGGAGGGCGGGGGAGTGAAGGAGCACACGTCACTCTGGCGCGAAAACGCCAGGAGCTCTGAGTGCCTCCTCCCCCGCCCAGAGGTAACTGCTAAAGAATCTAGCCCGATCCGACGTGCTGACGGCGCAGACACCTTCTTCAGTGGAGCATGTCGAGGACACGCATCTCGAGGAACTTTGGCTACTGCACGAAGGTGAGTAACCTCCATTTCTTAGGGCTTGCTTATGTGGTACAAGAGTCTAGACTGTGGAAGTGTAACTTGTAGAGAACTTTTAACTGCTCCATGTAGAGCCTGCTGACACAAATGAAAGGTACCTAGTTCATGTTAATGTAAATTAAAACTGCAGTTGGCAGGTATCTGAAGAGAAGGGTAAATTATTTGTAATTCTGCTTCTCTGAAAATACATTTCCAACTGAAGACCCGCTCAAACCTCTTAGTTTGGGATAATCTTTTTTTTAAAGGCTTCTCATTGCTTTGGTCATGATTAATTATTGTGAAATGGTTTATCATTCTGTCATCTGCTGTGCAGTAGATGACAGTATTTTTACACAAAAGGGGTTGGTGTGAAATAGAGGCTGTGGGCTTTCACATACTACTGCTGCCTTTGGAGGACAATCTATAAAACCTAGGAAGTCCTGCCTGTTTTCATTAAGGTGCGAAACCCTGGACATGCAAATGTTGTCAGAATTAAATTTTCAGGGAAGCATAATTGCAAGTAGGTAATGTTCTCCATTTTAGTGATCTCAACTCATGTAGATAGTCAGATTAAACATGCAGTAGCTGAAGTTTTTGTAATCATTGAAGGCTTTTAGGAGGCAGGAGTTTGCTCTCACAAATGTGTGATTTAATAATTTTGGTGTCCACATTTCCTTTGTTTTGGTGTACCTGTTTTTGTTTTCAGAGTCTTAGCAATTAACTCCATTAGAATTTCTTTGGTATCCTAAAGCAAGAGCATTATGAAGCATTTTCTTTCTGATTTTAGAGGACAATCATGATTTCCTTACAATGGCAGAGCGCCAGTACATCATCAAGCATGAACTTGAAAATTTGAGAGCCAAAGATGAAAAAATGATTCCTGGGTACCCTCAGGCAAAACTATATCCAGGAAAATCAATTAGTAAGTGATTTAGTTTATGATATCCTTAATTGCTTTGGCTAATATTTGTGAAATGTATTGCTGATGGTAAATATATGAGGTAAAAGGCACATTCACAATTTCCTGAAGCCATGATAGATCCTTCAAAAGTTAAAAGAACTCTAATACTATTGTATCTTTTATTATTATTCATCTCTAAGAATTGGAGTAGTGTAAAGAAATTATTATTTTTTTAAATAAATTTCAACTACTGGTCTGCTAAAAAGCTAAGTTGGGTATTTAAATACTATATGATGGAGTTGGGAAGCAAATCTTTAATTTTGTACGAAATTTACTTTTTCTAATCAACTTAGTGATTGGTAGAGTCTAATCTTTTTTAGTTGAATGTGTTGTAAACCTTCTTATTAACACACAAAATCTGAGTTTGTTACAATAAATAAACTTTGAAGCATGTTGCAGATGTATTTGTGGTAAGACATTTTGACGATCTGCATGTAGAAATGTTAAATTTTTCACAAATGCCTGCAAAGCATAATAGATTTCTTAACTTCCCTGGTATCAATCTTATTCTTGTGTCAGTATTGATGTAGTGGTTCTGGGTTGGTTTCTAATATTATCTTATATGCCTAAATATAGGTTTGTTGTTAACTGAAATGATAGTTTTTTCATTTGAACAAAATTCACAGAATGCTGGATAAAATCTCCATCTCCCATGAAAACCATTCCTCATTTATGTGAGCAGTTTAGAAAGGCAAAGAGTCCCTGATTTTTGTTTGGAAATAAGTCTGAGAGCTTTATTGAGCAGGCAGATGTTGATTAGGCGCAGTGAGAGTCTGCAATGGAGTATGGATGTGAAAGGGATGGATAGATAGATAGTAAGAAAAACAATCCAAAATGTGAGTCAGGGAAGGAGTTTGGGATCCTACATCACATGGCCACATCAGGAGCGTTCTTTATTAAGCTGTCACTTTTTCAGTTAAGTAGTTTTGTTTTTATTCTCATGTTATGACTTGTGCTGCCTTTGAATTGCTGAACTAGCTTCTGAATTATTTCTTAGCTATTTTAAGTACAAAACGTAGCATTATCTCAAGAATAATTCTAAAGGAAACTCCAGGATCCTAATACTACTTCTAAAAACATTTGATGTGATATCCTGAACGTAAGTTTCTCAATACTCTCTACTTAGTGAGGAGGGAAAAACAATAATATAAAATGTGGAAATGGCAGAAGTGCTAAATTACTTTTCTTTTTTTTTTCCACTGAATAGTTGAGTAGAAGTTGGACATCTTACTTAATGAATATTAATGAAACTGAGATATGATCAGAAGTTAAAATAGGGAAAGAACAAGTTATAAATGACGTAGGCTTGATAAATACTACAATCATAGGTTGGCAGCAGCTGCCTAATGTTGACCTGGTAATGTATGTATTTACACTATCAGGTGCCTTCCACTGACTTAATGCATCTATAATGTTGACGTAATTACTGTTTGCCTCTGTGAGAGGCATAGAGCTTAATTCGAGGTTGATGAGTTGATTGAGAGTCAGTGTAAATTCCCAGGGGGTTGGACTTGATGATCTCATGAGGTCCCTTCCAGCCCTATGAATTGATTGATTGATTGATTGATTAAATGCAGTGTTGTGTAAGTCGGCTGAATTTGCCTCCTGGAGACATTCCATAATATTACATTGTGATTGTTCTGAAGATTTTCAAGTCTGCTGAATCACGGCAAATACAGGAGGAAACAGCCCTGTTCATGCCCCAGGAAATTTTGAATTTCATGTTCCTATTTGATCAGTGTGGGAGAGCTCACCAGCACAGCTGATGATGGAGCATAGGGGGCATTCTTTCTTTAACTTGATGTAGACAAGAGATGGTGGGTCTTATTGGTCTGTGGAGAGAAATATCTGTATAGTCACAGCTCCAATCCAGCCAAAGAAATGTAGGTACCTATGAAAAGACTGCACGGTGCATGAGGGAGAAGTGCTACACCAGGAGCACCCAGCTATGCTGTGTGAAGATCAGAGAGCTTTGGCAGACATACCAACAAGGTAAGGCAAACAGTTATTCTCGTTCTTTACCTCAGATATACATGTCACTTCTACAATGAACTGTGTGTGATTCTTGGCGGTGATCCTCACCACTACCCTTACAAGCAATGCAGATAACCTCCCAGGATTCTGAGTCCCAGGCCAATGAAGACAACAACAACGAGGGCATTGTGGATGAGGCAGAGCATGGGAGGCAGGCGAACAAGGGATCCATTTCCCCGAGTATCAGAAGCTGTTTTGAATACTAGAGCAGTCCAGCTAGTTTTCAGGATGGCATTATGGTTGACTGATGCCAGGGAAGTCCCCTCTTGTGAGTATGCAATTCTAATCAAACTGTAGGGAATCCATCCTATTTTGCTTTATGTTTAAAATGGAAAATAAAGTTAGGAGTAGTGGGTATCTGCTTCCCAGTAGCTGCTCCAGCTACAGGGAAGGTGAAAGGGCTGTGTACACAGTGATAGGCAGAGAATCCTGTATTGAAATCCCAAAGAAACTTTCATGGAGGTAGTCTATGTTCCTTTGCAGAAGGTTTCTGGGGAGGGCTGCCTTATTTCTTCAACTGCAGTAGGATACTTTCCCACACCACTCCAGTATTAACTCTGCTGGCATCATTGCAGCATACAGCATAGGAGCATAAGAACCAGGTCTGTGCCCAGATGCTTGCAGCATCTGCTTCTTTTCTGCCTGTTATCCTCAGGAGATGAATATCTCATATGGTCATCCAGGGGCGATGGTGAAAATTTTTTATTACAGTTGCTCATACTACAAAAAACAAATTCAGAGATGTGACACTCCCTGCCCCCAACCTTGATTTCTGTGTCCCTCAGCTTAGGTTTCCTTAGGGTGTTAGTGATTTTGTTGGCAGGGATTAGTCTTGATCTTAGAATTTGCAAGTTCAGGACAACTGTTACCAGTAGCATTAATGAGGGATTGGGGCGTTCATTCTTCTGTTTTGGTCACAAATTCAACTCCCTTTACCCCAGTGTTGTCCCAGACAAAGACCACAATTTTTGAGCCTTAACACTGGTGCTTGGTCTCAGAGATATGTCCAGGTTTCTGGGGCAGGAGGGACTGTCCAGTAGCTGGGCTGTGCTCCTTGTTGAGGTTTTCCACACGTAGTAGTGCAGATCCTGTTATCCATGCTGGTGTGCTGTACTAATAATGGCTGGATCAACAAACAGGCTATTTGGACAGCAAGGGTTTCTGATTATGGTCTGGTGCTACAAGGGGACCGAATTTTTTAAATAGTGAACTTGCACAAGATTTGGGAGATGTGCTGACAATGGTGATTTTGTGCTTTGTGTGCCTTGCTATGGAAAGCATGGCCTTCAGTACCATCCTCCACACCTGCTGAAAGGCTGTCACAGCTTGGAAGACAGAAAAACAGAACTTGCGGTGACATGTTCAAAGAGTAAATGAATGTGTCTGGGGCAGCTGATATGGAGCTGAGATCTTGGAGGATGTTGCTTTCCAAGAAACTGGACATGAACATGGAGAGCAGGAAAGCATCCCAGGAGCATGAGCATGCTGCACAGTATGAGATGTTGAGGATAAAGAAGGATCAAGCTGACATGCTGAGGAGTCTGATTTGAGCTTCAAGAAAAGCAGCTTAAGGCTAGATCTCCTGTGCAGCCCCCCGTAACTGCCTGCAAGCATTGCCCTGTTTGCAATCCCAGGAGGCAGGGCGGGAAGGTGCAGTGTACCTTCTACTCAACACCAGGGGCAGGGTCTAAGAAGAAAAGGTGGCCATTTGAAGATCTTTGAATGGAACCACTTGTGTGTTTGCAAAGACAAGCTGTATTTGTTTCCCCCTCCTCCCACATTTATCCCACTGTTTTACTAAAGTTAAATTATTTTTTTCTTTTTTAATGTCTTTATCTTTGTGAAATAAAAGACAAGGTGTCAAGAACAAAATAATTGTGATTTATTACAAGCTAGATAAGGGGTGATAGGGAAGTGCATGAAACTGGTGCAGTGGTGGGCTTGTATGTGTAAGCGGGGGAATGAACCCGCTCTTGTAGGGAACTTCCCAGACTTTGTATACCACCCTGGTGAAGGTGGGTAGCAAAAGGATCTGAGCCCCTGCTCCCACGTCCTTTACCCCAAGGCCTGCCTGACCTCAAAGGCTCACCTCCCAATCTCCTGTTTGGAGGAGTCTCTGTAACCCCGACAAGGCTGGGCCCCAGGATTCCTGGGGGCTCGACCCCCACTCTTATCGTGGTCTCTCAGGACAGGGCTAGGGTGTCCCCACTCCAGGGTGCTGACAACACTGACCACTCTTCTGGCCCACCAGTTACTATATACACTATATACAATTTATTTAAGCATACAGAAATAAAAAGAATGACCCAATAAGAAAATAGAAAAAAGTGGAAAAAGGTGAACAGTAAACCCCCAGCGCCACCGTCTGGCATGGGAGCACTACAAACAGAGTCTCTGGGGCCTGAGAAACAGTCTCACAGTCTGTCCTCCACGTTGCAAGCCCTCTGCCCAGGCCTGGCTGTGACTGGATGATCCAGGGGGCCAGATGCAGGCTCTGGCTGTGGCCACACGTCCCCAAGCTCCAGGGGCAGGGCCCTTCTTCCCAGCGTCAGCCCCCCTTCACTGTTCCCCAGGTGCTCACCACACCCAGCTCCAGATGGCTGCAACTCCGGCTCCCAGCCGCTGCTCTGGTTCAGTGGGGCTCCTCTGGTCCTCCTGCTGTGGGGCTGCACAGATGAGCTCAGCACCTTGGGCTCCTTCTCTGGCCTCCTGCCCCAGCTTCAGGCAACTCTGGCTCTGTCACTGCCTCCAGCTCTGCTCTGCTCAGCTCCACTTGGCTTTCTGCTGGTCCAGCTGCTGTGGGTCTCCTCTGCACAAATCAGCTCAGCCTGGCCTCCCTTCCTGGGTCTTCTGGCTTCCAGCTGCTGGCTGCTTAGTGCTTCCTCCTTAGCTCGGCCCCACACACACTCTCACACTGGGTTGCCCAGGCATGTCCAGCCTGCAGTTTCAGCTCAGGGGTGGGGGAGCACTTTCAGTCAATCGGGCCATCCTGGGACACTGGCCTCTCCCACTGGCCCTGGGGCTGTCTGTTTCAGAGTCCTGCTTCCAGGCGGGAGTGGCCAATCAAAAGGCCCATTCAGTCTCAGTAAGGGGCTATCAGTCCCTTACATATGGAAAAGCACAATGCACATTAAGTGTTGCACATTACCTTGCTGAAATGGCTTTTGAAAGCCTCATGGAGACATGGAGCCCCTTTCTGGGCTCTTATTACCCTGATAGCTGGCTGCTCAAAATCAGCTGCCAACTGCTCAATTTCCACACACCACTCCTGCAGAAACTTCTCTTTCTATGCTTCACAAAGGTTATGGAGCACACAGCAGACAGTGATAAAAGTGGGGATGTTTCTTTCACTGAGCTCTGACTAAGCAAGCATACTGTGCCAGCTACCCTTTAAATGTCCAAAGAGACATTCTACTACCAGTCTGCATTTGCTCATCTTATTGTTGAACTGCTCCTCACTGCTGTACCAAGTGCTTGGTGTGAGCAAGGGATGAGCTGGATCTTCTAGATTCACTACTGACATTTCAACATTATAAGTAGTTATTCTGTGATCTGGAAAGAAAGTTCCTTATTGAAGTGTTTTGAAGAGATCTCAGTTCTGAATCAATGCATGTCACATGCCTTTCCCAACCATCCCATGCTCATGTTGATGAAATGCCCCCTGAGGTCTGCTATTTGGCTAGGTGGTCTGTTGCCAAGGTAAGGATGTGGGTGCCATCTATCATCTTACCTCAGTTAGGGAACCGCATGATGGCAAAACAATCTGCTATGTCATGCATACTGTTCTAAGTCACTACCTTTCTTAGCAGAAGTTTATTAATAGCCTTGCAAACTTGCATCAGCTCCCATGGTTGATATACCGACTGTATTTCTATTCTGATCTGCTACAGCACCTGCTGTTCAGTGACTGCCAGTCTGTGGAGTAGTTTTAGCAGCATGTCAGTTTTCTCTTGCATTTAAGCCCTCTTCATAGGAGCATTAACCAATTGTACACCCAAAGCCTTCATTAGATAGTTAAATTAATAGATAAATATTTTTAATGCACATCTTATGTGCGTTATAAGGAGTTAAGTTGCAAGTTTTGAGTTGTTTATTTCAAAGAAATCTTAGGCTTGATGAGTATAATATGATCCAATGCAGGCATGCTAACTGTAGTGTGACTTTACAGGAGCCATGTTAGCATAGTTTTTTTCCTTTCTTTCAGTGAGAAGATTGCTTACCAGTGGTATCCTAGTTCAGATTTTCCCACTCCATGATGCAGAAGAATTGAAGAAGCTCCGGTACACCTGGTATGGCCAGGTCAAAATTAGTTATCAACCTTTAGGTATGTTAGCACTTTTTTTCATTGGAAAAAAAAATAATAAAAGGACTTGAAACCAGCAAGTGACTTAGATGGTGGTAAGCTTTTGAGAAGCTAGCTGTCTTTTTCTAATCAAGAGAAGTCTCCCTGAGTACAGACTTCTGATCCTGCTGACTCACTTTATATAAACTGTTTCCCTAAAACTTTTGGATAAGGGGGCTTTCATGAAAGCAGGTTAAGAGAAGTTGCTAAAGTGTAGGGTTACTGGATATCAGGCAAAAGGAGGACATGTCTTCCTTTTTACCTTCACGTCCTCCATCTGGCAGGCATTGTAAAATACATAATTTTGTCTGGCTTTTTACTTACAGGGGTTAAAGGATGCTGGAATCCCCCGAATACCTTATTTTTAGGGGGAAGCATACAGGACCCCCTAAGAACAGAAGAATATTACATTAATACTATATTTTCTCCACATGTCCTCCTTTTCGTACTTCCCTGTCCTCCTTTCCAGGCTTTGGTATCTGGTAACCCTACTAAAGTGTGACTTGCTGTCGATTAAGGAACTTCCAAGGTCTGTTGGCAAAGGCACTGGAGAGTCTGTCCCCAAGGTTTCAAAGTCTTCTGGTTTGTATCTCTCTCTCTAATCACTTCCCCTGCTTTAAAGAAGGAAAAGAAGAAAAAGAAAAAAAAAACCCCTGTGTTACTACACAGCTGAAAACTGACCACTGTGTGTACTTACCTGCAAAAATTAAAATTCCAAATTTGGTTTTGTTCTAAGCACATAGACCCAATATCACTGTCCTCCTCCTGATTTTAAACTACATTTCAGACCTCAAAACATCAGAATTCTCAGCTCTCTTAAAGTACATCTAGCTGCCTTAATGGCCTTCCATTGTCAAGTAGATGGACATTCAGCATTAGCTTATCCATTGATATATAGATCCCTTAACCTTAACATAGAGAAACCTCTTCCCACGCACTCCAACTGAGTCTTAATCTAGGTTCTCAGAGCTTTGACTGTGCCTCCCTTTGAGCCCATGGTAACTCGGTCTTTCTTAACACCTGTCTGTGAAGACAACATTTCTGGTTGCCATCACCTCAGCTAGGCACATAGGAGAAATAATGATTCTGATTTCACGCCCACCATTGATGGTCTTTTTTTTTAAAAACATAGTAACATTGAAGGTTCATCCCCAATATTTCCCTAAAGTAGCCTCCACTTTTCATATGAATCAGCAAATCCATCTTCCTCTTTTTTTATTTTCTTCCTAGAAACACATGTTGACAACATGTATATGCTAGATCAGTGGTTCCCAACCTGGGGTCTGGGGACCCCCAGGGGTCCATGGAGCCTCTCCCTACCAGGGCCAGAATCCAGCTGCAGTCTCGATGCTCCCCCCCCCCACAGGTTGCCTCTCCCCACCTGTGGCCAGATCCCGGCAGGGGGATGGGGCTGTGGTGGCTCACCAGCAGGGGCAAGGACGGGGCCATAATGGCAGCAGTGCCGCTCACTGGCTGTCCCAGCGGTGCCACCTGAGTGGTGAGGGCCAGAGCCTGCCCACATGGGCCAGATTCCATAATCAGCTGGCGGAGGTGGGGGGTGCAAAGATTTTTTTTCTGTGTGTGTTAAAAAGGGGTCCCCAGCCTGAAAAAGATTGGGAATCACTGTGCTAGATGTTAGAGTGCCAGCATTCTGCTTGGATGGGACTAAGGATGTTAGGAAGTCTCCTATATGCTTCCTTTGGTTTGAAAAAAGAGCCATAGATTCTGAAATAATGGCTCAAAATTTATCCAAATGGATCTCTGATTGCTTTACTCAGTTTCCAGAAATGAAACCTCTTGTCTCCATTTGGACTCCATACACGCTCCATGAGGTCAATTCCTATCTAGGATGCAACGTTCCCTCTAAAGGGGCCGATGCAGCTGAGCAACATGTGTTGCTCACTGTGCGCCCCCCCAAGCTCCGCTGCCGCCTGGCCTCACTACAGCGGAGCGGAGCAGTCTGCTCAGCCTACCCCCCAGCCAGCTGCGCCTCCCTGGGGGTGGAGGGGGTTGGGGCAGTGGAGTGGCCCACTCCCAAAGAGTTTCGGTTGCTTTGCTCCCAGCCCCCCCCCCCCCAAGGCCGTAGAGCAGGCCTGTTCAGGCTGGGGGTGGGGTGGGGGCAAACTGGCTGAAACTCTTTGGGAGTGGGGCCGGCCGCTCCAGTTCCCTGATCCCGCACACCGGAGCTCACCGCTGGCCCCTTCCACCCCTGGGGAGGCGTGACTGGCTGAGGGTAGGCTGGGCTGGCTGCTCCACCCTGCTGTGGAGAGGCTGGGTGGGCAGCAGGTGGAGCAGCCTCTGGCCCCCCGTTCCACCCCATCCCTGGGAGTTGGGGGTGCGGTTAGGGCCCCCTTCCCTGGCTGCTGGAGTGGTGTGGCCAGGCCCCCCGGCCTCTCCTCTGGCTGGGGGAGCTCTCACTGAGCCTGTGCAGAGTCTCTGCATAGGCTCAGTGAGAGCTGACTCTGAGCTGGGAGTTTTAAAAACTCCTAGCTCAGAGTCTCTCTCTCCACAGGGACTGCAGCTGTCAGCTGTGCATGGCTGGCAGCCTTCCCTATGCCAGGCAGCTCCAGGGGCTGCATGGCCGCGTGGCCACGCAGCTTAGAGGGAACCTTGCTAGGATGCATTCCTTAGAGATGTCCCCATCTCAGAAGTTTCAAAGGCTGCTCCTTGGGCCTCTGGCTATACTTTTGCAGAGCACTATGTGATCAATGGAGACTCGATTTCCAATGTCATCTTCATCTTCATAGTTGTTTCTGGAATAGCACACTCCACTGTGGAGCCCAGCCCTCCTTAGGTGATACTATCACCTAAACTGGCACATACTTCGGGACATCACTCGAAGAGGAAGCTACTTACCCTCAACAATAACAATGGTTCTTTGAGATGTGTGTCCCTGCCTACCCCCCTCCCTTCTATATGGGAGTTCTTGATATTGGGCTCTGTGGTAGAGAACGAACTGGGGGAGTTTTACTTGCATGGTTTTAGAGAGCCTCAAGGAAATCTAAGAGGAGGAGTGCATGTGCAGGGCCATCCCTAGGTGGTGGTAGGGCCTGGGGTCAATTGGCTGGTGTGGGTTGGGCGGTGTGGCAGCAGGTTGGGCCAACCTAGAGGCTGTGCCTCGTGCTCTCACCCCTCCCGTGGGCCAGCCAGTCCACCCACTTTGGCTCTGGGCTGGCCTGTGCCACCCCCAGGGTGGAACAGCTGGCCCAGGGGCAGGACAGAAGAGCAGAGCCTGGCCTATGGGTTGGCTGCCTCCACCTCTGGGCTGACTGTTCCACCCTGGGGGCAGGGAGGGCTCGTCCAGATGTTGTATGCTGTCACCCAACCCTGCTGCCTTTGGCTTCCTGCTGGAGTCTGCAGGGTAGGGGACAGAGTGGCAGGGGGGGGGGGGCCCTGGGGGCTGGGGGTGGTCATGGTCACCCCTCTCATGCTTGCCCCACCCCCCACCCCCAGGAGACAGCTCTGTGCATGTATGGGACAAATGCATACTACTACTTAAAATCTCCTATCAGAGGTGTAGGGGGACAGATACACCTAGAGGAGAGCAACCATAGGGAGATGCATCTCAAAACTTTTGTTACTGTACAGGTTGAATAACTTCCTTTTATGGCTTGTCTTTATATATATTTTTTTCAAATATACCTTCTGCTATTTTTGGAGGTCGGGGAAGAAATACAGAGAAGTAAAGATACCTGTTTTATCCGTTTACAAAACTGAAATTTGAGCTATTGTCTTAATCTGAAACTTCATTTCATATTACACTGAGACCTATGTTGGGAATTGTTTAAAACAATAAGATATGTTAGTGAAATGGGTAAGCTGTTTACTTTGTGGTAGGGCAGGTCTACATAGCCTGCCCTTTTTGGTGGCAGTTGAACTGAGATATGCAAGTTACATAAAATAACTTACATTTATCAGTTTGAATTCCTAACTCCTGGCTTGTCCACTGTGCTGAGTCAGAGGGAGTGGGGCTGCCCTTTGACTCATCTCTACCCATTTGCTGGGGTGGTCTTCCAGGCTTGAACTTACAGATCAGGTGAGCAAGTTGTCACAGACCCAAGCCGTTGATTGGGAAGTTTGAACTGATGATGGCAAATTTGCTTCAATTAATGAAGACCTGTCCATGAGATCTGAGAGGAAATCTTGTGTTCAAGGTAACCAGTAAGACATAGGAACCTAATGTTCATTCCTTCTTTTAGAGTGCATATCAGATAACTCTTTTGTTTCTTTAGAAGATAGTGCAATTCCTACTGAAGATTTTAGTTCTTATGTCTCACAATGATTTTAAAAGTTTTGTGTGCTTTGAAAAATAAATTTTCCAGGTGTTTTGTCCTTGTCTTGGCTTAGTTTTTGTTTGTTTTTTTTTTTTAAATCTTTCAACAGATGAAATCCGCTGCTACTTTGGTGAAACAATTGCTCTCTATTTTGGCTTCTTGGAATACTTCACATTTGCTTTGGTTCCTATGGCGCTCATCGGGATTCCTTACTACATGTTTGCATGGGAAGACTATGACAAATATGTGGTATTTGCCTCATTCAATCTGATTTGGTCTACAGTCATCCTTGAAGTTTGGAAACGTTGCTGTGCTACTATGACATACAGATGGGGGACGCTGTTGATGAAGCGGCAGTTTGAGGAGCCAAGGCCAGGATTCCATGGGGTTTTGGGAATCAATCCTGTCACTGGCAGGGAGGAGCCAGTATACTCAAATATTAAAAGACAGATACGAATTTATCTGGTGTCTTTGCCCTTTGTGTGCCTTTGCCTCTATTTCTCACTCTATGTCATGACAATTTACTTTGAGTTAGAGACTTGGGCCCTGGATTTTCATGAAGAGAATGAGTCTTACTTTAGCAACTTGATGCTTTTTGTACCCAGTATCATCTATGCTGTTGTGATTGAAATAATGAACCGCATCTACCGGTATGCTGCAGAATTCTTAACATCATGGGGTAAGATGTCTCTTTTATTTTTTTTCCTTTCTACTTTTATTTTACATAAGAAAATAGGAAGCCCAAATGTTTACAATGTGTATATAAAAATATGTAACATTTCCTAGTAAGGAAGCCATTTCCTAAACTGGCTGCTTTGTACATAAAGAAAACTCTGGGCAAATCTACTATTTAGTTGTGCAGGATATGTTATCATGACATTTTCTTTGAATGCTTGATCATGATTATATATTTTTATTCCAGTCTTGGTGCACATTTGTCCCATGCGTTCAAGATTAAAAACTTTTGACCAGAAGTGTCTGTTGGAGCGACTTTTATGTTTCTTGAGTTACCTTGTGGTCCTATATCAATGGCAGAAAGGACAGTGCAGGACTAGTTGTCACATGGTTCCTTCTCATCATTTGTGGCTTTAAGGTGGACCTCCCAATGTCTCCAAAGAATCTCCCTTTGTTATAGTGATTTTAGAAACCAGTGTACACACTGTTGTCATTTGTTTAGTTAATTAGTTAATGATTGGCACTTCTCCATTTTATTTTTTTAATAAATTATAATTAGTTTTTTGGTAAATCTTGTTAATTCTTCCTTCTCTTATATATGTTCCCCATCAGGATGTCTCTTGTGCCAGAACTTTAGGTGTGTTACATCCAAAGTCACTTGGATTCAAATATTACCCATTTTGTGAGGTGGTAATTCAAGTTCTTGGTTGGCAAACAAGATATCTCAGAACTGAATGAGTGGATGGGACTTTGAGAGGTCAGGGCTAAGTGTTATCTAGACCAGGGATGTCAAATTCATTTCCTACAGAGGGCCAGATTTGACTTAAATACACTTCAAGTGGGCTTTACATACTATAAATGAAAAATAGCAGGACACTCTCTTGTGGCATTGCGGAGCAGTGTATATATGAGACTGTGCTCTGTGAGGCCCCCCTTCCTTTTTTGTTACCAAGAAAGGGTGGTCCCACAGAGCACAGTCACAGGCCGGATGGAAGAGGTTTGCAGGCCACATCCAACCTGCGGGTCACATGTTCGATACCCCTGATCTAGACCATCCCTGACAGGTGACTCAATGGTTCTCAACCACTGTGTCAGGACATTTTACTGTGTCACCACATAGTGGACAGTATGTCATGTAGAGCCAGGGAAATGGCTCATTTTGGCCTGTGGGAGTGGACTGGTGTGTCCTGTAGGGTTGCAATATGCCACCAAGTGTGTTGTGACCTGCAGAAGTTTTGAGAACTACCCTAACTTGCTTTTAAAAACCTCCAGTAATGGTGATTCCACAACGTCCCTAGACAATTTATTTCCAGGGCTTAAGTACTTTGACAGTTTGGAATTTTCCTAATATCCAACCTAAACCTCCTGTGCTGCAGTTTAAATCTATTACTTCTTGTCCTATCCTCAAAGGTTAACAAGAAGAATTTTTCTCCCTCTTCCTTGTAACTATTATGTACTTTCATCTATTTTGTCATTTTAGGTAATCTATTTTAGATACTTGAAAACTGTTGTTGTATCTTCCCTCAGTTTTTTCTTCCTAGACAAAACAAACCATTTTTTTTCAGTCTGTCCTCATAGGTAATGCTTTCTAGACCTTTAGTAATTTTCGTTTTCTCCTTTGGTCTTTCTCCAGTTTGTCTACATCTTTCCTGAAATGTGGTGCCTATTACTCCAGTTGGGACTGCATCAGTGCAGAGTAGAGTTAAAGATTTACTTGTGTCATGCTTACAGCATTCCTGCTAATCTATTCAGAATGATGTTTGCTCTTTTATTTTTTACACTGTTGCGTCTTATTTAGCTTGTGATCCACAATGATCCCCAGATCCTTTCTCAGTACTTCTTCCTAGGCAATCATTTTCCATTTTGTATATGTGCAAATGATTGTTCCTTCCCCGGTGAAGTAGTTTCCATTTGTCCTTCCTTATTGAATTTCATCCTCTTTGCTTCAGGCCATTTCTCCAGTTTGTCTAGATCATTTTGAATTTTAATCCTTTCATCCAAAGCACTTGTAATCTCCCTCTCGGCTTTGTATTCCCCACAACCGTTATTAGTATACTCTCTATGCCTTTGTCTAAATCATTGATGAAGATACTGAACAGAACCAGACCCCAGGAGTGTTACCTGTGG
Organism: Podocnemis expansa; assembly: GCA_007922195.1. Classification (NCBI taxonomy): domain Eukaryota; kingdom Metazoa; phylum Chordata; order Testudines; family Podocnemididae; genus Podocnemis; species Podocnemis expansa. The sequence goes on along the minus strand of ML681964.1, from coordinate 370,745 downwards.
GATTCCACTAAATATGCCCTTCCAGTTTGACTGGTAACCACTGATAACTAATCTCTGGAAACAATTTTCCAGCCAGTTATTTACTCACCTTGCAGTAGTTCCATCTAGGCAGGGCAGGATTAATAAAGTGGCTTTAGGGGCTTTAGCCTCTGGCCTTGAGTGAAGGAGGGGCCCCTGCTGCATATGCCACCCCACAAAAATTAATCCAGCCCTGGGTGGCTGGCCCAGAACACCTTCAGCGGCTGGCCTGAGTGCTGCCAGCCTTCTCCACATTGCCAGCCACCACTCCACTCCCACAGCTGGCCAGTCTGCTGGGTCTGGCACTGGCCCATTCCAGTGCCAAGTACTGCCCTGCCCTTATGATTACCTGGGGTGCTGGGCTCCAGTGCAGGCTGGCTGCTGCCACTGCCACTTTCCCCACATTGGGGAGGGGGCCCCATAAAATCTCAGAGCCCTTGGGCCCCCAAGAGACATAATCCGGTCCTATATCTAGACTGAATTTCCCTAGTTTGGTCATGAGAAGGTCGTGCAAGATCATAAGCAGAAGCCTTACCAAAGTCAAGATTTACATCTACCACTTCCCTTCATCCACAAACCTTGTTGCCCTGTTAAATCTATTCTGACCGTTACTTATTCCTTTATTAGTATCTTCTAGGTGTTTGCAAATTGATTGCTTAATTATTTGCTCCATTATCTTTCTAGGTACTGAAGTTAAGCTGACTGGTCTTTGATTCCATGGATTGTTCTTATTCCCCTTTTTATATATTTGCCCCTTCCAAGTCCTCTGGAATTTCTCATCTATTCCATAACTTTTTGAAGATAATCACCAATGGCTCAGATATCTCCTCAGTCAGCTCCTTGATTACTTTAGATGTATTTCATTAGGCTTTGGCTAGCCTGAAGAAATCTAAATTGTCTAAATAATTTTTAACTTGTTTTCTTTGCTATTTTAGCCTGTGATGCTACCTCATTTCACTAGTGTTCTTTATGTTAGATGGCTAGTTTTTATTAAAATTTTACTGAAAACTTAAACAGTCATCTAGTACTTCTGCCATTTCAACATTTCTCTGTTATCAGTTAGTTCCCCCTTATTTAGTAATAGGTTTTCCTAAAATTTCCAGTGTACTTGTAGAATGTTTTCTTTTTACTCTTAATGTCTCTAGCTGGTTTAATCTTGTTTTACTCTTTTGCCTTTGTAATTTTATTCCTATGTGCTTTTGTTGTTTGTTTATAGTCATCCTTTGTAATTTGACCTATTCATCCTTTGTAATTTGACCTATTTTCCACTTCTTGTAAGATTGTATTTTGAGTTTTAGATTATTGAAGATCTCTTGATTAAGACAGGGTGATCTCTTGCCATACTTCTGATCTTTCCAATGCAGTGGGATAGCTTGCTCTTGTTCCAGTTAAAAATTGTCAGCTGTCTTGACCTATTTTCCCCCTCAAACTTGCTTCCCATGGGATCTTAACTACCAGCTGCTTGAGTTTGCTGAAATTTGCCTTCTTGAAATCCATTTCCTTTATTATGCCCTTTATCCTTTTACCATTTCTTAGAGTCATTAACTCTTATTTTATTTCTTTTGGGTCATTTTCACTCAAGCTGCCTTCCTTTTTCAAATTCTCAACCAGTTCTTTCCTCTTTCTAAATCTAGAACAGCCTTTTCCATAGTAGCTTTATCTGCCTTCTGAAATTAAAAAAAAAAAAAAAATCTAATACATTCCAAGAACTTGTTGGATAATCTGTGCCCTGCTCTGTTAGTTTCCCAAAAATGACTGTGTGGTTGAAATCCCCCATTACCACCAAGTCCTGTGCTTTGGATGAATTTGTTAGTTGTTTAAAAAATGCATCACCCACTTCCTGGTTAAATGATCTCTGTTAGACCCCTGCCGTGCCTCTCCCTTGGCTTTTTTACCACTTTTTGTCCTTACTCAGAGGCTTTCAACAAAAGTCTGCCTTCCATTTCCATCTCAGCCTCAGCCCAAGTACATACATCTTTGATATATGAGGAACCAATCCTCCCTTTTTTCCTACCTGTCCTTCCTGAATAGGTTGTACCCTCCTATACCAAAAATCCAGTCATATATTATCCCACCAGCTCTCTGTGATGCCAACTATGACATAGTTGTTTAACTATCATTTCTAGTTCTTTCTGCTTTTCCCCATACTTCTTGTATTAGTGTAAATACATCTAAGATACTGAATTGATATCCGTAGGTGTTGTCTCTTGTTTCACCCTTCTTCCAGGCCTCCATGTTTTTGACTGAATTGTGGGCTTTTGTCTCTTGCTCTCATGGAAGCTGCTTTAAAGCCTTCCTCAGTGGGTTAGCCAGTCTGTATTGAAAAATGCTCTTTTCCTTCCTTCATAAGTGGATCACACTTTGCTCAACAGTCCTTTTCAGAATAGCAACATGTGATCAAGGAGTCTGAGCATCACACGGGCAAGTGTCTCTTTTGTTTAGGAGAATATCCTCAATAAATTCACTGTGTAGAAGTCCTTTTCTAAAAAAGCTTAAGTCAGGGAGGCCAAGCTTAAAAAGTTTCTTCACCATTCCATGAAGTCTGCTTTGGACCTGGGTTTGTTTGATCTCTCTGGATGTCTCCCTGTGTTTCTGAAAAGTGCCTATGTGAGCCTCTGCTTCAGTTAGCTTGAAGGCTCAATTGATTAACTATTTGATTTCCAGAGATGTTCCTGTTAAATTTGATGATGAAAAGGAACATCATTCCTCCTCTAAAAATAGAGGCAGAGCTCCTCAAAAGACCTCTGAGCTTTTGGTTTGGAGGAAGATGGTAGAAATATAAGATGATAACACGAAAACATAGAAACAAAAGAAAGTAACAAAATTCTGAAACAGCATCTTGTATAGAGCTATTTGGTCCAGACTAAGAGTCCTTACATGTATCAAGAGATCCCCAGTGAGTTGTCTCCCAGAATGCTGCTTATTTTAGCATTGTCAGATGCTTAGAAATGTTTGATGCCCTGTCCTGGAGCCTTCAAAGAAACTGGAAGTTATGGGAGTCTGTAAGGAGTCAAAATACTATTGCAATGGTGCTAAAGGAGAAGAATTCTAGTAGAATACAGTGGTTAGGGAAGGGTTGCACTGAGAACAGAAAAAGCTTTGAATGTCTTTTTGAGGGAGCTTATACTGAATTAAACATTGTTTAAAGAGCCTGAGAAGAGGAGTGCTGTAGAGGAAGATTATCTGTTTAGCTGAATTAATAGTTATATTTATAAAAATAAGTAAAAGATTTATATTGCTTGTTCTGAACTTCAGGGACCTTTTCCATCAGTTTAGAGTACAGTACAAAAATCACCACAAAACCAAAATAACAATACTTTCTCCTACGTATGTAATCACTAAGCATAAAAAAAATTGCAAATGAAATCAAAATATCCCCATTCCTTCAAGGAGTTCTTCCATTAGCCATTTGAGCCATCACAAATGCGTGCACAAAAGAATCAAATATTAGAGTTGTGACCTTTCTGTAAAGAATATCCATTTTATGGCCCTTATTGAAAATCACAATTGAGCCTGCATAATTAAAAAAATAACAATAACTTCAGATTTTAAAAAAACCTCAGATGATTCATATGTAGCCACTCTTTAATTTTAAAGTAAATTTCTATTCTAAAAAGTGAGCATGTAGAAATATATCACCTTAGTCAGTTGTTGCTTAGGCAGGGACAATGTGAATGAAGAAGGGGGCTGGTAAAACAAACCAAAAGCATGCATAGAGCTTAGGCTGTGTCATAATGCGAAAGCCTGACTCTTCAAAGGATTTAATTCTGTAACGACTTGTGCATGTGCTGAATTTCATGTGCCGTAAGAAGTCCCATCTGAGATCTAATGGCCAAAGTCAAAGCCCATTAGGGAAGTTAGAGTGTCCTACCATTAACTTCTATGGACAGAGTAGGACCCAGTTCTTAGGTCCATTCCTGCTTTGCATTGTATTTCAGCCCTGGTCTACACTATTACAGTAAGTTGAGATAACATAGCTTATGTGGACCTAACTCTGCCTATGTACATACTATAGCCTTGCTCCTGCTGATGTAAAATGCCCTACCGCACAGACATCATAACTCCACCTCCACGAGAGGCATAGAGCTTATGTTCATGTGGTTAATGTGACTCAGTGTCTGTGTAAACACTGCATTCCTTACATCAGCTGTTGACTGCCTAGTCAATACATGAAAGCCAGCTCCAAGTTCCCCAGCCAGGCTGCTGCCTGGTCTCCACTCCAAGCCGGGCTGCCACTTAGGCTCCCAGTTTGGGCTGCTGCCTGGGCTTCCCACAGGGAGTACTGACACTGTCAGAGTCCTGGTAGGGAGCTTGGTGGCAGTAAGGCTCATGGCTGGTCCTCTGGACTCTTGATTTGCTGCCCGGAGCATAGCAGCCAGACTGTTGGTCCAGATCTCACCAGAGGTGAAAAGCTCAGGGTGGGAGTAGTTGGGCTTCCGGTAAGGAGCAGCATGGAGGGCTGTCAGTTGCTATGTCCCTCTTTACAATGTGGAAGCACTCCTGGTAAGGACATGTGCTACTGGTAGAGGGAGGGTAGCATGGACATTCTCCATTTCAGTTGTGGTTACTGTAAATCAACCCAATATAATTTGACTTAAGATTGTAGTGTAGATCTGCCCTTACATAGTTTTGCCTTTGATTTCAGTGGGAGCAGGATGAGAGCCTCAATAACCATTAATACTTAGTGCAGTTTTCTGACTGTTCTTCTATTATTAAAAAAGTTCCTGTAAAAGAGACATTTAGAAGTATTTTTGTAATATAAAAAAATACTAATATGCTTGTTATACATTGGGATACTTGAAAATGGGCTAAACACTGAGGTGCGTATGGCATAGCACAAACTTTTCCCCACAGGCTCTTGCTTAAATGTTTCTCTCCAAACAGGAAGAAAAAATGCTTGTTTTTATTACACAATAGTGTCTAATGTGTGTTCTGTGCTTTGTATTGTTTATCAATTGACTGGTTTTAATATTTTAGAAAATCATAGACTGGAATCGTCACATCAGAATCATCTAATTCTGAAGGTCTTAGTGGTAGGTATATTTAATGAAATACTTAATGTAAACAGCTTTAATTTTATTTAAGGACACAATACGTAATGTGTTAATGCTTGTTTCAAGAGTGGTCAGCTCTCAATTTTCCTACACTGAATTTCTTCCTTTCAAGATATGTGGCTTTTTCTTTTTTCTTCGGATTATCCTTGCTGCACCTGGAAACTATGCCTTTTATTTTTTAAAAGGATGCAGTTCAAATTTATGCATCAAAACGCTCTTGTTTTCACCGATTCATTCACTCAAGAATATTACCAGATGCTTGATATAGAGGCTGATGGTGCAAATACTTTGGAAGTTTGTTCATGTGCTTAAAGAAGTTGTCACCGGAGTACAGTGATTCATCAACAGAAATGTTTGCTGCTTCAGGCCCTTGCTGTGCAACTTTTCATAGAAGTTTATCTGTTCTACTGTGTGACTCACAATAAGCTGCATGTACATTTTCAGTTCTTTTTTTTAAGTACACATCTCATTGTAGCACTAATAAGGGAATATTATAATATATGTGGATAGCTAAATGTAATGGATAGCTATCAGAATAGGGTTTATTTCTTTCGTTGTTTATTTTGTGCCTTAACCTTGAGTGTCTGTTTTAAAAAGAGCACATTAGCACATACTTTGAATTTCCTGTTGCTGGTTTCAGTGATTTCCTAAAACTTGCTTCTTGGAAATTTTTTGGAAAGTATTATTTAAAAACCATAGTTCAATATGGCTTTTGCAGTAGTAAGCACTATTCTTAGGTTGCACCTAATCTTTTATTAACAACTTTGTTGGTAATAACAAATTATTCACGAACACATTTTTGTGTGAAACTTTCCATACCTCGTTTAAGCCCAAAGGTGAATTGTCATCCAAGAGTAGGGTTACCAAACATCCAGCAAAAGGAGGGCATGTCCTTCTTTTTACCTTCATGTCTTCTGTCCTCCAGGCATTCTAAAAATAGGTGATTTTGTCCAGCTTTTTCCATCTAATGACTAGAATGTTAAAAGAAAGCCCTATAACAGCCAAGTTCCTGACCGAGCCCAGCAGAGGGATATTCCCCGAATGGCTGGGGATTGGAGCACTGAATTTGGAGGTGGTCACATGCACATGCCTGTCAGTCACAGCTCAGCACAAACCAATCCTCAGTAAGAAGTTGGGAATCCCCTGACTGTGAGTTTAGCTGACACATGTTTCCTAACAGCATCTTGATTAGCTCAGTTGGTAGAGAAGATGCCTCTTAGCTGTAGGGTTATGGGTTTGTGACCCATGTTAGGCTTTTTAAATTTTTGGCTTGTTGCTCTGTATGAAAGGGCTAGATCGGTTAAAAAAACAAAATATAGGCGCACTAGTAAAATGAAGGAAAATAAAGTACACCATAAATAAAATTACTAACAGAGTTCAATTAAGTAAAACAAATAGAGGGGCACATTTGAACTGGATAGAAACAATTTGGGACAATGTTTTTTTAAAATTGTAAAATGGGCTGCTGTGGAAAATGAAAAATGAGAGTTAAATTAGCTGCTTTTTTGGCCTTTTTAATGTGCTTTTCAAGTTTATATTTGCAAATTTAGTTTTTTAACTATTTTTTAGTCTCATGAACATTAATGAAAGGGTCATGAAAAACTTTCATTTAATGAAAAATCCAGTTTTCGGTAAAAGAAAACATTTTGGTGATTTTTTTTTTTTAATTTCAAAATAATTTTAAAAAACACATGATATTGTGCAGTTTTAATACTGCATTTATTAATCATTACCCATTTTCCATGACCTAATATGGTAATGACTACATTTTCTCCATGTCCTCCGATATCCTCCTTTCCGTACTTCCCTGTCCTTTCCATGCGTTGGTATCTGGTAACTCTATCCAAAAGTGGATGTTCAGTCCAGTCAGCCGTATTTTGTTTATACCTTCAGGAATAAAAGCACTCCATTTAATTTTTACCAAGCTTTGCACCAAGTAGCTTAAACACCTGAATTTTAAAACTTTAAGCATAATGCCCTGGTTCTGCTATTGCCTTTGCATGGGTGAACCCCAATTTCACAGATCCTAGGGAAGTCAAAAAAGTACTACTGACAGATTTTTGCTGTCACTAGCAGTTACTAACATTTTTGCTTCACTGTCACAAGTTGTCACTTGTCTGCTTCTCATCCTCTGGTCATGTTAGCAAATTCTGACAGATGGAGGTGTGCATGTTACAAATTGCATCACAGTTTAAGACCAAAGTTTGTTGTCCAAATCTCTTCTCAAGACCTGTTTTTACTGTGATGTTTGTTTAAGCCTGCCAACTGATGAAAACTATGCAGCGATTGCTGATGTTTTTCTGCTGTATTTCTTTACTCATATTTTTTAAGTTCAGTATAGCTGTGCATGCAGTCCTGAATAAGGAAAGCATGTAAGCATGTTAAGTGCTTTTCTGAATAGGAATGCTTCTCTGAATCATGGTCAAAGCTGGCATTTGTAAGAATATGCTCTTTAATAATGTTTTCTTTCCTTTTTCCTTCACGTCTCCTTTTGAGTTGTTCGTTACACCCAGGGGTTAAAGTATATGGGAATGCCTAGGAACACCATTCAGGGGCCCCCGCAAATCTGATGGGTCAGGGTTCCGGGGCCCAGATTCCAGAATCCAGAAAAATCAGGTGGAATGCCCCATGGTCACATGCATGAAGGGGGCCTGGACAATATGGGAAAGGGCCCCAGAGAACAGGAGGTTTCCAGGGCCTGTCAAATTATACTTTAATCACTGGTTACACCCCTTTGTATCTGGGCAGAAGCTACCTTCATGCTCTGTGTTTGTACAGTGCCATAACTGAATGGAGCTTCTAGGATTTAGCACTTTGAGAGCTGGCTCAGGTTTTAAACAGAGCCTAAAGGAACTAGAGCAGTAGTTGTTGAAAAATAGGTTAGAAAATCTAAGTTGTTTGTAATACTTTTTAATGAAGAATTTTTATCTACATGATAGTTCTTTAATTGAATTAGTTGTTATGCTGGGTGCTGTTTGTTGATCATAGTCTACGTTTACTCTAATTAAGTGAGTTGCTTTTACAGTAATGCTATTTACATTTTTTCATTTTTTTCTTTGCAGTTCAACTTTTTAAACTGCTTTGCCTCCCTGTTCTACATTGCTTTTGTCCTTTTCGATATGAAACTTCTGCGACAGGTGAGTTCTGGAACAGCAAGATATTTAAGAAATGCAGTATTAGATGAAATAGAAACTCAGCAGTTTTTTATTGCTTTTCTGGTACAGGGTATGTGTTCATCTTAATGTTAATATTCTCTGCAGATACAGTTATCTGTATTTCAGTCCCTCTAATATGTTTGCAAAGTCATAACAATATGAAAGAGGCACGAGTAAAACATTTCAAACAGTTTGACATGCAAATGAGAAAAAGGGTGTGTATAAGGTTAACATTTTTCTGATATATAAACAAAGCCTGAAACTGTTTTGTTTTGTTTTGCGTGAGACATTGCAAATTTGGTCTGCGTTGTTTTTCTTGAGGAATGTGTTTGATGACTTGAGAACAGTAAGATTATGACTCTCATTAAAAAAAAACAAAACAGCATTTGGAAAGGATTGAAGGGGAAAAATCATTTTTAGTCACTTTTTAAAACTCTGTTTTTATTAACTAGAATGCTTGAGAAATGGGTGGACAAAAATAAATCTTTGTTTAAAAATAATTAAAAATACCTGATTTAATGTTGAGAAATCTTCCACTCTAGTTCTCTGATCCTCCTAGGATACCTCCAGAAAAACCAGGCAGGATGCGACTTAATATTGTTGATATTTTTAAGGTCAAAAGCAGGTAGAAAAGAAATTAAACAAAAACAACAAAATATCCAAAAACCAAAAAAGTCCCACAAATGAGCTTTCAGATTTTCTTTTGTACATCATAAAGAACTGAAGAAACACAAGGCTATTTTTTTTTGTCTTATTGGGTAATTGTTTAAAGAAGTAAAGTAAGAAATAGTTTAACATCCAAATGAGGAAAGGTATGCATACCATTTCAAAGCAGAAAGACAGAATCAAAGAAACATTTCTAGAAACTCTTGGTTATAAACAATAGCCTTTGTCATTGAGTAGCTCTTACATAGTGGGAGACTGAAAATGGAATGCTAGTGTTATGAATTAGTGCTACTTAAGATTTTCTTGTTTGAAATTGTCCTTTGTATTTCCTGGTGTGGTTGTTTCTGAGCCACTTACCTTTCGAGTTACAAGAATGTCTCTGTTTTCCTCCGTTTATTTCCCCAAACTTCAATTATAGTGACTTTGTCTGAACAGGCCTTGATTTGACCTGCTTTAGAGTCTGTTTAGCCCCGTAGTTAATTCCGTCACTGGGGTTGTTACACATTGTCAAAGCACTCATTTTTACCACAGTGACTGGAGCGTACAGTCTCCTTAGTGCTTAGTCCCTGCCTGTCCAATGGCAAAGATGGGGAATTAGATCCACCTAATGTGGTTTGTGTTATTGCTAAAGTGGCCTGAGACTTGTTTTTGTTGCGATATAAATAACCATTGATAATGTTATCTAAATGAATAAAATCTTAAATAATTTAAAATATATTTCAATTTTATTAAATAAATGTTTTGTTTAATTTTCTTAAGAGCTTGGCCACCCTGCTGATAACTTCACAGATCCTTAATCAATTTGTAGAAGCCTTACTTCCTTATTGGCTCCAAAAGAGACATCATAAGAAAATGAAGAGAAAGATGAACTCTTTAAAAGCAGATACTGAGCTTTCAGTATTTGAGCAAGTCAACCTGGAAAAAGAAATGGGAACCTATCTCGTAAGTTGAATATATACAGCTTTTGAAATGTACTGCTGCTGAAAAGGGGCCATATTTTAATTTTAGATAACTGTAATGTTAGTAGTTTGTGAAGGGAAGAAGCTGTTTTATTTTAGAAGTGAATTTGAAGGTGTGATGCAAACATTTTGGGTTTTGTGTATTAGTTATGATGTATTCCGTACAAACAAACCACAGAACCATGGGGAAAGCTAAATTGCTAACACAACAACTGTTTGTCTCTTCTGTCTCATCGTAAAGTAGGTTAGTAAGGTGCTGAATTAGAAATATTTGATCACTTTCAAACTAGCTGATAAGATGATGTTTTGTGCAAATAGGTACTGAAAAAATTATGTTGCAATTTTAAGTAAACAGGATGATTGAGGAATACATTGCACTAAATTCTTTTAGTGCTTTTGGTATACAATACACTTGTTTCTTCTTTAGGGATGTGAATATTCTAATTCTTTTCACATTGTAATGTACACTGTTAAAAATCAATGGATATACCTTCAAGATGTATCCTATCTCATCGTTTAGGACTATTTCACTTTCTAGTTATTTCCACCTAATTCTTGTTCTGAGTCCCCTGGTTATACTTATTACACCCTCTTTCAAAAGTCAGTTTCTTTCTAGTTGCCTTTGGGACAGACAGTATGGTTTCTTATCAGCAGTTTGGCTGTTGATTCATAGCTGGGATGTTGCTGCACACAGCCCCACCTGTCTCCGGCCCTGCCCCAACAGTGGCAGGGGCCAGGTTGAGCATGGGCTGCCTGCTGCTGGCTGGCAGCGCCAGGGGCTGGATCCAGGCTGGGGCTGCCTGCCGTGCTGTCACTGACCACCAGAGGTTGGATCAGGGCTGGGCTGCCACTGGAAGGATCCCAGTCCGGTTCCTGGATTGGGCCTGGGGGCCAGAATGGGCCTGGGGCAGGGCCTCACAGCAGGGTGTGGGGCCAAAGCCTGGGACCTGACCCTTTTTTCAGGGCAGTGACAGCCCTGCTCATAGCATCTGTTAAAATTTGCAGCATTTTTGTGTCTTTCATGTTTTTTCTAAAAAGAAAAAAAGGAAGAAAATACTTTCTCAGTTGCTGATCCTTATGTGTATTCCACTTGGGCCATGCGTACACACTATGTGTCTGAGATAGGAGGGTTTCTTTCCAGCAGTGTCATTCGTCTCTGTCAAAGCAATTTGTCACCTTGTGCTCTGATCTGAGGGTGGTGCGGGCTGAACGCCTCTCTAGTTCTTCTGTATCGCGGCATGATTCAAGATGGAACTTCTTGTGTTCTTTAAGCCTTTTTCTCTTTGAACCAGTACATATTGGAAATATTTCATTTTATGTCACTGAAATAGTTTTTGTTGATTTAAGACAGTATTAGTGTTAGCTGGCTAGTTAGTATAGTCTGCAGGTGAAGGCCTTCCTGTCATCCCACATACCAGGACTCTTGTGTCCCCAATCCCAGGCTTTAAGAACACAGTCTTCTGCTCTCAGGTGTTCCAGGTTTCAGATGACCAGTGGAGGTGCCTATACTGCTGCAGAGAAGCCCAGGTCATTTCCAAGTGCGATGTTTGCTGCTCCTGTCCCAGCTGAGCCAAACAGGCAGAGGCTGATAGACTCAAGAAATGCCTTGTGGAGTATGCTGAGAGGCTACTTGTCCGACCCAAGCTAAACAGACCCCTTTCCACCTCACCCTTTACTGTAGCCGGAGATGCCAAGAAACATGCCACCAAGCTTGTACTGGATGTGAAGGCAGGCAGGCAGGAATGGAGATAAGGACTCATAAATCTTTGTGTAAGAGTGGAAAACTCTCAAGAGCTGGGCAGACCCCCTACCTCAACGTCATCTGTCCGAGAGGACAACCTTTTCCCCAACACCATTTAAATCAGGAAACGCTCATGGATCTTTGAAGAACTGTAAGGAAGTGCCAGCAGAACTGGAGGCTCCAAAGGGAGGATAACACCAATGGTACCAGTGGGCTCAATGCTACCATTACTGCTGATTGAACATAAGCAGTGAGACTACAATTGCAAGCAATAAACGGCACAGTCCCAAGGCAAGCATATGCATACTAAACCTTCCTGGTATTCTGGTCTTGATGCAGGAAGAGAGAAGCCCTCTTTCTTCTGCAACTAAGGAACAATGTTGTTTGAGTGCTTGCTCATGTTGATTCCAAGTAGGTGTATGTGCATGCCATGTGAACAGTTAGAAGGTTTTTCTCTTAGCAATACCCATAGGATCAATGCAGACGTCACTTGAATGACACCTCTATGGCGCTGTATATAGAGCCCTGCTGACCCGCCATCTCTTCATTTCTTCCTTCCTACTACTTGTGATGGTCATTGAAGTTTCTCGCGTTCTCTCATTGGCAAACATTCCTCTTGCGGTAGAGAGTTATTGAACCAGTAAATATTATGTTAGAGTTAGTTAACTTAGTCCATAGTTAAGATTTATTTGCCCCCTTTCCTACCCCCCATTATGCTCCAGGACTGGGGCATACCTCAGTCCCAGGAATTCATGCCGTGTGGGACCTGTAACAAATTTATGCCTTCAATACAGAACTTTATAAATTATTGTAAATTCCAGGATTTTGCAGACAGGAAAAACTGATGGCCAGATCATCCCTGTCAATTTTAAAAGGGATAGCCGTGTTAGTCTAGTCCAGTGAAAAAAACAACAAGGAGTTGTGTGGCACGTTAAGACTAACACTTATTTTTTGCATGAGCTTTCGTGGGAGAAGATCCCACTTCCTCAGATGCTTTGAAGATGGGTGAACTTACAGAAAGGAATGAAACTAAATGCAAGGGGGTGTAAAACATAGGATCAGGTCATAAAGTAACAGCAAATCAGAGCAGTTTACAGGCTCAAAGAATGGGAAGCCTGAAGTCAAATTACCCTTTGTAATGGGAAAAGAATCCATAGTCTCGATTCAGTCCTGCTTTCACAGAATTTAGCTTGTATATTAATTCGAGTTCAGCTGTCTCTCTTTGAAGTCTTGATGTTCCAGGTACAGCTCTAATGACAGTCGTTAACAAATCCATCATCGAGTGATTAGGAAGATGGAAGTGCTCAGCAACTGGTTCATCCCTGCAGTCTTCTGTGGGTGACACTGACTTCAGCAATAATAATGTGAGGAGAATCATAGCTTCATTCTTTCAAATTTCCTTGCAAAGTTCAATCCACAGTGGTGGACCTGGCTCTTGAAGGGATTAATTTCTTTAGCAACAAGACAGACAAGTTTTTTCATTTACTGAAAGACTCAAGGGCAACTCTATATACATTAGGAATTTACGGTCAAAGAATGAAAAGAAAACCACAAAACCAAGTCCTCCTTCCATCAAATTATTTGCCCATACCAGAGAAGGAAAGAAGAGTGGAGACTCATTTTAGATCTAACGCAACTCAATATTTTTATTAGAAAGCTGAAATTTAAAATGATTACTTCTGGCGTCTATCATTCCTTCATTGTCTAAAGGAGATTAGTTCATGACTGTTAATGTGAAGAATGCCTGTTTTCACATGGACTTCTTTTTGTCTATGTCACATAAACTCCTTTTTGTCCACTGCTTTCTCAGATGGTTCCTGAGGTACGCCTGTTACGTTATGCACCCCAGGGCAGTGGTTCCCAAACTTTTCTCTGCTGTGGCACACCTTGATACCTTCAAATTTTTCGAGGCACACTATGGTTAAAAACTCATGAATAATCAAATTAACTTAAATTACTTATGAATATTCGTGAACTACGGCAGAGTGTTTCAGAAATGCTGCTATGTGGGGCAGTAGGGGTAGCAAAGCAGGGATGGCAAAACACAGGAGGTCAGGAGTCTGCAGTGGCAGGAGTGAGTGTGGGGAGTGGAGCAGGGCAGGGGTGGCAAAAGAGGACAAGAGGAACCGTGTGGAGAACAGCACAAGGGTGGCAAGAGAGGATAGGGGAAGGGAGAACAAGAGTGGCTTTTGGGGGGGCAGGGGGGAACCTGGGGAGTAGGAGGGTAGGGCAGGGAAGCATGGCTCCCTGCCACCCAGGACAAATCCTCACCCCACTGCTGCTTCCTCCCACCCCAGTGGGTCCCATCCCCTGGCCCCCTCCTGCCTGTGATGGACCCTCCCATCCTTGTAGGGGCCAGAACTAGGCCTCCAGCCCCCAACTACACCCCCCACACGCAGCCACCCCGCCCTACAGCAGCCCTTCCACCAAAGCCCTTACCTGGGCTGTTTGCAGGCTGCCTGACACAAGCGGCTCCACCCTGGGATTCCCACACTCCCAGCCTCCCAACCCTCTCTGCTGGTTGGGTTAGGTGGAGCAGGGTTTAAGGTGGAGCCCCCGGAACACTGTGTTCGGCTGCTCCTGCTATTTTTAGGGGCACCCCTGGTATTCCGTGTTCCAGTGCCTTCCTCTATTTTTAGGGGGGCCGGAAAGCTGCCTGCCTAAAAATAGGGGGCCCCAGAACTGTGTTCCAGTGCCTTCCCCCTTACTTTAACCTATCCCTTTTCCCAGCCCTGTACAGCCCACGTGGCTGGGCTGAGCAGGGAGGGAACTTTAACTCCAGCTCTCGGGAATGCTCGCGGCACACTTTGGGTGTTGCCACGGCACACTGGTTGGGAACCACTGCCCTAGGGTATGATCTGTGTAACTTTCCTCTTCATTTTTGGAATGTAATTGTACGGCTTGATGCCAGATATGCCATACAAAGGGTTCCCTTGTGAATGCAAATAACGTTCTGCACTTTTGCTATGGTGTCATGTTTCCTGCAGCATCATGCGTGTACTTTTGTGAAGCGTGTTCCATGTATTTCACATGGCACAGGAAGGGAGCAGAGAATCAGAGTTGTCTCACAGCATATAGACAGGCAGGATGCATCACTAAGATTATGCAAAATATGAGCTTTGGCTAGAGAGGGAAAAGATCACCTGCCCCCAGGAGGGGGCATGTCTGGAGAGAGAAATGCACACACTTTGAACTGTTTGAAGCTGTTTGGCCAGAGAAACTCCATCTTGAAACATCTCCGTCTACAAGCAACAACTTAGTTCTGTCCCTGGAGCGGTAGAGAGTGGCTGCAAATCCATCACCAGCCAAGCATTGTGAGTAAGATTGAACAGTGAACTTTAGGTTAGAATACAGTACTTCTATTATATTTATTTGCTTGTGGTAACTCCTGACTATTTTATTAAATAACTGTGCATTGATATGCTATATATTCACTTAAAATCATGTTTTACTCAATAAGCTAGTGTTTGTTTATCTCAAGCTATGTGGCATTTTAGAGAGTGTGAAAGACCAAAACTTGTTGACATTTCACTTTCTTTGTAAAACTGATGGACCAAGTGTATACGAGCTTTTAGTGATCTAGGAAGGTTCCTGATCCCTGCAAGATGGAAATTCCTGGTGTGGCATCTGGGGAGTGGGGATACTTGTTGGGGGACCATCCCATTAGTGGCTGAAGAGCATACATCTATTGCCTGGGACCGATTTACACTCAGGCAGGGCAGGATTATTGCAGGGACTAAAGGGACTGAAGCCCCAGGCCCCAGCCCCTAAAACCCAGGTGATAATCTACCTCCCTCCCTACCCCACTCAGTCTGGCAGGGCTTGGGGAGCAGTCCTGTCCTGCAAGTGCTCGGGAGGACAGGGCCCTGAGGCTGGTGGCCAGTCTCTGTGGTCCTGCCCTGGCCCTGGGGTTGGCTGGTCTGCCCACAGGGGAGGGGCAGGGTGGGCCAGTTCGGGCCAGTGCCTTTTTGCTCTGCCCAGGGGGTGAGGACAGCTGGTGCACAGTGCAGCTGCTGCTCCAGTGTGGCTTTTCTGGACCTGTGGCCTTGGGGGGCTGTGCTGTGCGCCAGTCAACACCATGCTGGCAGACTGGCTGGAGAAGACCTGGGGCAGCTGCACCTTCTGGCCCCAGGACCGCCACCTCCAGCAACAGTCTGCCTGCAGGCCACCATCCTGGGGCCTTGGGGGTCCCAGGAGGAGGGGGGCACACAGTGCCTGGCAACCTGGGACCCCTGGGCAAGTTAATTCGGCCCTGCATTCAGGAGAGGGTGGCCACCTAACAAAGCAGAGGAAGTCGGGGTCTAGGAGTGGCTGATTGGGGAGGCACTGTGGCACACTAGATGAGATTCTGGAGGGGGGGGGAACCTCATATGACCATTGGGAATGAACATTTCTAATTCAAGGTACTTCCTTGTGGCCTGGCAACAGTACAAAGGGTGAATTCAAGTCCTCTTGGTCATAGTAGCTCACTTCCATTCTCATGGGTCAGCAGGCTTCCCCTGGTTAAACAACTGGCAACTAAGCACCTGCTATAAAGAAACAAGGAACCATGACATCCACTACCCTGTGGCTCCATAAAACTGTGGAACAGCCTCAGCAGGCGCTTCACTCATGACAATGAGTGGGGATTTCACAACTCAGTAATATAGATAATATTCCATCTAAGGGGGAGAGTCAGCCTCCTGTGACTTCTTTGCATCTTGCAAGAACAAAAAGTGTTTGAAATATTGCTCTGGAGGAGCCTTGGGTCAGAAATCCATAGGAGTAGTGCTTCTGTTTCTCTGATCACGGCAGCTAATGTATGCCTTTCCTCCATCTGCTCAGGATGTGAGGTGAGAAGAAGCAGCAGCAAGAGTCCTTGGGCACCTTACAGACTAACAGATTTCTTCGAGCATAAGCTTTTGTGGGCTACAATCCACTTTGTCAGATGCAATGACAGGTGCATCTGACGAAGTGGGTTGTAGCCCATGAAAGCTTATGCTAGAAGAAATCTGCTAGTCTGTAAGATGCCACAGGACTCTTGCTGCTTTTGCTATACACAGACTAACACGGCTACCCCTCTGGAAAATTCTACTGAGGTGAGAAGAGTAATCCATCAGGGCAAAATGTGATCAGTATGATCCCACTCCCAGGTGGTCCAGGTGATTCTGATTTTCTAGACTCCTTCACTTGGCAGTTCATCTACATGTCAAAATTTCAGACCTGTTGACACAATACTAAGTGCTCAAGGCAGAATAAAGCATCCCAATCCAGACTCACTGCACTTGCCAACCTGGTGTTTGGATGAGCATTGAACCTAGAGAACAAGTACTTGAGAGATGTTCAGAAAAGTTAAGGCTATTCTAAACAATAGTAGAAAGAAATCTACTAGAATGAGGTTATGCAGTCAAGTGGAAATGATTTTCCTACTGGGCTCGTAACCAGCATACTTTTCCAGAGGAACAAGACATGTCTGCTATACTGTACTATCTCCTGTCCTTAAAGACTTGAGGGCTGACTCTCTGTCAACTCTTTATGCATTTACTAGGTAGCTGTCAGCATATTCCATCCTCTGACCAATAATTGCTCAATTTTTTGTCCATCCCATTACAATCTGCTTCCTTTAAATACTTGCTTCAGTGGTTCTCAACTTGTAGCCCATATGACATCGTCAGGGCCATACAAGTAGTATAAATTGTGTGGATGTGGCCTGTGGTTGTAAGGTTGAAAACTACTGCTTCAGACTATTCCACCATTCAATGTGGGACCTTTATCTTGTTCCATCAATGCTCATGAAAACTCTATTTAAACCATTAGCATCCAGCTTGATATAGCATCTCTCCAGGAAAGCAGCCTTTTTAATTGCTGCCACCTCCATGAGATCAGCAGGAGAACAGTTCTTCTAGTAAAATACCAGAAAAAGGGGACTTAGCTGCCTATTGTAAAAGATAGGGCAATAAATGTGGAGGGTTGTGAGTTACTATGAAGAATTCTTTCCCAGATATCTGCTTAGTGGGTCTTGCGCACATGATTAGAATTTTTCTATAGGTCACATTGGCAGAGATCCTGGGGTTTCTCACTTTCGTCTGTAGCAAGGGTCCTGGGTCACAGGTTTAAACTGGTGTAAATGGTGAACTCTGTGTAACTTGAAGTCTTTGACCAATAATTTGAGAACTTCAGACATCCAGAGATTTGGGGTCTATTCAGGACTGTCCCCAGGGAGGTGAGGGGCCTGGGGTCTATTGGCATGTGTGCAGCCCCGCCCCCCTCGCGCTGGGGGTGTGTGGGCCCAGTCCCCCACTGCCACCACTCACCTGACCGTGGGGGTGGAGCAGGCAGATTGGGGGGCTGGGGTCTGCTCTGCCACCCTACCTGTGGGCCGGCCCTCCGCTCCCTCTGGGCGGAACAACTGGCCCAGGCGAGGGGCCAGAGAGTGAAGCTCCGCCTCTGGCCTGGCCTGCCTTGCCCCTAGGCCAGCTGTTTCCCATCCCGGGGGGCAGGGAAGAACCAGCCAGGAGCAGAGGCCAGCTTTGCTCTCTGTCCCCCCCACTGCCTTCAGCTCTGTGCTGAAAGCAGCGGAGAGGGGACGGGACAGTGCAGCTGTGGGAGGGCACTGGTTCGGGCCCTGCACTGCCCTGCTCACAACAGGATAGCCTAGGGCGATCGCCCCTTTCGCTCCCCCCCGCCAAAAGGATGGCCCTGGGTCTATTACAGAAGTGGATGGGTGAGGTTCTGTGGCCTGAAATGTGTGGAAGGTCAGACTAGATGACCACAAAGGTCCCCTCTGACTTCAGAGTCTGAGATGTGTGGTTCCTATCTGTATTCTACTACCTGCCTCCCTTCCCCTTTGCTTCAGATCATGACTATATTCATTGTAGAGAAGGATCTGCAGAGGCAGTCAGTTTTCATTTCCTTTTATTCCTTTGGATTAGTGCACCAAGAGGTGAATGGCACAGGCATGGGCCAATGGATGCTGCTTGAAAAAAAATTTCAGTGTCAGTTGTGTGGTGCATATGTGTACCCATAGTGGAATGCAGATAGGACCATGCATCTCAAACAACTTTGGGTACGGAGCAGTTAATAATATTCCCTTCATTGCTCTCCAGGTCATTGCTTTCCTGTCATTCTGGAAGTTGTAGTGGCCATAATTGAAGGGGTATCAAATGACCATGACCGATCCAAACTGCAGCATGGAGAGGATAAAACTGTTTTGTGTTGGCAATAAAAGGAGACTTGAATACTACTAGTGTAGGGCTTTATGTGAGAAGAAAAAGTGAACAGTATAGACACAAAATGGGAGGGAAGGGGAACTCGGTCCTGCTTAAAGTGCTACATCCATTGCACTAAAGTGCATCTTGTCTCTTTAATGCTGTACTTTCCTTACTTAGCTTCCTTATGTAGCTGTTTATTGTAATTATCACAAGAAAGGTGTGAAAGTAGGACTTGGCATTGTGAAAGTAGCCCATATTTTAAGTACTAGCATACAATACGATGACAGCTGACAATCCACGATGCAGTACTAGCATACAGTATGATGACATCTGACAATCAATGATCTTATTCTTAAACATAGCTGTTCTGGGCTAGGTAGTGGTGGTGGCCACCTGTTCTTCCCCTATGTGCTACATTGAAGGAGAATCACAGTGTGGATGGCATAAAAAAGCCTGCAGGGCAAGCAGTCCCAGGAGTAGACTGCAATAACTAAGAAGAGGAACTGAAAGGAAGACTTTGCTCACTGCCTGCAGCACTGTTGAGAGAGAATGACAATGGGCAAATGTGTTACTGTCGTTCTGGTTGAGTGACACTTGACAAGTATACTTAAAAAAGCATGAAGTAAAATTCAGAGTTTATATAAAATATTCCTGTAGGTATATCTCAGGATTTTTAAAGGTTATCTCCCTTGGGGGTCTAATCTGTAATGCAACAGTTTATCAGGCAACTATGCTATACTGCTTAACAGGCGCTTGACTGGGATTGCAGCTGAAATGCCTCTCCCTCAATATTCATGTGCTGATTTCTAAGCTTGTAGGCTTCTACTGCCTCTTTGTGTTTTGTTGGTGAAATACATTAGATGCTAAAAGGCTAGCATGTTTGACAGCTCAGCTGTCAGCAGAGAGACTGAAAAGAGCCATGCTACTGATAGAGCCGAAAATGGTTTTCTTCCTTTTTTCATTATTTTCACTGTAGTTACTTAAAATATTGTCTAATCTTTCTGTCTCCATCTCAAAATGAAACATTCTAAACATGTCTGTTTCTGAGGGAATACTGTATAGTTACAAATAGTTAAAGTGGAATCCTCAGGGTCAGGAAATAAATATAACTGGATTTTGGGAGCAATGATGGCTTTCCATGGTCAGGAAGTGAATAAAACCATTGTCTTGTGCAATGGACACTTTTTCTTGAAAGGTAGTACACTATTTTGTCCTCTGTTAGATGATTTTTCTTAAATAGACATTTTTAAATAATAGTTTTAAAAAACATTTTATTACTAGACTATGACATTTGTTACAGTATTCCCACAAAAGCTCATGCAAAAAATAAATCTGTTAGTCTTAAAGTGCCACACAACTGCTTGTTGTTTTATTAGATATTCAACCTGTTTAAAGGTTAGATGATAGGCATTTTGCAGATGTGCCCAGAATATGCTTTTGAATGCATTGGTATACTGTTCAATTGTGGGAAGTGCTTCTTACTTGTCATGCTGTTATTTCAGCATTTGTCCTCTCAGGTAGGCTTCAGGCTACTAACTTTCCCTTTTGATTTTAATATGCTTAGCTTTGAAACATAAGAAAAAGTTAACATGTCTATCTGCCTATATTTGCTTCTATTTATTGCTTTCACTGTCAGTCCGAAATAACATTGTTCTCAAGGGGACAAGATGGGAAGGTAACATTTCTTATTGGACCAACTGCTGGTAGTGAAAGAGACAAGCTTTTGAACTTACATAAAACTCCTTGTCTCTTTTACTAACCAAAGTTGGGTCAGTAAAAGACATTACCTCACCCACCTCGTTTCTCTAATATTCTAGGACCAACATGGCTACAGTGGCGCAAAGATTTTCTTGTTATGCAGTTCTGTTAAGGATGTCATACTAATTAAAAATTGTGGCAACATCTTACCTCACTGTGGTTTGTCTCTTGTTACCATCTCCCTGAATTAATGAGATGATTGTGTATCTAAACCTATGTCTAGGATTAGTTCATGTTTTTGTGTTTTCTATCAGTAATCATGGAATTTATCAGTAACATTGTAGAAAATTCTTTTGACCAAAATAACTCTCTTGCCTCCATCATAAACAAGATTAGGATAACTAACTCCAGGGTAGACTAAAGTTAAGTAATTTAGAGGATAAGTGCTTTGATTTCTCCTACTTTTCCTAAATAATGGAGTGGAGATGTGGAATGTGATTATGATATTGTTAACTCTGCTTTTCTTCATGTATTTAGATATATATAAAACTGCTTTTTTTGGCTTTGTTTTTCAGGGCACCTTTGATGATTATTTGGAATTGTTCTTACAGTTTGGTTACGTGAGTCTTTTCTCGTGTGTCTATCCTTTAGCAGCTGTTTTTGCAGTGCTAAACAACATCACAGAGATGTATTCGGATGCTTTAAAAATGTGCAGGGTCTTCAAACGCCCTTTTTCAGAACCTACTGCAAATATTGGAGTCTGGCAGGTAACCTGTTTTTTACTTTGTCTACACCTAGTTGTTACTATAAGCTTAGGCTGCTTGTTTCTCCACTGTTTGCTGTTAGAGTGTATTAGAGAGACCTCTCCTCATCAGTGCCATAGGACATTAATCAATTCTAGTAGGACAGTGGGGTTTACAGCCGTCATTCAGAGTGGCCTTCATTAATCCCATCTCCCCCCTGCATATGTTACACTTGTATAGTAGTTGGAAGAGGCAGCAGCTTCTTCCTTTAAGAACGTAGTATCCTACATAAGTATTAGGCTGTAAGTGATTATGAAATAGATTGCAGGTGGTGTTGAGTGGGTGGTCTGTGTTTAGACTCAGTTTTATTTAACATATTCTTTAATAATATGGAAGGGGACAAAGAACGCAACAATTAAATTAATAAATTATTTTAAATTGGGAGATGTTGAAAATATTGTGAGAAGAAATCTAGAATGACAGAAGTTAGCTAAACCAATGAGAAGCAATAAATGAATCTTGAAAAAATACAAATAAATTATCTGAGAAACGCTAGTAGAAATCCATACAGATATGCATTGGAATGGAGTTACATCAAAAGCACTATAATGCCAGGGTGATGCTAGACAGCAACTACAAACTGCATATGTTTGCAGTAAGTCTTTTGGGCTGACTACAAACAAGTAGCCACAGCCAGCTAACATTTTAAAACATCAATGTCTTAGTCGGTATTAGGCGTTCAGGGCACTCTAAAAATGTGTAAATTAAAACATGATAGTTAATATCCTTTGAATTACCATTCCTTTTCCCATTGTAGTTAATCTCTCAGAGAAGTACTGTTGAATTTAATGGCCGGTTAGTTTCATTACACTCTTTTTTTTTTTTTTTTTTTATTAAAAAAAATCATTCTTTTCAGCTAATTGTGGGAATATGTTTAATTTTATGAATATAACAGTAAATTCAGGGCATTTAGTAATCAACTTTGTGTGTGTGGTGCAGGAATAAAGTGTCAGATTAGTTGAAGGATATTCTATGAAAAGAACATTTGAATCATTGTATTGGCCAAGGTGAGTCAGTGATTTGTTGACATAGGGAATGTTGCTTTTGCTGCTTCATCATCGTAGTCACTATATTTTGCCAACCTCCTTTACTCAGAACGAGATTTCTCATTTACAGGCTCAATTGTCTAAGGTATGCACAGTATTGCAGTTACCACATACACCATTTTATATATACGTTTTATATTAAATGCCTCAGGGGTAGCATTCATCCTTCTTGAATGTGTAGAAAGTACCTAGTGCATTTGTGCTCTGCTGAAAATAAATAATAAATTATATACACATCCATTTATGTCCATGTAAATCAGGTGCCTGTGCACATGCCCATAATCAGGCAGTCATCTTGCTGACACACATGTGTAAATGCTAAATGTACAGATAAAAGCATGTAATTCTGAGTGCTTACATTTGAAAACATGGCTCATTTTATTTCAATGGAGCCAGTTGTTTAAAAATCTTACTCCGAATCACACTGGTGTTTTCATATACCATTTTATATAGCATTTAATATCAAAGATGCAGTGAAAACCTCAGTGTAGAACACCACAAATTTTCTTTTTAAAGTTAGTTTTAAATGCTAAATATCCCTGATTAAAACTTTGGTTTCTAATACTGACTATGGTGAAAGCTGCATTTCTTTAGGAACATATATTATAACAAACCAGTCAGATGGCTTACCTGTAAGAATATGTGCTGCCATTTGTTCAAGTCTGGGTCAGATAAAGTTACTAAAGATAGGAATGCCACTCAGCTCCCTTTTTTTTTGGGTGGGTTAATCCTGATTTTTGGGAGATAATTTCATATCCTGCAACTCTAGCTTGTGAGATATAAATGGTCCCAAAAAAAACTTTCATGGCCTGTGAAATGTCATCATATTGTGCAAAGAGTGCTCGAGTTTTCCCCAACAAACGCTAAGAAGAGCTATAAAGGTACAGCTTGTGGGATACTAGTCATGGGTTTTGTAAGGATGTTGTTGTGGACTTTGCTTATCCATTTTAGAAGAGATGTTGACAGATTTTCATACAGAACCTGTTTAACCTTCCATCTGAAAGAAGTTGAAGTTTAAAGGGAGGGGAGAAATTGGGTCTCCTTGCATGTGGGGGAAACCTTGTCTTGCGAAGAGCAAGAGAACTGAAGGAAGTAGATACACTGATATTAATTAAATTTCATTTTTGTTTTATTTCAGTTAGCTTTCGAAACTATGAGTGTTATATCAGTAGTTACTAACTGTGCACTGATTGGATTGTCTCCGCAAGTAAATGCACTTTTTCCAGATTCAAAAACGGACCTTATTTTGATCGTGGTGTTTGTGGAGGTAAGTGAGAGATTTACATATCTACATGTGTGGCTACATATATCTCAGTGGCAAGAATTTCTTAGAATTTCTAGTGTCACATCTTTTTCTCTCTTTTACCAGAAAATGGAAATTCAATTGGTTTGAGAGAGAAATATAATTTTTCTTGCTTTTCTTCATGTACAGTGTAAACTTTGGTTCTGTGCTATAACATTTATAATAGTAATTGTAATTGTAAAATGATTTTAGAGAGAGAGAAGGAAGTAGAGTTACTGATTGACACTTTGTTTAAAAAAAAAAAAAAAGACTCCTGAGCCCAGCAGAAAGTTTCCTGAGCTGGGAAAGAGGAGACTGTGAGTTCACATTTTACCTTTCCTGTCCGTAGGTTATATTCCCATATTTCTTCATATCCTTATTACCGACTAAGGGCATGAACTATATTTCTAAGATGCAGTAAAGGAATAGAACCCATCAAACTGTCACTGCACCAGAGAATCTTCCTGGTGACCTCAGCAGCATTAAGATACAAGGATGTCCCAAATGTCTGGAATGTGTCAGATATTCCTATCTTTAAAAGGAGCTGAGGTCATTGCAGTAACATTTTGCAGTAGAGTGGTAAAATTGGGGCATGTATCACTGTTTAGTATCTGTTGGAGATGGAAGTGAAAACCTAATGGCAATTGTAGCATTATCCCCAGTGTTGTTGGCAACATGAAAGAAACAAGAAATGCAAGAGACTTATTCTGTAATTTATTTGTATGCATTTCAGATTTTTGAGTTGCTGGTGGGTCCTTACTGAGCCCTAAGTATTACTAAACTAAGTTTGTATGTGTATTGTAAATCAAAATCTGGCCCAAATATTTCTGTCTTTATTTGATTGTTAGTACAAATCTTTAGTTTTTAATTTTTCTTGCTAGAGCCAAGAAGACAGAAAGAGAACTTCTGATTTTTTCCAAAAAAAGTGAGGGTTTTTTATTTTAATAGAATAACAATATTCTTTGGATTGAATGCATTGTGACATTTGACAGTATTCAGTGCTAAAGGCAAAGCTGTGTGATATCCTTGTAAGCATTCTGTACCGGACACTTATATATTTATGAAAAGAAAAAAGTGTTTTACATTAAAAATCACTAATTCTGCTGCCTTCTGTTATTTCTGTGGGAACAAAATGCAGTATCAGCAAAATCAGAGTAAATGAATTAAAATAACCAATGTTTCCAAAGTGTTGAAACAGTGATTTTGAAGCAGTTGACCCATTTTCATCAATCCAACATCTGCTTCTATGGTAACATGATTTGAACTAGCAGCCAGGAGCAGAATTATTAGAAATCTTTTCTTTCTGGGTGCTGAATGAGTGCTGCAAGTGCATGTTTCAAACAAAGGAGTAGAATTAAATACCTTGAAGCAGGATGTAGTCAGCCACTCACTCATACATCTTTTAAACAGTTACTTACCATAGTAACTATAGTGCTTGTAGCATCTAGATGGACAAGGTGGGTGAGATAACTGGGCTAACTTCCACTGGTGAAAGAGACAAGCTTTTGGGCTTACACAGAGCTCTTCTTCAAGTCTGGGGAGGATACACCAAGTGTCACAGCTAAATACAAGGTGGAACACCCATATCACATATCCACTCTCTTTGGGGAAATGTCTCTCTGGTGTGTAAGCCTGGAAATTTCTAGCATGCAAATGGTCATTGGGTCCAAGTGCATTGCAATTGTCTCCTTTTGTGCAGAAAACCATAAATAAAATAAGGAACTATGGTAGGTAACTTTTTGTCCTTCTTTGAAAATTGTCCGTATGGATTTCCACTGCTCTTTTGTTTCTTAATTTCCCCTCTAAGAGGTGTGAAAAGTGTTAGTTGAAAGCTGATTGCAGAACTGCTCACCCCAAAGAGGGGGCCAGGTGGAGGAATTAGGGTTGCATAAAGATGCGTGTACAACTCCAAGCAGCATCCTTGAATAATTCATTAATGAAGATACTATGAAGCCATGCTTTGAACTATGTCTTGAACCTAAACAAATGTACCTTAATCTCTATAGGTAGGTGAACATTTGTGAGGCTGTAACAGACAGATGTTAGGGATCCATTTAGGCAGCTTTGTTTGTGGAAGATGGACTTATCCTTGATCTTTTCTCTTTGGATTACAAAAGGTCCAGGGACTTGTGGATGGATTTAGCCATATTAGTAATAGTTAATAGTGTGGCATATATCAGGGTGGCCAAACTTATGGAACTCAAGAGCCACACAAGTTGATTATTAAACCGAGAGCCAGACTGAGGCATATACTTTTACATACTCCAAAATTACTAATTTTGAAATTACTAAGTTTAAAGAACAGTAAATACACACGCGACCTCCGCTAAGGGCCGATTGTACCAATTAGAGTATGTACTAGAATTATATGTCCAATGGCGTGACAGTGAGAGTTTTTAAATAACATGAATCTCATTGGCTGGTTTCAGCAGATGAGAGCGAAGAACTCTGATCAAGAATACTGCAAAATTTCCAGTAAAAACCCCTGCTTCTATTTGCACTACTTTTTCATGAAGCTGCCCTGTATTAAGACTCGCCATCTATTCATCTTTTAGAAATTTTATGGTATTTACATTATTCACGACTGATAAACAGTTCCAATTAGGAGTGAAAAAAATAATCTTAAAATTAATCAAAAACAAAGCCTGGCAGATGTTTGCACTTCGGAAATCAATTTGAGAAATTGATTTGCTGATGTTCTTCACAAGCTGCACTTTTTCATTCAAGAGCTGCATGCAGCTCCTGAGCCACAGTTTGGCCATGCCTGGCATATATAGTATGAAGCCTGACCTTCCAGCTATATGAATGTGGTTTGGGAAATTACAGAGGCGCTTAAAGGTTTGGCTTTAGATGAACATCAAAGATCACTATAGATAGGAATTTGGGATGAGGATGAAGGACTACCTTTTCTTATTTTTATAGAGCATAGTGTAAAGGATTAGGCTAGATCTCACTAAGTTTCTGGGCTGATGCTATAGCTGTGAGGGGTGTGATCTTCACAAAGAAATGGTATTATACTAAGGGTCCAAGTGTAACTCCTGTAAATTTGATAAAATCCACATTCAGCTCCACTATGGGGGTGGCTCGTACCTAAGAAAATACAAGAAGTTACTTCTTTAGACATTGCTTGTCTAGGGGATATGTACTGAGAATTGAAACACCAGAGGTTGAAAAGCAGGAATGTTATCTAGTTAAGAAAGTTCAAAAGTTAGCCTTGATTGTTTTAAGTACTGTAGATAATCAAAGGGGGTGAGGGTCATCTTGGATTTACTTCTTTCTGAATTTTCTGGACAGAGTCACTTCTATTTCATGCAACAGATCTTCCTTATCAAAGGCTGCCTCAGCTGACTATAAAAGCTTGTGAACTTCTGCAGAAACTCTTAATTCAGTGCCCTGAACAATCCAGGAGCTAGACAGTAAACCTGAGAAACTTTGGATCTAGATGAAGAATCCTACCCCAATTCTGAGACAATATATAGTAGACTTGGAAATAGGACTTGTGGATTTCAGTATTGGTTCTAGTATATTAGTGAACTAAGACGGATTAATATGGAGTTATCAGGATCTTGACTACATCTTGTTGTACTTTCCAAATTATCTTGGCCAAAGAGATTGTGGGCCTGCCAACCTCTAAGTAGAAGGTTTGAGGCGCCTTGATGGTGGTGTTAATTATAATTAAAATACATTTTTCATTTCCTGTTCGGGGAAAAAACCGAATCCTTACAGATTTTGTGCCAAATTTCAGTTTACTGTGGTTTTAAATGAATAAGATATTAACCCTTTAAAAACATCAGTCTATAAGGAAAGCATAGATGGATCCATAAGTATAATGGTGATAATATTCCTTTAATTCCCTATATTTAGATACCACATGCACAAACAGAATTTACCAAGGGAAAAACTGACTAAGGGCTTGATTCTGCACTGAGTTTTGTAAGTGCAAACCACTTTATCTGCATGGAGCTCCATGCAGGATGTGAATAGAGGAAAACAGGGAAAGTAAGTATATGCAAATTGTTCTTTTGAGTAATGCTCTGTGGGTTTTTTGCTTCAGGTATGTATGTGGCCAATGTGCCAGTGATCAGAGATTTCACTAGCAGTACGCATTTTACCTAGCCATGTGCTCTAAAAGTCCTTGGTCCGTTTAAAGAGAATGAATAGAGCTATCAATAGCCCTACTGCTGTAGAGGGAGCGTATACCATGCCTACACTGGGTTTAGCTTATAGCTCAGTTTTACCATTCTTAATTTAGAGTAGTTTAGTTTAGTTCAAGTTAACTTATTTGATATAGCTTTCCTC
Source organism: Podocnemis expansa (assembly GCA_007922195.1). Taxonomy (NCBI): domain Eukaryota; kingdom Metazoa; phylum Chordata; order Testudines; family Podocnemididae; genus Podocnemis; species Podocnemis expansa. The sequence continues at coordinate 342,834 of ML681964.1, read as the reverse complement.
GTTGGGGAGGTTTCCATTTGATTCTCTCTCACTTCCTGGTGTGAGAGGTTGTCGTCACTGGAATATGCTGGGATTCAGGCTTTGCTTCTCTTGCCAAGAGACCACCGCTTTTAGTGACAGACATTCTTCTTTTATCTGTTGTTTGAGAGACACCTGTGTACCATTGAAGTACTTATGAACACTTGCTCAGTCTGGAAGCCATCTCCTTTAAATGCATGGTGGGGTTACAGAAACAGTTCAAATTGAGCAGAGAGGGAAAGGATTCTTTTGCAAGTATTTTCTGGTCCCAAAAAGAATGTGGGATGGTAACCAATATTGGATCTGACTCCTGAACATTGCTGTGAAGTCATGGAAATTGTGGTTGTAACTATAGTAGCTATATTTTCATCACTGGAATCTGTGGATTAGTTTACAGTGCTCTTATCTTCAAGACATAGACTCTAAGGTCAGAAGGGACCAATACGATCATCTAGTCTGACCTCCTGCACACTGCAGGCCACAAAACCTCACCCACCTACTCCTACAATGAACCTCAAACCCATAACTGGGTTATTAAAATCCTCAAATCATGATTTAAAGACTTTAATACAGAGAATCAACCAGCAAGTGAGCCATGCCCAGTGTTACAGAGGAAAGCAAAAAAACCCAGCGCCCAAGCCAATCTGCCCTGGGGGAAAATTCCTTCCCGACCCCAAATATGGCGATCAGTTAAACCCTGAGCATGAGGGCAAGTCCACAACAGCCAGTCAAGAAGAAATTCTCTGTAATAACTCAGAACCCACTCGATCCAATGCGGCTTCCCAGGTCACTATCATACCCATCACCGGTAGTAAAAGACAGACAATGGCCAAGCTACACTGTCCATCATATCATTCCCTCCATAAACTTATCAAGCTCTGTTTTGAAGGCACCCAAGGTTTTTGCCCCCACCACTTCCCTTGGTAGACTATTCCAGAACTTTACTCCTCTGATCGTTAGGAATCCACGTCTAATTTCAAGCCTAAATTTTCTGAAGGACAGTTTGTATCCATTTGTTCTTGTGTCCACATTGGCACTGTATTCAAATAATTCCTCTCCCTCCCTTGTATTGATCCCACTAATGTATTTATAAAGACCAATCATATCTCCTCTCAGCCTTCTTTTGCTCAGACTAAACAAACCAAGCTCTTCAAGTCGTCTCTCATAGGAAAGATTTTCCATTCCACAAATCATCCTTGTAGCCCTTGTTTGCACCTGTTCCAGTTTGACTTCATCTTTCTTAAACATGGGTGACTGGAACTGTACACGATACTCCAAGTGAGGTCGCACCAGCACCTTGAATAATGGTACTAACACCTCCCTATCTCTACTGGAAATACCCCTTCTGATGCACCCCAGGACCGCATTACCTTTTTTTACTGGTACATCACATTGGTTACTCATTGTCATTCTGTGATCAACCAGTATGCCCAGGTCCTTCTCCTCTCCTATCACTTCCAGCTGATGCATTCCCAACTTACAAGAAAAATTCCTGTTATTTGTCCCTAAGTGCATGACCTTGCACTTCCCATTGTTGAATTCATCCTATTTCTAATGCTCCACTTTACAAGGTCATCCAAATCATTCTGTATGCTATGCCGATCCTCCTCCGTATTGGCAATTCCTCCCAGCTTGGTGTCGTTTGCAAACTTAATTAGCACATTCCCACTTTTTGTGCCAAGGTCAGCAATGAAAAGGTTGAATAAGATGGGTCCCAGGACCGATCCTTGGGGAACTCCACTAGTAACCTCCTTCCAGCTAGACAGTTCACCTTTCACTATGACCCTCTGTAGTCTCCCCTGTAACTAGTTCTTTATCCATCTTTCTATTTTCATATTAATCCCCATCTCCCCCAATTTAACTAATAACTCCCTGTGTGGAACTGTGTCAGATGACTTGCTGAAATCTAAGTAAATTAGGTCCACCGCATTCCCTTTATCCAAAAATACTGTTATCTTCTCAAAAAAGGAGATCAGGTTGGTCAGGCATGATCTACCTTTTGTAAAGTCGTGTTGCATTTTATCATGGTTACCGTTTTCCTCAATATCCTTAAGTACTTTCTCCTTCAAAATTTTCTCCAAGGCCTTGCATACTGCTGAAGTCAAACTGACAGGCCTGTAGTTACCTGGATCACTTTTACTCCCTTTCTTGAAAATAAGGACTACATTAGCAATTCTCCAGTCATAAGGTACAACCCCTGTGTTCACCGATACTTTAGACATCCTTGCTAAAGAGCTGGCAATTTCATGTGCAAGTTCCTTCAAAATTCTTGGATGAAGATTATCTGGACCCCCTGATTTAGTTCCATTAAGCTGCTTAAAGGCCTTGAAGAGTTCCCTATCCGTGTCCAAATCAGATCCCGGTGGTCTGTAACACACCCCAAGCACTAATCCAGGAGACACTCTAGTAGCTTTCTTCTCCAATGTGATTTTGGCCCATATAGACTCTGTCCTGCTAATTTTATCACTCTGAATTTCTTTGCAATCTATTGCATCATTGATATACAATGCCACACTACCACCTTTGCCATTACATCTGACTTTCCTAAAGAGCACAAAGCCTTTAATGCCCGTACACCAGTCATGACTACTATTCTACCAGGTTTCTGTTATTCCTATAATATCCAGTTTCAATTCATCTACTAGTAGTTCCAGTTCCTCCATTTTATTACCTAGGCTTCTCGCATTGGTATATAAACATTTTAGCTTTTGCTGCTCGGCTGTGCTCACATTCTGTACCCGACATGACCTTTTATTACTACTGCCAACATCGCCCCTCAGACCAGCATTTGTGCTTCCCTCCTTTCTAGCATCTATACTGTCTTTTCTGAATTCAGTTTCCTGCCTCTCAATGCTAGTATCAGGCGTAGAGATTGTCTGAGCATCTCCCAACCATCTCCCCACAGTCCTTAGTTTAAAGCTCTCTTAATCAGTTGAGCTAGCCTCCCTCCCAGAAGTCTGTTACCCTCCCTACTCAGGTGAAGTCCATCCCTAGCAAATAATCTTCTGTCCATGAATGCCTCCCAGTGCCCATACATCCCAAAGCCCTCCTTGTAACACCACTGCCTGAGCCATCTGTTAACTGCCAGAATCTTCTCACAACTGTGTTATCCTCCTCTAGGGACAGGCAGAATCTCGCTAATCTCAGTTCATCCTCCAGCAAGAGGTTTTTCATTTTATAATCAACCACAATCCTTTTACCATTTAGGGCTTCCCTTTGATCACCATCATCATGACTCCAAGATTATAGCAGTGGCAACTGCCTACCTACGTTGACTTGAGGAAAGATGGTTACTGCAAGTTGACTGACTGATTGTTCAAGGGCTGTTCGCACAATGAAGTGCTGCCAGTCTGCAAAGAGAAATGTCTCTGTTCCACAGATCGGGACTTCAGCTAAACATTGAGAAACTATCTTGATCCCGATAAAGCAAATAGACTTCATAGAGACCACTGTGCTATAACAGCTAGAGCTTACCTTCCTGTGGACAGATTTTTGACTCTGAGAGACCTCATTCCCATAATTCAAATAAGTCTCCAGATGTTGGTAAAGGCTGTCTTCAACTGCTAGGGCACCTGGTATTTTTGTAAGATAATATGCCAAGTTAATCTTCTCTGCTTCTAGGGGTGCTCAGAATAATTTATATGCTGAACAAGTGCATTCTAAAGGAGCTACTGTCTTTTTTTTACTGAGTTCTAGACTTGTTCAGTTGGTGGAAGGATGCTTCCAGTGTCTCTACCAGAGTCACTTTCAACCAACCTCTTTCTATTAATACAGCATTGACTGTATCACATATGGGAGGAGTAATGCACCTAGGAGGACACACCATTCAACAGTGAGGAACACCCACATCCACTTCCTTCAGTTAATCAGGAGCAAATCCGTCAAATTCATGACGGACAATGTAGCTTGCATGTTATACATCAGTTGTCGGGATGGATGATGTCTCCCTCTCTTTGTACTGAGGAAATGAAGTTACAGAACTGGTGTGTAGCCAGTCATGTACTCATCGCAGCATCTTACTTTCCAGGCAAACAAAACACTACAGTCAATGACCTCTGATTTCAGGGTTTCAAAAAGTGGGACCTCTTTGCCACTGTTGCCAGCAAGAAGTACAAAAAGTTATTTTTTGAGGTGAGGACTTGTGTTTTCCAGATTAAGGCACAGTGGAGAAATTGCTTTGTGAATGAAGATAATTCAACAGAACCATGCCATGTGATAAAACCAAACGTGGTTCTGGTGGCAGCAGTCCTAGAAGTAGTATTTGTAGAAGTATTGCGCAATGTGAAAAATAAGAAAGCGCTCAGTTCTGACGATATACCATTAGAAGCATAGAAGTGCTTGGTTGAATATATTGACACAAGTATTTAATTTCATCATGAGGCATGAGAGGATGCTTGATGCATTGAGAGAAAGCACATTAGTACCAATATTTAAGAGAAAAGAAGACACACAAGACTGTGGCAACTACCACAGTGTTAAACTCATGACCCACATAATGAAGATCTGGGGGAAAGTTATGGATAAGAGACTACAAAAAGAGGAAAAGATCACTGACAGGTCGTGTCAGAGAAGTCAACAATGGATGTTGTCTTTGCATTAAGATTACTTATCAAAAAAATAGAGAAAAGAGAGAAACCATGCACATATACAGGGTTATAATCTATTTTGAGAAAGCATTTATCCATATTCTGAGAGAAGTCCATCTGGTGGTGTATGATAATGAAACAGATACTTGAAGACTATTAAACTTATCCAGGACATTTATGAGGGTGGTGTTACTGCAGTTAGATGAGTATAGGGAGAAAATTAAGTTTTTAATAAGAGTCTGAGTACATCAGGGCTTGGTACTATGAATTCCTTTTTGTTCAGATTGGTGCTTGATGAATTTATAGAAGACATCCAGAGTATGGCATCTTAGTGCATATTTTCTGCAGGTCATGTAGTGTTAGTGGGAGAGAATACAGAAAAAGTGGGAAAAGATTGAGACACAGAGGTGCATACAGGAAAAGGATGGCATGAAAATCAGCAGAAATGAAACAGTGCGAGGAGTAGGTCACTACCAAAGATGCAGAAATTTAAGTACCTAGGTGTCATGCTACAGGATAATAGTGTGCTCAGTGCTAAACTTACAAGCGAAACAGGAGAGGCATGCACTAAATGGAAAGAAGTGAGCAGAGTGGTTTATGATAGGGGAATGCCTACTAAGTTGAAAAATAAGATTCCAAGATGGTAATTAGGTCTGTACTTTGCATGGTATCAAATGCTGGGTACTGAGTGACATAGGAGCTGATCTTGAGTACGGTGGGAATGCAAATGTTACGATTTTGTTTGGTGTTACAAGGATGGACCATGTTCAGAAATGAATTACAGGAAGTTTGAAGGTGATTCCAACTGTAGAAAAGCTGGGGATTCCAGGCTTAGATTTTTTGGAAATGTGAATATAATATCAGAAGAATATATAGGAAACAGGGTGCTAAACTTAGATGTGGAGGATAAGAAAAGGTTTGGAAGACTTAAAAACTAGATGGAGGCATGTAATACAAAAGAATTTGATTAGTTGCAGAATTTCTGAGAAACCTACTCCAAGAAGATTGGCATGGAGAAGGACTCAATGAGCTGGCTTTGTGTAACTGCAACTAAGGCTCAAAAAAAGAAGAGGAGGAAGGAGGTGAGGGACTGGATTCTCATTCTATCTAAGGCTATATCTACACTTAGAACCTTAGTTCGAATTAACTGAATTCGAACTAATCAAGTTGAACTAACAACGATTAGTTTGAACTTACATTGCCATGCTAGGAAAACTAATTCAAACTAGCATGTCCATGGATAGGACTTGCTAGTTTGAATTGGAAGAGGGGTACCATAGGAGGTGTGGTGACATGGCCCACAAGAAGGGCCATGCCACCACCCAATCCCCTGCCAGGCTCCAGCTGTCTGAGCCCGGCATGTGGAAATGCATCCCCTGCCCAGCTCTAGCTGAGGTGCAGCCTAGAGCTAGCCAGGGGATGCTCCTCCCCACACCAGGCTGTTTTCCCATGTCAGGCTCTATGGAGCCAGGGCATAATCCCCTCTCCCCCTCAGCAGCGCTGCCTGGCATGGGGAAGGGATCCCTGCACCTGGCTGGGACCTGCTTGCTGGCACAGGGAAAGGACCCCCATGTGTGGCTGGAGTCCTGCTTGCCAGCGCGGGGAAGGGATCCCCAATTCCTTCTCTGTGCTGGCAAGTGGGGCTGGAGCAGTGCCCGCAGAGTGTGGCTCCAGCCTTGTGTGAGGATCCCTTCCCCGTGCTGGGTGACCATGGCTGCAGCCCTGCACAGGGGTCCCTTCTCCTCTCCCAGGGAGCACCACTGGAGCCCCATGTGGGGATCCCTTCCTGGTGCTGGGATTGCTTCCCCCCAGAGCCCTGCACCAGGATCCCATCCCCACACCTGCCAAGTGGGGTGCCTGCCGGGCGGGGGGGTCCTATTCCTGCACCCAGCAAATAGCTAGAGCCCTGCACGGGGCTCTACTCCCCACATCCCAGTGGTGGTGGAGCGCCTTCGCGGCTGTTAGCCCAAGGTACTGGAGGGCTGGTCTTCCTTCCAGGCTGCCATCCACCCTGGGAGGAAAGTCAACCCATGTTAATTCGAACTAACCTTAGTTTGAATTAACACAGCTACACGGCATCAATTTAAACTAGAGGGTTCAAATTGATGATCGCTTCAAAGTTACATGAGGTTTTATAACTTCAAAGTGTCATTCATCTCTTCAGTTCAACCTAAGGAAAACCTTAGGTCGAATTGGCAAAATCCTATGTGGACATGTTTTTTTAATTTGATCTAATGTTTATTAGGTCGACTTAAAATGTGTGTGTAGACATACCCTAAGAGATACCTTCCTCACTTCCTGGATAAAGGGCTTTCTTTGTGCATATGCTCTGACACTATATACCGGAGAGTACCTAGATTACATCAAGATGTTTGTGTCTTTGTGTATCTCCACTTCCTGCCTTCTTTCCCCTCCGTGTCTCAGTTTTGCCTAACAAGATTTGGCAATAGAGAGAGAAATGAGGGCGTTTTGCCGCTTCATCTCTATATATGATCAGGATGGAGCACAAGGATGTCTGGAGGCTATGCACAGGCCAAAGGGGCACAGCTACTGACAATCTGCAATCACTGGAACATATGTACCTGAAGTGAAGCATTCAGAGGAACTCACATCTTGAACGACTCCAGTAGTAATTTCTTCTTTCTGTCAAATGTATGAAGGAAAGAAACAGAAAAACTAACTATAATAGGCCGTTTTCAACACTACTTCAGTTTTACATCTGATAATACCATTGATATTAATAGTATTACACCAGTGCTAAAATCCTGTATACAGTAGAAGCAAAGTCTTTCAGATAAGTGTGTGTTTAAAGTTGACACTGTTATTTTTCAGATACAAGAATGCTTTCCACATACAATTGTAGACTTGTCCCTGCATCTTCTTCTAAATATCAGTACAGCTTCTTTCTGTATTATTGCTTTACTTGCTCAATCATAACTGAGACTCCTTTTGACCATTTCTGGAGGTACAATTGCTTCCCTTCAGCAATGGTATCGTAATATTTGCTTTTCTTGCTATTCCTGTTGTTTCAGGTAGCATGAGGGCATTCAGTATACATTTTCTGACAATATAAGGTGCTGGCTTTCCCCCATTCTGTGAAGCACCTACTGCCATACTCGGTTTCTTTTTCAGGTAGTTTTATTTCTCAGACATAGGTGAAAACCTTACAAACACAGTTCTTCAGCCTATTTTAGACTATAGGTCCTAGGTGATTTTCCCTTTGTTCCTTTCAGTTCCTCCTGCTTTAGAACCTACCAATATTTCAGCATTCTTCATGCTTTGTTAACTAAGCTTTTTTCCTGCAGGTTCCACTGCCTTCTCTCCCTGGGGACTTTGGCAGGTATTCTTAGGGAACTTCCTTCTCCTGCTCTCACCTCTCAGGCCTCCTAGCTTCTGGCTTGTCTCCTTTTCACTAATTATCATGTATCATTTATCTGTGCAGTTTGCTGGTTAAATTTACCTGATTCATATTTGTATTAATTTTAGTTTGATTGTGTTTTAAACTATGAAGATAAATATGGAAAATAATCTAAAAGTAGCAGTTTTGTGTTTCCACTGTTTGTGTTTAGTGAATAAACAGTTTTTAGGAAACTATGGGTTCAGCTTTTTTTCTGAAATCCTGTATGTCAGTTATGACCCTTACTGAAAATTCCAGAATTATTTTATTACTACTATTTTGGATGGAACAGTAAATAAAGTTACATGCTACACTAGAATAAAATATTTTATGAGTATCTGAGCCAAGAAACAGCTGTGCTTGCAAATGTGATGAAAGTGGGAAAATTTAGGCAGTATGTAGAAAAATGCAGTTTATGGAAATTGTGCAATTATATGGTTCAGTGATATACATATGTAAAATAAGTTTGCAGTATTACTAAATCAGAATGTTAAGGAAGGTTAATCAAAGCCACTGGTGATTTCAATTAACATATTGTTTCTATTTATGAGTTCCTTCTAATTTAGTTGCAGATGTCATTTTCATAAGAAATCAAACCCCAAAGTCCTATTTTAAAACACAAAATGTGCATGTTTTCAGTTGCTTTCTGAATAGTACAAAACAAAATATTTAAATTTTCATGCCCTAGTCTGTAAAGCTAGACCACTGCAGTTCAGGGTCCCTCCACCTGGAATGGACAATTGTGGGCAATGGAAAAATATACCTTACTGATACTGAGATTTTCAAACTAAAATTTGGTTGAATACCATTGGCAAACCAAGAGTATTTGAAAATCCTTTTTGACATATCTTGATACATGAAAATAATATTTTATATCAGTTTTGAGAAGAATATTTTTCCACTTAATTGCAAATGTTTGTAAAGTATTAATAAAAAGCTTTACAGTGATATAAGAAACATATAAATGTATATGTAGTTTCTACTTGAAAAGGCAAAAATAGATTTTCTTTACTTTAAAATTTTGATTAAAAATAAGATGTGGGATTTAGGTTTCTTGATATGTATGAGGCGTATTACTTTTGCTGCTTTTCATTTTTAATTCTTCATTATACAGCTAGTTCCTTTGCTTACTGAAGTCAATGGCAAAGCTCCCATTGACTTTAATGGTGCAGATCAGGGCTATAGCAAAGTCATAAGGCACCACTAGCTAGGGGTAGGGGAAAAAAATCTTTTTTTTTTTTCCATTTTTGTTTATAGAGACAAATAGTGAGAATGAAGGAACAAACAGAGAGGGAGCAGGTGCAGAGAAGGGCTTCTAGGATGTTGCACAGAATGGAAATCCTTCTTTATGAGAGGAGACTTAGAGATTGGCTTGTTTACCCTAACCAAAAGAATGTTGAGGGAGATATTATTGCTTTTCTTAAAGATATCTTCAGGGGAATTAAATACCAGGGAGGAAAGGAATTATTTAAGTTCAGTGCCAATGTGGACACAGGAGCAAATGGATGTAAACTGGCCATCAAGAAGTTTAGGCTAGAAATTAGAAGCAGTTTTCTAACCATCAGAAAAGTCAAATTCTGAAACAGCCTTCCAAGGGAAACAGTGGGGGCAAAAAACCAAGCTGACTTCAAAACCAAAATGATAAATGTATGGAGGAGATGGTAAGATGGACCAGTCTAGTTTGGCAACTCACTGATCTTTGACTACTGGTGGTGGATATACCAGTGCCCTTTGATGGGATGTTGGATGGGTTGGTTTCTGAGTTATTATATAGAATTCTTTCTTGGGGGTCTGGCTGGTGAGTCTTGGCCACATGCTCAGTGTTTGACTGATCGACAAAGTTGGGGTTGGGAAGGAATTTTCCTCCGGGGAAGATTGGCAAAGGCTGGGTGGGTTTTGCACCTATCTCTGCAGCCTGGGGCTTGGCTCTCTTGCTGGTGGATTCTTCATACCCTAAAGTCTTTAAACTGTGATCTGCAGATGTTAATAAGACAGTCGTAGGTTAGAGGTTTATTACAGGAGTGGCTGGGTGATGTTCTCTGACCTGCATTATACAAGAAGTCAGACTAGATGATTGTATTGGTTCCTTATGACCTTAGTGTCTGTGAGCATGACTAGGAAATTTAGAAGATACTTTAATTTAGTACAGCTTCCTTCATCATATTCCACCAGCTTCCAGAGAAAGGTCCCTGTGATTTCTTCTTCATGTGATTGCATAAGTCCATTTCACAGTAGCTGTGTGTGCATCTCATGCATTGTTGCTGGAGAGTTTTCCTGGGGAGTACAAGGAGGTGCGGCCATACATTTATGCAGGAGTTCCTTGTGCTCTCAGGGTATAAAAGATGGAGCCTCCCCCTCTTCCTTCAGTTCCTTCTTACCATTGGCTGTTGGAGCATATTACAGTGCTCTGATACAGTTTTGTGTTTCTCTCAACACAAAAAAGATTGTATACAATTAAAATTCTTAATTAGCATTAATGGTACTCTGGTTTTGTCCATTTGGACATTTGTTTTTTATTTTAGTCTAGTGTATTTGATCTTCTGATTCTGTAGGGTTTTCCAGGCTTTGCTTGGTACTGGTGGAGCCTATGCTAAGGCTTCATGGCTTTGAGCCTTTTTCCAGGTCTCTTAAGCCAATAGTGTTAGTGACCCTCACTTTTGCTGTTTGCAGTTCTTGTGTGAGGGTTGCATTACCGATTCACTCTTTGGTCAGTTATCAGCTCTGAGCATTAGTGACAGCATATCTGTATTAGTGAAAATGTCTAAGGTGTATCCATACCTGTGTCATTGGTTGGAATGAGGGTGAATCTGAGCATGCTCAGGGCATGGAAACTCCCTCAGCCTGGCTGCAACCGCTGGACCAGGGCAGGGCAGATCATGGGTTCCGCCTGATTTTTCTATTTTTCAGGGACCCGGAACTCTGGCCCCTCAAATTTGTGGGCCAGTTCTGGGATGTTCTGGCTTACTTTAAACTTCTGAACTCTTTGCTCTGTGGCCTTTGTAACAAATGCTTCCACCATAGGTTGGGAGGGGGCAGAACTCATTTGGGCAATTTACAAGCTGAGGACTTATGGTCCCTCATGGGAGTAGGTCACATATAAATATTCTTAACCTACGTCCAACATTTCAAGTGTCTTCAGCAGTTCTTGCCACATGTTAAAGGCTGGATCATTTAGGTGCTCATCAGTAATACCACAGTAGTGTTTTATGTAGACGCATAAGGGATGCAGGGTAAGATAGCATGTGACAGGAGGCATATGGAATTCTAACTCAAGGCATCATGCCTGGCAGGAGTTCAGAATTGCTGGGCAGACTGCCTTTGCAGATCAATCAACCTACATCATAAGTGGTCTTTCAAAATGACAGTTCTTCTGTGAGTGTTTTGAGGGGAAGGGGGCAAAGGGGTAGCAGGGGATTTCTATAATGGATTTGTTCGCAACTTGAAGGAACAGGCATCCTTAGTTCTGTTCTGGAGTCTTGGGTCCTTCTTGGATGCTTTTCTGTTTCCATGGGAAAAATAATCCTGCTGTATGCATGCACACTAAGTACCCATATTCCCAGAGTCATAGGGAGCAAGGTTGAAGCAGAATGACCCTAACAGCTGCATCCTGGGCATGGCACCCACAGGATTCAGATGTGTGTGGATTGCTCACAAAGTAATTCTTATTTCTACTAGTCAAAAACTTGATTTCCCAGAATCATAAGCGGGTATTTCACCCAAACCCACAGGTGTTGTAGCTCATGGAAGTGTAGCTCAGTGGTTGAATTTTGTGGTGGTACACTGTTTAACTTCAGTCTAGAATGTTTTTCTCAATAGCAGAAGATCATTCAGAAGAGCCACTTAATTTAATACATGCAAGTGCTTCTCATGCAGCTAGCCATGATGTTTACAGTTCTAAAGTTTTTTGGACTATCCTTTCCTTCTCAAAAAATAAGGTCTAATAGTAAGATCTATAAAGGTACATCTAGCTGATGCTTCAGCCTTTCATCCTTCTATTGTTGGAAGGTCTGTTTTCAGTAATCCTATGACAAATGGACTAGAAGGACTAAATAAACTGTTCTCACCTACTAGAGATCCAACTCTATCTTGGGACTTGAATTTAGTTTGGTTAGCTTTTATGGAACCTCCACCTGAAGCTTTAACCTCTTTCTCAGTGTTACTTTTCTTGGTTTTAGTTTGTATCTCCTCTGAGGAGAGTGGGAGAGCTATGTACCCTGGTATCAGAACCTCCATATGCTGCATTGTAGAAGCACAAGAAGCAGCTTAGGCTGCACCCTAAGATATTTTCCAAAATGGTGCCAGATTTCCCTATTAGTTAGTTGATATTCTTACTGAGCATTTTTCAAAGCCACATGGTCACAAAGATGAACAAAAGCTCCATGTGTTAGGTATGCTCCAAACACTTCTTTCTTTCACCTGGGTGTACTGCATTTGTGGGAAACATCTTTATCTGCAGCATTTGTAGAGCCGCAGTGGGGTTCTCTGTTGACACATTTGCTTGACTCTATGGAGTTGTTATGGGTCCAGCCATAGGAGCCTTTTCTACACTCAGGAATGTTACGAACAGTTCCTAAAGGTAAACCAGTTAGAGCCTCAGTATATATGGCAAGACAATGTTCAAGCAGAAGCAATTGTAGCACATTACTGTTAATTTTATATAACTGTCTGGTGTGGACAGTAATTTATAGTTAAATTAACTAAAAGTTTGTCCTGTGCAACCATATAGATCCAGTAAACATAAGTTAGCTCTCTTTTTCTCTTTTTAAAACAAGATGATGATAAAAATTAGACGACTTTTTTTTTTTTTGGTTTTGTTTTTTGTTTTTTTTTTTGTTACCAGCTATCTACTACACTTTCTCCTTTGGTAAAAGAAAAAGAGGGAAAAAAATTTCTATGCCAGAACTTAGCAATACAACCTTCCTTTGCTGGCATGTTTTAAAGAGAGGACCAAAAATTAAACCTGAAATAGAAACCCTGTTGCAGCTTCATCTGTCTAGTGGTTTCCACCACTTCATAATTTGGTAGACAGATGACAGAGTATAGCTTCCTAGCATCTATTTAGTTATAACTCTTTATCATGCTGATGATCTCCTGTACATGCTAAATAGATGCACTGAAAATATGAAAAAATTGTTGGAAACTTACTACATGTGTATGATAGCCTCCTATTAATGTGAAACACATTAATATAATTGCTTTAATTTAGTTTTTCTCAAATTCCTGAAGCACCAACTGATCCACATTGTATATAAATGGCCTGTGAAACTTCAGCTTAAAAACAATAAATCTCTTTATTGCTATTGTAAATCTCTTTTGATTTATATAGGTGCCAAAAGCTTCTGAACCAATTAAAAAAAAAACAATATAAACCACCTTCTGAAGATTTAAAACTGTTAACCACTTTCTTTTTTAAAATGTAATTTTGTTAAACTGTATTTTAGATGGAGAAAGTACAGTTCAGGGTGAATTTTCTAGGATTAATTTTGTAACCTCTGTGAAAAGGCATCTGTAAAATAGAGACTGATAATAGAGCACCACAAGTGATGCTGTGAAGTAAACATCAAAGGACATAGGATATATATCATTCTTTTTTCACACTGTATTTGAAAAAAGTGCCCATCCAGAAAGTCCCATCTCTGATCAGAGGAAATTAGAGTGATGTGTAATTCTCAAATACATTTTTCATTATCTGTGGCAATGTGCAAGAAGCATAGGTTATGCAGCTGCTTTTGGTTTGAATACAGTTAATAGTCCTTTTGAAGTCACAGGAGATTTCTAATGTGTACATGAATCAGCTGAATCTGTATAGTGTATAATACAATACGGGCATAGTTAAGAATGGCTGAGAATGCCCACTGTGATATGTTTGATCAAGGTTAATCTCAGTCAGAGGAAGTTTGTGTTAGATTGAAGATAAACCAATATGAAGAAACCATTTATTAGATTTGGAATATTATTGCAACACTTCCTAGTATTATAGTTTAGATTATATGCAACTTCATGCAATAGGTTTTTCAAAATCTTATAACTATTGTAAAGTATCATTCTGAACTGAAACTTTGTTTAAAGCCTTGATGGGGGAGCAAATGAATGCTTTTAAGTATTTGAAGAAAAATATGTTTCCATTTTGACACAGGAATGCAGAGAAATAATACTGAATTCAGATGCCTTTTTTATGTTGCTTTGACTTTAAAAGGCTTCATTTTTTAAAAGATGAATTATTTCAGTGAAGATGGACAGCAGTGGGGAAGATACTGTTTACACATGGAATAGAGAGACATGAGAGATGTAGTTTGTAATATAAATTAATGCATTTGTGCATCATGCAGAATAATAGATGGAAAGAGAGAATGAATCATTAATAAAACATTTCAAATAGTAAAAGAAACACTTCACAGTCACATTTTCTCTGCCATGTTGCTGCCAGAAATACCGAGACACACAAGAAAAAAATACTACTAACATTATGCTAATACCTTGTCTATGCACAGTTTATGTCTCAATTTAGCTACATTAATGGAAAGGTTAATTTCATTAAATTGGTACCAAGGTTATGTGTAGAAAAGATCCTTGAATATGTCTAAGGAATCCACAACGCAGCTTGTGGCATAGAATTCACATTTGTATGTGCACTATCTTATGTACCTTCTATGGGGCCAGTCTACAGGTGGGGTTACAGCAGCTATGGTCTGCTTTAACTGATATGAACTGGCAGCAACAGCCTTTAAAAGCGAAAACCACAGCAAATTGTTGGTGCAGATCAGGGTGTCATGGTCATGTCCTGTTGCCTCTAGCCATACTCCTTAGGTAACCAGGAGGAAAGAGAATGACACTGGAGTCATTACATTAGCTTTAAACCTGTTCTGGATCCCCCTCAACAAGGGTGATTTTCTTGTAGCTAGATAGTGGTGATGTTTGCAAGATTTCCCCAGGAGTGTAGCAGAGTGCCACTGTGCTATTGGAGAAAGATTCAACTTGTATGTTGTCAAATACTTTAAGGAAAAGGAAGAAAAAATATCAATTGACAATGTTCATTTTAAAAACATTTGTGAAGCTATTATTTCCTGTTCTGGGAGCATAGAAGAGTGTTTTAATATTAGCTAGTAGAATTGACCTGATATGTGGAAGTAGTTTGAATTTGCCAGTTGGAAAGTACTTCATTAACCTCTTCAACCTTCTTAGAGCAGAGGTCTTTAATCTGTGGGGTGCATTCCTCCTGGGGGGCACAGAGGAAGTTCAGGGGTGTGCAGCCAGGTCCATGCCTGCCTTCACAGGGCAGGGGAAGAAGCACCACCCAGCTCTGCTCTGCCCTGAGACCTGCTCCAGACCCAGTCACAGCTTCAGCACCTGGCTGCAGCCTCCCCACCACAGAGGCAAGGTCCCCGACCCCAGCAGCGACAGGGTTCAGCCCTGGTCACACAGCCCAGCCACAGCACTGCTGTATTCTCTGAGGACTCTGGCATGCTGGAGCACATTCTTGGCCCCTGGCCCCAACCACAGCATCTCTACCTAGAGCCAGCAGGGGGAGGATTACGGGTACGGGGAGGCATGGTGGTCAAAAGTTTGAAGACTTCTAGCTTGGAGGATATTTAGTGGATCGGATGACGAGTGACAGGGTTAGATATGAAGTTTCTCAAATTACAAGTTCTTGCATTGCTAAATGTGTACATTTAAAATTTAGGAAGAATGCTAATGAGAGATTTGATTCCAATCTGAAATGCAAACTAAACCAGTTGCCTTGTGTGTGCATCCTTGTGTTATGTTGCAGCATCACTGCCAATAGTTTTTTGTCTTGCAAAAGGCAGGAAAGTTATAGAAAAATGTCAGTTAGTAGAGGTGGACATTACAAGGCTCTTAATTTTCAGATCGTTCAATGCTGTTTTAGATTTAGCTGTGTTGCTGGCCTCTCAGGAGATGCCGATCTGCTTACCCTTTTCTGACTAGTTCAGAACTTTGTTTTTTTCCTCAGTGAATGGATCTGCTAGATCCCCAGTAATCCCTAGTTTGAGATCATCAAATCTTGTGTTTTACTAAATCAATAAGTGGGGCAGGAACTCAAATACTGTAATGGGGGCCTAATGGTTTAGGAGTTAGGAATCATTAAGTTTAATGCTCAGTGAGGATGTGACACCATAGAAGGAGCTGCCAAGCCCATATTGACATATGTGTGTTAGAGTCTAAAAATACGTGTTTTAATGAGTCTGACAGTAAATACCCTTTTATCTGTTTAAATTAAAATATTGCAGATTCATAGCTGCTCTTTTGAATATGGTGAAATAAGGAAAATGCTGAAATAAAAAATATGAAAGGCTCTGTTAACTTGCAAGCTTTTGCTGTGTGATCCCCCTTCCTCACTCAGTCCCAGCCAGTAAAAATCAAAACAATACACTCCCTCTGGGAGCTCTGCTATGCAAGGCGAGAGATTGATTTTCCTTAGTATGTGGATTATTTGGTTACTTGTCTCCTAGAATAGCACATATTGTGTATCTACAGTATATGAATTTGTAATAGTATAATTTTTCTTAAGCATTTTCTTAGTGGCTTTATGTGCAAAATACTTTCCAAGTTAATTTATTTTGCTGCTGTTTTACATTTGTGGTGAGAGGAGGTTGCAAGATAAGACTCTGATGCTGCATTTTAGACTTCAAGTCAGGGCTTGACAGAAGCTGGGTGCCAGGTTGCCATGGCTCCTAAAAGTTTCAGGGTGGCATCTAGGAGCCAGCTTTTTATTTTTCTTTAAGTTTAGGGGCTGGCTGTTTTTATTTTTATTCACTATTGGTCCTCCTCTGCTGCATTTTCGCTGTGGACCTGGGCATCTTAGGAAAAATTCAGTGGAGGAGCGTCCTCTGATAACAACAATCGTCAGCTCCTTTAGGGATTTCGTAGCATTTCAATGGTGGGGGGTGATGTGCGTGTTTGGTGGCAAAGAGCATCTGAGCTAGGCGCCTTGCTTTGAAGCTGGGTGCCTAGTAGAGTGGCAGTTTTGTTGACCCCTGTTTCAAATCCTTCTCAGACACTGGAGGTAAGCAGAAATGCAGATAATTCTGAAAAAATGATAGTAGTATTATGTGAGGAAGAACAGTTATATATATATATATATGTGTGTGTGTGTGTGTGTGTGTGTATATATATATATGTATTTCTGGTTCAGTTCTACTTAGAATTAAGTAAAACAACTGTTTGATTGAATTAATCTTTTTTGTGTGGCTGATTTAAATGTAGGACAATAAATATAATTTTACGTTCAGATGGTTAAGCCAGATAATTACATCTGGAGTAGCAGAGTGTGTTGCTATAATGCCTCCTTTGTATTTATGAACTGGGGATTGAATTGTTATATACTATATGGCCTGTTTTGGGTGACCATAGTTGCAAAGTGGACAGTCTTTGTTTTTCCATTTGTGCAGAAAGTATACACATCTTCTACTTGTGAGGATGTTGTTCACAGTTGCTCATGAGCTTCATGGGAGGTTGAAGCCGGGGATCTTCTGCATTTGGTCCTTATACAGAGTGTTTATTTTTAACTTCTTATGAACTCTAGTTGGTTTTCCAAGTTCCATCAGCATTAAAGTTTTATTGTTGAAGGTTAAAATGCATATGTCCAAAAGGCCTTATGTGACTCGAAGCAGTGGTGAAGAACATTACTAAGGTACTGGTGAATGGGAAGGTGTTTGTTTTCCCTAATTCTGTGGCATTCTTGAAGGGTTGTGGCATTGTGGTGAATGGATGGGCGAGCAACATGTGACAGCACTGGCAGTCAAAGTGTTGGGGTTGACTCAAGGGTTCCAGTGATCGTACTGCTTTGTAACGTTCAGTTGGATATCAAGAAATTGAGTATAATTAGTTCTGGTCCATAGTGGTACACTCTGCTTGGGTGCAGAGTACATGAGAGCCATTGCTGATGTCTGTAATACTGATGCTTCCCAGCCTGTGTTTGCCAGTTTCTGGACCAGATTGATCCTGTTTGACCAGATTGCTTAAATAATTGGTACTGAGCAGATTTCTGTGGTTTTACTGAAGTGAGCTTCATTGTGTTCTGCATTCTGCCGTTATGGCCTGCATTTTGCAGGTAGTCAGACTAGATGTTCATATTAGTCCCTTCTGACCTTAAAAATCTATGAATTGGTACCTATAGAAATGACTCAGCAAGAACGAAAACAGATGTCCTGCATTTTCACAAAACTTTCAAAATGCAAAACTACTTTCACATTAATTCTGAGGCAAAATTATCCAACCCTCTTCTCCTGTACATTCAAGGAATATTTTAGCAGTTTTAGGGAAAAGGAATTCTACTGTGAAACTTGGGAAGTCCTTGCTTCAGAAATGCACAAGGATGGAAGAGCGTGTCTTTCAGTGTAAAAGGGATTTGTTTTGAAAATGATTTTTGTCTGATTTTATGTGCAAATTTAAAACAAACCAGACAAATTATTGACTGTCCTAGTTATACTCTGCCAGTCTTGAACCATTCAAAATAATTAGAAAAATGAATTACAAAGTGGCAAAACAAGAAATGGGCTTATACACTCCCCTGCCAGATTAATGTATAGTAACATGTCTGAAAACAGAATGTGTACTTATAGATTATAAAAAAGAAGCAAGGAGTCCTGTGGCACTTAAAGACTAACCAATTTATTTATCTCATGAGCTTTTGTGTCAAAGAACAAAGATATATAAGCCCCAGAATGCTGAAGGCTTTGTTGCCTATTGAGTAGCTGGGGTTAGCAGAGGGTAATTAGGAACAGCTAAGGTCAGTCAGGCCAGCCAGGTGCCTGATTAAAAAAACCCTGCTCCAGACAAATGGGACACAAGCTGGAGGAGGAGCAGGAGTGTGGTGCTGTGCAGAGCAAAGGAGCAGAGGAGTTTGAGGAAGATACTGGGCCTAGGAGATGAAGCACAAGCAGAGGTAGAGACCTGAGAGAAGAAACCCTGTCTAGAGGAAGGCAGGGTGCAAGGAACTGAAAGGGGGGGAGAGGGAAGAGCAGCTCAGAGGAGAGAGTTGTGGATTTGGGCATTGTCTGCAGCACCTAGCTGCAACTCGTAGGACCTCTGGTCTGGGACCTGGAGTAGAGGGGTGGGCCTGGGTCTCAAATCCCCTCCCCCACAGAACCACACTGAAGTAAGCACCCTGTGCCATGGAGTTGGGGTAACTGGAGTCACCCTGACTCACTACCCAAAAGAAAAGTGCGAGACTCATCGGGGCAGAACCGGCAGTTTTGTCACACATGATGTTGAGGTGGGATTGTCGCACAGCAGACATAAACCAGGGTGTTTAACCCATCCCTGCAAAAAAATTTGCTGTTAGAGTATGACCTGATCTCATGACTTACATTTCACTGGATTTATTTTCCTCCCATTCTGTAAGGTCCCCCATCTTCATCTGACAAAGTGGGATTTTCCCCCATGAAAGCTCATGTGATAAATAAAGTTTAGTCTTTAAGTGCCGCAGGACTCCTTGCTTATATTTAATTACTAAATCATATAACCAGGGTTTAAGTCAACTGAAGTATAAGATTGTCCTCTTGGATAACTTTCATGAAAGTTCAAAAAGTGGTTGTGAAGGGCTGAATTTCACTTCTTAAATAATATGGGAAAGCAACTTCAGTTGTTAGAGAGGTGTATAGAAAGTCTTAAGGATAAATTTTAAAATAAGGTTACTCTGCCACTAGAGGGCATATGAGTATTTAGTCTGCTGGTATAATTCTGTGCGTTGGAGAGGAGGTTTTATTTTGTCTTTTAATGATACACACACAGTACCTAAGGAAAACTTTGGGAAAAATTGTACATAAGGAAATCAGAAGGTAAAAAACAATAGTATCAGTAAAGCCAAAAATCTTCATATTAAGTATTTCATAACCTAGCAGCCTCATATAACTAGCTTTCTGAATTTTGGGAATAAAATTAGCTTATAAGAACAATCTGTAGCTTGGCATAAAGTCTTGTAAACAGTAAGGAAATATAAGAGAAAATATACAGGAAAATATTTCATAAAATTATTTTAAAAATTTGTCATATTTTTGCTCCAATGAGGGCAGTCAGAAGCATCATATTTTTTAATTATATTTTTATTCCATGTTCAGGTATAAATTAGTATCAGGAAAAATACTTGGGATACTGTTGTAGCTGTGTAATTACCATATATAAATTAGCAGAAAAAACAGTGTTAGGAAATAAGATCCAAGCAGCAAATGAAGGCGGCATTGTTATGAACAAACAGACCATTTCACAAGAAACTTTCCCCTCTAACTTCCTGTATAATTCTGACTCATGATGTAAGGTGTCTGGCTTCAAATAAATTGCATTTTACAAGAGGAAAGAAATTCTTTACATTCACTGGTGACTACAAGAAATATGAAGTATTAGAAAGATTATTATAAAGCTTATATGAACACTTTAAATGCAGTAACTTGCTCCAAAAAATAGGATACATCTCTTCAGCAAGCACAAGCCTCCACTTTCTGACAAACTCCAATTACCTTATCATTGTTTCCTCTTCTATCTTTTTATTAAGAAGTACACATTCAGACTGCTGTTACCAACTTTGCCCATCAACTTGGGGTCTGCTCGTTTATTAGGGTTACTTCCTCTGAGGGAGGGAGGTTGCAATTCTATTAGTGTACTGGTTGTGTTACTTGTCTCTGTGTGGAGCTTACTACTTGCTTCTGCAAATCCCTCCCAATGGAACCACCCTTGCAGGACCTAAATTTCCCATGACTGGGTTTCTAATTGCGACTGAGTGGACCGGGTCTATTAGCACTCTCAGCTGACCCCTTATGTGTCCCTGAACTCACAGGCCGGGTTACACAGCACTTCTCTGCTGCCACCCTTATGTGCCCCAGTACTGCACTGGACTAGACTGGCACTTTCAGCTGCCACCCTTATATGCCCCTGGACTCAGTGAGGCTGGGTCAAAACAGCATGTTCAACTGTCACCCTTATATGTCCCTGGACTCCACTGGCTTGGTCTGTCAAGGCTTTTTCCCCACTCTGGCACTCTGAGTGCAGAAGGTGGGGGCCTGCAACAGGCCTTAAAAGCCACTGGCCTTAAAGCCTGCTCTTAAAAGTCTCCAAGGCCTCCAATTCCTGGCCTTGGAGTGGTATCGCTGCCACCACCCAAATGCAAAAAAAAACCCTCTTAAGACCCAGGAAGGCGCATTTGGGAATTCCTCCCTGTGAGGTACTTGCAATCCTGTTTATTCCTTTCTCAGGAAAGTGACTAGACCCCAGCTGCAATATGAGCTGGAACTGGAACAGGGTTCCCTCTAGTAGCTGCCTGTGCAGTCCAAGGCACATGTACACAAACCTCTTGCCCTACCAGGAACAGAACCAGAACTTATTAAAAGGTAAAATCTTTAATCAAAAAGAACAGATAAACAGAGAGAGTTGCTTCTCTGGGAACTAACTTAGGTAGTTACAGGGTAGTGGGAGGGGTACATGTGCTCAGCACAGAGAAGTCCAAAAAACAAGCCAAAAACAAAGAAAATACCCTGACCGCATCTAAGTACACATTCCCTGTTCTACTCACGCCTGGTCAGTACCAAACTTAACTTATCTCTGGTAAGGATGTTGCTGGATTCTTCCTCAGGCCCCTCTGGCCTCCTCCTGATCCTTCCAGGAGCTCTGCTGCCTCCAAACAGGCCCAGGCCAGGCTGCTGTTACCATTCAAAAAGCTGTGCTTCATTCCTATTGGCTGTCCTGGGATTCACTGACCAGATGGTTAACCCCCTTCCTCCCCAAGGGTTACTACAGGGTCAAAGCAGCACTTTCAGCTGTCACCCTTATATGCCACAGGTTCAGCACCCTGGTAACCCCTTAATGAGGAAACCTTACAAGGAACTGGGCATCACAGGGATCTTTGGCTAGGTAAAGGAGTGTTGCTGCAAAGCAATATAGGGAAGCCAAGAACAGAGAGGAAGTCTGGCAGCCAGCTTGATCAGGAAAGTTACTTTATTGCCAAGTACATAAAACTTATGAATAATGATAAAAGGAAAGAAAAATGCCCAAACAGTTACAATAGTAATACCCATACAAAAAGAGGAAAATGATCAAACAGTTACAGTATTACCCAGTTTCGATTATAGTATTGGGGAAAGCGAGCCCAAGTGGATTACAAAGGATCAGGTTTAGAAAGTTATAGTTGGACTAAGAGGGGAAAAAAAAGAAGAGAGAAGCAAGTGGGGGTGGGGGGAGTTATCTCACCACTCAGTGCAGCTCAAAGGTACCCAGGAACCAGGCTATTCAGCTTAGGGTCTGGAGTGCTGGAGACAGGCAGAACCTCCACCATGATTGGCAAGGAGAAGGTGAAGTCCCAGTGGATCTGATGCAGTCCAGACAACAGATTAGGCATCAGAACAGATTGAGAACTCACTACCCCTCTAATTAACTCACATGTGGAACTTGGGTAGGGATTTTTGTAGGGAAGAAACAATGGTTCAAGCTAGAACACTGGGGTTGTTTTGGTGGTAAATAATGACTTAAGGGAGTATATGGGAGTGTTTTGTTTAGGTGGACAGTAGGAGCTGACCATTCCTGGTGATGGGTGGCATTCCTCTGAGGGAGCGTACAGTGCAATCAGGCAGATTCAATATGTTGGATATCAATTGAAGATCTGTTGACTAGAATGGGTCTGATAACTGCTGAGCTGAGTGTGTGCAGACATGAGTTCCTTTGTCTCAGGAGCAGGGGTCCCACATCATGCAGTACTCCTCTGCTTTGCCAGTCCCAGAGTTCAGTGCGACTCCTGCCTTGGAGCTTGGTTCTCCATTCAGTATGCTAATTCTGGTTCCATCCTTGATGCAAATGAAGTTTCTGACGTCCATCCAGTATGCTAATAGTTCACAGCTTCCATGTAGATGAGGCTAGAGGGATTGCCTTAATTCCAGCACCCTTGTTCAAAGGGGTTTTAGGAGTGTCTCCCACTGCCTTTCATTGTTTCTGGTTTCTGGTTCAAGCAGAGGCTGAAGGTGATGGGTGGAGGGGGTGAGTCTCAGTGGCTGGTTACTATGCCCTAATTCTCCAAGAACACAGAGCTACCCAGTAACACTGCTTAGCTGTAAATACTTTAAAGAGGACTTTTGTGTGTCAGAATACTTTCTACTGAATGAGTTTTAGTGAGGATATGGATCATTTACAGTATTGATTAAAATTCTGGTGCAGGTTTCCTCTCCTTCCTGATCATAAACCCTTAATGGTAATTGGGGGATATAAGACCTTTTTTGGAATATTTTGATTGCATGTTCTTGTTTTAAATTTTTGGCAGTGGCCTGGTTTGTGAGTACCGATTGAGTGAAGATGAGTTTGAAAACTGCTACTGGTTTTAGGCTTTGTAGACATAGGCATTCAAGGTTAAGTAAATAGAGAAGTAAGGGAATTGTTCTTATTCATTGAAATGTTTTCCCCTTTTAGGGGGTCTTGCAAATAGCACTTGTGTCTATCCTGAGTTTTTTCTTAAAATTTCCTGCCATTGTGATATGAGTTGTGCATCTCCAATGTTGATAACAATGGGAGCTCTCAAATAGATAAGACACCAGGATTTTTACCTCCATGTCATCTAGTTGTACATAAAAAAACCAGGGTTGGATTTACACCTTATGCAGCCCTTCGCACAGAATTTTCAGTACCCCAATTCCCTGCTTACAGCTGACCTTCTTGTTTTTTGCATTCATGTGGGGTGGGGCAATACTGGGACCATTTGGGTGAGAGGGGCTGGATGGGTCAGCTCTGCATGGGGTGGTGGATAGAGAGAGGATGGCATGACTAACTTGGCCAGCTCCGGGCAAGGGGCAGTACACTGGGCCTGGCCAGGTGACTGGCCTCAGGGGGAGGGGGAGGAGCAGGGCTGAGAGACCTTGGGGATGTGGAGGAGGAGCAGGGGATGGGGGCCAGCATTCCAGCATTCGGGGGTGGGGTGAGGGGGAACTGGCGAGGGCCCCAAAGCACTGATCTTGTTGTCCTGAGTGGTAATCCACCATTGTTAAGGTGCCCTGGAATGCTGTAACCCCTAGGCACCTGCCTAATGTGCCTAACTGGAAATCTGTCCCTGCTCAAAACAAGCAGATACATAGCATAGGACAAAAATCTTGGTGGCTCCACTCTAGATCTTCTGCTGTTGCTGCTATTTGTGTCAGGGAAATGATGTGGAGGCCTGTATACACCTCTATCAAAAGCCGATTAAGGCTGGTCTATCATTGCAAAACAGGCAATAGTACATGTATTCCCTTTGCATCCATTAGGGATTAAACATATTTCTGGTTCAGGAGTCAAGAACCAAACTCAGATCTTAAGTTTGGTCTCTTATGGGACTTGTTAAATTGGTTCTTTAATTTTTTGTTCTTTTGGGGTGGGGAAGTTGCTATGATGCTAAAAATTTCAAAGGATTGCATTATATATAACAAATTTATTTTTGCCTCTGCCAGGTTGACGCTATTAGCCTGGTTATTTGTGATAGTGTTATTAATATTCTGCTGCAGGTGTTGATGTATTGCCAAGAAAAAATATGGTGTTGTGCTGGTTGTGGCTTTCTTTTTTGTAAATGCACATATGGGGGGGGGGGAATGTATAATAGTATTTGTATTTTTGCCTAATAGTTTAAAGAAAATTTGTTTATATTTTCTGTTTTCAGTTGCTCACTGATATTGTGAGTGGTCGAGCTCCTGGTAAAGTTAATGTTCCAAACTGCTACATAACTGTAAATTTGCATACAGCGCTCTAGGCACTTCAAGTGACACAGCTGAATTGTAATGCAGTGACAAAGCAAATGGTGGCATGTATCCCTTTTCAGCTTTGACCTGGCTCTTGTTGCTGGGTAATGTAAGGGGTCACCACTCCCTTTTTTTCATTGTAAATGTTTATAAGTGCTGCAGACAACACTGAAACCTCGCATTGAGTGCACTACACAGCTGCAGTACCCAGATGCCAAGATCTGGCTCCCAAACCCTGACTAATTCTTTACTTTTTTGTCGGTCTCTTGGCTGGCTCTGTTGTTGGGCTGCTGTGACAGCTGCAGACTACCCTCTGGAGGTGATACGAAGCTGGCTTGTTCAGAATCAGCTTTGTTGTTGGCACATGGTCTGTGTTTGTGACTTACCTTAGAGGGAAGTATTCCACTGTTTCTTAAAATATTTTAAGAATAGGATTCTTTACATAAAAATCAGTGCATGAATTTCCCTTGTAGCAAACGGGAAGTGTTTTTCACCTATTTTTATTTTAAGTAAAAATGTATTGTATTTGGTGTGTATTTATATAAATACGTAATTTACATAGAGTAATAATTCGCCATGCCTAGACTTTTTTATGTTGTGCTGGCTTTCTGGTTTTTTTTTTTTTTAAATAGTAGTCAGCATGTCCATTGTATAAAATATTCCCCTCATTTAAATTTTACAAGAAGCCAGGTTGCCTGAGAATGTGGCTAAAGTAACTGAAAAAAAAAGTGTGTTTTGTAATATATGTTCCCCATTCTTCAAACCACAGATTCAAACTTCTAGGGTCAATAGCCAGTAGTTGTGTGAGTCTTTTGATATAGGATGTAAGGGAGGGAAAATTGGAATAAAGACCTGGGTACAGAATGCTGAGTATAGAGGAATGCTGAGTATAGAGCCTCTGAACACTATTTAGACTAATTTAAATACTAAGGAAGTATTCAGAAAGTATAACATCCTGTTTCAACAACGAAAATATTGACCTCCAAAAGACCCTTTATTGTAATATGTTGTTATTAAAACCAAACTTCAACTTCAAAGATCAGGAAATTGAAGCATAAAGCAGATAGTATCAAGTGAGTTCTAGCATGCCAAAAGGGCACAGGGGTAGAGATATATGACTGCATAATGAGGGGAGCAGAATGGGCCTACTAGGTAGTAATTAAGGTAAACTGTGATAATGAGCTCCCAATGCAAGAAGCAGTGAACTGGGAAGTGCTGGAATACTAGACCCACATTTTTAAAATCGAGGACTTGAGATGGCAGTAGGCAGTTGAAGGTTGCTGGTCCCCCATTCCAATTCCACAGGAAAGTTCACAAAAAATGTTATTTTCAGGCATCTGATAAATATTAAATTGGAAAGGGAATAGTATACAGATTAAAAAAAAAAAAAAAAAAAAAAACCTTGCTGGAAGGCTTAGACTCCAATATGCATGGGAGAGCCACAGGTTCTCTTCCTAAAAAAATTATTTAAATCTTGTAACTATTAACAAAAAATTGTCTGTGAATGTCAGTTTGATATCCTTGGAAACTGAAGGCCGTGGATCCTGTATAGTGAAGGAATTGGTAGTACAAGCTTTGCTATGCAGTTCTGGACATGCTATCTATAGAATGTGGAAGGGTAGCCTGGCCTTCAGTAGATGTTAGGTTTATTGAAATTATTGGAGTGCCATTTAGACCCTATTATTATGCTACTAAGAGCTCATTTCACACAGATCAATGAGTGACAGTCATCAAGTGATTTTCAGTTATTTCTAGTCTGGATCACATTAGAACCAGAAAACTGGAGGTGAAAGAGCTCTATATCAAATTGCTAAATTAAGCAAGGAGTCCTGTGGCACTTAAAGACTAACGAATTTATTTATCGCATGAGCTTTTGTGGGGGAAAATCCCACTTCATCACATGCTTTCTTGTCAATCCTTTGTTGACATCTTTCCTCTTCCAATTCCTTATGTTTTACTTCCCAGTTACAGTCTTCCTCCATTCCTCTCTATCTTACCTCTTTCACCCACTTAAGTATTGTTCTTTTTCCCACTTCCCCTACTTCGTCCACATCTAGGCTAGTTTGCGCTGTGGATGTGATTACCCGCTTGAGCAGATATACTCATGCTAGCTCACTAAATTAGTAGTATAATTGCAGTAGCATGGGCAACAGTGACATGAGTCAGCCACTCTGAGAACCAGACCCACTTTGTTTGGACTGATTTGTAGGTGCTGCTTGCTGCTGTCCATGCTGCTGCAGCTCCATTACCATTTCTAGCACACTAGTTCCGTGAGAGCTAGTGTGAATATATCTACTCAAACTGGGAATCACAGCCCCAGCTCCAAGAAGAAATGCAGAGAGAAAGGGGAAATTACTTCCCCTCCAGTACACTTGCTATTGAAATTGAAGGTATATATGTGATAGTCTGATTGTAGCCCTATTGAACAAAAAGGCAAAATTCTGTTGATTAGAGCATGAGCAGATTAAAGGCCCTCAAAGAAGATTATGGCTGCAAGAAGTTTTGGGTTTTTTTAAAACAAACAACGAGTCCTGTGGCTCTTAAGACTAACAAATTTGTTTGTTGCATGAACTTTCATGGGAGAAAATCCCACTTTGTCAAATAAATAAATGTGTTAGTCTTTAAGTGCCACAGAACTCCTTGTTTGTTTTATTGAACTAGATTAGCATGATTGCCCCTTTGGAATTTGGGGTTTTTTAGACACTTATGCAGATGATATGGAAGTATTTAATAAAAGCTGTTGTAACTAGATAACCTCTCAGTCTGTTTCAAACTCCCTGTATTCTAATTCAAAGTGGATGAAACAGTAATAAATATTGAGTAGAAGAACTTAATCTTGTTTAGAGCATTTTAATTAAATAAGTTGATGGGGGGAAAAACAGCACAGGCCTCTGTTGCTTGCAGTGTACTAGAATGTGTGTGTGTCAGTATTTCTCCTACCCACCCCTAGCAAAATATAGAGACAGTGATCCAAAAGAAGTCAATAACCTGTATAAGTGAAAGAATCTGAAAGAATTAATACTGTGTGTGTGTGACACTTTTTCAGGGTGCCCAGGATTGAGAGTCAGCTTGTTAACCCCCTGCCTACAGCAAGAGGAAGATTTACTTGTGCTTAACTGGATGTCAGTACCCTGGCACCACCAATACATTAGCCACCCAAACAGTTTTCTCTGGACTCTGCCAGCCATTACTCTTCCTTACAGGTTAATAACAGATGAATCTGGGCCCCTGTGAAAACATCCTTCTATCATTTACCCCATTTCTGGACACTCACAAATTACCAGTTTTATTGCCCCCAAGAAAATAGCATATCCAGAGCTTGACTGATACAACTCAGGGTCAAGTCCTTTATAATATAACAGCACTGAATCATATTTACAGTGAAAACAATCATAAGTTTATTATCAAAGGCTAAGATTTAAGAAACAGTGAATAAGGATAATGGAAACAGAAATGGTTACATATAAGACAAAAGTGAACCATGCCTTTTTGAGTTTAAATTTAGAAAACTAAAATCCTTGTCTAAAATGTTTTCTGCCTGTAGCAAACCATCCAGTGATACCAGCCTACATGTCTGGAATTCAACTTCCATGAATGCAGAAAGCACTGTCTTTTCTGCTTTCTTGGTGGAAGTATTAAATGGGTGTCCTTTCAACCATCTTGTCATATCTCCAAAATTCATTGCCTTTGCACTTCAGAGACAGAACAAGACCCTGTAATTTAAGCTCTGGTATCTTCCCTTTGTCCTCTTTTCTTTATGCTGTGTGCACTTTTGGCGTCAGTTGTATTAGGTTATCATGCTTAGTTTACATAGACAACAGAGAGAAAGGTGAGTCAGTGTTCTTTATCTGATCCGCCACCTGTTTGTCCATCATGCTTGGGTACAGATTTTAAAACATCTTTTCAGTCCATATACACAACTCTTTAAATAATATGTGTACATACATTTCACAGTGATTGAGAATCAGTATGAAATCAGCTTTTATTAGATAATTTACATGATATTCTTTATGGAGATATCCTATGAAAGACTTGCTAGGTTTAGGGAGTTTGCGAAACCTGTTAGGTGTTGCTGACACAGTGTAGTGAATTCTTTGCCAAATGGCACAAATGAGCCTCTATGTCATAGAATGTAAAATACTACAAAATTATACTGTTTGGGTACTGATCAGGAGTTGGATGGGGCAGGTATGCAGCCATATGACAAATAGGTATTTTTTTTTTGGCCATCTTCCATTTTGCTTTCAATTCTTGGGTCATTGCAGCTGCTCTGTGGCTCGTGACTGATGAATCAGAAGCCTTGGTGACATCAAATCCAAAATATAAAATCCCCAAAGGAAACTTTGGTCAGTTGCTGTGTGAACAGAAAGTTCAGCATTCCTGTGTCTTGCCAGGCACTGCCTTACATGCCTCAGATTCTACCACTACTACCTGGAAAGGTGGGTTAACTCAGCATATGGTACCCCTGCCTGAAAATTTTTTGTATGACTGCCTGAGGGGAGGTAGCTAACAGAATAGTGCTCTAGTGCAGCAGTTGTCAAACCACAGGTTGTGACCCACTACTGGGTCGCAGACCCGTTAGTATGGGGTTGCGGCACTACCTCTGGGCAGGGTTATTCGTTCCATCCAGCCAACTTAAACATCACATCTTTGGCCAGCAGCGGCTTCCACTAGTTAGTACCAACCCTTCCCAGCCTCTCGTTTCCAGCTGGTGATGCCTGTCAGAGCCCTCAGTGCTGCCTCCTATCCCTGTCTGATTGCACTTGGTGGGGGTTTCCTACCTAGTCTAAGGATGCCAAAGGTCTCGGAGGTGCACGCGCACGTTTGGCCCACAAAACAGAGCTAGAATTTAGCATTAGCTGATTCGTTAGAGTTCCCCTCAAAGGCCCAGCTGGGCAGGAGTAGCACTTGCATCACACTGCACAGGGTTAAAGTGCCATCCCTGCTGTGTGTGCTCCCAAGATGCCATGTGTGCTGGAGACGTTGCCCCGCGGGAGTGGCCTCTCAGTGAGTTCCTGCCCCTGTGGGGACAAGGAGCCTGCTTGGCAGTCTGTCCTCTGCACTGTGGCTCTTGGGTGGTGCCATGTAGGAGGGCAGGTATGATAGAAGCCGGGTGGGGGGGGGCCATGGGCGGCTCCGGCTTCCCCTCCCTGTCAGGCCTTGGCTCCTTGTACTGGGGTTAGTAGTGGGCTGCCCAGATGAGCAGGCAGGAACACTTGCCCTGTTGGGCCTGTGGACAGGCGGCCTGGGCTTGGCTACCTGTGGAGGGACCTGCCTGTGGTGCGACCCCTGTACCAGCTGCCTGGGTCCTCTTCTGGGCCTCGGTGGCCAGCCCTATTCCCAGGGAGCTCTGTGCTGAAACGAGCAATTCCGCTCGGGGGGGTTAAACTCCTGCATGTTTTGTCTGTCAGATGAGCACCCTGTCTGTGATCCCGTCAGTCCAGTGGTTTGGGTGGGTTGTTTCGGAATACTTGTCAATAAGCGTCTTCAAAGCACAGACAGCTGTGACCACAAACCATCAGGGACAGTGTTGTTTTGATGGCAAGATTCCTCCGTAGTTATGTTCATACAGAACTCTGAGTACTTCATTGGAGCTACAGTACAGAAAGTCAGTTACTACACCCCTTACAAACAGTGCAAAATTTAATAAGATCCAAAGAGGTTGCTGCATTAGTCTAGTTCAGCAGAACAAACAAAGCTTACGCTTCCCTGCATTTATTTTCCTCCCATGTCTGGCAGTGGGCTTTTACCTCTGAAGGCTCACGCAATAAATTTGTTAGTCTTTAAAAGTGCCACAGGACCCCTTGATTGTTTTGCTGAACTAACAGAGCTACCCCTTTAGAATGTTCCCATTCATAGGAAGTTCCACTGTAAACACAGCTACAGAGAACTCAGATTCTTATGCATTGACATATGGAGGTTGAGGACGTGCCTATGGACTACGTAAAAGTACATTCAACTTGTAAAGTGACATACTCAGGATTACAACAGCGAGGGGTTGAGTTTCATGTATCCATTGCTAATCTTTAACAGAGTACTCAATTATATTTTGCATGGTAAAAGTGTTTCTCTGCTGTTGCAAACAATACCTAAAATTGCTATCAATTTAAAGGATTAGAGGGAAAAGGTTGTTCTCTGTGACTAGTGGACAAGGTTGGGTTGGTGGTGTGGATTTGAGGCAGTGCTTCGTTTGTGATGAAAGAGCTGGTGGGGCTCAAAAATGCCTACCTGGGGTGAGGTCCACACATGCATGAAGGGGGCCTGGACAACACAGGAAGGGTGCCCAGAGATTAGGTGGCTTCCAGGGCCCATCAAATTTGATTGTTGGGTCATGGTCATAAATAGTTTTCTTCAGCTGTGTCCTGAGAAGAAAAGTTTGACAACCACTGCTCTAGTGGGTCTGGAGGAAGAAATGTGGAATAAGTAGAGTGAATCTAGCAGAGCCCATCTGAGCCAAGTTCCAAAAGGGTAGCCATGTTGTTCTAGTTTTGCAAAAAAACAAGGAGTTCTGTGACACTTAAAGACTACCAAATTTATTTATTGCATGAGCTTTTGTGGCAGAAAATCCAGGCACTGAAGTTGTCAGTTCTGCCAGGAAGAGCTGCAGACTGAGTCAGTCCAGCACAAAGGGGAAGTGAACTGTCAACTTGATTTTTTTTTTTTTTTCATTCTGCCCTCTGGTTTTGATTTTACTGTGTATAAAGCTAATGCTTGCTCACTGAGAAAATTGGATGGAGTTCTACCGTTGAGGATTTGTTATTGTGTTACCAATCTGAGCCAATGGAAACAGGTGAACCAAACTTCTACAGAATGCAACCTAAGTATGAGTTATGTTAGTACAAGTATGTTTTTCCATAGACAGTATCCAGCAAGCTATGTAATTGTACAATAAGGAACAGAAAGGAAGGTTACCATAACTCAGAGTGTGTGATCTCCTGGCACTTTTGGTTTGACTCATCAAAACACACATCAATAACTTATCATTCCTTGTGCACATGCTTTTTTATTTCAATATTCTTACCGCCTGCTGCTTATCAGGGAGCACTTCACTACCATTTCAAATTAGAAATTCTGAATGCATGCTTCTGTAATTTTAATACATCTCTTCTGCCTCTGTCTTTTTGTGTCTCTGCTTATTCAGACCCTGAATAAGCTTGAAACCATTCTAGCTCTGTGTTGGTCTATTTTTATTTGATGATTGGTTTTCTTGCTTTAGGGATTTACACATTGTAAACGAAGACACTGATTGCTTTGTCCCTTCTGATATTTATGGTATGTGGTGAAATGCCATGCTGTATGTAAAATTGCCATGCTCTAAATATTCGCTGCAAATACTTGGGATACTTAGAACGGAAGTGAGGTTAACACATCAGACATTTTGATAGCATTTTCCTAATGCATGTCTTTTATTTAGAAGCATCAACCCCAATATGCTTTTGATTTTGTGCCTATACCACAGGGAAGTACATAATATAAATAGATAATTGAATGCATGTTTTTATATAAAATATTAAATATGTGTTGTATATTCATAAAACTGATTTAAGTGACCACTAAAATATAATCACTTTTGGCGTGGAATATATAACATTTTTACCAGAGCCCAGCATCAACCAATGTATCTGTAACTAGGAAATGAAGGGAAACAGAGATAACTACACATTTTGAAAACTATGTGACTTATGCTAAAATTCTATTCCTGTGTTCTGGAATGGAATCTCTGATGACAAATGATCAAGTAAAGAGCTTCTTAGCACCATGCTGGTGAATTTCTGAGTAATGATTTGATTGGAATAGTGGTACCCACTAAAACACAAACTGTACTAAACGATGTATATTTTAGCTTTATCTGGAAGCTTTTAAACAAAATCTCAGTATAACATCATTTTGAAAATATGTAAAATAAAAGTTTGACAGTAATACTGGGAAATTCTGTAAACTAAAGTTAGAACAGAATAAACTCTAAAGATTTTTATCAAGCATATTTATTATGTGGGGTACTATGCAGATTAATTTAAATCACATTCAATATCAGTTGCCCAAATACAAAATGGGGAATGTTTGCATAAGAAGGAGTTCATTAGAAAAGGATCTGGTGGTTATAGAGGATCATAAGCTAAATATGAATCAACAGTGTTAATACAGTTCCCAACAAAAGTAAGCATTGTTTTGGGCTGTGTTAGCAGGAGTGTTGTAAACAAGACACAAGCAGTAATTATTCCTTCCTGCTCAGCACTGATGAGGCCTCAGCTGGAATACTGTGTCCCATTCTGGGCACCACTCTTTTGGAAAGGTATGGAGAGAGTCTAGAAGAGAGCAACAAAAATGATTAAAGGTCTAGAAAACATGCCCTATGAAGAAAGATTGAAAAAATTGGGTTTGTTTAGTCTAGAGAAGAAGGTTGAGAGCGGAACTAAAGAGGAGCCCTAAAACTGATAAGAGAACTAGGCACTACAGTCTAG
Source organism: Podocnemis expansa (assembly GCA_007922195.1). Lineage (NCBI taxonomy): Eukaryota > Metazoa > Chordata > Testudines > Podocnemididae > Podocnemis > Podocnemis expansa. Next base: position 309,674 of record ML681964.1, on the reverse strand, counting down.
CTGGACCAAGCTCCCAGAAAGGAGTGGTGTGGGGAGGAGCTCTGAGTGGCTGGGTCCTGACTCCTTTCAGGGAGTGAGAACAGGGCTGAATTAAGGGGCTCTGGGCTGCCCACTTTTGTGGGGCCCCTGGTAGTGTTCCCTCTAAGCTGCACAGGGGTGCAGCCCCCATCGCTCCCCCATGCAGGAAAGACTGCTGGCTATGCACAGCCAGCAGCTGTGGCCTTGCCCAGCCAGAAGACAGTGTCTTCCGGCTGGTGGGGAACTGCTCTGCCCCAGTTTGGGCCTGGGAGTTTTTAAAACTCCTGCTCTGACTGAGCATGCTCAGAGCTGGCTCAGGGTGGGAGCCTCAGCCTGTACTGGGGTCACTCCACATGCCAGCCAGGTAATGGGGCTGTGGGGGTGTGTGTTCGGGGACAGGCAAGCTGGCCCAGTGGGCCAAGGGTGTGGGGAGGGGCTTCGGCCTGAGGTAGTAGGGGAAGATGGTGGAGGGGGGTTGGGGAAAGGTTTGGGCAACTGTGGTGACCAGCAGTGAGACGAGGGTGTTAGGGAAGGGTTCGGGGGACCTTGGGGGCCAGTGGCAGGACTGGGTGTTGGGGTTACTCAGTAGACTTACCTGCTTAATCTAAAGCAAGCAAGGAGTCCTGTGGCACTTCTAAAGACTAATGAATGTTTTTATCACATGAGCTTTCATGGGAGAAAATCCCACTTCCCCCTCTTCAAAGCATCTGACGAAGTGGGATTTTCTCCTATGAAAATTCATGCAATAAAAAAAATTTGTTAGTCTTTAAAAGTCTCACAGGACTCCTTGTTTGTTTTGCTGAATTAGACTAACACGTCTGCCCCTTTGGAATTTCACAATATTCCATGTACTCATGATCCATCATCATCATCTAGGAGAAATCATCCAAGGAAAATAACAGGATTTGCACTAGTACAAGAAATACCCATTTCATGATAAGCCAGAGAAATGACTCTAATACCTTTCCAAGCAAACAAAACAGTTTTATAAATGCAGCTCTATCAACCAACTTTCTAAAAAAATCAGCTTAAAGCATTGAGGTATTTCCCTTACTAATGTTGCGAACCCAAACATTGTAAACTTACCACAGATTTTGTTTCTGCTTCTGACTTTAGTTTCTTTTTAGTGACAAGAAAATGTTGCTTTAAGAAAATTTTTTAAAAAGTTGGTTGGTAGAGCTGCATCTGTAAAAATGTTCTGTTTTCCTGGAAAGGTATGAGAGTTCTTTCTTTAGCTGGTTACCATGAAATGTATATTTTTTGTACAAGTTCAAATCCTGTGATTTTTTCCCTGGATGATGATGATGAATCATGGGTATGTGGAATATTGTGAAGTTCTAAAAGGGTAGTCATGCTAGTCTAGTTCAGCCAAACAAACAAGGAGTCCTGTGGCACTTTTAAAGACTAAGAAATTTATCTCATGAACTTTTGTGGGAGAAAAAATCCCACTTTCTGAGATGTTTTGAAGATGGGGGAAACCTACAGAATGGGAGGAAAATAAATGCAGGGAAATATAAGTGATAGGATCAGGTCCAGTGTTCCCTCTAAGCTGATGATGCAACTAAGCAAGTTATGGGTGCACTCAGGAAACTGGAGGGCAGTTGGGGAAGGGGCCCAGTGTGGGGTGGGGAACCAGTGGGGAGCTTCCTCAACTGCATCTCATGACTTGCTCAGCTGTATCATCACCTTAGAGGGAACCTGGCCTGGGGCCTCAGTCTTCCCCCACCTCCCCCCTCCAGGTCAGGGCAGGCTGTGGCCATGGTGCCAGAGGCTGTGGTACTTCTGCCCCTGGACTGGCTGGTTTGCCCCAGGAAGTGGGGCTTGCTGGCATGTGGCTGCTGCGATCTTGGGGCAGGGCCAGCCAGCACGGAGGGTAACTTCTGATGTGTCCCTTCAGGTCCAACAGCACTGTCAGGCGGCTGTGCCAGTGGCCTGTGGCTCAGCCTGGAATGGCTGGCCAACACTGTGCTGTAGGGCCTGAAGGGCCAAGCCAAAGGCTGCGCTGCATGACGACATGCTTATTGGCCCTCACCCCTGGCGCAGACCAGCTGGGCCGGGGTGGGGCGGGAGCACTGTGGAGTGCTGTGGCCCCTGCCCCCAGGGCCCTGCCCCCAAGTCCCAGTGCTCCAGCCCTGCACATACCAGATAAGCAGGGGTTTTAGGAGCTGCAGTTCGGGGCCCTGGGACCACAGCACCTAAAGCCTTTGTGTAATCCAGCCCTGATGAGGAGAGAAGGAGCCCTGGGTTGCTGGATAACATAGTTCCTCACCTGGGTGAAGAGAGCAGCACCTTAAGTAAATGATACTGACAGTCTCTGAAGGGAATCTCATTAAGTACTCCTTAGCTAAAAAGATGGTGACTGTAATGCTGTGTCAGGAGACTGGAGGCTGCTATGCAGAGACTTGTGCTCATACAAATACAATAAAATCTAGAGGAAGATCTTTCAGGTAACTTAATAATGTACTAAAGGAAGGAAGCTATATTACTATAGTTTAACAATACATGTACAAATCTTAAAAAATATTCCACACAATTTTCTGTGTAAAGTGAAAATTCCTTAGTTTATGTGTGGACAAAAGCCAAATTAATTTCTCATTTGTCACTCCTATAAAAGCATTATATTAACTATAATGTGTCTACTTCTGAGCTTTCCTCTTCTGGTCCTTCTGTAGCTGCTGAGTTTACATCTTCTCACCTGTTGGAAGTGGATCTCTTTCCTCTCCCTGACTGCTTGTCATATCTACATTTTACATATTCTGTAGAGTTCTTAGCTGAGAAAAGTACAGACTTGGTAGATGAGGACAAACAGAATTGTTCATTGTCTGCCCTCTGCAAATAGCTGATGTGTCACTCACTAAAATTGTTGCCTAGAGGCTACAGGTTAAGTGGTGACTGTCAAAAGTGAAGTATTGGGGGGTTTAATTTTCTTTAAATGGACAAATAAAAATAGTCTAATTTGCATACTCCTTAGTGTTTTGTTTGCTCAGTTTCTGTGTTGAAGTTTTATTTGAAAACGTATCTGGACAGAAAGTTGAACTGGTTTCTAGACCTTTACTGATTTAATTTGTGGCAATATATTTGCATTTACTATTTTAATAGAGTCTGAAATTTCAGTCTAGAACAGTAAAAACAACAAGAGGCTTGTGGCACCTTAAAAATAAACAAATTTCTTTGGGCCTAAACTTTCGTGGCTCCAATGCTTAGGTTGGAGCCCCTAAAAATTTATGCCAAAAGAAATTTCTTAGTCTTTAAGGTGCCACAGGACTTTCATTGTTTTTGCTGTATCCAGACTAACACTGCTACCCTTCTGGAACTAATCTAGAATGGTGGTTCTCAATCCATGATCTGTTCAGCATACAGCTATGACCCATGCGAGATCCTTAGGGCTATCCTGATAGTATATATACTCAATGGATGTGGTCCATGTAACAGAGAGAGCTGCATATGCAGCCCACAGTAGTATTCTGGATCTGGACTTGCTGACTCCACAGCCAGAATCTGACTGGAAAAGATGAACTGCATCAAGAAGTCTAACATAGGTCTCTGTGCACAGATCAGCAGCATGAATTAGTGCTTCTTTATTCAAGATGTTGCTACAAGGCAAGTCAGGATTTTATTTTTATTTTGATAAATTTATTTATTTATTTATTTTGATTTTATTAAATTGTTATAAGTTAAATCGATTTAACTATGTAAGTGTGGACAGAGCTGTAAAGAGGTTGAGAACCATTGGTCTAGAACAGACGTGGCCAAACTGCGGCTCATGAGCCACATGCAGCTCTTTAAAGAAAAATTGCAGCTCCTGGGAGAGCGCAGGAGGGAAGGGTGGCATGGCGAGAAATTTGTAGTGGTTGGGGACAGCAGAGAAGCAGCGGCATGGTGAAAGCCGCCAGCAGAGGAGCAGTGTTGTGAGAGCTGCAGGAAAAAGCAGTGTGGTCAGGGAGGGAAGGGGAGAGGAGGGGAGGGGCCGCATTGTGAGAGCCAGCAGGGAAAAGCAAGTCCTCAGTTAGGTGGACAAGCACTTGGAGCAAGTAACTGTCAGATTCTACAGTTTACCCCCACAATATTAATTCTGCCCTCCTTGTCTGTGTGTATTATGATACAGTCTTTAATTACATCAGTGCATGATTTTTTAAATACTTTTCTTTTTTGATATTGTTTTCTGGGTAAATATTTTTAAAACTGGTAATATAAATTGATCAGGAACAAGTCTACAATGAACTACAGATAAGTGATGATAATTAGCAATTTAAACCTGAAAAGCAATTGTAAATTAATTTTCTTTTTTAAAAATCACCTGGCATTTCCAGATATTGTAATATAATGCAAAATTATTTCTCTTGTATTTCTATTTTGAGAATTAAATAAGAATCATCAGAAATGACTGAAAATTGACACATTTTACATCCAAAACCACTGACTACTGTCAAAGGGTTATTTAAAAAAAACCTCCATTTAAAGAATGTTACAAGTACTTATTATGGATCATGGTTCATTTTCAGCATGCAAAATGATTTAGACTTAGGATAGACCACCACTACAGAAAACTGGCTTTAGGAAAAAATGTTCCTTAAGTCCATTGAATATCATTCAACATGTATTGATAGTAAGGAGGCTGGACACTGAGAGATAATAGTCCAGGAGGATGATAGGAGAGGAGGAAGTACAAGGTTATGGGTTTGCTTGGGTGGTACATTATGCATCATATTAGATCCCAGATTTTTATAACTACAATTAATTTATTACATTTAGTTATTTTTAGGAAGGGAATTAATTAAAAGAAAATTTGGCTGAGGGATTAAGCAGGAACGTAGGTTTTGAGGAGAGATCTGTATGAGAGGACAGATATATAGCTTACTGTTAATTAAAATAAAACCATTTCAAATAGTGATTGGTACAAAAAGAGTTAATGTGATTATAATGAGGAAAAATTGGCAGAGTTCAGGATCTGAAAAAGTGTCTTGTGGGGTGACCAGGGAAAGGTGAGTAGGGCTTCTACTATGCATGGAAGTGAGGATGAGGAGTTAAAATTAATGCAGGAGGGGGCTGGGATCCATTAAAGTGTGCATGTATGAGATCATAGATAGCTGCTGTATGGAGGATGGTACATGAATGATGCTGAATTCTTTTTTTCTCTTTGACTGTCCTGAATCTCTTGTAGAGGCGGAGTCCTTTGGTGTGCTTATTAGTTGCCAATCTAAAAGATATTTTTTAAAAAATGCTAAACTTTGAATTTCTCCCTTGTCTTCATAAGATTTGACTCTTTCAGGTATCTACGTATTACGTAACTGGTTAGGGCTGATTACCAGTGCACTCTGACATTTAGTTATAGGCTGATCTGATGGATATCCCCTTTCTTCCATACAAAAGCATGCTTGTAGCATATGATGGATTGTGTTAAAAGAGCTTTGCTGGAATTCAGTGTTTTTAGATTAAATACTGAAATGTATATGTCAGTTATTTAAAAACATGAAGCAGAACAAAGAGAATAATACATTCCTGGTGTTAAACTTTGGTATCCTGATCTTGAGCTAAAAGGTAACCCAGTTTGCTAACTCCAGTGAATGTTGCTACAAAAAAGCAGTGCATATCTCAGCCACACTTCCCTCTCCTTTTCAATTAGAAACAGTGGCTACAGTCTAAATTTTATTCTTCTGAGACTTTTCAGAACATGGAGAAATATAAAGCACTTGAGCATTTAAATTTATCTGATATTACTTGTATCTTTGTAGGTTATGGTGGCTAGTAAAATTTAATTTGCAGTGTTGTTGTAACAGTGTTACACTGTCTTTTCAGTGTCTCCTCCTGCATGGTTTAGACGAGAGTAGGAATGGGTAGTGAACAAAATCTTAGATTTGGTCTATGATCCAGGCAGGTCCCTTTATACTGATGCCTTGAGAAACTCAGAATGCCCTAGTACAGTCATCAGTTAAGTTGGTCAAAGGAAAGCAGGGCTATGTCTATACTTCAAATGGTACAGTGGCCCAACTGCAGCTCTGTATTGAGCATTGTATTAAGCATTGCAACACTTCTATGTAGATACAGCAATGGAAGGTATTTTCCCATTTCTGTAGGTAATCCACCTCACTGAGAGACGGTAGCTAGGTTGAGAGAAAAATTCTCTCATCGATCTGGTATTGTCTACACTGGTGGTTCACTTGGTTAACTATCTCTCAGAAGTATGGATTTTTCACTCATCTGATACATTTGTTGTAGCAATGCATTTTTTCTTTGTAGACCAATCCAAATTCAAACAAAGGAAGTGAAAGGTCTCTCTCATCAAAATAACTGTAGTCCCAAATCTAAATATACACGTCTGAGGGTTTGTTTTGATGGGATGATGGAGAGAATATCATGTTCTGGATACCATAGACTTTTCAAAACACTGCAAATGCAGACAGAGAGAGGTATGCTGTTGAAGCTTATTAATGAATAATTCAGTATGCATGAAATGGATGTCCCACTTACAGATAGCTACACTTCACAAAATGGACACTAAATTTGGTTCAAGCAGAGAAGTCGTTAATGAGCACATGGAGAGTGTTTGTAATTAAAAAAAGAAAAAAACCCCAAGAAGTACATTTAACACCTTTATGGTTGTGTAAGAAAATAAGAACCAATTCAGAACCAGAGAAAAAAGTAATACATTTTATTTTAAAACTAGTGCATAATGGTATATGGGCTGACTTCTGGAAATGAGCTGTCAAATATCTCCAAATTCTTGAACCTCTTTGGTCTTGCATTTTTTTGGTATGGTGTTCTTGTTATGTAATTAGATTTTGATGTCTTTCCCCTCATCTCATAATTGTACCATTGAATTCTGGAAGGAAGTAAAGTAGCGGTAGTAGGGTGAAACTGGCAGTGAAACATTTTGGCCTGCAACATGCTTGTTTTATGACCTTGGGTGAATGACTTAACCTCTATGTCTTTTATGTCATTGGTTAATAGAGATACTTATTTTCCTGTTTCACAGGGGTATTGTGTTTCATTTGTATTTATAAAGAATCCTTAAATTATTATCCTCAAGAGATTTTGACAGGTTAGTGATGTGGGGGTTAAGGGAAAGGGTGTACCTGATTTCTATCTATATTACTTATTTTATTGTAAGAGGGGTGTCTTGATGACTTTCTAGTATGCAAAGCGCACATAACGCGAACTGTGGTTCACTACAGAAGGACCTCACTTCATCCATTTGTAAAGAGGATGGATATCACTTTATTTAGGCTTTCTTAAAAGAAATACAGCCTACTATCTTCAATTCCTTGTAGGCCATTGTAAACAGATGGCTCTGTCCAATTCAGGTCTTAGTATTTCATCAAACTTTCTGTCATGGAACAATTTACTTCAGAGAGGTAGGAGAAAAAGTTTGAGAAATTGCCTTTGGAAGTCATTTACTATTACAAGTTTATAATACCCAATCTTGTTAATCTTTTCAATTTTCTTTACTCATAGACAAATTTGGCCTCAGCCACTCATGCCACCTTTTTTGTCTCAATATAGAGCTCTTCAATAAGGACAGATTCAGCTCTACTTGAGTTGACTGCCTCCTTATAAGAGGTATTTATCTTCTATAGTAGACACTGTGCGCACTTTGCAGGACAGTATTACTGACACTATATGCCATCTTTCCTTGAAGTTCTTCTCTAGTGTGTCCTTGAAGAAACTGAATGAAGAACTTGGAGTCTCATTTAAGGGGTGATGAGCAGAGCCAAAACTCACCACCTCTGTTATTTGTCAACCTATTACAGTTTGAAACTAAAATCTTGAACTAGTTCTGTTGAACACTAAACATATTCTTTGGTTTTATCAGAAAATATTCTGTCTGAATGACCATTTGCTTGCAAGTTGTAAAAACACAGAATTTCCTTGTCTTCTCTTTTTCAAAACAAGCATAACTCCATCAAACCTTGAAAAGCCCTAGCTTATATGATGGAAGAATCATTCTAAACGGAGGGAAGAGATTATCCTTCCCCACTGGATGTTGAATATGGAACTTGTATCTGCATTCCTAGTGAAGAACATTGTTGTATCAAAGAAGGGCCTCTTCTCTGCATCCTGGAAGATATTACCATCATAACAGAGGGATCATTTAATGAGAGAGGCTTGGACTTCTGAGGCTTGCCACATCTTTCCTGGTTACTCTCACCCACCTTCAACATTGCACATCCCGTTGCCACAATTTTCATTCCGCCACTGTTTTTATCTATTCCTTTCTATTAAGTCTCATACTCATGGGGTTGTGTATTTGTATGCTAAACAGATGGTTTATGCATCTTTTGAAGTATAACAAGTTTTGTTTTCAAATTGGGCTTTTAATTTGTTTGGTGGGGAGGCTGTCTTAAAAGCATTACATGCTCCATAAAATGGAAGCAAGAACGCTACATTCAGTTAATTCTTTCATTAGTTTGAATGTTATGTGTTGGTGTGCCTGCACACTTTCTACTCTTAGAAGAAAAGAGTTCACATGTGGCTAAAATAGAATTTCAAACAAAAATAAATACAGTAGAAAATTTACTATTGCATTATTGTAGAAAAACTTACCTGGAAGAAAGGAACTTGCCTGTTTGTCAGTTTTAACTTCATGAAGTGCATCAGGTGGTGCATGTCTCCCTCATATCAATTGTTATAGGATGATCTTATATTACCAGAGAGGTTTGAAAATGGATCTGTTTTATACCCACTAGTATACCATTGGGCACATGTTGACATAATGAAAACCTGGTAGATTTTAGTTTAATTTTAGTACCACTCCCACCTTGACTGGATAGAAGAAACTGAGAATTCATAGTTTTCCTTGTTTTAGTCTTAATTAGTAAACTTTTGGTAAAATACAGTCTTTCAAACACAACTTTCTTTTAGCTGATACTTACTAAATTCAGTGATTAAGTAACACATAGTTGAAAGAAGAAAACTTCACTGGATTTTTTAAAATATCCATGGTGCTAAGGAAGCTGTTTTGTGCAATGAGTCATCATCCCCTTTTTCAAAATTAGCTCTTTGACCTATTTCGGCAAATACTCTAAAGCACGCTTTAACAATATCTGTTTGGGTCAACAGTGTGAACATGAGGGCTCCACGTTGTCCTGGTTATATTTTATTTTAAACTTTTAAAAAACCAATTAAGGGTCTGTGGCTTCTACAACCACTTATGGAATGAAATTGGTGATAATTTTCAGTGTTCTAACTTTTATTGTTTGGCATATATGAGTCAGTATATTAAGAATTATGAAGACTCAAGCAATACAAGAGCAAATCTTACTATACTCACTGTAAGGAAAACCGATTCTAAACAACCATGTTGTTCTCTAACTCTATACAAAAGTTTCAGTTTTGAACAAGATCCTTTACTAGGCCTTTCTTCTAGCAGGTCTTTCACCAGAGTCTACCTATCACAGACTGACTTTCCTCTGATAACTTTTTTTTTTTTTTTTTAAATGTGATGGAGATTTTCACATTTAGGAACAAAAATTGTATGACCTTACTTTTGGCTATCTTGAAAAGCATATTGTTTGCTTGTGCCCAGTTTAGCAAGTAACCCACATCTCTCTATTGCTGTCCTCTTCATTTTTTTACCACTCCCCCAATCTTTGTGTCATCTGCAAAATTTGTCAGTGAAGACTTTATGTAATCTTCTTGGACACTTATTAAAAATATTAAATAGTATTTTAAAAGAATCCCTGAAAGATCATTTTATAAATACCGTTGCTTCGTGATTGATTCCCTATTTACAATTACTTGTGAGGCTTTTCAGTTGGTCAGTTTTTTGTCCATTATGTACCATGTTAATTTTTGTATCATTCTAGTTTCATGTTCAAACCAGTACTGAGGACTCAGTCAAATGCTTTATAGAAGTCTAAGTATAAAATATTGACCCTAATACCTTTTATCAATTAAATCTGTAATCTTCTTTAAAAAAACTAGTTGGTTTCAGATTTATATTCCATAAACCTGTGGAATATTATATTATTATCTAATATAAATTATAATTTATAAATTAATTATGTGTTTATTTGCCATTAGTGTTAAAGCAATCTGTCTGCACAACAGATATAGCAAAAACAACAGTGCAACTTCCTGCACTCTAAGCTGTGTCCATGCCGCAATTCTTGCCTGGAATGACACCTTGAGGGTTTAGGAAATGGTTTAATGTGCATACTCATTGAGTTCCTGGTCTGTCTGTTTAGCATGAAATGGTATAAAAAGAATTATTTACCCAAGAAACAAGCAGCCATCTGCCCCCTGAAGTAAAGATATTTCATGCTAGAAATATTTAACATTTTAAAAAGAGCCATAGAATATAATAAAACTCAGCCAAAGAAAGACAGTCTTTGGAAAGAGAAGGTGGTCTTGCCCTCCATTTAGCATGGCAGTTCTGAGTTGGACTGTGGGAGAAGGGTCTTGATACTATAGATATTGCAGCATTGGGCACAGGGCATACTGCTGGGGTAGTCACAGTCGGATTACCCTCAGTAATGAGCAATACACCCAGTAATAGTTGCAGGATCAGGCCCCAAAAGTTTTACTATTTATTATCTCTGTGATAATTTTTGGATAGCTAAGACTCTTTTAACATGCAGTTTTTATGAGTTTAGCTATATAAATATGCTACATCTCTATTTTTGTAATTTGCTTTTTGTGCCTATTAACTTTTTTATATGATACAAATTTTGTAACTGGTTTAGAGAAGTGCTAAGAACTAGTCTATACTAGCATTAAAATAAATTGGTAAAACATTCAATGAAAACACAGCACCAACGTAATGGCTGGAAAACTACAGGGTTAAAATTAGCCATCAGACATAGCCCACAAAGGCGAAGCATCTGCACTGGAAATAAAAACTGCAGTTGTTACAGAGTTAAAGTAAATTATCAAACTATTCATAATGTGAATGTTCTAACTTATTAGTTTATGGTCAGAAATGTATTACCATCTTTAAGCAAAAATTCTCAAAAACTCCCTCAGGAGGGAGGGCAAGAAGAGTGCACATGGTATGCATACAGATACCTTTTATGTTCTCCTAAGCATTCAATTGACTGTAGTCTGAAAAATACCAGCATCCTAAGGATATTATGGTAAATTTTCCTTTTCAACAGAGTTTGGTGTGTATTGCAAATATAGCCAAGACAGTTTCTGGAGGATAATTTTTCAAAACAAAGCAAATAATTTATCATCAAGAAACAATATATATAAAGAATTTTTAATACGTTTATAACCTTTTTTGGATTTAAACTCTGTATTTCGAGTGGTCCTTGGGGGTGCTCCACTCCCATGGTGTCGCATCCTGCAGTACCTGGTGCTGTAGTGGCTAATGGGGGGCTGAGCATGTGCCCCACGGCACTAGACCATTGGCACACTTCACTGGGTGCATGTGTGGCTGTAGCTCTCCATCCCCTCTTAATTGCTAGTCTGGTCAGCGCGTTCTCTTCACTACCCGAAAGATTTCACTTGTTTGTCTTCAAATTCACTTTTCAACCCATCTTTTCCTCAGTTATTGTTAATTCTTACGTTTCTTCATCATTCCTGTTTAAAAAAAAAAGTCTTACCATTAGTTCATTGTTCTTCCTGCCTTCTTCATCCTTCTCTCAACCTCCTTCAAAAAAAGGAAAGAAGAAAAAGAGAAAGATAGTCAAAAAGAGAAAAAGAACAGAAAACTTTATCAAAGAAGAAAAGTTACCCTCAAAAAAAAAAAAAAGGCAACAAGAAAGTTTGTTATTCTCATCTCTATTATCCACTGTGCTGGGCTTGCCCAGATTCAAAAGCTGTTCTGGCTGCAGTGACGCCACTCCTGCTTCTGAAGGTCATTCTTTCTTGTGTGCAGTGCCTCAGGGAATGTCACATTCCCCTTAAATGTCCACACTGTAAGAATCTAAGTTTGAGAGCTCTCAAGGATTGGGAGCTCCACTTAAAACAGTTTTTATTGGAAAAATCTCTGAGACCTGCATCAGATCCCAGTCCCAGTAATCAACCGCCCAAGTGTACCCCTAGAAAACTTTCCACATCTCCGGCTTTCTCTCACTCTATCAGAAAAAGGTCACCAAAATCTATATTGCCTTCTTTTCGTGCCAAGCAAGCTAAAGGATCGTCTGTCACTAAGATATCTGTGAAAGCGAAGGATGATAAGTGTCCTAGAGATACAAGAGACCCTGATGAGGGCTCTTCTAAATGGGCTAAGCAGCCATTGGAATCAGCTAGCCGAACTTCAAAGTCAAAGTCTTTGCTGGTGCCGACGAACACCTCAGCACCATTCAGCTCAGTGCTGTCTGCGGTTCCGACTACAGCACCATTCATGGTTTCGACTCCATCCGCAATCTCTAACCTGGTGCCGTCTTTCTGCCTCACTGCCACACTTGCTCAGCTCTGGCACCGCATGGTTCCAACAACCCTTAGTTATTGGCACTGCTGCCTACTCTGTCTGCGTCATCCACAGAACCACAACGTGAGCCTACGTCTGATAGCACTCATGAAACCTCTGATTCTGGCAAAAGAAAGACTAAACAGAAACATTTTGATCACTCAACCAGGTCACCCTTATCAAGGTCTTCTCAGGACCACAGTAAACATCACTCCCCATCTTTCTCATCCCATTTGGGTCACAGTTTCTGCGATGATGCCCGCTTCTCCTCGGAACGCTCATCTCCTCTAAGACCCATTTCTCTACATTCCCACATATCTCAAGTGGGAAGATCTCAACCACCTCCTTATTTTACACCTTTGTGGTACCCTTCTTCTCTCTATTATCAGATGCATTGGAATCCGTGTCAACCTTATTATGGCCATTATCAGCCTTAAAAACTAGCTCTGGCTCCTGTTCTGCCTTCTCCTTCAGTGAGACTGTCAACATCTAGTATTTATTCTTGTGCATCTGTGCGTTCTCATACCGACACTGCCTCTAACTTTCCTGAAGCCTCACTAGATTCTCATGAGTCCTTTTCCTCCCCGATGATGTGCTAGTCCTCTCTCCAGTTCCCACTAATGATTAGCTGAGGATGTTTAATGACTTGTTCAAACACATTTCTTGTGATCTGGAAATTCCTCTAGAGGAGATTAAGGAATCTGAGCATAAGTTATTGAAGATACTTCATGCTTCTAGTTCACCCAAAATCACTGTTCCTATGAATTTGGCTCTTATTGAACCTTCCAAAGTCAGATGGTCTACTCCTGCTTCAATACCACCAACTAATTAAAAAAATGATAAAAAGTACTTTATTTCCCTTAAAGACGTGGAATTTTTATTCACTCATGCTAACCTGAATTCACTGGTTTTTGACACTGCACCACACAAAGGAAAAGTGTCAACTTACAGATCCTCTTCTTATGACAAGAACTGGGGAAAAAATAGATTTATTGGGTAGAAAGATTTATTCTTCAGCCACCCTAATGCTCAGAATCATGAATTATGAGGCTCTTTTTGCCAATTACGATCATGGTGTCTACAAAAATATGTCTCTCTTTCCTGACGATCTCTCTGAGGACAAGAAAGACCAATATAAGAGATTAATTTCAGAGGGTCAGCTGATTGCAAGAACTTCCTTACAGGTGGCTATAGATACTACTGACACTGCTGCAAGAGCTATTGCTATAGCAGTAGTAATGTGCAGATCTTCCTGGGTAAACAGTGCTGGTCTTCCCAGAGAGTCACACTGTAAGATTAAGGATTTCCCATTTGACAGATCACATCTGTTTACTGAAAAGACTAATGAAGTGCTTTATTCAATGAGGGATTCTAGAACAACCTTATGATCATTGGGAAGGTATACACTATCATCCATGTGTTAACAATTTAGACTCCAACCGTATTACCTTAGATATTCTTCTCAATACCACTTTAGGAACAATGATAATCAGTGATCCAGACAATGACTACAATGCCACAGAAATCAGCAACAGCAACAACAATAATCTACCTCCTCTCGACCATTCCAGGCCAAGCCTCAATTTTGAAACTCTGGTTGAGGGTTTGAATTCCCCCTTAACACATGCAGTAACACTAGCTATACAACTCGAGTTCCTTCTCAGGCTGTTCCTCAACATCTGGTCCTCAATAACAACAAACAAATGGGCTTTACAGATAATCAGAACTGGCTACACCATCCCCTTTTTATCCATTACTCCTATCCATTATTCTACCCTGTCCCTCTCCAGGGACCCAACTCAAGAACAGTTCCTGTTATAAGAGGTCAAACATCTTCTCCAGGTAGGAGCAATAGAGGATGTTCCAAAACAATACAGGAGGAGTGGATTTTATTCCTGGTATTTTCTAGTACAGAAAAAGTCTGGGGGATGGAGGCCTATTCTAGTTCTAAGACCTCTGAACAGGTATAGAGGAAAAGAATAGTTCAAGATGGTAACTCTAAATACAATAATACCATCGCTGCAAACAGGGGATTGGTACTTGCCCCTCAACCTTCAAGAGACCTACTTTCATGTGACAATTTATCCTGCTCACTGATGATTTTTACAGTTTACAATAACTAATCACCATTTCCAGTACTGGGTCCTACCTTTTGGACTCTGTACAGCCCCCAGAGTTTTTTCCAGACTCTTGTCGGTGGCCACAGCATATCTATGCAGACAAGAGTTATCATCTACCGTATTTGGATGATTGGCTTATAAGAGCGCCTACATTTTCCCAAGTAAAACTCATGAATCTCTTCACTGTCAAAACCTTTCAATTGCTAGGCCGTAGAATAAACTTAGGAAAGTCTGTTTTTGAACCCTCTCGACATATCCAGTTTATAGGGGCTGAATTAGACTCCATCTGAGCCAAGGTGGTCTTGCCTCAAGACAGATTCATAATTATCCAGAACTTAATCACATGTGCTACTTTTCAACCATTAATCCCAGTTTGTAGCATCTTACATCCCTTGGGTCACATGGCAGCCTCAACCTTTGTCATGCTTCACGCTCACCTGCGTATGCATGCTCTTCAAATGTGGCTTACCACTGTGTACAGACCAAACAGGTGTTCTCTGCAGAGATTTCTATAAATACTCTCAAAAGTAAAAGATTCTCTACAACGGTGGACTTCTGGTCAGAATTTGCTAAAGGGCATAGATTTCAACCATTTTAACCCTACAACGACCCTAACCACCA
The DNA here is from genome assembly GCA_007922195.1 of Podocnemis expansa. Lineage (NCBI taxonomy): Eukaryota > Metazoa > Chordata > Testudines > Podocnemididae > Podocnemis > Podocnemis expansa. The sequence goes on along the minus strand of ML681964.1, from coordinate 294,563 downwards.
ATGCTTCCCTACTGGGACAGGGGGGCATGCATGCATCATCTTACTATCCGGGGTCAATGGACAGACTGTGAAACTTTACTTCACATAAGCATAAAAAAAAAAAAAAAAGGATGTGTTATGGAGTAGAAAACTGTGAATTACGTAATTCATACAAGGTCTTTATGCATACAGTTTTTTTGTCAAGCTGACATCTGATTGGATGGCTGCTTTGCTTCTACAAAATATGAGGTTGGTAACTATGTAAAATTTTTGCTATAATTTTTCCTTAGGTATGGAATCTGCTGAAGTAACTGTGCAGATGTTATGCGATAAAATAATTACATCAGTGCAACATATAAATAAGAAAATTCCAAAAATTGGCATAATTAAAGCAAAACCCCAGTCTGGATCTATAGTAACAGAATTCTATTAGCATTCTCTGAGGGTGTCAACAAGCATGTGAACAAGGGTGATCCAATGGATATAAAAACAAACAAGGAATCTGGTGGTACTTCTAAGGACTAAGAAATGCATTTATCTAATGAGCTTTCATGGGAGAAAATCCCATATCATCAGACCTTTGAAGAAGTGGATATAGTATATCTGGATTTGAGTTTCTTAAAGGTTTTTACAGGATTAAAACATTTTTTTTCCTGATCTCCTCCTTCCTATGAACTTCTGTCATACTGTTAAAGTTTATTTTCTAAATGAGATCAATTCTGAGTTAGCATGTTGCTTATGCAACTCTTATTTTACATTACTGCTAATCGTGCTAGCTTGGTGGAAATTTTCCATTAGACCTTGACGCAGCATGCAAACTGATAAAATTGATAAAACACCTTATTTTGCCAGTGTGAAATTCTTTATCTGTTGTTAAAAAATCAGAATAGCTTAAATACAATTCATTGTGGAAAAAAAATTAGAACAAAGTACAAACCCACAAACAGCAGTCTAAAACAACTGCAGATATCTAAAACAGGTTCAGGTGGCTGACACTGTCTACAAATTGAATTCAATAGGAGTTTGCTGGATCGTGTCCCATAGTGGTCCTTCTCTAGATGCTTCTGTCACTTTGTCTTCTTTTAGCATTATAAACTTGTTTCAGAAATAATTGGTTGTTTAAAACATGATGTTATACATTAAAAGAGAATTCATTCTGTTTAACAATGTGTAAGCATTTAGTTTTGGAAGGAAGTTATGCTTTTGTGCTTTGAATGTCCATTGAAATGGTAAAACCAGCAATGTAATGTATGCTGATCTTGGATTAAGGACTATTTTGTTTGCTGATAAACAGCACAGTTGGTCATGATTGTTACATAAAATGTCAATTGAATAGAATAATATGCCTTTCTCTTCTTATTCCTCACCTTGAAGCCCAGATCTGCTTTGAATAAACTCCTGCCTCCTCCATTCTAACCAATGTGTAGCAACAGGATACATTTATCACCGAGTAGAAAATATAACTTTTATGCTAATTACCAAAACAGGGTGTGAATTAAGAGAGAGCAGAAGAGAAGTGTCTGTTTCTTTTCATGGCTGTCATGATTCTTTTTGCACCTTTTTCAATTTTTTAATGAATGCTATTTGTATTAAACAAAAACAAACAAAAATTATGCCTCACATTTCACACCACAATGGTTCACATTCAGAGGCAGAACTTTTACAACAATAAGGCATAGAGGTTTTTTTGTTTGTTTTTTGTTTTTGTTTTTTAAATTAAAGCTTAAGTTTTGGAGAAACCAAAGGTGTCACCACAAAAATGTCCAAATACTGTTTCTGTTCACTTTCACTCTGATTCAGGAAAGGACCTCTATTTAACATTGCTCTTAAGCATGTACTTAATTGTAAGAAAGTGCTTAGGTTCTACTAATGGCAATTTTTGTTTGAGATTTGTACTATTCTTGCTGTCTTAGAATTAGACATGTTTCTAGATCTGTTTTTCAAAATCACTCCTAGGTGTAACCAAAAATGTCTAATCATCATCTTGGGTGTCATGTGTGGAAAGTTAAAAGGTTAATAGTGTTTGTCCAGTCCAGTGATTTGAATGTCTTAATATCCCTAGATACTTTACAACAGTGCCAGTGGAAATGGAAAACTTCAAAATTAGGTATCTAACTTCAGATACCCGCATCCATACTTAGACACCTTAATAAATAGTTTGGCTTTTTTTCAGGGACACTATGGACTTCAAATGTAGGACTTCAGCACTGTTTCCAGTAAAAGCTATTAGAAAGCCGAGCCTTCAAGCTTTTGACTTCAGTAAAACTACATATAAGCAAGAGCTGCAGATCCAGGCCTTTTGAATTTAAGCAACTTGGAGAAATGACCACATTTGTTTTTCTGAATAGTACTGAGCACAATGTTAGCACTCAGGAATTTTATAATATTCATAGTAATGAATAGAATTTCAAGAAAACTTTAGCTTGTACAAGAGAGAGATAATATTAAAAAAGGCTTGTGATGTGTCTTCAGGTATAGAAAGACCTTTCAGACCAAAATAGAGATCAGAAAGAGTATTTTATTAAAGCAGGCTTTATATATATTTTAATGTACTCAATTTCAGTCATTGTGAAATTATTATATGCTGATTAGGAGTTAGAATAATATCAACAGATGAAAGAGAAAATTATAATCTTTTTCTTTTTTTTAACTTCGGTAGAGAAAAACATCAAACAAAGGTGTCTATCTTCACTGATTTAAACACCATTCTTAATACTGTAAAATAATAGGCAAAGAAAAATCAGTTTTGAATTCACAGATAAGTCATGGTCTACAAAATCTGAAGAGAAATTTTTTACAAAGAAGAAATGCTAATTTCAGCCTTTGTAGGTGCTGACAGTCCCCAGATGAAAAATGTGATATGTCAGATTATTTTGGACTAATGTAGTCTATGGAAAATAGTGAACAATCCATAGCATGCATCATCTAAACTTAAAGGGGTAATATAATAAAGGAAATAATTCTGTATTGATAAGGAGATGGAGAAAGATAGCTTAGAAAGCCACACTTCTATTTTGAATAAAAGTACAATGTCACTAAGAATAAGACTATGCGCAGAGCCTACAGAAATACTGACAATCTGTAGTTCTTCTTTGAATAGTGTCCCTTGTGGCAAAGCTCCCTGTGCCTTTGATTAGAGATTTTTATAACAGTTTCTGTTTGGCTCATGTCTGCATGTTGGTCACTCTTGTGTTCTGCCCTGTTATACATAGAACTCGTCAGGTGAACCACCCTCAGTTCCTTCTCAGCCGCCTTGGCCAAGTTCTAGCAGTCATCCCTTTTGAGATCCCATCAACTCTAATTTCTCTTATTGTTAGTTAGTTCTTGTATTAGTGTGTGTTTTCTAATAGTCAGTAGTACACTTATTCTAGCTTTTCTTTAAAAAATAATCTTTCTATGTGCTATTTAGATAATTTTAGATCACTGATATTGTCTATCTGTGAGGAAGTGCCTGGTTCTCTTAGCTTCAAATGTTTGTTGTGCTGGGAGGCCATTCTAGTCTGCAGCAGACATTCATGTTGTATCCACTGTGTTGGGGGTTTACACGTTGCTCAAAAGTGTACTTTTGCCTCTTGTTAAAATCAAGAGCCAGCTGAAACAAATAAATCGTTACCTTCCTGTAATGGAGAGCTCTTTGTGTGCAGCCTCTGATCGAGGATGAGGGGCTGGCCCCCAGTAAGTCTGTTGTCTCAGAGTCCCAGGATTCCCAAGAGGAAGATACAGGATTCCTGTCACGAGCCCTTAGTTCTCTAGGTAGAGATATTACCTCTAAAAAGCTGAGGTCGTCAGTATCCTCAGCTGCCCCAGCATTGCTCTCTCTCTAAGAGCGTACCAACGAGGCTTTCAGTTCCTCTGGTGCCCAACGCATGGCTAAACAGCATAGGGGCAAGACTTCAGCCCCACAGAGACCATTGGTATCATCATCTGATCTAGATGGCAAGAAGAGCTTTTCCTCTGATTCCTCATTACAAGGAAGACCACTCGAACTCTGACCAGACCTCCCTCAGAGTGCATGAATCACTCAGCACTGTCAAAGACTATGGTTCTATCAACAATTCCAGTCATGACTACTTCAGCACACTCGTCAGACTTGGTACCAATGCTTTCATGATACCATAGGAGTCCTGCTTCCTTCAGACCTGGCTATATCTGAGATTCCTGAAACATAGCTCCTCAGCTCTGATATGCTCTTGATATCAAGAACATGCAGATCACCTGATGTACCACCAGTACCAGTTATTTCACCTCAGATTTCTCCTGGGGATTCATCATTCCCGAGTGTACCAGAGGCAGGGATTCTGATGAGAACCTCATCTTGGTGTCACAACTATCAGTCCAGGTCTGCTTTCCTCACTCCTTCAGAGGTCCTTTTCTAGAAGCTTCAGCTAGAGCTGTGACTGATTAGGCCCCACAATTACCACCACTATTTCACTGATGTGAGCACCTTTGGCAGCCTCCACCTAAGCCTTACACCCCTTCTCCTTTGCCATACTGGGATCCTTAGGCTACTGACTAGCAACAGTTCTCTGGAGAATTGAGTGCTACACATCAGAGTCAGGGTCAGTCAGTATCACCCACTCCCCCCGGGGAGACCTGAACCTTAGGAGGAATCTTTTCAGGAGCGGGAGGCTAGAGCAGATGAAGACGTTTCACTTGTGGCCAACATCTCCTCTTTGTCCCCCAAAGAAGCTGTGATGTCTCCTCCTCCATCCCTGGTGGATCATTTTAAACTCTTCCAGGTTCCAATTAAGAGAGTTGCAGTCTTCTTGTGGATTCCACTCAAGGAGGTTACGGTGCCTCATCATAAGCAGTTAGATATCCTTCATTTACCTTTAGGGGCCCATATAATGTTACCTGTCAGTGAAGCTCTTCTAAATCCAGCAAAGATTATTTAGTACACGTCAGCTTCTATTCCACTTCCGTGTAAAAGATGGACAAGAAATATTATGTCTCTGCAAAAGACTTGGGGCCTTTATTTAATAGTGAATAAATGTGGCAGGCAGCACCACAATAAATCCAAACGTCACAATAAAGACTGCAGGCACCTGAATCTTCTAAGGAGAATGTCCTACTACTTGATACCTCTCCAATTCAGAATTGCCAATTATCAAGTTTTGATGGCAAAATATAACCAGATGTAGCTCTCAAGTATAAAAGAATGCGTGTACCAAACTCAACATCCTTTGTTGACCACCTGTCAACTGAGCACTGGGAACAATTTCCAGCTGTTATGGTAGACGGTCAACTAGGCCACTCTGAGACTTCTCTCCATCCTGCTGACACCTCCGTTTGATCACCAGAGAGCTGATAATGAGATGAGCCACTTAGCTCCAGCTCTCCTGTTTCTCTAAGGAGGCTTAGAAGACAGTTACCTTTCTGTAGATCTAAGACTATGTCTATGCTACAGACCTTAGGGGGGCACAGTTGTACTACTACAGCTGCCACACTGTAAGGTCTACCATGTAGCCACTCTGCTGACAGGAGAGAACCACCCCCAATGAATAGTAGTAGCTATGCCACTGGGAGAGTGTCTGCTGCCAACATAGTGCAATCCACACTGGTATTTTTGTCAGTGAAACTTAAGTTGGTTGGGTGTGGTTTTTTTTCATACTCCTAACTGGCAAAAGTGCATGTGTAGACAAAGCCCAAGTCTGCAGATTCAAGAGGAGAGTCTCTATGAGCACTGAAGAATTCTAGAGTGACTGTGCATTCTTCTGGCATTTATATCCCTATATCCAAGGAAAAACTAAAATCGTAGACAGTCCAAAGATCCCACCCTGTCTTTTTCTTTCCCCCCTAGAAGGTATATGAGCTACCCCAAAGGAGGAGAAGGTTTCAGAGAAGGAAATTGTCACTTCTGAGCCTTCTATCTTGTACCCATCTGTCTCTAAACAACAGGTTTGACATGTTGGTTAAGGGTCTGAAATACAATCCTCATCCTGTCTCATTGCACTGATTCATCAGTCTTCCTTCCTTCAGCAACTGCCTTCACTTGCTCCATCAAGCCTGGAGTTGATCACTATGAACAAATAGGTCTTTGAGATATGTTTTCACAGTTTACAAAGTTCACTTTACTTCACTTCCGCCACTAGAGCCAAGGGTATTAGTTTTCAGCTCGTTACTTTCAAAACATGTATTTCCACATTGCTGTCCATCCCACCAAAAAATAGTCCTCACTCTCATTGTTGGCCAGGATCATTTCCAGTATCAGGTGCTGCCCTTGGCTTGTCATTCATTCCCAGAGTCTTTGCCAAAGTCATGTTAATGATAGCATCACCAATCTGCAGGAAAGATATTTTAGTAGTCCCTCATTGGGACACCTGGCTGCCAAAAAGATGCTCTTTGGAGCTGACATCTTGGGCAACTTGCAGTGCCATAGGCCACTTCCTTCCATTGGGCCTACAACTGAGTATACAAAAATCCACACTGACCCTGATATAGAACCTTGAATTCATGGGGCATCTAGATTTAGTCACAGGAAGAGCCTACCTTCCTCAGCAGAAGGTTATGGCTGTCTGCAACATAGTAAACGTGATTCAACTCAATACCCAAAACATGGTCAGGAACTGCATTCAATTATTAAGTCAAATGGCAGCCACCATTTTTGACAGAATATGCCAAACTTCAAATGTGCTGTCTCCAAAGATGGCTCAGAACCATTTATTTACCCACCAGACATAATCTGCATATGCTTCTTTATATACCTACCTTGGTGAAACAATTCCTTGATTGGTGGAAGAACCTTCACAGCATGTGCAAAGGAGTTCTATTCATCTCCTTCTCCCATGGTTGTTATAACAAGGGACACTTCACTGCTAGGGTGAGGAGTACTTCTGGACACTCTCACAATCCAAAGCAGGGCAGTGTTGCAAAAGATGATGCTACATATCAATCTCCTGTAGCTCAAAGCATTCAGATAAACCTTTTCTCTTATTCTTGCAACTAATCAAAAGCTAACATGCACAGATCATGATGTGCTATATATCATGCATGTTTTACATTAACTGCCAAGGAGAAGGAGGATCTCTTTCCCTTTGCACTGAGGCTGTCAGACTTTGGAAATGGTCCATATGAAATCAGATTATCATCAGAGTAGCCTGTCTCCCGGGTATTCAGCATGTAGCTGTGGATGCACTCAGTAGACACTTCTTCTAAGACCACAAGTGCGAAATTCATTGCAATGTATTACATTACATATTCTGCCAGATGCATATGCTTGACATGTAGGCAAACCAAAAATACCCCAACATCCAGTCTGCCCCTTGAGCAGGTCACCAATTCATAGAATTAATTTCATCTTCAGTGGTCATGAACAGTACTGTCTGCATTCCTGCCAGTTCCTTACAATAGCCAAAGTTAATGCTCAAAAATAAAGACAAAACCAGTGTCATTCTAATGGTTCCCATCTGGCCCAAGCAAATGTGGTTTCTTTACATGATACAGCTAGCTGTTTCCATCTGATCATTCTTGCAAAGCAGTCCATCTCCTCTCTCAATAGGTTGGAAGGACTTTTCACTCCAATCTCACAATGATTCATCTCAAAGCTTAGTTAGTCGATGGATCATGGGAGTAGAGACGGCCTGCTCAGAGGATGGAAAAAGAATACCACTTCACAACAGGAATAAAACCACTCACTACACATGTTCTTAAAAATGGGTGTGATTTGTCTGTTGATGTGACCCTGGACAATGTTCGTCAAAGAAAATTGCATTGTTTTTGTATATACTCAGCTGCTTCTGAGCCCTGAAAACTTGGTTTATCAGTGAGCTCAATAAGAGTTCACCTTTTGGCCTTTCATCTGCCAACAGAGGGTCATTCCAGCTTTATCTGCTTGAGGAATCTTGATGAGGTCAGAGTGCTGGAAAAACTCTATCTACCAGTCCAACATCCTACTTCAATACGGGACCTCAGCCTGGTTCTTAAATGCCTCACAAGACTGCTCTTTGAACCTCTGGCTACTAATCACAACTCTGTTTTGTCAGTGAAGACGACTTTCTTGATTGCCGTCATGTTAGCATGAGAGGTTAATGAAACAGGGCCCCTGATAACCCTACACTTAGGTTTTTTTTAAGGACAATGGCCCCATCCTGAATTTTTACCTAAAATCTCTTTTGCATTCTATTTAAGACATACCAGTTATGTTGGCAAAATTCATCACTCAAGGGTGTGAAAAATACACCCCTCTGATCTACATATGTTTCACTGGCATAAGTGGTAGTTTGCACAATGCTATGTCAGTGGAAGAGTCGCTCCTACTAATGTAGCTACCGCCACTTGTTGAGGTGTTTTATTATATTGACCAGAGAGCTCTTCTCCATCAGCATAGAGTGGCTACATGAGCAATATTATAATGACACAGCTGCATTGGCATAGCTGTGCTGCTGTAAGCTCACTCATGTAGTCATGGCCTCAGTCAAACTGTCCATTTTCTTTTATCCCAAACCGCATCTGAATTCCCAAATATTTTTGCTGCCTACCGTGGTTGTCAGCAGAGCTCTGGCCTTATATCTGTGCAGAACAAAACCCTTCAGAAAAACCAAGTTTGTCTTCATAGCACAGATCAAAGGGGTTGGCAGTTTCTAACCAGAAGCTTTCCACATAGCTTTCAGACTATATTAATTCTGGTCTTTGTAATATTGAGTCACCCTCAATCATACACACTCATTCAACAAAGTCTGCTGCCATTTCCACGGTCTTCATCAAAAAAAGTACCAAAATATCAAAAACATCAAAATATGTAAAGCCACCACTTAGGTTTCTTTACATACATTCTTTGAATGTTGTGCGATAACTCATGGCTCTATGAACTCATCACTAGTACCTCTATATGGCCAGGTGTAGCTTGGCAACTCTTGCCCTGTCACATGCTCATACCTTCCATCAACAGTCACTACGACACTGTGAAGGTCTGTCTTCTCCTGTGACGTGGCCCTCCAGCCAGGCCAGTTTACAAATTTCTCCCTTTAGGGTAGAAACGAGGGGAATTAATGCAAATCAATTTTCCCAAGAATGGGTTCGGTCTCTCTTCCTTCAGAGGGTGCTTGTGAGGCTGTGGCCCTAAATTGAGTCCACAAGTAACAGAGCAGAGGGGTTCCCTCTCAAAGTGAGTCGACATCTGGCCTGTCATTTGTTCAGAGGGTCCACTGTACAGTGGTCATCCAGGGAGCTTCTGCCTTCAGTTAGCCCTCTCTCTGGACCTGAGGACTGAAGGTCTACCATCAAGAGGTTTCCCCCTCTGAAATGTCTTCTTGCAATCCAGACACTTTTATAGCAGTGGTTCCCAATCTTTTCTCTGCTGTGGCACACCTTGATACCTTCAAATTTTTCGAGGCACACCACCATTAAAAAAAACCCCATGAATATTCAAACTAACTTAAATTACTTATGAATATTCATGAACAGTGGCACAGTGTTTCAGAAGTGCTGCTATGTGGAGTAGTAGGGGTGGCAAAACAGGGGAGGTCAGGAGTCCTGTGCAGTGGCAGGAGTGAGTGTGGGGAGCAGAGCAGGGCAGAGGTGGCAAAAGAGGACAAGGGCAGCCATGTGGGGAGCAGAACAAGGGTGGCAAGAGAGGAGATAGGAAGGGAGAACAAGAGTGGCTTTGTGGGGGGGCAGGGGGCAACCTGGAGAATGGGAAGATAGGGCAGGGGCACCCCACTTCCCCCTTCTCCACAGTGGCTCCCTCCCACCCAGGGCAAATCCTTGCCCCATTGCTGCTCCCTCCCACCCCAGTGGGTCACGTCCTCCCCTTCTCTAGCCCCCTTCTGCCTGTGATGGACCCTCCCATCACTGCAGGGGTTAGAACTAAGCCTTCAGCCCCCAGCTACACCCCCCACACGGCCACCCAACGCCCCAGCTACACACCTCTGCTATACATCCACTCCCACCCACCTCTGCTACACACACGCACCTGCCCCACACAACCTCCAGCAGCCCCCCCCCCCCAAGCCCTTACCTGGGCTATTTGCAGGCTGCCTGACATAAGCTGCTCTGCCCTGCAGGGGGAGAGTCGCACACTCCTGGCCTCCTGCAGCAATCTGCTAGCTGGGCTTCAGGTGGAGCGGGTTTAAGGTGGAGCCACTGAAATGCTGCTTTCTGGCTGCTCGTGCTATTTTTAGGGGGATGTCTGGAACTCCATGTTACAGTGCCTTCCTCTATTTTTAGGGGGGCTGGAAAGCTGCCTGCCTAAAAATAGGGAGTCCTGGAACTGTGTTCTAGTGCCTTCCCCCTTACTTTAACCTCTGCCTTTTCCCAGCCCTGCACAGCCCACTTGGCTGGACTTAGCAGGGAGGGAACTTTAACTCCAGCCCTTGGGGATGCTTGTGGCACACTTTGGGTGTTGCCACGGCACGCTGGTTGAGAACCACTGTTTTATAGGCACAAAATAATCTTCACATCACTATAAAGGTAGGTTTTCCTCCACTGGGAGGAAGTTTGTTTAGTTTTCCCCCTTTTATTGCTGGAAAAAATGAGGTTACTGTATATACTTGAGTATAAGCTGATCCATGCATAAGCTGACCCCCCAATTCTGAGCCCACAAAGGGGCAAAAATGGGTGACCCGCATATAAGCTGAGTTTCCCTTTTGGTCTTGGCCCCTAATGCCCCCACCCAGTGCTGCTGGCTTCCCCTGGAGTTCCCAACACCCTCTCTAACCGCCCAAAACTCTGCTGCTGCTTTCTCCCACCCCCTGCTCTGACCATTCCTCACTGCTGCCCCCTGCTCTCTCCATTCCTCACTGCTGCCCCCCTGCTTGCTTCTCCGTACCCTGCTGTTGTACCCTTGCTCCCCAACACCCTTTCCACCCCTTTCCCTGTCATCCCCCAACCCCTGCTGCCACTTTCCCCAGATTCCTGACCCCCTTCCCAACCCCTGGGCCATGCCACCACTTCGCTAGCCTCCCTGACCCCTCCCCAAGCCCCCCAGCGCTTCTGTTACTCTCCCTGGCCTCCCTGACCCTCTCCCTAACGCCCAGGCTTTGACACCACTTTCCTGGCCTCTCTCAAAGCCACCCCCGACATGCCCAGGCCGACCCCACCCCCAGTGTCCCCTTACCTGGCCACTCCAGATGTTGGGGTCTCCTCTTTACTCTAGCCCCAGCCTAGGCCGACTGCCCAAGATGGCTGCTCTGGCCTCACTGGGGCTCCAGCCTGCAGCATTGTCAATGAAACTGCTGGGCTGGGGCTGTCTACTGTATTCACCCATGTATAAGCTGAGTGCCTGTTTTGAAGCCAATTTTCAGGCACAAAAATCTCGGCTTATGCGCGAGTGTGTACGGTAAGTTACCTGCTCAAGACCATGCAGCAAATCATAGCTGAAATGAAAATTCCAGTTTCTGATTCCCTAAACTATGCTGCCTTCCTAAGAACCCAAAGTATGTAAGTAGCCTAGAATATCACTTACAAAGACTTAGAAGTATTAGCACTGTACCTCTACTAGTGGCTGAGAACTACTTTCTAAGTATTAGAGAATTTATAGGCAATCTTTAGAATGTCCCTGCAACAGAGAGAACTTCACACTTTTTTGTAAGGAGATTTTATATCGTTATTTTAAATACCTCAGGTTAAATAGATGATAATTAAATGCGTTCAGGTACATGATGGTATAATGGTCTCATAGGATTTTCCCAATACCATAAGAAATATTAAAGTTTTTCTTTCCTGCCCCCTTCCTTTTTTTTTTTTTTTTTAAGATAAATTACAAATACCCTTTTGGTTGTTTTCATAGTCCTCAAAGTGGGAGATTATGAAGATTTAAAAAGTCCAGTACCCAAATAGATGGAAAATAAAATTGCCGTGTATTGCTATCCTGTTTGTTGTCAGTAGAATTAAATGATTTGAGGTCACCCTTAAAGGAACTGCATTAAATTTTCTTATTTACTTTAAAAATTCATTTGTACAAAAATAATTTTATTTAATATTAAAGATATTTGTGCTTAGCAAGGCTTGCCCTCTCACAGTCATCTTACTCTCTTCTTCACTGAAGTCTTATCACTGAATTTGTGCATTTATTTCCATGGGAATGCACTGAAGTAATAAATTCAGGATTTGGAATTCACTTTAGGAGCATTCATATAGAGAAACTAGGTTGTGAAAGTCCATTCAAACCCAAATATCTGAAATAACAGGTAGAGAAATGTAGGTAGAGAAATAGCCAAGATAATTGCTTTTTTTATTGTAAGTGTTCTCTTTGTTCAAGTCTGATGCCTCAGAAGTAACTTTTTAAATTATTCCTTTAAGTGTTTGCTTGTCTGAAAGTATGTGATAGTTAGCTAACGCAGAAAGAAAATAAGTGTGGTCAAGTAGTCAAAGAAGAAGACTAAAGGTTAAGGAGATCTAGAGTCTTGGTTCAGCTCTAAGGCTATGTCCACACTTAGGTGGTTGAATTGATCTAAGTTAAATTGATTTAATAAATTCACTCTAAAAGTCATTAAATTGATTTAAGCTAAATTAACATGTCCTCACTAAAAACTTATATCAAACTAGCATGTCCATGGACAGGACTCGCTAGTTTGATTTAGGAGAGGGGCACCATGGGAGGTGTGGCAAGATGGTCACCTAGAAGGGCCATACACCCACCCAATATATTGAAAAAGGACAACACCCTGAGAAGGAGAAGACCAAACAACACCCTGAGAAGGAGAAGACCAAAGTGTTAAAATAACAGTTAAATTGAAATAACACATCCACACAGCGTTATTTTGAAATAACACTTTTGATTTAACCATTATTTCGATATAATACTAGGTTTTATTATATCAAATGACTTTACTTATTGCGAGATAAGGCAGCTCCTTATCTCAATATAAGGAAATGTCATGTGGACCTGCAATCTTTTAAATAAAAATAATCCACATTATTTTGATTTAAAGACTGTCTGTGGACATACCCTAAGTCTCACATGTCTGGGAAAATGATCGCTCAATATCTTGAAATCAATAGATGTAAAAAGTGCAAAGCAGGAAAATTGTGCAGAGGTTTCAGAGACCAAACAATTCAAAGGAAAAAAAGTCTAATTTATAAAATTATAACTAAATTGCTCTCTACTTTTACTAAACATTAATAACTGAATTGCCACTTATTTAAGTTTTTTAATATTCTCATCACATACATGCATATACATGCATACATACACAAATATATAAATTCATTTAAATCATTCATTAAAGGTTGCAAAAGGCAAATATTCAATTCAAGGTACAAAACACAGGAAAAGCAAGGTATGATATATCATTATCTCACCTTCCCCACATACCTGCTTAGGGACACAGCTGTCCCTATATCACCTATATAATAAACTGGTTATAAACCTTAGCTAGTTTGCCAAATTTTGCACTCAGGCATATATGCAAAACTCCAATTGACTTCCATGAGTCACGTATTTGAGAGTAGACATTGGTCCTTAAAAAAAAAAAATATAAAATTCTGCTCCTCACTATGGCTGCACCATCCCTTTCTAATCTATCTACACATAAATGTACTTGTGGGAGGAGCATGCACTTTCCTCAGGTGATAAGATCTGGAGCTATAATGCTGTTTACTCTGACTGCATGTAAATCAAACTATAGTTTTATCTAGTGTAATAGAAATTCTGTCAGATAGGATGAGCTGGATGAACTGTCATGCTCTTCTAATGAATAAATACTTTTTCTGTTTGTTCTAACCTCTACAGTAAATATCAGCTGACCATTATAAACTCTCTTCTCAGTAGAGAATAACACACAGGTTCCATAAAGATTACTTGCTATTCATTTTGCAGAGCAAAAACAGAAAAGGACTAATAAACCAGGAGTCTGGGGGCACTTTTAAAGACTAACAAATTTATCTATCACATGAGCTTTTGTGGGAGAAAATTCCACTTCATCAGAGACTTGATGATGGAGAGGTACAGTTGAATCGGAGGATAGAGCCGTTGATGTCATATACCTTGACTTTAGCAAGGCTTTTGATACGGTTTCCCACAGCATTCTCATTGGCAAATTAAGGAAGTATGGGTTAGATACATGGACTGTAAGGTGGATAGAAAACTGGCTAGAACAACGGTTTCAGCGTGTAGGAATCAATGGCTCCATGTCAAGTTGGCAGGCAGTAACAAGTGGTGTGCCCCAGGGGTCGGTCCTGGGGCCAGTTCTGTTCAATGTTTTCATTAATGATCTGGATGATGGGATAGATTGCACACTTAGTAAGTTTGCGGATGATACCAAACTGGGGGGAACGGTAGACACCCTAGAGGGCAGAGACAGGATTCAGGGAGACCTAGACAAACTGGAGCAGTGGGCCAAGAGGAATCTCATGAGGTTCAACAAGGATAAGTGTAAAATCCTGCACTTGGGACGAAAAAACCCCATGTACTGCTACAGGCTGGGGAGTGATCAGCTAAATCGCAGCACTGGAGAAAAGGACCTGGGAGTCATGGTGGATGGGAAGCTGGATATGAGTCAGCAGTGTGCTCTTGCTGCCAAAAAGGCCAATGGCATACTGGGCTGCATCAGAAGAAGTGTTACCAGCAGATCGAGGGATGTGATCATTCCCCTCTATTCTGCACTAGTGAGGCCACATCTGGAATACTGTGTCCAGTTTTGGGCTCCCCACTACAAAAAGGACATGGACAAATTAGAGAGAGTCCAGAGGAGGGCAACAAAAATGATCAAAGGGCTGGAGCACAAGCCCTATGAAGAAAGACTGAAGGAACTAGGCTTATTTAGCCTGCAGAAGAGAAGACTGAGGGGGGATTTGATAGCAACCTTCAACTACTTGAAGGGTTGCTCCAAGGAGGAGGGAGCTCGACTGTTCTCGGTAGTAACAGAGGGCAGAACGAGAAGCAATGGTTTCAAGTTACAGCTGGGGCGGTCCAGGCTGGATATTAGGAAAAACTTCCTTACTAGGCGAGTGGTGAAGCAGTGGAATAAGTTGCCTAGGGAGGTGGTGGAATCTCCATCTCTGGAGGTGTTCAAGTCCCAGCTGGACAAAACACTGACTGGGATGATCTAATGGGAGTGGTCCTGCTTTTTTTGGCAGGGGGTTGGACTAGATGACCTTGTGGGGTCCCTTCCAACCCTATGATTCTATGATTCTATGATAATAAATGTGTAAACCATAGGTTCTTCATCAAGCAGTGTTCCTGACTGCTCCACTTAAGGTGTTTGGATGCCATGACACCCTGGATTGGAAATTTTTCTAAGTAGCAGTGGCTCAGGCAGCTGGGAGATGACAGCGCTGTCTGCCATTTCTCGCCACTGGTGACATCAGCCGCTCACTCTCCCCGCTGCGGTTCGCTCCTCAGTTCCTTTCTACCGCTAGAGATTCCAGAAGGAGTCTGTGGTGGCTCTCCCTCAGGGGAACTTAGATTGATGTATTCATTGTCAAAACTTCACAAAAGATAAATAAATAAATAGAGTTAGAAAACATTGGAGACCAATCAAGCACTATGCCGAATTCATCTGGCTTCAAGTGCCGTGACTCTTGTAATGAGGCAATGCCTGCCTCGGACGGCCATGACTCCTGCATAAAGTCTCTGGGAGAGGGACACCTCTCACACAAGTGCCAGCACTGCAGGAATTCAACAAGCAGGATGAGGAATGAGTGGGAGCGCAAACTTAAGCTTCTATTACTGGAAGGCTCCCTCTGTCCCTCATCTGACCTCGGTGCCTCTCCTCACACTGCTGAGGGAACGCACAAGCAGCGGTCTGCTGCCTCATTGCTGGTCCCCAGTAAAAGATCTAAGGGTACCTAGCCCCAGGCACAGCACCTGCAGCACCCTGCGGCCAAGGTATCCGACAACCCATTGGCAGCTGCTCGCAAAAAGCCACAGAAAACTATGCGTGCTCTGGCACCAGCACAGCTCCGAGCGGCGCCACCATTCGCAGCCACGCCAAAATCTGCACCGGCGCTTGCGGTGCCATTCCTGTCAGCGCTGCCAGTGCCAGCGGGCTTGCCGACACCTCTTACTGCTCTATCGGCGGTACCGGCACCCGTACTGAACTCGGTGCCTGCCTTCTGATCACAGACACCCTCCATCTGCCCCACTCCAGCGCAGCCCCTAACGCCACAGGGCACAGTCACGCTGGCAGCAACCCTGGCACCGCAGCTAGGCATGCTGCGGGATCCCTCTCCGCGGCCATCACTTACAAAACATACAAAGAAGTCAAAGCATATGGGGTTGACAGAGGATCTTACTGTTCATTCCTCACCCATGTCACCCCTCTTCCAGACGGATTCTTCTGATACCAGCACCCCACCTTCATCTCCATTGAGGGGCTCTGCTTTGTCTGCAACATCAAGCCCTGTACCAAGTCAGGCACCGCCACAGCAAGTGGCTCAGGCAGCAGCCTATAATCCTAACTTCATCTTGCCCTGGCTGTACCCCCCTGGATGGTGTTTTCTCAACAGGGGATGAACTACATAACATGGCAACCTTACAGTTTTGGCACCTCCACCCAGCAGTGTCTCAACCTGGGTGTTAGCTGTACAGGCTCCTCCACTGGTAGCAGTTACTATGCCAGCTACCGCACCGACAAACATGGATGATCCTGTGAAGGATTCTCTCCTGCAGGGCAAAAATGAGGACAACAAGCAGTTCCGGGAGTTGTTTAAAAGGGCGGCTGACTCTATGGAGATTTGACTGCAGGAGACTGAGACCACACAACATAAATTATATAGGATTCTACAAACAGCAGGCTCAAATAAGCTAGCACTTCCCATGGATGAGGGCATAATGGAGCCCACAAACGAAATATGGCAGACACCAGCTTCAGCATCTCCTTCTAACAAAAGGGCAGACAAGAAGTACTTTATCGCCCCCAAAGGGAATGAGTTCCTATTCACCCATCCCCAGCCCAACTCTCTCGTAGTGGAGGCAGCAAATCAGAGGAATAGACAAACATAGTCCAAGTCCAACTTCAGCAATAGAGAGGACAAGAAACTAGATTCCCTTGGAAAGAAGGTGTACACTTCAGTGGTGCTACAGTTGAGAATTGCGAATTATATAGCTCTACTTGCTAACTACAATCACGACATCTACACCAAACTGAATGACTGCCTTAACTTTATTGCACAGGATAAACAGGAACAGTTTACTCTTCTGATTACTGAGGGCTTATTGGCAGCCAGGATAGCCCTTCAAGCCTCCCTGGATGCTGCTGACGTTGCTGCCAGGACTCTAGGAACAGTTGTAGTAATGAGACATTCCTCATGGCTGCAGGCAGCAGATCTCCCCAGACAGATGCAAGGGACCATCAAGGACCTTCCATTTGATTAAAATAATCTGTTTGAGAAGACAACAAATGAGGTTATGCACAGTCTGAAAGATTCAAGAGCTACTCTGAGAACATTGGGCATCTTTATTCCACAATCTAGATGGAGATTTTACAAGAACCAACGTACTAACTTTACATACTCACTGAGCCAGTTGAATCGTTGAGTGGATTCCTCCAGGAACAAACCTAGACAGTCATGAAGGGTCAGACAAGCAACCCAGTCCCACCAAAATGCACAGCCAGGCAACATGAAACAGCAGTTTTGATGGTCATGTCGAGGCAGCAACCAGCCATTTGTCTTTCCATCATATACAGTCACCATTATACAGCCCAACTTTCCAGGACAGGTTACAGCCATTCCTCCAACATTGGAAACAAATAACATCGGACAGATGGGTCATCGAGATTATTCAGGATGGCTATTCCATCCCATTAATTTCAAAACGAAAATCCCACCCCCCCCACCCATCCCTCTTCAGGGACCCCAGTCACTTACTGCATCTCCAAACAGAGGTCTGACATCTGCTCCAAATAGGAGCCATCGAAGAGGTCCCAAGCAATCAAAAGGGAAGGGGATTCTACTCCCCATACTTTCTAACCAAGAAAAAAACAGGGGGTTGGAGACCGATACTCGATCTCAGACAACTCAACAGACACATCCAAGTAAAAAAAAATTCAAGAGGGTGACCTTAAACAATATACTTCCCACCCTTCAACAGTACGACTGGCTGGCCTCCCTTGACTTAAGAGATGCTTACTTCCATGTTTCCATCTGCCCGCCCCACAGGAGATTTCTACAATTCCAGTTCCTTCACAATCACTATCAGTGCACAGTCCTTCCATTTGGCCTCTGTACAGCACCCAGAGTCTTTTCCAAACTTATGGCTCCTGTGGTAGCATTCCTACGCAGAAGGCACATAGATATATTTCCATATCTGGACGACTTTTTAATCAAAGCTTCCACGCAACAACTTGCAGTTCAGGCAGTACAAATAACAGTCAAACTCTTCCTGACACTGGGTCTAAACGTAAATTACGACAAATCAACCCTGTCTCCGATGCAGGAGATTCATTTTATTGGAGCACGAATCCACTCACTGTGGCAAGAGCCTTTCTACCTCTCGACAGATTCTACAATCTACAACAGTTAGCAGCCAACATTCAAAGCTCAGCCATTATCTTGGCTCACACAGCAATGTGAATGCTAGGCCACATGTCAGCAACGACCTACCTCGTGAACAATGCAAGACTCTGCATGTGCCCCTTTCAGCTTTGGTTCCTCTCGCATTTCAGGTATCTCACCCATCCGGCCAAAACTCTCCTAGCTATCCCGAGTACAATCAGGGATTCCCTATCCTGGTGGATGGACCAAACCAATCTGCTACAAGGGGTCCCTTTTCTGTCACCACAACCACAAGTCACGAAAACCACAGATGCCTCACTCCTTGGATGGGGAGCAGACTGCCAAGACCAAACCACTCAGGGCAAGTGGTCCTTGCCAGAGAGGGTTTTGCACATCAACTTGCTTGAGTTAAGAGCGGTCTTGAAGGCGTGTCAGCATTTCCTCCCCATAATCGCAGGGAGGGTGGTAATGGTCCTCACTGACAACAGGACGTGCATGTTTTATAAAAAATCAACGGGGGCAGGAGCTCACAACCCCTTTGCCTAGAGGCGATGAGTCTGTGGGATTGGTGCATCCATCATGGAATTTGCCTCCATGCAGAATATCTTCCAGGCAAGGAAAACATTATAGCGGAGTCTTTGAGTCAGTCGTTCCCCGACCACCACAAATGGGAAATCTGAGAAGACATCATTCAAGGGATCTTTGCTAGATGAGGGTTCCCCACAATGCACCTGTTTGCCACAGCGGACAACAGGAAATGCATCCTGTATTGCTCTCGAGCAGGAAGGGGCCCAGACTCGAGTGGAGATGCATTCCTCCTCCATTGGGGTGGCACACTTCTATATGCATTTCCACCCATCCTGATGATTCCATGAACTCTTCACAAAATTCGGCAGGACAGAGCGACCGTAATCATGATAGCCCCAGCTTGGCCACATCAAACATGGTACTCACTACTCTCAGTGATGTCCAGAACACCACCAATTACTTTACCCCTTGTACAGGACCTGTTGTCGCAGAAACACAGAACTCGCAGACACACTCACCTGGACATACTCCACCTAACCACATGGAACCTCGATGGTTCAAGGACATAGAGCTCCAGTGTTCCGATAAAGTGTGTAACATCTTGTTAATCAGTAGAAAACCATCTACAAGAGCTACTTACCTTCCGAAATGGACTCGCTTCTTACAGTGGTGCTCCCAGCAGTCCATACGTCCTATGGCGGCTCCTATCCCGGTGATCCTGGAGTACCTTCTACACCTGAAAGAGACAAACATCGCAGTTAGCATGATTAGAGTACATCTGGCGGCTATTTCAACTTTCCATGACCAGGTAGACGGCACTTCAGTATTTGCTCACTGAATCCTCGAAAGATTTATGCTGGGGCTGCACAATTTTTTCCCACAAGTCCAACCACCGGCAGCACCCTGGGATCTTATATTAGTACTCAAAGTGCTAATGAAGCCACCCTTTGAACCATTGGGCACTGCCTCACTGTTACACTTGTCAATGGAAGTAGCATTTCTCGTAGCAATCACATCAGCTAGACGAGTTGGTGAGATGGCAGCGTTAATGGCTTACCCGCCATATACCATCTTCTATAAGGACAAGTCTCGCTACGACTACATCCCAAATTCATTCCTAAAACAGCGTCCTCCTTTCACCTCAATCAAGTGATCCACTTACCGGTCTTCTACCCTAAACTGCATACCACGGCACAACAAAGGACGCTTCATATGCTGGATGTTAGATGGGCACTTGCGTATTACCTGGAACGAACCAAGCCTTTTAGAAAGACAGCACGGTTATTTGTATCTACCATTGAATGTTCCCAGGGGCAGCTAATCTCTAAACAGAGGGTATCTTGCTGGATCTCATCCTATATCCGCATATATTCTATACGCCAAACAACTCCACCTGATGCAATCCGTTCCCACTCCACCAGATCCATGGCGTCATCGGTGGCATTTCTTATGAAGGTCCCGCTGCATGTAATTTGCCAAGCAGCCACCTGGGCTTCGAACGATACCTTTGCCAGACACTATGAATTGGAACGGATCTCAGCCATGGATACGTCTCTAGGATGAGCAGTACTCCATATAATTGGTAATGCACAATCCGAAGTCCCCACCGCCACAAATCAATGGCTGCTACGGAATCACCTTAAGTGGAGCAGTTGGGAGCACTGCTCGATGAAGAAATGGAGGTTACTCACCTTCATGCAGTAGCTGAAGTTCTTCGAGATGTGTGCTCCCGACATGCTCTACTACCCGCCCTCCTCCCCTCTACTTCGGAGCTTTCTTCTCTCTCTTTGCAGGGCACCTCCGGGGTGGAAAGGAACTGAGGAGGGAACCGCAGCGGGGAGAGTGAGTGGCAGATGTCACCAGTGGCGGGAAATGGTGGACGCCGCTGTCATCTCCCAGCTGCCTGAGTCACTGCTACTTAGAAAAATTTCTGATCTGAGGTGTCACGGCGTGCAAACACCTTAAGTGGACCATGTCGGGAGCACGCATCTCAAAGAACTTCGGCTAATGCACGAAGGTGAGTAACCTCCACATCAGGTCAGACTGTTGCAGCAAATCTGTGCAGTTGTTTAGATTCAAACAGTGGGCAACAGCATATAGGAGGGATGTGAGGGGGAAAAAGGAAAGCAAAATTACCTATTGTAATTGGGGAAAAAAATGAAACGTAGTGTCTATTTAACCCTAAGTTGATGGTGTCAAATCCACATATGAATTCCAATTTTACAGCTTCTCTTTGAAACTTTGCTTTGTTATCTATTTGCCTAAGTATGGCTATTAACAGATAATTGATGGAGTGATCAGGAAGATGGAAGTGTTCCCCTATTGGTGTTTGCATGTTGTTATTTCTGATGTCAGATTTGTGTCCATTTATTCTTTTGTGCCAATATTGTTCTGTTTGTCCAGTGTGTGTGTGTGTGGGGGGGGGGGTATTTCTGGCACATGATGGCATAAATCACATTGGTGGATGAGCAAGTGAATGAGCCCTTGATGGAGTAGCTGGTTTGATTAAGTCCTATGTTGGTGACATTTGTACAGATATATGGGCAAAGTTGGCAACACAGTTTGTTGCAGGTATAGGTGCCTGCTTTAATTATTCTATTGTGAGGTCTATAGTTGCTCATGAGTATCTGTTTAAAGGTGAGTGGCTGTCTGTAAGCAAGAGTCTTCCTACTGTAAATCAAAACCTCTTCAGTCTTCCTATTGTAAATCATAACCTTTTCACAAATCAAACCCACCTTGCCTCTCTTATAGATTCTTCTTCTTCAATCAGTGTCTCAGATACAGAAATTTTTGAGTACCCCTTTTTTCCTTTCACAGACATGACAGAATTGTAAAACTTACACTCTTGTTTGGATACCAGTCCATATGGCAATGTTTCCAGCGTAGCTGGCTCTTTCTTTCTCTCCCTGGTTTCCCTGTGATTTAGTTTGCTGGTATGAGCCAGCTGGAATCAAATTTCTTTGTGATCAGTGATTGTGTCTTCAGAAAGATGATGTCCCAATCTAGCCTCTCAACTAATTATGCTTTTTTCAATGAATCTTGTTGCCTCATCATTTGTAGTATTTATCCAACTAATTTTTAACATTTTTCTGTAACATTAAAACTTTTAGCCTCTAAGTCATGTTTCAGTGTCCTTTTAAGTTTCTAACTCTCACACCTGTTTGTACAGGAGGATTGTGATGACATTTAGTACTTCAACAATCTAGTGCAGATATGCAGTTTTAACTTTTGACAATACAGAAGTTTTTGGAACTTGTTGAATGCATTTGTTTTGCAGACTATATCCTTCTTTCGATTTCTTCGTCTCATCTTCTGGCAGATCTTTAGTCTCTGTAAAAATGGGAAACTCTCTCTTGTTTCATCAGTTGACCATCAAGATATAAGTGTTGCCTACCTTGTATCTTACTGAGTTATTTATTCTCATTGATTGGGCACATTTAAGTTAAATGAAAATAAAATCTTCAATACCAAAATCTATCTTGTTATCTACAGTACATAATTTGTTATTTAAATAAACAAAGACAAAACATAAATCCACATCAGTGCAGACAATGAATGAACAATTTCCTTATACATGTTTAACTGACAAAAGCAATAGGAATTCACACAATTTTGATTCTTATTCACAATATTTTATTTATCTATCAGTCTAATGCAGTGTGTTGCATTATGCTGTCTGAGAAGTGTTTCAAAGACTTCTATTACTAGTGTGATATAGTAACTGCTTTCACTTCAAGCATTACTGAAGTTGTCAGGACTTAAGTACGGTACTGCTTATCTGTAATCTGTTTGTTTATAAGATTTGCCATTAGTTGAGCTTCTAAGAGAATGCTGAGAGAGACTCTGTATTATGTGCATGTGTGCAAATGTAACCCTTAGATTAAAAAACCAATAGGAGGAAAAATATGCTAATTACATCTTAGATATCTTTGTTCATTAATGGTAACAAGAAACAAAACCCCAGCAGCAGCTAGCATGTATTTTTCTAGATACAACAGGATGTTTCTACCAAATTTTATACCAGTTTGCTGTTTGGAGTGATGTATTTTCATTAGATATTTCAAATCATACATGCATACCATATAAGAGTCTACTGCACTTGCCTTGTACCACTATTTAAAGTGAATGTAAACCTTCATTCTGCTATTCTGTGGGCTTTAAATTGATAATTTAAAAAAGCTGTACAGTTAATGAAGTCCCAGACTGGTATGCAGGTCATTGAATATATATTATAATTCATAGCCCAAAGGTTTTGTTGTTTGATGAAATTTCTGTTTATGGGCTGAGGCAAAACTATACTTTTCAGTAGTTTAGAAAACATAACAAGGAAGGCGTGTCAGAAAAATGAAGCAGCTGCTGAGTTCCTGGGTACTGTAGTAAAGAATTAGGGTACAATTGCATATAGTAGAGTTCAGCTAATTTACAAATACACATATACACCCAACATCTAAATATTTTATTTCTCCTTACCTGGATAGAAGAGGAAAAAGCAGATGCTACATAAGTCATTCAATCACACAGTGTAACTGCAGGATGAATAATTTTGTCAACTTCTGAAATTAACACTGAACTATTCACCCGCCTTTAGGCAATTCAGTCAATTCTTTTTTGGTTAAAGAGCCATATCTTTCTCAATCAAAGTAATCTCTAGCAATCTATGGAGAATTCAGTAAAGTTTCACTGACTCCATTTTCCCGGAAAACTGAGAATAGAAGGATTTTCTCAAAATACAGTCCGCTCCTTTGAAGATTTATACTGCCTTTCTAATGAGCCTTGAAGAGCTATACGACACACCATCAAATTTAGCTCTGCACACATGGGTAGCAGCCAGTTGTGTAGTCTCTCTGGTTTTGTCTTCTCTGGAAAAAAGATTTGTTAGTTAATAAAAGTGAACCAATTCAAATTAAGCAACTTGAGTTAAAACAGTTAAGTATCAATAATTATGAACTCTCCTCTTAGGAGAGAATAATACATGCAGTTCCAAAACATTGCTTGTAATTAATTTGAGAGATTAAAACAGAAAAGGGCTAATATCCTCCTTCTGAAAATTACAAAAATTATATTTATATATTATTTGTAAATTCTAAAAATTGCTGTTACAGTGTGACTTGATCCCATGACTTACACTTCCCTGCATTTATTTTCCTCCCATTCTGTAAGTTCCACCATCTTCAAAGCATCCAATGAAGTGGAATTTTCTCCCACAAAAGCTCATGCGATAAATAAATTTGTTAATTTTTAAAAGTGCCACAGGACTGACTCCTTGTTTGTTTTGCTAAAAATTAAAGATGACTTACTAATTTGTGTGAAAACTGCAAAGTGCCTTGTCTTCACTAGAATTTTACCTCAAGTTGATTAATTGGAGTTAAGTAACTTGAGTTAAAAAAGAACATCCTTTCTATGCAATGACAACAAGACCTCCATTCTAATGCCCTGCCTAAAATAGGTAAAAAGGTATTGTAACCAGCTATTGAATCAACACGACCTTGGTCTTTACTTTCAGGAAACTAGGTCATGCGACCTGTTCTCACACTTCTGATCTGTTTCCTTTTCTGTTGCTCTGAGCACTCTCCACACCATCAGTGCTGTCATTCTTGGTTCTTTCTCTTGTTTCTCAGGCATTTCAATGCCCTTCTTTCATGATGTCCTTTAAACTTAAAGTGCTGTTCCCTTCAGGAGTCCACCTTTCTGGTGACATTTAAATTTCTTCTTGTAAACTACAGAAAAAAGTGAGTTTATAGAGCTAATGAGAAGATAGATAACAAGGGTAATAACAATGATTAATGGCCTACATTTAAAAGGGCATGACACTATCAATATGTATGCGTGTGTTTTACTGAGTATCAGGTAATTTATGCAATTTGATAGACACCTTCATCCTTCCCAACCAAAACCCATCTCCTCTTGTCTGTTTATGATCTGCACTTGTTTTATCATGTACAGGCAACACAGTAGGCTTTTTAAGATAGGAATTTTGAGTTTGATTCTTTGCTCTGGGCAGGCTGTGCTTGGATAGTGGAGAGGGGATAGAGAGGGAGTGGTTGTGCCTTCCTGTTTTGGGGACATCTAGCCCCAGGGCTAGTTAGAACTGCTCCTGTGCAGCACTCCTGTGGAGTGGAGTCTTGCTCTTCTCCGCATGGCTTTCTCCTGTCACCATTTTGCATGTGATCATATCCTGCACATTTTTCTATTCTCTTTGCTAGGAGCGGGGGCAGCTAGCCCAGGAGGTGGCAATACTGCTGCTCCCAGTTTTATGCCAGTAGAGATTTTCCTAGATGGAGAATTTTCCATTGGTCTTCTTCAATCACTTTAAGACCACTGTGTTTTGCCTAAGCAGTAGTAATACAGAGTGGTCTTATTGGACAAGAGAATCAAGCCTTCTGCCATTGTTTGTGACACATATTGTTAGATGCCAAAAAATGAATTACAGAGGGTAACAAACAACTACTGTTTTAAGGATAATTTTTGTTTGCATGGTATATTGTTTCCATAGTAAAATATTGTTCAGTTTTCAGTGTTTAATGTGAATTAGATATAAAGGGATTTGGTTTCTACCCATATGGGTCATTGCAAGCGTAATATATAGACTATGTTCTTTGAAATGAAGGTTTGTTATTTGGCAAATTAAGATTAGTACAATTTAATGAAGAATGGATTGTCCACTGAAAAGCTGCCAGTTGTTTATAATGAACAAGTGTCATTTAACATAGAGGTATTAAAGTTCTTGCAGTTCTCTCTCCTAGTCCTTGTATTAATTTAGGGTAGCTATGTATTGATTTTAGATTTAAAAAAAAATCCTGATGAATAATTCTGAGCTCTTCATTGTTTGCTTATGCTCTTCATCAGATAGCCTTGTAATGCTGGAAAAGAAAGAGAATTGAAAAAAGAATACCTCCCCCAAACTTTCAGTGATCATTGTGACTATTAATTAGTCATGTTTAGTCTGTATGTGTAGTTTATAGACTCAATATTTTTCTGTCTTCTCCTATAACTAAATTCTTGTTCCTGTGTACCAAAAAGTAAACAGTATATAATTTTAATATCGCTTTCAATAGCACAGCTGTTATCAGTGTCACCAGATTGATGTTTAGAATATATATGTGTAGCTATAATGAAGTATTTGTGTACAAAATGTATTATTTTGGAAATAATTTTTTTCTCACTGATTTTCAATAGTGAAAGTTTTGTATCTGTTACTCTGAAAATACTGTTTCATTTGTAATGTTACAAGCAGCACTTCAGAGTTTGGAAAAGCTTAGGATTATAGGTTACCAGATCAGGAGATATTCAGATTGTCCATAAACAAAATGCTATTGCTCTGCAAACATTTAAGAACCTAAAAGAAAAAGTATTCTGCTAATTAATGTAAACATTACCTCTCTCTATAAAAACCTAAAAGAGCATACATGTGTTGAACTGTAATAATAATTATAGTAATTTTAGATACTAAAACAACTTTTACCCCCTATTTTGAAAGGGCTACTAAACCATTTAGAAGGTCTAACAAACTTTTGGCCTTTTATCAAAAGTCCACTTCGGCTGAAAAGTCCAGTGGATAAAATGGTGCATCCAACTTTGCTATGAGCAAACCAGTAATCTTGTGCAGCTGGAATGTCTCAGGAACTAGAGGAATGGCAGTTATTCAGTGTTAGGTGTCTACGTGTAGCAGTGCCTGATTGGTCAGAAGCATTTTTGCCCTAGCATGTGGCTATATATATGGCTCGGACCCTGACCCTCCCCAGTTCCTTTTTCCACCCTCAGCGATGGTTTTGGAACAGCCCTGTCCTTGCAATCACAAGTGCCTGTTGTTACTTCCTTGTATGAACCGCCCGTTTAAGCTAGAGGACCTCTTTGTGGATATTGTTCTACTGAGAACCAGATCTCCTATGCTACGTGCGAGTCCGGAGCCAGAACACCTCTCCCAACAGCCATCACAGATGCTGGGCTTTAAACCCCGCGCTTCTTGCAGCAAGGCCTTTCCGCAGGATGGTCCCAACGAGAAGTGCCTGCAGCACCTGAGAGAGTCCCACCAGGCTACCAACTGCTCAATCTGTCAGTCCTTCAAGCCAAGGATGCTCAGAGACAGAGAGCAAAGGTGTCGTGCATTGGCCTTAGAGCAAGCATGGCAGCCTGTCTATGAAGAACCAGAGCTGGCTTCGGTACCAGCGCCAGCACCACATGCCAGGTCGGCACCAGAACCATCTTGGTGCTGCTCCCCTGTGGATGCAATTGGCACAGACTTTTTTTTGCCAAAACATTCTCCCGGGTCCACCTCGCCCTGGCCGAGCTACTCTCGGCACAGCAAAAAGGAAGTGGTGCAGGTCCCTACCACCCTGGAGGCCTTCAAGGTGGCAAAAGCCCTGCTGCTTTTGCCTACACCCACGTGGCCCAAGCCTCTTAAACAGAGAGGAAAGCCCGCCTTCCTCTTGGAGAAATGGTCCCCTTGTGAACGGCACTGCCCCTTGATGCCCAGCATGACACCGAGCTCCCTGGCACTGAGGAAAGAAGCCACTCTGAAGGCCCTGGGTGGTACAACCCTAGGCTGGAAGCGCAGTAGGCAGCACTCTGTCTCTCCTTGGCACTGTAGTACATCTGTTTCTCTGATGCCGTCTATATGGCCCAGTGCAGAAACTCCTGCACTGTGAGAAAGCTCTCGCTCACCAAGCGTGGAGGAGATAACCCCGTTCAGGAAAGCCCTTTCCCAGTACTGTCCTCATGAATGGTTGGAGCCAAGAGAGGTCTCTTCCCGGCGATCCCATTGCGGTACTGAGGTGCCTGTCATTATAAACCCAGATAGGGATTTAAACCCTAGGCCGGGATCCTATAGAGAAGACATCACGGCCCATTTCGATCTGCTACGCAGGATTGCTGCACACACAGGCCTATAGGCCGAACCAATTGAGGGGGCCCAGGACTGCCCATTCAGTCCAGGTGTTTCATCTCCCCTAGATGCATTAGCAGCACCCTTGAACAATAGTGTGCTAGGACTTGCCAGATCCTGATGGCAATACCCTGCCTTGATTTCCCCGGGGTCAGACATAGCAGCCCATAGGTACCAGGTCCCACTGGAGGAATTTTCCTTCATCTCTTGCCACCCCAGCCTGAGCCTGCGAGTAGTCAAGGCTGCCCCAGGGAGCAAGGTAGAACCCTCTTCAGACCCCATGCCAAAGTCTAGGGAGGCAAGGCAGTTGGAGATCTTGGGTAGGAAGGTGTATTCAACCCCGGTCTCCCAACTGCATGTAGCAAACTACCAAGCACTGGTGGCTGAATATACTGCTACTAGCTGGGATTCCTTAAGAGATTTTTGGGCATCCTCCCCCAAGATCAGAGGGAAGATTTTGAGTCCTTCCTTGAGGAAGGCTCCCTTGCATCCCATGTCGCAATCCTAGCGGCTTGGGATGCCATGGACTCAGCAAGCTGAGGTTTTGCCATGGCCATTGTTGTGAGGTGCATGGCATGGCTTAATGAAATTAGCCTACCTCAGTCCACTCAGAAGGCCATACAAGACCTTCCATTTGAGGAACAGTCCTTGTTTGCAGAGAACTCAGACGCCCTCCTAAGTGGTGCTAGGAACCCCAGGTTGGATCTCCGGTCCCAGGGAATGCTCCCCTCTCACACACCAAGCTGCCCTGTTAGCCCTTGTCATCTTAGGGAGCGTGAGCTACCCTGATTGACTGAGCAGAGAAGTGGCCCTGTAGTGGCCCCAAGCTCATGTGTACACAAGGCTTCCCATCTTAGTCCAGTGAACTGCCTCTCAGAATCTACACCTTCCTCCTAGAGAGCCTGCCAAGAATCACTGGATAGCCTCACTCCATCCTTAGACAGAAATACCCAGAGTTATCATGGGGGCCTGCAACTCAATAAGAATGGCTGAACAATCTCCTCATCCCTCTGCACCCCTACCTTATAACAGGTCACTGGATCAGGGACCTCTATATTCCATTGGGCAAAGGAATCCTCGTGTCTGTGCTATATGTCTAATCAGAGGTTTCTTTTTCCCTGCAAACTCTGCCCTCTTCTTCACAAATATGGGCAAATTGCCTCCTCCACCGTCTGCTTTCCGCTTCCCTATTGGTGCTTGGGGCTGGGTCTCCAAGGCTGCACTTCCATTTCTAGCTCTTCCTAGCTATTTGCTTTGTTCATAAGTCTTTCTCCACTCTCAAATCCATGGTGTTTCGTAGCCTTGCCTGTAAGCTTAGTGAGGGCATGGCGAAGATCCAGCCAAGCCACGGGTCAGCCCCGCAGAGCTCGGTTACAAGGGCAAATGAGTTTCTGGTGGAGTCCTACAGAAGCCCAAGGTAGGATCTGCACAATTCTTTCATTGTTACTCCAAACTAGGGGGTGAAACCACTCATGAGCCAGTGTGTTTGGAATGCCCTCATCTCTCACTCATAGTTGTTCACCATACACTAGGCTATGGGTGAGTGCGATGTTGTTCCCTGGGGGGCGGTACAGGTTCATTCCCCTGTTTTGTTTTCTCCCGTCCTCTTGCATTCTTTTCACTGAGAGCTAGAGACAGCCAGGGCCTGAGCTGCCCTCAGGTCATTGGACAACAAGAGCTGTACCTCGCCATATCTGGAGAGTCTATATGCCCTCTGTTTCCAGCAGGTCCACATTGAGTGTCAGGACCTCTTTTTTATCTTTGGCCTGCATCCCCCCTTTCCTCTGTGGGTCAAGAAGGGTCTTCGCCTAGGCCCGTCCATCTTTATGAGACCCCATTTAATAATCTACTACCATCCAAGTGCTCTGAAAATTTTTCATCCTTGGGGCTCCTACGCTTGAGGGAAGCACCAGTGGCTTCTTAACTTCCAACGCTATGGGGCCTCTCTCATAAGGTGCTAGTGAGAGGAATTGCCCCTCGACCGGTAGCAGTTACACATCCCTAACTCTTGACATTTCCTAGGGTGGGACATCTCCAGTTTCCCGCTTGTCCCTTCCGAGCCTTCCAGTGAGTGTCTTCTCAGACACGGGAGGTTAGTCTCCTCCCACCTCCTCTTCTCCTTTTGGTTGAGGGCCAGCCCAGGGGGTTTTGTCGCATCTCTCATTTTTCCCCACCCAGACTCCCTTTTCTTCCTTCACCTGCTCAGGGTGCTGGATGGGCTCTGAGAGTAGAGAGCGTAGGCTCTGTATTTAAGCCTCAAAGTTTGAATCCCATGTGGATTGCTTTCACTGTTAGGTCTTTTTATGCCCCCCTGGCTTTACTCTACAATTATTTTCTAAAGGGACATTATAGTCCCATAGATGACAGTGAAGGAAGCTTGATTCTTCCCCTTTTCCTGACATTGCCCTAGGGGTCTGTTTCTCCCCTAGGAAGGTGGACCTTGGGAAATTACTAGTAAGTGTAAAAAGGCCCTCTGGGACACCTGTATATCCAGGCTTTTGGTGTAGGGCCCTATAGCTGCCATTCCATAGTCTCAATTCCCTTCATCACCTGTTCACTCTTCTTATTGATTGGAGTGCCTGTGGGCCTTGGCCTCTTGGGCGAGAGACCTAGAGTGCTAGGTCACATACCTTGCACCAGGCTCTTTCTCTTAGGAGGCAGAAAAATTGGTTGTGTGATGGGTTTACCCTAAAACCCCTCATCATATTTGCCCTTTCTCTCCAAGCCTCTAGCCTTGGAGAGCTAGACCAGCTCTTAGTTCCCGGGGTCACGCGTGTACTGCCTTTGCTTAGGGTGACCGAGAAGACAGGATCCGTTTTCCCTCCTGTCTTTCCCCTCCCATGTTATGTCTCTCCTTTTCCCCTTTGGGTGGCGCCTTTGATTCTGGTGCTGTGGACCTCTGTATACTCCGGGTGTATACTCCATTTACTATTGCCTGCCCCTAGGGATCTGTAGGGAGGATATCCTCTGAGACTGCTAACTCCCACCTCTTTCCTCACTTTGTCCCTAGAGGGGTCCAGACTAGATTATGTCCATTCTGCAGGGAGTATTAGGGTAATGCTCCCTAAAATCATTTCAGACCACTGCCTGCTGCCCCCAGGCTCAGGATTGACTCACTTATAACCTGAAGGTAGACCTTCTGCACTTATTTCTTCCTGCACTGGGTTCCCTAGTAGAGATCCTCCACTCACCGCTTAGGGTTATGGGGCTACTTTGGAGCCAGTCCTTATGGCCCATTGTAGAGCACTTCTTTGTTGCTCCCAGGTTTGGTGAAGTATTTCTACTCACCCTCGATACTAAGCGTGCAGTATGAGTTGCTGTTGCTTAGGGAGGGCCCGTCTTTGCCATCCCCTACTACCTGCAAGTGGGTCACTGTGACCGGATATTGACGTTTAAGCTCCAATGGAAGTAAGAATCTATACATCCTGTTCTCCCCAAATAGCACAGACCTTCCCCTCCCTATAAAGGTCTTAGCAACAGACATTCTGCGTATTATTTCATTCACCAAATATGATCCTACCTTGAACCCCCAAGGGTGGTGGTTAGGACTTGGTTGCATGGGGACCAATAAGGATCCTAATGTGCTAGGAATTTCCAGGGCAGTTCTCATACCCAGTCTGCCCCAGGAGTGGCCCCCTTCCCTAGCCAGTTTATCCCTGTGAAGTGCTGGTAGGGTGCGAAGAAGAGTGAGTCTATTTCGTTTGGGAACAAGGAGTCCCTAACTTCTGACTATATTTACGGGGTTTTGAGTTCTGCCAGACATGCGTTCCAAGTCTTGGACCCAAACCACCTCAAGGTGATTTGCAGTTTCCACTAGGGCCCTGTGAGTCTACTCATGGTGGGGCCTCATGGAGTTACTCTTTCCCCTCCTAGGTAGGCAGTACGCTTGCCGTGGGTGATCTCCTGCTGGAGCTTCACCTAAGGGGATTGCCATGCTGAAGTCAGAAAACTCCAACTCCGCTCACCGTCCAGAGTATGGGTAGTAGTCACCTAACACTGAATGCATCCAAGCAGCGCTCAAAGAATGGTGGGTTAATTACCAGTAACTGTACTACTTTGAGATGGGCTGCTCACATACATTCAGGCCCCCCCCCCACCGTCCCCGTTGTTCAGTGTTAGCAACTCTAAGGAGACTGGGGAGGGTTGGGGTTGGGGCCGTATATGTACCCATGGGAGCAGCTAGAGCGGGTGCTGGTCACCGACCCTGCTCTGACAGGCTAGCGCAAAAATGCTTCCAACCAATTGTGCGCTGCAGCATGTAGGCACCTAACACTGAATGTATGCGAGCAGCCCATCTGGAAGAAGGAAAGTTTCTGGTAAGTAACCAACTGTTTCATTGCTAATAAATGCTGTTATGCCTTTTCCTGAAATTTGCAGGGGCAGTATGTGGAGTATGATACACACTTTTATGAATCATTGTTTTCTGATTGTTGCTTCAAGAACTGATGCTGAAGTACAGAGAGTTGGTCATTAGTTATTGTTTAGCTAGTGAGGCCCCTGTGCCTAGCACCTCAGAGAAGTTGTTATAATCTTTTCACCAACAAATGGTTGATGTTGTGAAGGACAAAGAGGTGATTGATTAGTTAGAGGAGTAATTCTTGTTCTTTGAATGTATTTCTTCCAGATACAGACACTGATCTTCCCTCACTACCTCTGCTTCAGAGTCCAGCTGCATTCCAAAGAGGGCTTCTGGAAGTAGAAGGCAATTCAGGGATGGTTATAAGGGTGTTTAGATCTTTGGTCTGTGAACTGTTGGGGTCCAGGGAATTACACATGCTCAAACTGCTAGCTGCTACTCAAAAAATGGTTCTGTGGTCACAGGGCTTGGTCCACAATTGCCTTCAATGTTTATCTGTCAATATCAGCAGTAGCTCCTGAATACAATGTCTTTCTTCACTCTATGAGAACAATACTGAGTAAATTATAAACCTATAAAAAGAAATAATTTATCCTGTTGATCATCTATTCCAAACAAAACTGAAAGGACTAGTATTAAACACCAGCAGGCACATTTGTGGATAAGACAGGACTTATCATATTCTAAAAAGGAGTAAAAGAGAGTGTATATTAAACTAAAGGTCAGCTTAGAATCATAGAACTATAGGGTTGGGAGGGACCTCATAAGGTCATGTAGTCCAACCCCTTTCCAAAAAAAGCAGGACTACTCCCACTAAATTATCCCAGCTAGAGTTTTATCCAGCCAGGCCTTAAACATTTCCAAAGAGGGAGATTCCACCACCTCCTACATAGCCCATTCCAATGCTTTACCACCCTCCTAGTAAGAAAGGTTTTCCTAGTATCCAGCCTCGACCTCCCCAGCTGCAACTTGAAACCATTGCTCCTTGTTCTATCCTCTGTTACTACTGAGAACAGCCGAGCTCCGCCCTCCTTAGAGCATCCCTTCGGGTAGTTGAAGGTTGCTATCAAATCCCCCCTCAGTCTTCTGTCCTGCAGGCTAAATAAGCCTAGTTCCTTCAGTCTTTCTTCATAGGTCTTGTGCTCCAGCCCCTTGATCATTTTTGTTGCCCTCTGCTGGACTCTTTTTAATTTGTCCACGTCCTTTTTGTAGTGGGGAGCCCAAGACTGGACACAGTATTCCAGATGCGGCCTCACCAGTGCCAAATAGAGGGGAATGATCACATTCCTCGATCTGCTAGCAGTTCTTCTTCTGATGCAGCCCAGTATGCCATTGGCCTTTTTGACAGCAAGAGCACACTGTTGACTCATATCCAGCTTCCCATCCACCAGTACCCCCAGGTCCTTTTCTATGGTGCTGCTACTTAGCTGATTGCTCCCCAGCCTGTAGCAGTGCATGGAGTTTTTCCATCCCAAGTGCAGGACTTTGCACTTGTCCTTGTTGAACCTCATGAGATTTCTGTTGGCCCACTGCTCCAATTTGTCAAGGTCTTCCTGAATATTCTCCCTGCCCTCCAGTGTGTCTACCGTTCCCCCGGCTTGGTGTCATCCGCAAACTTACGGAGTGTGCAATCAATCCCATCGTCCAGGTCATTAATGAAAATATTGAACAGAACTGGCCCCTGGGGCACACCACTTGTTGTTACTGGTTGCCAACTAGACATGGAGCTATTGATTTCTACATGCTGAAGCAGTTGATCTAGCCAGTTCTCTATCCACCAGTCCACACATCCAACCCCTGCTTCCTTAACTTGCTGACAAGAATGCTGTGGGAAACCGTATCAAAAGCCTTGCTAAAGTTGAGGTATATCACATCAACAGCTCTTCCTGCATCCACAAATCTAGTCATCTCATCATAGAAGGCAATGAGTTTGGTCAGGCACGATTTACCCTTGGTGAATCCATGCTGAGTGTTCCTGATCACTCTTATTTTCCTCCAAGTGTTTCAGGATGGATTCTCTGAGAATCTGCTCCATGATTTTTCCAAGGATTGAGTTGAGGCTGACAGGTCTGTAATTCCGTGGATCCTCCTTTTTGCCTTTCTTGAAGATAGGCACTATATTTGCTTTTTTTTCCAGTCCTCTGGCACCTCCCCCATTTGCCACGAGTTTTCAAAGATAATGGCCAGTGGTACTCCTACCTCTCATACATCCAGGAAGAGAATGAGATATCAGTTTACAACAGCATTGTTGGCCAGACTTCTAACCTGAGAGCTGGGTGTCAGTCACCACAAGTTGGAGATAAAGTCTGCAATGACTCTTATTTCTACACCAGGAGTTGTATTCATCACCTGCTGAAGCAGTGGTCCTGGTCCCTATTCTGGTGATCAGTGATTTTTAAAGCTTTTCAAAATTTTCTTTTTCACACAGCAGAGGTTCCGGACATCAAAAGAACAGCCATATAGGAAAAGTTCCATAAACTGTTAGAGATTCTCAGCTTCACAACTCCAGCCAGGTTTGCCCTCTCATCAGTAAGGGGCATACTGGCACCAACCAAGACATTGGCAAACCTGGCCACTCTCTCTCACTTCTTAACTGGTGGAGAAAAGATATCAGGTTCTTTAAAAAGGCTTTGAATGTTTTTACACCCACCCAAACTCAAGTTCCTTGGTGGTGTCTGTAATCCAAGAGAATTCTAGAAAGTTATGCCAATGGGCAAAGACCCAAAGAAGTAACACATTTGGGTACACTTCAGTTTTGGGTAGCAAACTACTAGAAGGTTTTTGAGAAATACAACTTCCTCACCTGGGAAAAGATCACTGCCTTTTTGTCAAAGATCCTACCCAAGAACAGAGAGTAGTTGAAAATCATAAAAGAAGGCCAGATGATCACTAAAACAACATTGTAGGTAGCCAAGTGTGCATCTGACTGGGCCACTATGAAATGACCCTCTTAGCTATTAGCATCCAGGATACCCAGAGACATCCAAGTCACCCTTGAGGAGTTGTCCTTTGAGGGGATGAACTCTAGTCACATTACCAGTTAGGTGCTCTGCTCCTAGACAGTTTCATTATGTTCTTTAGAGATTTATATTCCAGCTGTGTACTGGAAACTTTATAACTACCAATCCCAGCAAAGACAAAGGACACCACCATACTCTCAGTATCCAAAATGCTAGCTGTTCTCTAGAACACTGATTCTCAATCTTTTGTGGTCCCGACACACTTGCTGGCATATTGCGACCCTATAGGACACATCAGGCCACCCACCCCAGGCCGAATCCAATTATTTCCCTGGCACTCCACAACACACTTACCACTGTGGGGTGACACAGTAATGTGTCCCAACACAGTGGTTGAGAATCACTGCTCTAGGTGACTCTCATTCACTGTCACTTATCCAGCACTGTCACCGTGGCAACGGGTTTGATGGGAGTGTCAAAAGTCACACCAAAGCCAATCTAAAATCTGTTGCTACCTTTGGGAGCCATCTTATCTCTTTCCACCAGGTTTAGTCTACTGTCACATGAGACTAATAGGTATTTGACACAATTGCTTATAGCTGTCTTGGTCATTTCCACACTTTACCTCTGGTTTACCTCTCCTCCCTATCCCTCTTTAGGGACCCTTCTCTTGAGAATCTGTTAGAAAGAGAAGTGACCTCATTATTTTGAGTAGGAGATATAGAAGAGGTCACCAACCTTTGGATATTTTGCCACTAACACGGAATAACTCCACTGGCTTTTCAGTTCTTGGGAATCTGAACAAACTACCAGACTTTCTGAGCAGGTGGTATATAACCAGAATTTTTCTCTGGAATTCCATCATACGATTAATACTCCAACACTGGTGGACCATGACAGACCAGTTTGCCAGTAAGAACAATGCCATCATGTAGTAGAATTTCTGTTACACAGGGAAATCTTTGTCCTGTGCCTGCCTTCACCATTGGAATCCGATCCCTCTTCATGCTTTTTCACTGATATTCCTGGTTCCCAAGGTGACTTCCAAAATCAAAGAAGACATAATCAGAATCATTCTCATAACACCAAAGAGGCAGAAGCAGTTCTGGCAGACTGACCTATTGCAGACATCCATGGAGCTATGAATTCAGCTTCTAGACTTTTCTCACTTGATCTCTCAGCATCATAGCCAGGTACTTTGTCCTGAACCAAGGTCCCTGCACCTGCCAGCCTGAATGTTGGGTTGGCCAAAGTACCATGGGCATGGGTTGCTCTAGACAAGCACAGAAAATCTTGGTACAGAGTAGAAAGACATCCATCAGAAGGCCTTATTTGTCAAAACAGAAGTGGTTCTCAATCTGGGCTCCCCAACAGGGCCTAGAAAGTTTAGAGGCTTCAGTACTATAGATTCTTGATTACTTCTTACATCTAAAGTGTTTCAGAGTTTTGTTCTGCTCCAGTAAGTTTCACCTCACAATAATTTTAGCTTGCCATCTGTGTGTACAGTTATGCTCAGTCCTCTCTAACCTCACAATACTGAGGGTCTTCATGTGCCTAGTGCATTCTTAGCCACAAGTTTAAGATTTTGCTCCTGCTTGGGGAGCTCAATGGAGTTTTCTGAGCTGCAAAGGGCCTCCCCTTTAAACCCATTTTAGAGTAATCCATACTTTATCTTCCTGTGAAGATAGACTTCCTGCTTTCAACCACTTTGAGAAGTAGAGTGAGTAAGCTCTGGTCTAAGCACTTATTACATGACATGTCACAGAGATAAGGTGGTGCTGAAACTTCATCCTGAATTCATGCTTATGGTGACTTAGAATTCCATGTGAATCAGTAAACTGGATGTTTCTAGAGCCTTATTATGCTGACAGAACCACATCATTTAGTCTGTCCTCCCATTTGTTTCTGACTGTAGTTGTCCATTTCAGAGGCTTGGCTGTCACATCATAAAGAATAATTAAGTGAACAATGCAGTGAATCTTTCTGTGTTATAGGTTGTCTGATGTATCACTTCCACTGACCCTCAAAGCTTAAGCCTGGTCTATACTAGAAAATTAGGTCTGCATTACTACTTGCTCACGGGTAGGAAAAATCCAAACCCCTGAGTAGTGTAATTAAGCCAACCCAATTTCCTGTGTAGACAGCACTACTGACTCTCAGGGAGGTCGGCTACTTGTGCTCATGGGGAGAATCCCTCCCATGGGCATAGTTAGCGTCTACACTGAAGCGCTATAGCAGTGCAGCTGTGCTATTATAGTTTTAAGTATTGACAAGCTCTTTCTCTACCAGAGTTCCAGATATCCTCTGACTGCTTGAGAAACAAAATATTATCTTAGATCTGCAAGGCAGTGATGTGGGGTAACCCACTGGCTTCTGTCAAGCATTTTATACACCGGGTGTAGCTGCTAGATCAGATGTTCTGGAACACAGTACTACAATCAGCATTCAACTGATGGAATTGATTATTCTTCATCCTGCCATTGAGGAGTACTACTTTTCAGTCATGTCTGTGGTGTCCACGTTGACATGTCAAAGAAAGAATGGTTACTTACCTGTATAGTAACTGTGGTTCTTTAGCATGTAGTCAATGATTTTGGGTTTTTTCTTTTTGTGTGTGTGTGTGTGTGTGTGTGTGTGGCACACTTTACACAAGTGACCAAAACTGCTCTAGAAGATAACTTCTGTTCACTATTTATATCAGTTTCAGACTATTTACATGGATCTCCATATCCCATTTGCTAATCACCTGAGACATCCAGTCATGTGAGCAAGCATTTACATTTCTTAAACTGGATAAATTGAATGCCTTATGATAGATAACTACAACAAAGCATACTGTAGTTTGCCTCTACCTTTTATATATATATTTTTCTTGTAGTAAGGCAAGTTTGAGGGAGAAAGAAGTGTAAATATTACAGATTAATAGGCTACAGTAAGCATTTTTTCAGATGCATTAAGGCATTTTAAAATAAACTATACCTGTCAGAATAGCATCCAATTTGTCACACTAGCAATCAGCTAAGAGGCACTTTCTGAACCATGGTATTAATCACAATGTTAAATTCAATTGCATGGCATCTTTCTATCCACTTTTCACTTAGAAATTATTTCTGAGCATTATCAAAGCCTTACTCTTCATCAGATTACGCATTACCTAATTTGGCTTTTGGCAACTCATATCCTGGTTCATATTAAACACTATTCATAAATTGAGATAGAGATTGTGCCAAAACATTTCAAGATTATAGAATGGTAATGTACTGTTGGGTGTATTATCAGACTGCATTACAGACTGCTGTGCTTCATGATTTACTATTAACAAATACTGAGAAGCTGCAGTGAAGAAAAATATATGCCTACTGTGCTTCGTTCTTGTGTGTTTTAAATTGGCTGTGCACTGAAGCAAATGTGAAGTAAATAACATAGTCTTAAAGCATTTCTAAATTTCTTGTGTGTATTTCATGTGCTTTAGAGTGTTTAAAAGAACAGTTATTTAACAAATATACTATGACATGGCATATTTTTGGCAATATAATGAATATGTTGTATTGCAGAATAGGATTTTTAGATTTTGAGTCTGTATGCCGGTGAGTAACTTCATTTCCAGGTTGCAAATAATTATAAACCTGCGTACCTGATGTTGGGGGCTCTCCTCTTTATAAGTTTTTCTTCTTCAGGTGTTTTCATAACTTTGTTGAATGTCAGGTTTTTGTTGATAGATTCAAAGAGGGCAATCTGAATGAATGAAGAGCTGAACAGCAAGTACTTTCTTTGTGTAATAAATTGCTGTTTATTATAATGTTGTTCACTTTCTTGTTTACTGCCAATTTTTATTTTTTCTTTAATGTTACTATCCAAAGTGAATCAAAGTTTGCTGCCCCTACTTTGTATATTCTTAGTACCTAGCACAATGAATTATGACTGTTAGACTTAAAGCTTTCTTTGAAAATACATTTTGTATACCAATTGGTGTATATTTCTTACTGGAGTGCATGTGAACATATATATGTGATCAGATTTTTAAATATTAGAAAATTGATTCAAGGAATTCAGTAATCATTACTATGACTTGACTTTTTAGAGCATAAATATAGTTTTTTTTGTTGCTGTGCCGTATGTGGTGTTAACTTTCATGCCTTAATAAATGGTTATCAAATTATTGCTGCTATGGAAAACACAAATTTCTGAATGTTTCAACTTCTGTTTTTGTAAAATTAAGTCATGATGTTTCCTTAAGGAAGTCTTTGTCATTTAATTTTTTAAATGAAAACACAAAGGTGTCAAATTGAGTTGTGTTCCCTACAGAGTGCTCAAAATTTGAATTTATCAGGTTATTGTTAAATAGCATATTAAAATGAACTTTGTAGGGGGAATTAAGGAGAGGAATGACTGAGTGACAGGATACTCATAAACTTTAGGGTAGTTAAGGATAACATAATTTCAGCAAAGTAACATTGTACCCATGTGTGGTACTTTTACATGTGTGGATCTTGAGAATTGCAACTTGATATTATAATAAAGAAATAAATTCTTTGCAGTATGTGATTTTTCTAATACTTATAATTTCATTATGAAAAGTTTTACAGATATGTCAGTTAAAGTTTTTAAAAGTCAATTTTCAGTTATCAGAGCATGAAAATAGTGATTGGAAAAATGTCTGGCAAGAAGAGTAGTAATAGGCTTAATCTGCCGCAAATAAGATTTATACTTCTAAGTATAAACGTAGTTAAATATTGGAATAAGTTATCAAAGAAGGTTGTAGAATCCTTATCATTAGATGTTTTTAAGAACTGAGTCAACAAACATCTCACGGAGAGTCTAAATATATTTGGTCCAGTCTCAGAATTGGAGGTGATGGGGGGCTAGATGATGATCTGTAGTCCCTTCCAGCTCTGCACTTCTATGGTTCTGTAAAGAACAAATGTGTAAATCCCGGAAGAACAGTGTCTCACAGAGTTTATGATGAACCAGTTACATCAATGGCAAAACACTCATGGACTTTAGTGGTATAAGATCAGGCCAGATACGGATAGTTTCTCAACCATAGCTGTAGGAGAAAATCATAGATCACAATTGCTCATATAAATTTCTCTGAAAGATTTTGAAATCCATATTATTGCTCCGTTCCTCGGTGATTGACTGTAACGTACAACAACTTTCATTTGGATATTTGTTATTTGATAAAAAGACAAAGTATTGTAAATAATTTAAGTATGTATTGCTTTTTGAAGATCTGTCCCAGTAACCGTACGCATAATGTAACGCAAGAAAACACAATACTCTTTTCACAGTTGCAGTGGGCAGATTATTTATGCATTAGACTGTACTGACTTGTCTTTGGAACATATTTTCATTTGAATATAAATTAGATGGAGCCTGTTAAATCTTTACATGAACAAAAATTTCTTAATTTCTAAATCTAGAACTAAGTTGCAGGAAAAGTATTATCTTGTTTTGTATCCTTTTCTAATAAACACTTTAAAATTTTTTTGATAACAGGAAGTGAGTGCAGAAATACTCCCCATCCATATTTGGATCCAGCTTGATAGCGTCAAGTTTGCATATGAATTTCAGCTCTTCATTTTCACACCAAAGTTTGTTTCTGAAGTTATTTTGCTGAAGTACAGTAACTTTCAAGTCAATGATTGTCCAGGGAGACTGAAGTGCTCCCCTACTGTTTTATGAATGTTACCATTTACAGTGTCTGATTTGTGTCCATTTATTCTTTTGCATAGAGACAGTCTAGCTTGGCCAATGTATATAGCAGAGAGGCATTGTTGGCACGTGATGGCAAATGTCACATTGTTAGATGTGCAGGTGAATGAGCCACTGATGGAATGGCTGGTTTGGTTAAGTCCTATTATGGTGTTACATGAGATGTGCAGGCAGAGTTGTCAGTGGAGTTTGTTGCAAGGACAGGTACCAGGATTAGTGTTTCTGTTGTGTGGTGTGTCATTGCTTCAGGTTAGAGCACTGTCTGTAGGTGAGGAAGGGCAATATTGAATACATTCCTGCTAAATGTAAGGCTCCTCAACAAATCTGTGAAGGTACAGAAATTCAAAATGGTAACATTTTCAGGAAGAATACTTTCACTGGAGCACGAAGTTTGGTCTGCAGGACTCAACCTGCAAGATACACACAGTATTTCCAAATAGTGATCCACCCTGGCAATTTCTTTGTTTTACTTTAGGCCTAGATAACTTTCAATTCAGTGTATGCCCATTTGGTTTCTTCTGCTGCCAAAGTGATCTCAAAAGTTCTAGCAGTGGTCACAGCTTATCTCCATCTGGAGGCACTACTGGTATTTCTGTATCTCAGCAATTGGTTGCTTAAATGCTGATGTTATGGCAAGAGCTTGTTAGCTATGCAGATGGCAATAGCACCGTTGCTCAAACTAGCACTACAGTTAAATGTTGAGAAGTAATAACATCTGTGCAAAGACTAGAATTCATAGGGACTTCCTTGGATGTAGTAACTATGAAAACCTACCTTCCAATCTAGAGATTGATGATGCCATTGAATCCTCAACATGATCAAGGTCAGTCCACAAGCATCGGGCAGGAACTGCCTTTAACTTTGGAGCCCTGTATCTTCATAGTAAGCCATACAAAATTGCACCTTCACTGCCTCAGAACCATCTTACTTTCCAAATGAACAGTCTGGAGAGACAAGTCTTAGTTCCTACTTTTGTAAAGGACTCCTTTGATTGGTAGAAAGACCCCCTGCAATATGTTTGCAAGGGTTTTCTTTACCTGACTATTCCCCATCTTATCCTGGGATTCCAGCTGATTCCTTCACCTGAGCCTCAAATTCCTCACCTCAAAGTATGTATCATAGATGGTTCATGGGGACAGAAACAATCTGTTCTGTGATGATTAAAAAAATATTGTTAAACAGCAGAAAATATCTACTTGCAGAAGTGGAAGAAATTCAGCCATTGGTGTTTTCTTTGATATCTTTTACCTGCTTCATTTTCACTATCAGGTGTCCTGAACCACATCCTAGAGCTGAAGAAGATGTGATATGTCTTTGAGCTCTGTTACAGTTCATTTGGCAACTATTGCAAATTTTCATTCTTCTGTAGAAGATTTCTCAGTGCTTGTCACCCAACTATGGTGAGATGTATTGGAGGTTTGGGGAAACTATTCTCTGAAATCAAACAACCTGCCTGGTTTAGGACCTTAACTCAGTACTCAGATACCTTGGGAGACCTTTATTTGAACCAGTGGTGATCTGTTCGCCACTGAACACGTCAATGAACATGGCTTTTTTGTAGCCATTACATCTGCTTTAAGTGTTGGAAAGATAAGAACCTTGATAGCACACACTCCCTTCTAATTTTGTCAAAGACAAAGTTCCAGTACACCACACCCCAAAAGCTTACCTAAGATTTCAGATAAATCCCATATTAACCAAGGACATTTACCTCCCAGTTTTCTTCTCAAAGCCACATGTGACTAAGAAGGATGCAATGCTGCACATATTCAGTGTCAAGAGCATATTTGGTTTTTACCTGGATAGAACTTAATTCATTTAAAAAATCTCTGAGAATGTTAGTATCAGTTGCTGACAGGTAAGAGATTTACAATTTCCAATCAAATAATCTGTAAGTAGACACCTGGATGCATCATTTTTTGTTATCAGTCTAATATTCAACCCCCTTCTAGGATATTATCCCATTCCACAAGGTGTCTCTCTACCTCTGTGGCTTTTCACAAGTTTTCCATCACAGCTGGTACGTCTATGCACACTTTTTCAAAGCACTGAGTTTGGCTCTACACCATTAGAGTATTAGGCTTGGGTATTGCTTGGTAGTCACCTGACACAGAGCATCCCTAGGGATGCTACTTGAAGAAGGAGGAGAGATTACTCACCCTGTGCAATAATTTGCTCTTAAAGATGTCTCTCTCTATGGGTATTTCTCTCCCTCTGCTCCTTTTCTTTTTCTTCATGGTTTCCTTTATGGGACTTGGCAGTGGACAAAGAAATGAAGTTGGTGTGCCTATGCAGCCCTATATAGCTTTGGTGCAGCACACCAGGCAATGTAGAGTGAATGCACCGTCTGAATGGGCACTGCTAGCAAAATTTCCAGTCATAGGCTATGTCTATTCTGATGTGAGCAAAATTGCCACCGTCAGCATGATCTTTCAGGTTCAATTGAGTGGTTTGTGTGGAGGTGATCAATTGATCCAGAATTCATCCTAGCAACTCGAGCCCTGGAACTGGAGTATTGTTAAGCGCAGGGGCGTCGCTGGTGCTGGGCACGCCAGGGCACATGCCCTGAGCCCCAGTGCTAGTGCCCCGGATCTCTGGCCCAATTGGGCTGGAGATCCAGGGCCCAGCCACCGGCGGCAGTGGCCCCATCCTCAGCTAACCTGCGCCTGCCTGCCTGCCCCAGGCTGAGTCAGGAATTGCCACCTTGAGCAAGTTTCTAGATCAGTGGTTCCCAACTGGTGTGGGGCGGCACACTGGTGTGCCACAACAACTGCCTCAGTGTGCTGCGAAAAGAGCGGAGTTTGAGTGGGAGCCATAAAAGCTTCTTCAGCCCCAAGCAGCTCAATAGAGCTGCGCTATTAAAGGTGCGGCTTTGCGGCGCTGGCTAAGCAACGGTAATTCAGGGCTATAGCTACAGCCCATGAAAAAGGCTTTGCCCCGGCGCCTATTGCAATGGGCATGGAGGGAAACCATCACTAAAGCAATCTCCCCTATAGCCTGGAGCCTCTGCAGGGAAACGATCCCACCTGCTGGTTCTGGCCACGGCAGGAGGAGATCGCATCCCCTGCAGGGGCTGCAGGCTGTGGGAGGATCCTTCCCCTGCCGCGGCTACAGGTGGCAGGGGTAGGGTTACCAGATACAAAAAGCACGAAAAGGAGGATAGTGAAGTAGGAAAAGGAGGACATAAGGAGAAAATGTAGAATTAATGTGCTATTCTTCTGCTTTTAGGGGGCCCTGGGATGTTTCCCCTTAAAAATAAGATGTTCCAGGGTATTCCAGCATTCTTTAACCCCTGGGAGTAAAAAGCCAGACAAAATCATGTATTTTTACTATGCCTGCCAGACGGAGGACATGAAAGGAAAAAGGAGGACAGGCCCTCATTGTTGCCCTGCTGTCCTCCGTCCTCCAGGCATTTAAAAAAAAAAGCTGTGTGTGTTTGGCTTTTTGCTGGTCTGCTGGCAGCAGTCTAAAAATAGAGGGAGGTACTAGCATGTGGAGCCCAACATTCCCCTGACAGCTCAGGGGGCTGCAGTGGCCAGGAGCAAGCCTGACTATCTGTCACTCTTCATATGGTCTTGACTGGTTGTGTCCTACTGGTAACATTGTTTCTTATTGAGAATGTTGCTTCTGTTAATTTCTATTTAGAATTACTTCCCATTTG
The DNA here is from genome assembly GCA_007922195.1 of Podocnemis expansa. Taxonomy (NCBI): domain Eukaryota; kingdom Metazoa; phylum Chordata; order Testudines; family Podocnemididae; genus Podocnemis; species Podocnemis expansa. Next base: position 250,107 of record ML681964.1, on the reverse strand, counting down.
TAATGTTACCCCAATATTTGTAACATTGTTGTATTATCTCTGTTGATCTTTATTTCATTTTAATTACTCCTTATTACTGGTGTTCTTTAGTATTTGCAACTTTATTACATTATTCCTGTCAACCTCTATTTAGTTTTAAGCATTGTAGTATTTTTCCTTTAGGCTGGTCAGGGCTGTTAGGGAGTACTGGACTTGAACTGCTGCCCTTTGGGGCTCATTTAACTCTGGAGTAGTAGCACATTCCCCTGAGCCACACAGTCCCTGCAGGCTGGGGGGTAGGGCCTGGGCCTGGGCCCGGGCCCGGGCCCCGGGTCCCTCCCCCAGCCAGCGACGCCCCTGGTTAAGCGGCTTAGTGCAGTGTGTAGATACGCGATATATTTTACATGCCTTGCTTATCTCCCATCGACTGCTGCTGAAAAGCATGGCAAGTATAGATTAGGGTAAAGGTGCATGATGCACATGGACCTCTGAAGGGGAGAATCCAAAAGGGAACACATCTCAAAGAACTATGGTTACTGCACAGAATGAGTAACTTCTCTTTCTGTTATCTCCACATATCGCCTGGATGTCTCTTGTGCATAAGCTGCAATTCTGAAAGGAGGAACACGTGTTTTTACCAAAGTAAATTCAGTTCACATTTTATAAAAAGATTCTCTAATAACATGAGGATGTGAGGTTTTAAAGGCATTGTTTATCACTGAAGCGGAAGATTGTCCCCTATTATTAGAGTCCTTCAGCTGTGATGATTCTACTCTATTAGCAAAACTCTATAATGAATGTAGTTTGAAAGGAGAAAGAGAAAAGTTTTTATGTATGCTACAGAAAATATTTTCTAATGCTTTTCTTTTATTGCAGTCTACTCAAGATAATTAAATATAATTGAATGTCTGGCATTTGAAAGCTAAATCTTTGCTTCTATTGTACCTTTAACTGAATTTTTCCTTTTTTAAAACATACATATTTTATGATTTTAAACTTTTTGCTAACATTTCAAAATATCAAGCTCGTCTAGCATAGTTAAGAGAATTTGAAAGCCCAGTCATCAGGTATTAAAGCCACAGGAAAGGACTCATTTATTTTCTGGACTGTATCAGTTCTTATCCACAATTTTAATTGAGCTTAACACAGCAACAGCCAGAGATTACATGACCACCTTATATTCACCACATATTCTACACTATGACAGTAAAGTTATAATGTTCTGGTGAATTCATTTACAGTCCCAAAGATGCTCTCTACACCAGTGTTTCTCAACCTTTTTGATACCAGAAACAGGGTTCCAGTACCATGTCAGGGAGATCTCAGGCTTCCTATACTGTGTCAGGGAGATCCCACGGACCAGTCATTGAGAAACACTGCTTTATACCCAGGGCTAGCCCAAGAAATTTTCTCTCTCTAGGCAAACTATGACTTTGACGCTCTCCCCAGCCATATTATGAGAGATAACATATCAATATAAATATATTTTAAATAGACAAAAAATTCACTTCTGCCTAATTTGGTGCCCCTTAAAGCCTGGCACCGTAGGCAACCGTCCGGTTCACCCATATGGTTGAGCCAGTCTTGTCTATACCACAGTACTGAACATTCAGGGGAGAAAAGCCTGCAAGTCATCTAACATTACAATTGGAATCTTGTATATTGTTCCCAGTTAATGAATAAGGAATAACACATGATTGTCTTGTTCTATCATGCATATTGGTTCTGGAGCTCTCTAGACTACTGGACTTCTAATTTTAATGGAACTTATTGATAAATAGGTACATTCTGAACAAATTCTTGATGTAAAATTTCATTAATGTCCTTCATATAGATTACATGCCAAATCTCAATCTGTTTATCAGAAGAGGTTGTCTCTGCACATCTTTCTTCAGTGGTGGCTAGATCCTGCATCCCAGCATTGCTGCAGTCATACCACTGTAGAAATCAAATTAGCTGTTCGAAATGCCAAGAATTCAGCCCTAATTTGCATTTCCTGTTTTAGAAGAGACAAGGTTGGGGACGCACTGCTGCAAAACACAGCTGCTGTTGCAGCTTATGATACTAGCTTTTGCAGATTAGAACAGTTCTACTAGCTCTCTGAGCACCTGGCACAAGACCATAAAGATTTTGATAGTGCTGTAATTATCAAGGGTGAAAGACATTGGCATTTCTCTCCTCACCCGGTTGGCAGATGGCAGAATAGGAGAGTACTTCGCTATTGGCACAAGGGAGCATAGAGCTTATGTTACTGTTATCCTGTTTTTTCATATAAAAACATTCACCCTGTAAACATCATGTGGGTTGTGGTTTTGCAAACATCTTTTTTTAATAGTTTCATTTTAAAATAACAGTTTTGTTTTGTATTTTTTTATTTGTAAGCAATTTTTGATTATTAGGAAGCCACTTAATATAAGTTTTCAAGGGTACAAAAGGTAACTATAGCTCTGCCTGCTTCTGTAGTAGAATTTCATCGAAGTATACCTTTTCTCTTTTTTGTTCTTTGTGGTACATTCAAACCCCCTGCTTGTCTTATTTGTTTTAATGTTCTTATTGTAAACTGCTAAGAAGGGTTTTGCTGTGCTATATCTGTGACATGTTACCATATTCATGGGAGTTTTTCTGAACATGAACAAGGTTTTGAAAATCATGCTAGTTTTTGTTTAAGTAATTCTAAAATGAATAAGATGGGCTATAAAATGAGTACTGTACCCTATTTCTCATCTAGAATGTTTCTTTGCTCTCTCTTAGCCAGCTCTATTAAAAAATTAGATTTTGAAATTAGATACACTTCCTATTAAAATGTTCTTTTGGCTCAAACCTATACACAGTGATGGATTTTTATTAGATATTTTCCTGTATTGTTTTTACTAATATTCCTGATCTGCTTATGTAGAAAGTGAGGAAAATGCAGCAGGAAGAATAAGTAGGCCTATCAGTAACCAAAATGGATGTATTTTGGGAAAGGTATTATAAGTGAAAAATGTAGCTCCTAATTTTTTTTTTTTTTGGTAGCCCTTAATGTTTTAAAACATTTTCACTAGTTTCTATAGGGTAGAATTGTGCTCAACTTTACATTCTTAAAGTTCAGCACACTTTACTAAGCTCACATTCTTTTTAAAACAGTTTTTAAAGAACAGTAACCACATCATAAATACCTCTCACTTCATTCTACACAGTTCTTCTTTGAGTGCTTACTCAGTTCCATTATGATTTAGATATGTGTACACACCACATGCACTGGTGCTGGAAAATTTAATCCCTAGCAGTAACCATAGGAACAGCTCTAGAGCCCTTTGAAGCGGCACGTGTACATACTTGCATATGCAGTGCTGCCAGCCGGCCACTGCCTTCTTACCACCTGTGATGGTGCTGGAACAATTCTCTTATAAGTGTCCATTTTTTCCTAGTGGGTTAGCTCTTTTTAGTGTATATAGTTGTTAAAATAGTTCTTAAAAGTAGTTAGCTAGATGTTAGCTTATTAGTCAGCAAGTTCTCAGGGTTAGGGCATGTCCCAGTCCCTGGGGTTCAAGCCATGCACTTTGTGCAACAAACCTATGCCACTAAGCAACCCACATCAGAGTTGCTTGAAGTGCCACACCTCCAAGAAGTACAAAATCTATAAGGACTTTTGCCTGAGAACTAAGAAGGATTGGGACGTTAGGCTTAAATCCCTTTCAGTGGATGCAGCACACCAACTGGCATTGAAAACACGATTGGACTCAGGATTGAGTACTACAGTGCTTTGGTAAGAAGCATCCCTCCAGTGTCAGAGTCAATCTGGCACCATTTGGCATCCCTGGTGCCACAGAAGCACCAGAAAAAAAAAACGTACTCTGGGAGGGAGCATTCCCTAGCACCAGAATCAGTTGAGAAAAGTTTGGGGAGGCTGGAGTCAACTCTGAAGGAGTGGGCATCCAGTCCAGCATCCATGCTGCTGTTGACTCCAGGGAGCTGCAGAGGCCTGCACAAGCTATTGGTCCTCTCCATGCTTGAGGCATTCCAGGTGATGATGGATACAATGGCCATGCAAGTGCTGCCTACCTCTCAGGAGAGTGGGCCTTCACTCTCAGGGATGAATACCCCGTCTGGGGTTCTGTCAAAGGGCAAGCCAGCACAGTGCCCCCCCATCAGCTGATTGCTACTTGCCAACTTCATGCCACTCGTTTGGTTCTTGGCACCAGTCTCTGGAACTGCTTTGAGAATCATAGAGTCATAGGGTTGGAAGGGGCCTCATGAGGTCATCTAGTCCAACTGTCTGCTAAAAGCAGGACCAACCCCACTAAATCATCCCAGCCAGGGTTTTGTCTAACCGGGCCTTAAATGTTTTCAAAGATGCAGATTCCCACCTCCCTAGATAACCCATTCCAATGCTTCGCTACCCTCTTAGTGAGAGAGTTTTTCTTAATATCCAATCTTGACTGCCACAGCTGCTGCTTGAAACCATTGCTCCTTGTTCTGTCCCCTATTACTATGGAGAACAGCTTAGCTCCCTCCTCTTTAGAGCGCCCCTTCAAGTAGTTGAAGGTTGCTATCAAATCCCCCCCCCCCCCAGTCTGTTCTTCTCCAGACTAAATAAACCTAGTTCCTTCAGTCTCTCCTCATAAGTCATGTGCTCCAACCTCTAATCATTTTCGTTGCCCTCCGCTGGACTCTTTCTAATTTGTCCACATCCTTTCTGTAGTGTGGAGCCCAAAACTGGACACAGGGTTCCAGATGCGGCCTCACCAGTGCCAAATAGAGGGGAATAATCACTTCCTTCGATCAGCTGGCAACACTCTTACTGGTGCAACCCAATATGTCATCAGCCTTTTTGGCAACAGGAGCACATTATTGACTCATATCCAGCTTCCCATCCACCATAACCCCCAGGTCCTTTTCTGCAGTGCTGCTACTTAGCCGATTGATCCCCGACCTGTAGGAGTACATGGGATTTTTCCATCCTAAGTGTACGACTTTGAACTTGGCATTGTTGAACCCCATGAGATTTCTATTGGCCCAAAGCTCCAATTTGTCTAGGTCTCTCTGAATACTATCCAGGGGTTAAAGTAAATGGGAAAACACCGGAACGCAGTTCTGGGGCCCCCTATTTTTAGGCCAGTAGCATTCTGGTCCGCCTAAAAATAGAGGAACACATGGGAACACTGTGTTCTGGGGCCCTGCTAAAAATAGCATGAGCAGCTGGAATGCAGTGTTCCGTTGGCTCCACCTTAAACCCTGCTCCTCCTTAAGCCCAGCAAGCAGAGAGCTGCTGCAGGCTGGGAGTTGGTGAATCTCCCCCCTGCAGGGTAGAGGAACTTGTGGTCGGAAGCAGCTTCAAGCCAGTCAGGCAGCCTGCAAACAGCAGAGATAAGGTCTTTGGGGGAGGGAGCTGCTGGGGGGTTTGTGTGTGTCTGGGGGTGGCTCTGTGTACGTGTGTGTGTGTGCGTGCATGTGTGTTGCGGTGGCTGTGTGTGTGTCTGTGTATGTGTGTCTGGCAGTGGCTTTGTGCATGTGTGTCTGTGGCTGGGGATGGGTATTGAGGCAGGGGGTGGGTGCTAGGGATGGGTATTGGGGGGGTCCACCTGTGCTGGAGGGTTTCAGGGCCCACCAAATTATACTTTAACCACTGATCCTATCCCTGCCCTCCAGCGTGTTCCCCATTCTCCCCAGACTGGTGTCATCCATGAATTTACTGAGCATGCAATCTATCCCATCATCCAGATCATTAATGAAGATGTTGAATGGAACCAGCACTACGACTGACCTCTGAGATACTCACTAGTTACTGGTTTCCAACCAGACATTGAGCCACTGATCCTTATCTGCTGAGCCCAATGATCTAGCCAGCTTTCTATCCACCTTATGGTCCATTCATCCAAAGTATGCTTCCTTAGCTTGCTGACACGGATGCTCTGGGAAACTGTATCAAAAGCTTTCCTAAAGTTGAGGTATATCACATCGATGGCTATTTCCCACATCCACATATCCAGTCATCTCATCATAGAAGATGATCAGGTTGGTCAGACATAATTTGCTCTTGGTGAATCCATGTTGACTGTTCCTGATAACTCTATTTTCCTCCAAGTGTTTCAGAACAGATTCTTTGAGGACCTGTGCCATGATTTTTCCAGAGATGGAGATGAGGCTGATTGGTCTGTAGTTTCCTGGGTCCTCCTTTTTCCATTTCTTGAAAATAGGCACTATATTTGCCTTTTTCCAATCATTCGGGACCATCCATGTTCACCACAAGTTTTCAAAGCTAATGGCTAGCAGTTCTGCAATCACATCAGTCAACTCCCTCAGCACCCTTCAATGCAGTTCAGCTGGCCCCATAGACTTGTGCACATCCAGCTTCTCTAAGTGGTCCCTAACCTGACCTTCCATCACCGAGGGCAGCTCTCCTTCTCTCTGTTCTGTGTTACCCAGTGTAGTAGCCTGGGAGTGGACCCCGCCTGTGAAAACTGAAGTGAAAAAAGCATTGAGTACTTCAGCCTTTTCCGCATCATCCACCACAAGGATATCTGGCCCCTTCAGTAAGGAACCTACACCATTGAGCATGCTCCATTTTCCAGAGGTGAGGCACCAGCTCCTGGATTATTGGCACTGATTCATCAAGCCTTGGTGTCAGTCTTTGGAACCCTGTAACTCTCAGAACCCTCAGCATCACAAGTCCCTGCTATGCAGCAGGTTACTGGAGCCCCAGCACCATGCAAGCCCCTATGGGAAACTAAGGACAAGACGCAGTGCAGGCATAGCCAGCACTTCAGCCCTCAGCACTGCTTCCCAGTGCTGGAGCTCCGACATACTGAAATGAGGTAATATACGGTGGTGGCCACCGCCAACATCCTCAGTTAGTAGAAGAGGTCATTGTTCCCCCAAAACTGCAGACTATAAAGCCCCCTGCAGTCTTCCCCAGGCCACCACAAATGAGAGGGTGGCTCCAAGGCTAATGATATGGGCCTGGCAGTATTGGAACCCCTGGAGTTCCCTCATTTTGCAGTCATATCTGATTTCATCTGGAGGAACTTCAGTGTTGCACTTGTCAAAAACCCAATTGCAGCGTTGACCTTAGATGTTGACTCAGAACATAGGAGTTGCTCCTGGCAAGCCCATTGCTGACAGCCTCAACCAGGGAAGATACTTTAGCTGCTCCCTGGCCTCCTCCTCATCCTCACCTGATAAGGGAGTAGCAGGTCCTTCTCATGCTGCGCTACTGGAAGAATACAGGTCACACCAGGAGCTGTTAAAGTGGGTAGCGACTAACTACTATTCTCCTCAAAATAGAGCAACATGAAGATCCAATTGATGTATACAGTGACATAATTAAGTCAATGTAAGCTGCCTTATTTTGAGTTAACATGTCTGTGTAGTGTAGATCAGCCCTATAATTATTTGTTTCTCGTGGTGTGAAACAGTCTCTGGTGGTTTGGGTCTGGTTGCCTGAGTGCCATGAACCTACAGTTATATACATGTAAATTTTGAAGGAACTATCTGTTGCTTTGTCTATAGGTGTGGAAGCAGGTTAGTAGACTGTGTGGGTTGGTGATGGCAGCAAATCCATGGCTGTGTACCTTTCTTATTTTGTTACTTTCATATATCCCTGTTCTCCCAATAAACTAGACTAGTAGCCTAACAACCTTCCAGGGTGGCTCACATCCTGAGGCTGGGAAATGAATATAATAATCTTATCCTCTAAACCAGTGGTTCCAATGAGAGGTACATGTACCTGGGTATGTAGAGGCCTTCAAGGGGGTACATCAGTTCATCTAGGTATTTACCTAATTTTACAATAGGTAACATAAAAAGTAGTAGCAAAACCAGTACAAACTAATATTTCACACAGATGATGATTTGTTTCTACTGCACTATATGCTGTGCACTGAAATATAAGTACAATATTTATATTCCAGTTGATTTATGATTATATGGTAAAAATGAGAAAGTAAGCAATATTTCAGTAATAGTGTGCTGTGACACTTCTGTATTTTTATGCCTGACTTTGTAAGCAATTGGTGTTTTTGGGAGGTGAAATTTGGGGGTATGCAAAACAAATCAGATTCCTGAAAGGAATATAGTAGTCTGGGAATGTTGAGCGTCACAGCTCTAGACACCCACTAATTTCTTTTTGTTTATGTTTTTTAGAGGAAAGAAAAAAATTAACTAAATTCTGTGAATTGTGTTATACAGGTGTTCAGATTAGAGATGATCTCAATGATCATCCATGATTCTTTAAATGAGAAAAGATAATACTTAACTGCAAATTGCTATGCATACTGTGCATACTCAAGTATGAGTTATAAAAGTTCTTTTAAAAATACATTCGTGAAAGTTTAGTCCATAAATCCAATTACATATACTACAGGATTAATTTGTTAATACATTTTTTGTATTTTAAAACATGGTGATCAAATTTAGGTATGAACTTTGTAACTCTGCACTCAAAGCTTCAGGTTATAACGGCGCAACTGAGAGCGGAATTTAGCTTAGTAATGTTAGCTAAATTATTATGTTATATTTGATCCCTGGTTTTTTCAGGTGTGTTTCCTAATGCTACTATTAAGGTTGTAGGCCTGTGATTTCTCTGCATCATCTGTAGTAATTCTACTGTTCCAAAAATGGTTTCAGATATAAACTCTAAGATGAATGTTCCCCATGTTTCTCTTACAACTTCTGAGTATTGGGAGGGATTTTATCCCCCCTTGGAATATTGTGTCTCTTAATTCTTGTTCTAGACTGATCCCATCCTCTTTCAATATTTCATCTTTTTTCCCAAAAGGAATTCATCTGGGATTGTTTTTCATTCTTCTTTGCAAATTCATGAGGGGAAAAAACCCTGGTATTTTTAGCTATATTTACCTCCTCTCTCAGCAGACCTATGTGTTTGTCTAGGGCAGGCTTTCTCAGGAATGGGTTCTGTGATGTTGAGTGGGAAATGCGGAAACTTTTGTGCATCTAGGGAGTGTTTCAGTGTTGACACGTCAAAGAGAAATTTTTTGTAAAGGGGTATTAAGGATTGAATTGCTAGTGTTTAGACTATCAGCTTCATTCCCTAAATGTATACAGTCTTCATCTGTATTTGATTTTATATAATTTGTAAGTGGCTCATTTTTAACTTTCGTTATTCTCTTAATCATTACCATTGCCTCTTCCTTGTTCTATTGGTATTGGCTTATGTATAGCTAAAGCATGCTTATTTATTGCTACATACTCATGTGACCATTGTATGGATTTGTATTTCTTTCAATTTCTCCACTGGGCTTTCCCTCCATTGCATTATCCCATGTGATTTATTTCCAGCTCTTCATATCCCACATTTTTCCAACATGTACTCTTGATTTTAGCTTTTGTGTGTGTGTGAGTGTGAGAGAGATGTGGCCACTGCATCAAGATGAAACATTTAATTCTTCAACTTGCATTCACAGAAAAATTAGAGTCATTGTTCTTTTCCATTTTATGAAAATTAGGGCTCTGATTCAGGATAGAACTTGGGCATGGGGCTTAAAATTAAGTTTTCCTTTACAGAAATACTTTCCTGAATCAAGGCCGAGCTGCTGCCATAAGATTCATGGCAAGTTGCTAGTACAGTCTTTGGTAAGGTAAACATTGAGGGGCTCTGGCTTAGCTGTTCAAGTGAAGATCTGTATATCCCCTCCATAAAACAAATACTAGTCTTTATATCTTGGGGCTTGTTTTAAACAAGCACTAATGGGTGTACTGCATCTTTATGTCAAATCCAAAGCTTCATTAACAATGAGTAAATTTAACTTTGAACTTTCTCATCTTTGTTGGGCTAAGCTTTATATTTAATGACAATTACATAACCTATTATTTTATCTTAAAAGTTGCTATACAATAATGACTAGTTTAGCCTATTTCTTCCACTCCTTATATTTAGAACACCTTCCCAGTTAATTTTGGCCAATTCACCACTCTGTATTTCATTCCAGCTATAAAATACAGAATTGTGTTGTGTTGTATTGTATTGTTTTGTAGTTCACCTACACCTCTACCTACTAGAGCTTTTTGATTGCACTTTTAGTGGGGCAGGATCTCTGTTTGTTTATTTTTGATTGGCATATTTTACTGTTGTGTTAAGCCATGTAAATCTATTGTGACACATACATCTTATGCTTTTGCTATGTACTACAGTTCTTACTCGGGTTCAAATTCCAATCAAGTCAGTACAACCTGAATAGTTTATGAATTTATCAGGAACTAAAAATGTCTAAATAAATAAGACTTGTGCAGTATAGAGTGAAAATATAAGAGTATAATAAAAACAAACTTAATGAAAATATGTATTTTATTTGCAAAATATAAATAATTGTTGAGCCAGAAAAGTCAAGAGTACTGTGGTTTAATATGCCATCACTATTTCACATGTCATTAAAAATAAATTAAAATTTGAAGAATGCTTTTGTATTAATCTTCTTTGCTTGTCATGAAGTGTATAATACAGTATTTAATTTGCTTTTTTTTTTTCAGCATATTCTATTAGCATTAAAGTTTGTCATGGCATTTGTGATTCCTGATAAACCATGGAATATCCAATTAAAACTGGCCAAATTGGAATTCGAATCGCTAGAAGCTCTCAAACAGCAGGTATGAGCACCTCATTTGGGGGGAAAAATGTGTTAGCATGGGTACACAAAAAGAAAGGTAAATTATAGAAATTGTGAGTACTATTCTCCTGTCTCACTTGCATGCTATTAGATATTAGTACCTGAAGGGAACAGTATCAATCTTAAATGCAAAATAATTTTGAAATTGTTTTTTTTTTAAAAATCCACTATTGATGCAAAAGCTTTCAGTGATTTTATCACTGATCCTTTCAAGTAAAACAATTTTTCCTTGGAATTTAACTATGTTTCTGCATTTACAACCAAGATACAGAAATATTTATCAGAAACAAAAGAAAATACCTGTCTATAAATGTGAAATTGACTAGTATATATTAATTGGTCACACTGATTGAAAAACAGAGTATTAATGCTGAAAAGCAAATTTAATTTTAAAAAGTACTTTAAATTCTAATAATTTCCATTGATATAAGTAACATGGGGATCAAAATTTGTTAACCTGACAACGTCCATTAATTTGCCTTGAGTTTGCAAGTTTAAAAGGGAGTATCTTTCATTTTTTAAAAAAAAACCCTCACTCTCTTTTTATAATGGTACTTATTTTCCATTGTAAAAAGTTTTCAGATTTGCAGTTGAAGATCTCTCCAAAAGAGATGGTGTTCATTGTTAGTCAGTGAATGCTGAAATCACATGTAAATAAAGACTGGCAACTCTATGGATTGTTGTTATTACTGTAAGCACAGTTAGCATGGATTGTTTTAGATAATCATTTCAATATATGTTTTGGGGCAAGATTGCCAAAGAATTATGTGAACAGGGTAAAGCATGTTAAATTTTATTACTACAATTTTAGTTTAATTTAGGTGTAATATACATTTCAGCTATAAGTAACAAGTATGCCTTAGAAAACAATGAGCCAGATTTTTGTATTGCGAATGTATATAAGGAGATGGCAGTAGAAATCAAAACTGAAAGTAGATAGCATGGAGTAACTTCAGGTAGTGGGAAGAGATCTCTCAGGTGGAGCATGGCTGCACAGCTACTCACTACAAAGAAAAATAGATCATGTCGGAAATGCATAACTTAATGGAAAGAGAAATAGCTGTGCAAGGGAAGACTTGAGTTGGGCGTCCATAGATTCAAAAAAAATTTTGAGTTTGAGGATATTTACTTGAATGATTCCATGACAGAAAGCAGACTTCCAGGGAAAGGAATAGCAAATATCATAAATAAATGGTTAAAATGTGAGGGTTCTGATAACAGTAAGCAATACGCACATAGCTCTGTTTACTCTAAATTAATGTTGCATAAAATCATTTATGAAAATAACATTTTCTTTGTTTTATTTGCCTTATTTATGAACATAAGAATCTCCACTTTAATTTTCCTAGTAATGAATATGCAAAAAGTATTTCAAATATTAATCCTCCATAAAATAGGAGTTTGGGGCCGATGTGTCCTCAGTCACTAGAAGGTTGCATGATGAATTTTAGGGGTTTTCATATGAATATTTTCATTGTGGGAGCGGGTTCTCATCTCTTAGTTTCTGGCTTTTTTTTTTTTTAGAGGTCTGGTTGAAATCATGGCCAATTAAAGCCAATGGAGAGTTTTACCATTGACCTAGTGGAGCCAGAATTTCATTCCTCATCTTCTGTCAGACTTAAAGAGTAGGATTTAAAGCAAAAGTGAGTGAGACAAACCCTTGCTTAGTTGTGTTTTCTGTCCCATGAACATGATACTTTTTCACAGAAACAAACACAAAACTAACCTAAACACTGCAAAAATATACCCAAAACCAACAGTGGGAGAGCTGCCAAAGTTTCTGAGTTTAAAACTCAGAAATCTCATTCAGCCATAGTTCACACTCTCTCATCTTTCTTTCCTGCCACTTCCAAGTCCTTAGACAGCATTTCATATAGCAGAAATGAACTGAAGTGTACTCGGACTGCAGCACCAAATATTCAGATCAACAGAATATTGTGCACATTGTCCCAATGCCCACTACTTATTGGCAGAGACTATATACTTAGTGTATCCAGGTACAGATTAATAATCTTCCTGACTCTATGTTGGAAAACACATTTTAAAAAAAAATCTTCTGTGATATGTGGCAAAATGTTCCTTTCATTTTAGTCAAACTGGCTTCTGAAACATAACATTGCCATTGCTATTAACAACACATTGGCGTATATGATGTGTGTCCCTATCCAGGTCAAGGCATTCTTCTCAGTAAAGCTGTTAAAAATAAAATCCAAAGTAAGACTGAATTGAAAGCTCTACAGTTTAGTTGTGCAGTTCTCTATGGAGCTGACAGTGGTCTTACATATCTTCTGTTTAACATTTTAAAGAGCAGGACTGCAGGTTTATTTTAGTTGCTCCTTTTCCCTATTTTCATTTTGTAGACAGGCAGAACTAGGTCATCCACTGCAGCTTTAAGCACAAATGAATGAAGCCACCTTTGGATAGAATATGCCAGTTGGAATCTACTCAGTCTGCTTCAATATGAATGTATTTGTCAGCAGTTAAGAATTAAACTTTTACCTCACATCTGTGAATTAATTACCATACCTGAGCTCTATGTATTCAGGCTTTGTTTATTAATCCTACTAAGAAATGGACATTCTGCATTTCAGTCAAAACTCCCTCTCCCTACCCCTCCCAGTTCTTCTCAATCTCCATCTTCTTACAGAATAGAGAAGAAGTCCTTGCTGGTTTTAGGATACCTATTATATGCAAAAATTACCACCATAGCCTTTTCAGATTTTCCTTGATTGATTCCATGTTACGTCTTTCGTAGTTCAGACACCTCATGTATTAAGTGGTGTACTGAAATGGAATGATCTCATATAGAGACTTACTTTTATTCTTTACTGTCACATTAAAACAGCTTTGGTTTTCTGAAAGTCAGCTGATAAAATATCTTCACTTCAAAATAATTTACTGGCAACATGAGAAGATACTGAGACATTTATTTTTTAAAAATGTTTTCAAGTTCTTTTAGCTTCAAATATTCAAGATTGTCATAGATTAATCTTCTGGCCATAAATGTCATCTCATTACTTTAACTCATTTTACTTTGAAATTGAATTCTCTAACAAAGAATTTTATACTGTTGTGATAAGTCCACATAAAATCCCTCTTCAGACTGCTGTCACAATTCTCTAACCCGCATTTATTTTAATGCATGAAGCGCTAAAATAGGGGTCTTTTTTTCCATGTTTACAGAAGCTCCTGATTGAGGAATAGCTTTGGAACTTTTGTTCCCTTGGGACAAAAGATACTAGTTGTACATCATTGCAAAGTATAGCTTGTCTGGATGTGGAGGAAGGTTCCAACTCTTCTGTGTTGAGGCTCATTTGCTGGCTGGCTGAGTACCTACTTGACAGAGGTTTAACGGAATATAGCGTCCCATGTTCCTTGCTGGAAGTGGTGTTCCAAAGGTATCCAGCAATGAAGACAGACTTGAAATGGTGTGTTCTATTTTGTTACATGGCCATAATCTCTATGTATTAACTTAAAAAAGGATAAAAACTGCAATGAAGTATGGATTGAGGGAAAAATCAGTGAAGAGAGCTTCCTTCTTGAATTTTCTCCCTTATAAGACTCTTCACTAGATAATAAGGAAAGGCAGTTAGTGCATTTAATATAAAATGTATTGAAAGTCTGATAGAAACACTCTGACGCTGGGAGTAAACACAACTGTGAAATAGTCTGTACTCTGTTCCATTGAAATCAACAGACTTTCAGAGTATGTGAGGTATGTCCATTAGCACAGGAAGGTTCATGTTTACTGAACGCGTGTATGTAACTGGCACATTCAACAGCAGAGCTACTGTTAGCAAGCTGTTGCCACCTATACTAGACATGGATAATAAGTAGAGTTTAGTTGAGGATGAGGAGAACATGAAAGATGCTGGAGGAAAGGATAAAGGGAGGGCAGAATTGCTCTTTGTTTTGTTTCTCTATCAATTATATAGAATTGCTATGCACACTGCTTTGGCACCTGATATTGGCATCTATTGTGTTTTGTTACATTAGAAAACTGCCATGTTATTCTGTAGCCAAATTACTTATAAATCTAAGTATTGCTCATAACTAGCATCTGATCTCAGTATACTTCTGGTACCAACTCACATTAGTATGCATTGAAGTTAAGCTTGTGGGGGATGTTACATATGAGTGAGCATTTCCTTATGGTGAATTATTGTCTTAGATGCTGCAAACACTCATGCTGATATTGGAGTACTCTGCCAAAAATCTAGTTTCCTGATACAGGCAAATGGTGATTATGTAATTAAAGCACAAACCCACACATGGTGTTGAAATAAAATGATTATTAATTATTTTGTCTCTCAAATATTTTAAAGGCAGAGTCCAAACCTGTGTAAATTTAACCTGAAAAATAGTTTCTCCCTAGTGAGTAATCTGTTGCCCCCAGACATCTTTTAATATTAAGATTTGTGTGTTTGTTACCAGAAAGTATATAATGCTAATAAAATGTAGTAGATTTTCATAACATAATTTTGTAAATATATTTTCAGTAAGTATCGCTCATGGAAGTGAGAGATTTATAACCAGTCATAGGGGAAACAGGCTGGGTTCAAACTTACTCAGTTCTGCCAGTATACCTTAATGTATAGCAGTCTAGATGTCAGATAGATAGGCCTTTCTGAACTGATCAATGTAAAAATATTGGAGAAACCACCCTAAATGACTAACCAGGGGAAACAGAGAGGGGACAGGGACAACACCCCAAAATGAATTGTGGACTATATTCATTAGCCTATATAGCATCTTCTGTACTGTCAGTTTCATGACTCTCTATTTGAGATGATAACTGAAAAAGTGAGATGACACCAAGTCTATGTGGTATGGAGGTAAATTTACCTTTTTTATGAGCAAATGGTTAAAGCTAAGACCATAAATATGGAATTTCAAATATTTATGAATGTTATGTGATTGCGATGAATTATATGCTGCTAACTGGGAAGAAGACGACTCTTTAGACAATTTGGTTTTGTTTTTTAAACAACCCATTTCCCTTTTTCTCATTGTTGGCAAAGCTAAATTTGTTTCTGATGTCACATAGTGCGACAGCAGCTAGCCATTTCTGCTTACCTCTCTTACCTTTCGCAGCTTCTGACCTAGAATGTAATCTGGCAAAAGTCAAAACTCTCCTCCTTGTGTTACTTCAACACCCCAGAGCATTGGTAATATATCCACAAGGAAATGTGAAATGAGAGGAGTAAGACTCAGTTAAAATTATGCATAAACCTAAGCACTCTGCAGTTACAGCAGACTTTGTAGGTTCAGAATCCATGGGGATGTCCAGTTACATTTTAACTGTCTTGAATACAGCTGGGAGAAAATTTTCCATTTCACATGAAAATGGTGCACTTTACTTCTATTTTCATGTCACCCAATTTTAATAGGTATTTTATTTGAGAGAGCCTGAGTTTTTATAAAAAAATTAGTATTTTACTAACTTTTTCCAAAATAACCCATCTGGCTCATTTTGTATGCTGCTTCCTTGGTTTTCATACTCCTGGCAGATTCTTCTTCAGAAACAGCAAGATGATTTGCAGCAGGAGTTCTGAAAAAAGACAGATGCTGTAAAAAGGGGGAATAATGTTAGCCTAGTAGAACTCAGATTCCTCATCCCTTTATGTAAACTAGCTCCTATAATCTCTGGTGCCACTTAAGTTGTTTTCTAATTCAGCCACCCTAACAGAGCTAATGGGGAAGTCTAGGTCATTGTTACACTGTTGCTGATCCTTGTATAATAACTGAGTCTTTCCATATGTTGAAGAAGTAGGAGTGCACTGTCCACCTATTGTGATACCAAGAACTAGTATAGATGATGCAAAAGCAATCACTGTGGTTTTAACCATATTTAATGTAAACACAGATTCTGCCCACTGGCACTGCCTGAATTCGTATAATTTCTGTTGTAGAAGAGGTAACATTCTGGGATGTGTGTTCATTTCAGTAATGTTATACCTGTCAATACAACAATAATGGAATATCTTTTAACTGGTGTCATTGATGTGAAGTTCTACGGAATTCCATTGCCAAGTAACACAAAAAATAAACTGTGACAATATATTGTGAATATAACAGCATACTGTTCACTCTGAGTGCAAGCATTGCTTTATACACAGGGCCTACAGTGTAGCATGTTAGATTTGTTTTCAGTTGTCAAAAGAAATGCTAACAATTTGTTCAATTGGACTGAGGATCACATTCCTTACTGCAAATGTTTCTAAACTCTCACTGCTGATCACTTCTTAATGGTGGAATCCGCTTTTGGACCATCTCTGTTCCCACTCTCCAACATTCCAATTCCATACCTTCTTTGCTATATCTACAGAATCTGGTTATTAGAAAATAGTCATGTTAGGACATCTTAAAAAAAGATTAAAATAAGCTCTCTTTGGATGTTGATTGGTCATGTTCCCTCTTTACTATAATCCCTATTTTTTAACCTGTGTTGTTTATTTCTTCCCTCATTAATACAAATTCTCCACTCTTTTCCTGCAGTCACACTGAAGTAACCTGTTCAGTAACTTAGCAATTTAGTTAGTTCCCCCTATGTTTTTGCTGTTCCTTTGAAGTCGTACCAGTTGCAGATTTGATTGTTGTGGAATTTGCACTGGAGACAAATCTGCAACATAAGTGAACAGATGGACATGAAGTAGTGTGGTGCAGTGAAGGTGGTTTTGTTTGTTTGTTTGTTTTTTTTTTTTAAGTGTGGTGGGTTGAAAAAAAAATCCAGAAGCCCTAAGGGTCATCATGTCTGTTAAGCTAACTGCAGTCATCGCTGACATACACATCTCCACTGTTGACACAAACAAGTTTGTAGACCCCCCTGCTGTTCCATAGATCAGTTAACAAGCCACTGTCCTTTGTGAACAGAGAACTTTAGACATATTTTATGTCTGACAAAAACACCTTTACTTGGTCTTCTTAAATAGTGTACCAATAACTAGATTGATAACTATACTAAGTTTGTGTGACCTTCAGGAGTTTTGGATTTACAATAGACATTGTTACCAATACTTTGCAGGCAATGAAAGGTCACTTCGGTAATAACAGCAAAATGCTTCCTTCTATTTTAGAAGATTATAAAAATAAAATTTTAAATATTTAAATTATTCTTTGCTCTCTGGAACACAGAGTAAAACTAGTTATGAGATTTTCCTATCCTAGGAAATCTGAGTTCAAAAAAACGCACTGCCACCCTTTGACATTGAAGGAGACTGAGGAGTGCTAATGAACAGCAATGATTAAACATGCTTGCAATGTGAGATGCCCAACACTATTGGGATGTCATATTTTGTAGATACTGCATCATAAAATAGGAAGGTTTGATGTGATCCTAACTGAAATACTATAGTCAGTTTTGGGTACTGCTCTACTAATATATTATATATTGGTGGGGCTTCAAAAGAGAAGCGTTAGAAGAATTTTCCCATAATGATAAAAGGCTGTTGAAAACATTGGAAAGGGATCATTTAGGAAAGATAAAAGAATGATTCAAAATCCACAAAACCTGTCTTACAGTGAGGGATAGAAAAAGTTGAATATCGTTAACTTATCAGAGAGAGACCAAAGTAATGACTAGTTTATAAGTACCTATTTGGGGAGATGGTTTCTAGATGTATATAGCCCCTTAATATTGTCTAGCAAAAATACAATCAGACCCAGTGATAACAGCTGAAATGAGAGAAATTCAGGCTGGAAGTAAAGAGTAAATATTTTACACCGAGGTTAAAACCATTGGAACAACTTACTTAGGTATGTGGTAAAGAATTGAAGTCTTTATATCAACATTGAATGTATTTTTAAAAGATATGTTCTAGTTTGACTGAAATCTATGACTCTGATGTGGGAATTATTAAGTGAAATGCTAATTATGCAGGAGATGGTTATAATGGTCTCTTCCAGACTTAAAATCCAGAAAGAGTAAATGAACTAAACTTACATAATGTGCCAAAAATAATAAGGGGAATGTAATAACACTGTCTATAGATATTTGAAAGATATAGATATCAAGGATGGAAGAGATTATTTGGGATAACACAAGAAGGATAACTAGGAAATAATGAGATGAAAAAAAAGAGGGCATTTACAATGAATATCAGATTAATATGTAACATGAGAAAACACTACATTGGCAGGAAGATGGTTTAAATGACCTAATACAGTCTTGTCCATTTCTAATTTTTGTTATCCTACAAAAATGAATAGATTGGGAGTCTGATATTTAAATGTCTCACACCAAATCAGTAATATTGTTTTCTTGAAATGTTATGTATGTGTAGAAAAATCAAGCATTTGTTTCCTTGCAGAAACCTCATGACTTCAATTCCTTGTAAAGTGTTGCCAGTTTAAGATTGTAATATAAATACAGAATGGTTAGAGCTTTGCCTTACATATGAAGTTGTGACAAACACCTCTGTAATAATGCAGTACTATGCCAGATCTCTACACTCCATGCTGTCTGAATAGTAGATGCCATACTATACTATATCTTTGATTTGTACCTACTGTGTGTGTTTATTTTCCTAAAGGCCTCTTTCTATTCACAGCAGATAGTTTTTAAAGGCTCAGCTGATTATTAGCAGTTACTTTTCCCTGGGGTAGGTGTATTTAGAAGTGTATCTGTCTATTGGTGCATTTGTGAGTTTAATGTTTTTCAGCAAACATTCATCATGCTGCATAGTTTTGAGGGTAAATCAGTTGAATTAAAATAAACATTTCTAAGACTCTGGTTTAAAGCTCAAAGGCTCTTAGCTTTTTAGATCGAATTATATCACATCCTCTGATTAACTGTCCGCAAGCATGTTAGAACTACAGGTGAATGCCATTTTTTGTAAGGTCAGCTTCCATGCAGGAGTGTCGCTGGCGCTGGGCACCCAGGGCGCGTGCCCCGAATCCTGGCACCAGTGCCCTGGGTCTGGCCCCCCCCCCCGGTCTCCGGCCCAATTGGGCTGGAGATCTGGGGCCCAGCCTCCTGCAGCCACGGCAGCCCCGTCCCCAGCTGGGGATCCGGGGCCCAGCCACCCACGGCCGTGGCAGCCCCGTCCCCAGCTTGGGATCTGGGGCTCAGCCGCTCATGGCTGCGGAGGCCGCTCCTGGCCCTGGCCCCGTCCCTGGCCGGGGATGTGGGGCCCGGCCGCCTGCGGCCACTTCCTGACACGTCCCTGGCTGGGGATGTGGGGCCCAGCTGCCCATGGCAGCACGCGGCAGCTTCCAGCCCTGTCCCCAGTCAGGGGGTGGGGCCTGCGGGCCAGGGGCAGGGCCAGAGGCGAGGCCCCAGGTCCCTCCCCAGGGCAGCAACGCCTCTGCTTCCATGTTTCTGTTTTGTTACCAACATTAAACAGAAAACACCTAGTAGAATCATAGAATATTAGGACTGGAAGGGACCTCATGAGGTCAAGTATTTAAAGCCTAAGGTTCAGAAATAATCATAAGACATTTAAAATGTAATATTGAAACTTCTCCAGACTTTTCTTATGCTTGATCACTAGCTAACAATGTAGATCTTTTGTGGGACTCATAACTACAGTGATTTATGCTCTTTCTACTGTACTTACATCAGTGTAATGATACTGATGCAGAAATGAAAAATGCTTTGACACAACAAAATGCAATAGTCATTTAAGTGTTCTTTTTAAATTAAAAAAAATCAGTTTCTTTAGATATGGCATTCGTGGGAAACTATGTTCCTAAAAGGTGTTTTTTATGAGAGAGTAGGGGGAAAAATGCTATTTGTAAGATTCAAGGGAATAATTGTTATGGGGAAATGGCTTTAAAAATAAACAGTATATACTGTACAATTACATTATGGTCACTTTTTAAGTGCAAACAACATTACTTTGTTAAAAAATAATGTACCTGGTCAGTATCAGTGCATAAAACAAAGAGCACTAACTGAATTAAAGAGTATTTTTCTCAAAGTATTTTCAAAAACTGTACCTTAATTGTTGAAAATATTAATTACAAACAAAAGATTTCCCTCCATGCCCTTACCAAATACTTATTATCCACTTAGCTAAGTATTGTATTGTTAATAAATGAGAGGAAGAAACAATTGTGGAAAACAAGGATTTCTCTTAATGTTAGCAAATAGCTAAATAATAACAGTTCTGACACACTTAGTATCAACCAAATATGTTTTCACCTGGTTAGCGTGTTATTAGAATCCATCTCTGATTCCAGGCTGATGAGAAGGCTGAATTTGTTAAACCTAGAGGTACTTACAAACAAGAAGGCAAAGTGCACAGATATCTAGAAAAAAGAAAAATCATCAACATTCTGTCATTAACAAATGTGTCCCCATTAGTGTGATGATATCACATAATCCATGAGGCTGGTTTTTTTACATCTCATATCCCTGAGTTAAAGGGGGGAGAGAGAAGGAAGGAGGCAGTCTGATAGTGAAAAAATTGTGGGGATCGTTTGGCTGTCACAATATGTGAAAGTTATGTAACGTGTATAAGCATATTATATAAGTGTTTGCCAGTTCTACAATCCACCGGTTATTCTTTTAAAGCTATTTACAGTTAGAGTATTAAAGAATATTAGAGTAATTTACTGAAAAAAATGTGCCTAAATGATGTCTACAGTGGTAATAGCAGGAGCAATTTGAAGGAGTAATCATTCTTATGAATATATTAAAAATAACGGGTTGGTTTGTAATAAAGAACAAAATTGAATGCACATCAATAATTAATAGAAGCTCATTTTTTTATTCAGAGTAAATTTGAGTTTAAAAAGGGCAGATAACACTAAAGTTTATAGTATGTGTTTCAAATGATGTTATGTTGGGGTCACTGGAAGAAGGAAATTGTTCTTTATTTACAGTCTGATGCAGTATCCTTTCCCCCTCAATTTGGAATTGAATGAACAGCAGTTGAAGTTATGTTACCCCTCAGCTACTAAGCCATCATCTTCTCATAGAAGATTGTTCACAACAAGTCCCAAGCTAGCAGTGTCCTTCAGGGGTTCTTTTCCCAGGCTTATGCACACCTGCACCTGATCAACAGCGTCTTCCTCCTTTGTGTGATTGTTCACATTCATATTCCACAACAGATGTATGTGAACTCGAGTCAGAGACTTTTGCCAGCAGTACCACCAGGTGATGCATGTGTACCTGCTCTCAGGCAAATTTATAAAAGGAGAAAAACCTGTGCAGTAACTGTTGTTCTTTAAATGTGTTGTGCTCATGTACATTTTATGCACTTCCCTGCTACTTCAGACATTACATACAGTGGTGCGAAGAAAAAGAGAGGGAGATGATGACCATGCCCTTTTATGCGCTCACCTGAGACCATGAGGAGAGCAGGGGCATGAGCCACCTAGTGATACTGTTGGCAGAAATCTACAACTCAAGTGTACTGGGTACACATACCCCTGCAGTGAAATATATATGTGTACAACACATCTCAAAGGATAATAGATATTGTATAGGTAAATAGCAGTTTTCTCTTCCTTCCATTGAGGCCCCCCACACTACATGCCACAGCCAAGATGTCAACTCCTGCACTCCAGCTCCTACCAACTGTCATGGAATCCTCTGGCCTTTCATATTTGGTCCATTGTTGTATCCTTGCCCCTCTACAATCAGTAAGGTGGAGGCCAAATCCATTGAGCACATCTATGAGAGAATCTGACAGTTCTTGTCCACTTTTGTCTTGGGCCAGAAGAAAGTCAGTAAAATTCTCCCTTACCTTCTCTTCTTCAGAAGTCATATCAACATAATGAAGCACAAGAGACATCTGCTGTTAGTGACTCAGATCTGCAGTACAGTCAAGAATAACTACGAAATATTTTCCATTATTCACCTTTTCAATAATGTTTTTCTTGATTTACAATGCCGTCATTGAGATTAGCTCATTTTGAATATGATGTCCAAGATAATGGTTGTGGATTTCTTCATTTTTTGATGTTAGACATGTCCTTGCATCATTGGATTGAATTTAGCTATCTTCTTGATAATCCCAGAAAGTTGTCATTGTTATGTTCATGAAGCCTTGCATTTGTTCCACAAAATGCTGAGTTATAGTCAGCTAGGTGCTGCACAACTGCTATAATACATGTCAACTCTGATTGCCAATGTTTCTTCTCCTGGTTTATTTCTCTCTCTACATACTCCTCTACTGTCTTCACTACAGAGGGTCTTCTCTTTATTTCTGTCCATTTTGTTGCATTTTGAATATGCTTAGTAGATAATTCAGGAAATCATAATCTTTCATTGAGATGCTTCCAGTCATTGCCTTTCTTTACTAATTTGCATGATGTTTTTGAGGTGTACAATTTCTAGCACAAGAAAAAAAGCTACGTCAGCTTTGAGTACATCAGCCAATTTTTTTT
Organism: Podocnemis expansa; assembly: GCA_007922195.1. NCBI lineage: Eukaryota > Metazoa > Chordata > Testudines > Podocnemididae > Podocnemis > Podocnemis expansa. Next base: position 227,188 of record ML681964.1, on the reverse strand, counting down.
CAAACCTTTTTCCATTTGTCAAATTCCATCTGTATAAATCTTCTAAAAAGTGTTGACTCTCATTATTCTTTGGAAAAACATAGTCGCTACCAGTTATTTTTACAAGTCCTCTTTCTCCATTAAAATGTATATTATCTTGTAGCTGAGTAAATCTGGCCAATTTGCTGGATCATACATTTCTTCTTCAGTGGAAATAGTATTTCTGTTTCTCAAGGGTCTCTTAAATGCATTTCCATGGTGGGCCCCTAGTGACCTGCTCTCACATCTCTTTTCCATGAAGTACATATTACCAAAACTTTAGGTTGGAGGACAGGGGGAAATTCAGGCTCTCATCACTAGTTCAGCTTAAACAGGAATCCATAAAATAAGATGACTCTTATACCTCTGCTCAAGTTTCTACCTAAGATGGTTTCAGAATTTCATTTGGATCAGTTTTTTTGCCTCCCAGTTCTTCCTCAAGCCACACAAATTAAGGGGAAGCTAAACTACACACTTTTGATGGGATAAGGGAACTGTCATATTATCTTGATGGGAGAAAGCCCTTCAGGAACTCCCATGAATTGTGACCTTTGCAAACAGAGTTAAGAGATAAGCCATGTCTATTCTAAGGGGCTATGTCTACACTGGGGGGGCTCAGTTAAATTGACTTAAGAAGCTCAACTTAAAAGCAACCTTGTTAAGTCAATTTAGGGGCGTGACTACTCCGGTAGACATACCCTGGGACTAGGCTTGGGCACCGCCCCCTGCCCCACCCTGGGGTGCAATCCAGCCCTAGAGGCCTGATCCAGCTCTTGCCACTGCTGGCAGGTGGCTGGGAGCTGGAGCTGGCTGCCTGAGCCCCTTGCCACAAACAGCAAGGAGCTGGGAACCTGATCCAGGTGGGGGGGGCTGGGAGCTGGATTGGGTTCCCAGCCCCTTGCTGCCAGCAGCAGGAGCTAGCTCCCAGCCCCCGCTGCCTGTGGCAAGGAGCTCAGAGCTGGATCTACCCCCCAAGCCGGATTGGGGCTGAGCCCAGGCCCCGACCCTTCCTTCCCTCAAAAGTTGACTCATGCTTACGTTGACTTTCAGGGCAGGAGTTAAGTCAACTTAAGCAAGTGCTGAAGTCAACTTTAATAAATTCTTATTGGGTTCATGGAGTTCCTTAGTTTGGCTTAAGTCAGGTTAAGTCAACATAAGGCTCCAACACAGACATACCCAGGGTGTCTAAATAGATACCTAGCTATATAAGAGAGTTCTATCAATTAGCTAGGTTAGATCCAACTCTGCATATTGCCATCTACCAAGGCTCAAGCAACTTCTATACTTGGATAGAAGCATCCCTGTCTCAGAAGTCTACAGGGCAGCTATATGGGGGATTGGTCCACATTTTCATCTAGCCCTACTCCTTAGTGGAGGCTTCCGGGTCAGGTGCCCACTTGGGTAGAGCTATTCTGCAATTCTTGTTTAAATGAAACTCCTAGCACCCACCTTCAAACCCAAAGGTAACTGCTTGCTAATCACCTTCTATGTGGACAACTGGAAGGGAAAGAACAGACATTACAGTAACTGATTCTTGAGATGTTTTGTCCACATGAATCCCATGACTCATCCTGCTTCTGTAGTTCTATAGCTCTGTAATTCTGTGTCTGCAACAAAAATGAGAGGCAGGAGAGCCTGTTCCACCCTTTACACTCTAAGGTGGGGGGCACCAGAGTATCCAAGTTGCAGTGTTGCCGCAGTGAACACTGCTGACCAAAAGAATCCAATCTCATGCTTATGGGGACAATGTGAAGAGAATAACTTTAGAAGAACCACATATACTGTAAGGTAAGTAACCATTCTTTCATGTGCAACTTCTGTGTAAACAACAGGCAGGGAATTAACTTATTTATGCCTGTGTAGCAGTCAAGCTAGAAGGTTTTCTTTGACTGAAGACAAATAAAGTTAATGACTATAAATTAATCCCCAAGAGATTTGGTTTTTTTTTTTTCATGAATTCACTCTAGTTAACTATAGTTATTATTTATTTATTCATCCATCTTTCTAGAGGCTTATACTGGCAATCGTTTGTTTTTATTGCATTTTGTTAAATTTGTTGGGGGGGTTGTTTTGTTTTCTTTTGATTTTGCCCTCTTTTCTTTTTGGTGTGTTTCACTCTTGTAAATAACTTCTTATTGAATCAGATCTTTTCTATTTCTGTGTTCCTTCATTCTTGCTTATTTACTTAAATCCTAATAATTGTGACATCCATAGCAGAGATAATTTGGTTAAATGCAGTCAATTTCACAAATCTAATTTAGTAAATGTAGTGTTCATCTGATTTAAGTTTGTCTTGAATTCCGAACAGCCTGTGGACAATTTAAAATGGCCTTGTATTCCAAATATTTTGAAAACATCAGTTTATTTGTCATTATAATGGTTTATGGCTCTATACACAATGGCAATGGAATTTATCCAGGAAAAGCAGCAGTCTAAAAAAGTCATTTAAGTGTCCATGCAAACCCCTATTCTACTAGACAGTTCATTTACATTGATTTTATTGGGACCAGAACAAAAATCTAAAGAGGGGTTGAATTTATTCTGAATTGTTCTGTGCCATTATTACAATATTCTCCATTTGAACATAGACTCCTAGCAAACCAACTAGGTTACATTATATTTAATTTACCTTAATTATACCCACATTTCTGTTATAGCATTTAAAATGTTTGATTCTCAAGAACTTCATTGCAGTGAGAACAAACTGTGTGGTTTTATAGGAGAGCCTAACGCAAACAAAACCAAATGCTGGAAGCTTCTAAAAATGTAAGCCATCTAAGGTGAATGTGTGAAGGCAGAGGTTGCTGCATAGGGCTCAATGATAAGATATGCTTCGACTTGATTCTTAATCTTGCTAAATTTTGGATTGATACTGAAGTCATGCAGCACTGACACCTTTTCAGTTTAAAAAAACAAACAATCCCTGTTTTATATCAGTTGTACAGTTTAAATATAATGCCAATGCAAACCCACTTTTCTTCTAGAAACCATATCTGTTGTTTTAAAAACATGTTTATTTTCTACTTCACAAAACATACATATGCATCGGTGTGAGTATATGTGTGGATATATAATATTTTATGCCATTTTAAACTACTGTTTCTTTGGTGCTACTGAATCAGTTTGAATGTTGAACTAGTGATGATTTTGGTGGTAATTGTTAGTAGATTTCATAAAGAAAAGTTGTCTGGAGTTTTATCAAGATCTGTAGAAGAAGAGAGCTGGTGTAGACTTCTCATATTGTACTTTTATGCATTTATCATGTTAAACATTGTGTGCAAATCTTGATTGTGCTGAATTCTTATAAATTTCAAATAATTTGTGGAAATGTAGGTAGTACTGTTTTTTCTTTCTTTGGTTACATAGTGCAGTGGTTCCCAACCAGTGTGCCCAACACCCAAAGTGTGCTGTGAGAATCTGGGAGAGCTAGAGTTAGAGCTCACTCCCTGCTCAGCTCAACTATGTGGACTGTGCAGGGCTGGGAAAAAGCATTGGCAGCTTTTGGGGTAGGTGAAGCATGCAGCCGCCTAGGGCCCCAAGCAAGAAGGGTCCCCATCCTCAATTTGGTGGACAGAAATGAAAATATAGAAAAATATAGAAATTGTTCCCCTCTAGCAGGGCTAGTAGGGCTGACTGATTTGTTAATAACTGTCGTTAGAGATGTAGCTGAGACATCAAGACTTCAAAGAGAAACAGCTGAACTCAAATTAATATGCAAATTAAATTCTGTCAAAGCAGGACTTAATCGAGACTATGGGTTCTTTTCCCATTACAAAAGGTAATTTGACTTCAGGCTTCCCATGGTTTGAACCTCAAAACTGTTCTGAGTTGCTGTTACTGTATGACCTGATCCTATGTTTTACACCCCCTTGCATTTAGTTTCATTCCTTTCTGTAAGTTCACCCATCTTTGAAGCATCTGAGGAAGCGGGATCTTTTCCCACGAAAGCTCATACTAAAAATAAATCTGTTGGTCTTAAAGTGCCACACAAGTCCTTGTTGTTTTTTTACTGGACTAGACTAACACGGCTATCTCTTTTGATATTGACTGGAAGCCTAAGCAATTTTCACTCTTGGCATCTGTGCTTTGTCTGAATTGCAGATTTCACCATTATCTACCCGTCACCTTCACATTGACATGCTAAAAAAGCAGGAGCAAGCAATAGACAGCACAACTGCAGGAACTTTTCCCTTGGGCTGACCTTTTAATTCCTCAGTGTGGCCATTCATTCTGCCTTTTTTTAATTTTGTGAAATATTGCCTTTTCCTTTTCTTTTTTACCTGTTCTTTTACATTTTCCTTTGACTTTGTGACAATTTTTAGTTTGGCTTTGGTTAGATCAGTTTACCAGGTAGGTTCATATAGCCTGCTACATATAAATACAGTGCTGCCCTTAGACAATCATTACAGTTGTGTGTGATGTCTGTGCTATATCTTTTTTTTTGTAAGTAATTTTTCAGCTTCTTCTGTACTTACTATTTAATATTTTTGAGGTGGCAAGGGTCTTATAAACGTGAGTACTTCAGAGAATTTCACTGAAGTTTGGTGTTTTTCATTTATAGGTACACACTAGGAACCTATTTTTATTTATTATAATTATTTGTATTAAATATCTAGTGCACATAAACCCAACCCTATATGAAAAATTTGTAAGATTTGATTGCCAAAATTTTAAATGTGGTATTTGTTATTTTTGAGCCATCATTAATGTTACCACTTTTTGTTTATTAATTAATGCTCATACTTTAAAAATTTTTTTTAAATGTTCATTTTAACTTTGTAGTTCAGCATTAGCTCATTTATGTTAAGTGAATGATGATCAACTTACAAGCTTCATGATGGGAAGATCTTTAAAAATATCATACCCAAGAACAATTTACGAGTTCCTGAGGAATAGTCATATTAGTTCAGTTCAGCCCAAAAAAAAAAAAAAAAAAGGGGGGGGGGGGGGGGGGGGGGGGGGG
>ML681964.1:62685-222107 GCA_007922195.1 Podocnemis expansa | reverse complement strand
CCACAGGGAGGGTAGCAGTGGGGGCCAATAGTGAGCCCTTTGGGGGGCCCCACAAAGTAGTTTGTGGTGGGGAAACAGTTCCCAGCCTGTCAGCCAGCCTGCAAACAGCCAAGGTAAGGGCTCTGAGGGGGGCTGTTGTGGGGGGCAGGGGGTATGTGTGTAGCAGAGGTGGGTGGTGGTGAATGTGTAGCAGAGGATGTGTAGCTGGGGTTGTGGGGTGGCTGTTTGGTTGGAGGGGTGTAGCGGGGGGGGTTGTAGCTGGGTGCTGGAGGGATAGTTCTGGCCCCTGCAGTGATGGGAGGGACGGTCCATCACAGGCAGAAGGGGACTGGGGGAGGTGAGGACAGGACCCAGTGGGGTGGGAGGGAAGCAGCAGTGGCGTGAGGATTTGCCCTGGGTGGCAGCGAGGCACTGTGGAGAAGGGGGAAGTGGGTGCTGCGCCATGCTCCCCTGCCCTACCCTCCCACTCCCCAGGTTTCCCCTGCCCCCCTGCAATGCCACTCTTGTTCTCCCTTCCCCTCTCCTCTCTTGCCACCCTCATGCTACTCCCCACATGGCTGCCCTTGTCCTCTTTTGCCACCCCTGCCCAGGCATGGTGCTACCATTTCTGGCACCCCCCTGCAAGCAGAACAGGTGCCGGCGCCCCCCTGCAATGCTTACCAGATTTACTGGGTTGCACCGGCCCTGCCCCTGCCCTGCTCTGCTCCCCACACTCACTTCTGCCATAGCAAATGACTCCTGACCTCCCCTCTCTTGCCGTCCCTGCTCTGCTACCCCAACTACCCCACACAGCAGCATTTCCAAACGATTGTACCATGGTTCATAAATATTCATGTTATTTTGAGTTAATTTGAATATTCATGAGTTTTTTAATGGTGGTGTGCCTTGAAAAATTTGAAGGTATCAAGGTATGCCACAGCAGAGAAAAGGTTGGGAACCACTGTCATAGAGTCATAAAATGCAAGGACTGGAAGGGACCTCATGAGGTCATCTAGTCCAGCCCCCTGGTAGATACAGGACCAACCCCACTAAATCACCTCAGCTGGGTTTTGTCCAGCTGGGTCTTAAAAGTTTCCAAAGATGGAGATTGTACCACCTCCCTAGGTAATCCATACCAGTGCTTGATCACCCTCCTAGTGAGAAAGTTTTTCTTAATACACAACCTAGACCCACCTCACCTGCAACTTGAAACCATTCCTCCTTGTTCTGTCCTCTGTTACTACTGAGAAGAGCCTAGCTCCCTACTTTTTGGAGCGCCCCTTCAAGTAGTTCAAAGTTGCTATCAGATTCCCTCCCAGTCTTCTCTTCTGCAGATACAATGATGATATTTTCATCCTCTGCACAGACTGGTTGAACTCTCACAAAGATTTATACCACAACTTCAATAACCACCACACATCTATTAAATTATGTAGAATACTTCCACACTAGTCCAAGAAGTTGATGTGCCACAATCAGCTTCAATAATGGAACCCTATGGAAAACAATGTACAAAAGACCAACAGATCATGATTCCTACTTTCATAGTAACCACGCCAAGCACACCAAGAAATCTATTATGTACAGCCAAGCACTCAGATACCACAAAATATGCTCTGAGGAGAACATATATATTAACACACTTAAAACTTCACCAAACATGGACAGTCCATTTGAGAAGCAGATCACAACATAAGACAGGCCACCCACATACTTGAAGAGAATTTGCATCAAAACAGAAATAAAACCTCTATGACCACACATAATCATACTAGTAATTATACTACTCCACACTGGAACCATACAGGGTATCATCAGACTACCACCCATACTTGATGGGGACACCATCCTAAAAGAAATCTTTCCTAAACTCCCACTTCCGGCCGTCAGTCAATTCACCAGCTTCTCCAAGCTAATCATCAGAAGCAAGTTTCCCACCGACCGGGATGCATCAACTCAAAGTAGCACCAGACCCTGCCAAAATAATAGAGGAAAAGCCTGCAGATATATCTTTACTGCTGCTCACAACATACCTTTCAGATTCATGGATCCCACATGGACCTATCACAACATGTGATGGTACCTCATCCAGTGCATTAAGTGTTCCAATAACAATATGTGGGTGAAACCAAACAGTCACTGCACTGTCAAATGAAATCACTTGGAGTGTTTTTGTCTTTCATCATTTTCCAATCACCTGTGGGAAAACACTTTTCTTGAAGTGCTTACTCTATATCTGACTTTTCAGTCCTCATCCTCAAGTGAAACCTATACAGTACAACTATTTCAAAAGATGAGCTTGGAAGCTTAAATTTGTTACTCTTGTAGACACTACAAATTATTGACTGAACAGAAACACTGCCTTTTTTGCTTATTACAATAATCTATAACCTACTAACCCCCTCTTTTTGTTCTATGACTTTCTCAGGTTTCATCAGGCCACTCTATTGTTAATGGTCCCTTACAATATGTGCTAACTACTTATACTAAACAGGCTCTTCCATCTTGCATTTTATGTGATGCTGGGAGTTCCTTCCTGAGACCAGAAGCATTCTGCGTGGTTCAAAAACTTGTCTCTCTCTCACCAACAGAAGTTGGTGCAGTAAAAGATATTGCCTTACGTACCTTGTCTTGCTAGTATCCTGGGATTGACACATCTGCAACTACACCCCATCTAGATTTGCCAGTTGTTTTAAATCATTCAGCCCCAGGGGGCTGGACTCGATGATCTCATGAGGTCCCTTCCAACCCTATGATTCTATTCTGTTCTGTTCTGTTCCATTCTATTCTATTCTAACATTCAGTGAAGCAGCATGAGGTAGTGATGATGATATTCTTCAGTGGGCTTAGAAAATATAGATGATGATATTCTTCAATGGGCTTAGGAAAACCTTTGTTATTGGATAGATTATCAGCAAATTAAAAAGCAGCTAGACAAATAATGCAGGTAATCATGAATTAAATAATAATCCCCTGGGACAACTTATTTTGGGTTAGACTCAGAAAGACTTGTCCGTTTTTAACTGGACTTGTTCAGGAATTTAAAGAAGACACTTGCAGTTTATAAAAGGTGTTCAGTTTTCACGACCCTTTTCCAACTTTCTGATTGCAGTGCTCTTTGCTATCTTTGAAATTTTGAAGCCCAAACCAGACCCAACAGTATTGATTGAATTTTTTTCTAACCTGATCTGAACCATAACCTGTATGAGGACTGCCACCTCATCTGTGGGGCTTTACTTCACACCCCCATTGCTTCTCACACCCATGTGTGTGATCCATCTTCAGCTGCTTCCTGCCCATATAATTGGCTCAGCACCAGCTACGTGGTCTGATCCTGCCATCCACCACTGACTTGCTGCACTGTGTATGCTTCAGAGTGAAGGGTGCTGTGACTCATCAGCACACTCACTCCACAGTCTAAAACTTAGACGGTCCTCATGCAAGCCCTGTCCACCGCACCCTCAGTGGGTGCCAGGAGTGGGACCAGGCCTCTGGTTTGAGGCCAGAACCACTTTCTGCTTTTGCTGACAGGTGGCCTCAGGGTTCCAGCTGGGATTGGCTCTCAACCCTGCTGGCAGGTGGCTTCCAGCTCCGGGGTTAGAGCTGGAAGTGGGCGAGCTGACCCTCCCCATTCCTCTCCAGCCCTGTCCAGGAGGGGGCAGGGGCAGGGTCAGCAGGGGCCAGGAGAGCCGGCGCTGCGGATTCTTTCTTCCTGCTGGCCCCAGCGGGGAAGTGCGGCCAGCGGGGAAGCGCTGCTGCAGCACACAACTCCTTGCACCCAGCCACGCAGTGCTGGGAGGCGCGGGGCCAGTAGTGGAGCCTGAGCAGTGCCATGTGCCGCTCAGTCTCAGCTCCCATGCCATTTTTGGCACAAGTGCCAGGGGTTGCTAACCCCTAGTCTATACGGTGTGAAACAAACAAGGAGCCCTGGAACACTCTTAAAGACTAACACATTTACTTACCACACGAGCTTCTGTGGGGAAAAAAATCCCACTTCGTCAGACACTTGAAGATGAGGAACTTACAGAATGGGAGGAAAATATGTGCAGGGAAGTATAAGTCATAGGATCAGGTCAGACTGTGACAGCAAATCAATGCAGTAGTTTGGATTCAAACACTAGGGAACATTATATAGAGCAAGATGAGGTCAGATCACCTGCTGTAATGAGAAAAAAATCCAAAGTGATTATTTAGCTCTCAAACAACACTGTCAGATTTGCATATGAATTCCAGTTCCACAGTGTCACTTTGATGCCTTGAGTTGTTATTCATTTGCTTGAGCACAGCTATTAGCAAATCATTCAAATGTACTGAAATATGTACAGTATGAAGCAGCACTTGCTGGCCAGCAGGGGGTATGTAGCTGCTGCTGTGCTGATCCCATAAACAGGAAGTAATCAGAGCCTGCCTGAGATGATCAGGTTGTTTTCTGTCCTGACCCAACATTAGGCTGCAGAGCTCTTAGGAGAGCTGGAGAAACTGTAGTTCAGGACAGAAGTATCATCTTGATGCTTTGAAGGAACAGTTGGAGGGGAAGGAGAAAGGTAGCTGCAAAAAAATGAGGAAGTAATATAATAATGGAGTAATGCATTACTAATAAATGATATTATTGCACTGTGAAAATTTTAAAAGGAAGAATTTTAGTAGTACTTACAGTTTCAGCCCTTTTGTTGTTTTTTCTTCCCAGAGAAAGACAGGAGTATTGGTGAAACTAAAAAAGGAGAAGCAGAGTAATTGCTCTGCTTAAAAACTTAAAAACCTCAAACTTACAATTATGAACATTAATTGTTCATTTTATTATTTGTTGATCTTTTGTGATTTCATCATTTTTATTTTTATGATTGTTGCTTTTGTGTGCAAGTACAAGCAGGGCCCTGTGAATGTTCAAGCAGGGTCCTGGTCATGCAAACATTCAGGGCTGTAACTATGGCAGGGCCAACAGGGCACAGCCCCAGGAGGCCCAAAGTGGCTAAATAGAGCTGTGCTATTAAAGGGGCGGCTTTGCAGTTCCAGGTCTGAGCACCACTAATAGGAAGGGGCGTGTTCCAATCGGAATGTGCCCCGGATGACAAAACACCACATTACAGCTCTGCAAACATTCATGCACATTGCTGTGCATTATTACTACATGAGTAGTTCCACTGCTTTCAGAATAAAATTTATATTAGTATGTAAGTCTTAGAAGAATGGGGCCTTAGGTTCCAGTCCTCCAGTCGGATCCAGGTGGGAGGCCCCTGTGTCCCTCTGAAGTCCCATTGAAATTAGTGATGTTTCACCAAGTCTCAGGGGTCTGTCTGTGTATAGATCAGCTTGCAGAATCAAGGTGTTCAACAACACAAAAACAGTATAACAAAGCTCCATAAAACTCCCCAAATAATAGGGTTAGAAGTTGAATTGAATACAATGGTGCTACATCAGTTCAAACCACCTGAGTATCTGACCCACATGTAAATCTATCCATCTACCAAAATGAATGTATTTATATTTTTGAAAATAAGGAACAGAATTAGGTCTGGCACAATTAGCTTATTTGTGAATAACTTGTGACCTCTGAATAGGATCTAAATATTTAGAAAAGATGTAAGTATTTCCTATAACAAAATACTTTAAAAAGCAAGCAGAATGGAAGGTATGAAATGATACTTGCAACTTGACTAGTTTTTAAATGATTTTTAAAAAAAATAATTTTCTGGTAGAGTATCCTTTTAAAATAGTATATCCTGATTTTTTTTAAATTCTCTTTTATGTGAGTGTGTGTGCACGCACACACCAACGCACACACAAAAGCATGAATACTTCTGCTTCCCTGGTAATTATATCTAAGTCTTTTACCCAAGACCAGAAATATCACCAAAAATGACCGTATTCAACCTTCTCCCTAGGATTCAAGGATCCGTTGGAGCCACCTGAGAGAAAGGTACATAGGGGATGCATTGGTTTTACAGGGATCCCCTCAGTTAAATATATGTATAATACTTTACCATAGAGTGGCAAGAATCAGTAGTTTATTAGTCATGACAGGTAACAGTTAAGAAGTTATGTATCTATACTGGAAATTAGTTTCTTAAGCCTTGAAATTAAAAGCTGGTCACATGGAGGTGAGAGGCCTTGGGTGGACTCTTCAGGCGTGGAGCTGGAAGTACTTACTTCTTGGCACCTGATCAGGTGTGTATTGTACATTGTATGTATCACAATGGAGGCCATTTTGCATTACTGAGCCTAATGATAGTAGGAAAAGTGTGAAACCACATGAAAGAGAAGCTTGCAGAAAAAAACAAAAACAGGAATTGGGTATCCTATAATGAGGAAAGATAATGATTTTGTAGTTATTACTGAGGTACACCCTGAACCCTACATTGAGATGAACTGTGTTAGCATGTTCTGTTTTACGAGAAGAGATTCACAGCCAAATTGGCTGGAAAATGATGCAGACCTCAGACCGGAAAATATCTTGTTAAGTTTTGGATCTAGAATGCATGTTATTGTTTTATTTTACATGTAAGCATTAGCTTCCAGTCCTTTTATTTCCTACATCTGAAATCTCCGTACTTTTGTTCAATAAATCTTTACTTGCTTTGTTTATACACATATCTAAGTTCTGTGTGTTATGCAGAGTTGTGACCTAAAGTGCATCTGCTAAGCAGGGGGCTACTGCTCTGTGTGTCCAGTGAAGCATTGGCTGGCCCTACAGAAAGATGCTTACAGGGCTTGGGAGTTGAAACTCAGCTGTTGGTTTTTCACACCAGGGATAGGCTACACCTGCATAGATTTATGTGTTGTCAAAGGCTGGGGGAGTCAGAGAGCTGACTTCCAGTAGGCACAGACAAGACTTACTCAAGCTAAGGGCAGTTAGTAGTGAGGTGTCTCACAACCCTGAACACCCCTAGAAAGCTTTTTTTCCCTCTGTGCATGCATATGCCTGCTATCTCTTCATTTTCACTTTTAGTTTGTTATGTTGCCCTCAGTACCATAGTCAGAGGAAAGTGGAAGCAATTGACTGTTAACAAAGCAGTGAAATTAATTAGATACTTATTGTCCAGTGCACACTATAAATACACTGGAAAACAGAGGCAAGTATTTTCCCTCCAGTCCTTTCTGGTCTATTAATTTCTATGTATTATTTTTAGCTGTTGTGAATATGGACTCTTTAGCTGGAAATGTGATTTCCTTTAACTTAACCTTACAAGGTAATGTTGAGCAGCCTCTGGTAGCATAGCAACAATCATCTATCATCTTTAGAACATGGAAAGTTTTTAAATGGCAAGACAGCTTTCAGAGAATGTGTTACTATATTTAACATTTTAGGGCACATTTTAGAGAATGTGTTACTATGTTTAACATTTTAGGGTCATTCAAAAATATCTGGAGTTACAAAACTTTTAAAGCACTGACAATCTGCTGTTGTGCAACAGATCTTCAGTCAAACAAATATGAGTGAAACTCACTCCTAAGAAATGCAGCCAAAAAAAATAAAGATCTTTGCAAGTTTCTATGGCTATGTCTACACTTCCAAAATTAATTCAAAGTAGTTAATTTGAAATTACTTCAAATTTAAATTGAAGTTGTTATTTTGAATTAGCATTAATTCAAAGTTATTATTTCAAATTAAGAGTCAAGGGAAGACTCTCTAATTTGAAATAAAGTGGACTTTATTGATTCAAACTAGAGAGTCTTCACTAGACTCTCTAATTTGAAATATGGTGAGACAGGCAAAAGAATAGTCAAATTAGTTCGAATTAAGCCTGTTCCACGACTTAGAATGGCTTAATTCAAACTAATTACTTTAAACTAACCGTTATGTCAAAGTAAAATTTCAGATTAGTACTGTAGTTTCTTATTTTGAATTAAGGAATTGCTTAATTTGATATAATAAAATTCTTCCTTGGCCAGGGAATAAGTTATTTCGAATTAAGCTTTCTTAATTCAAAATAACTTGTAAGTGTAGACATACCCTATATGTCCTATTATGTTTTTACTTTATTATAATGATATTTTTTGGCAGCACAAGTAGTAATGTCTATAGTTAAGGATATCCAACACTTTTCCATTTTATCTAAAAAACAAGATATAACAGATAGATGGTCATGTGGAAGATGAGGTAACAAAAATAATCAAATGTTTTAGCACAGATTAGCTATATATAAGTAACAGTAGTCACCACTCGTTGCCTGCCTGCCTATTATTGTTTGACAGTTTTCTGTACTCATTACAGTGGAGGTGAGTTTTGAGGAGGGATTTCTTATGAGACAAATAGATGGGTGGGAAATTGAGACTGACTTTTTGGCAAACGCATAAATTGACTTCTCAGTAAAGATAATAAGACAGAATACTGCTAAATTATGGTCATCTTTGGAAGCTAGGACTGGAAGCGTGTGTTATATAAGTGGAACACAAGACAGCAGAGGCACTTAAAAGTAGGGTAATGGAGTCAAAGTAGCTAGCCATGAAGAAGATGTTAGAAACAGCATTTTAGCATGGACTAGTCAGGAAAGGGTTGCAGCCATCAAGGCCAGACATGAGATTTCAGTAAATCAAGTGCAAAATGATTTAAGGTTGGATCAAGGTTTACATTTACAAACAATTGTTTGGTTTGTTTTAATTTGGCAACATGCATTAATGAAATTAATTTAATTAAATCTGATTAAACCTTCTAACACATGTTGGAGTTTTGTCCCACTTATTTCAAAACAGAGCAACACATTTTGGAAAGAATGATCCAGAGATGCTGTTGTAGAGTTAGAATTTACTAAATAATGTAACTATTTGTGCAAATCTTTAGTGACCAAATTCTCAGCTTACTGTTTCTTGTTCACTGAAGGTACACTAACTTGAAAACTGTAATTCATTTAATTCTCTTTCTTCTATAAGGAGAAATTGATGTTCTTTTCATAATATGCACAAATACCTCTCCTCTTGGGAGCTGGCATCTCAATAATTTTGAAAGCCTCAGTGCTTTTTTACAATATAAAGACTAAAACTAAATGCAGCTTTCTCATCAAGATCTAAGTGATGAATTATACAAAAGTGTTCCGCTTTATTACTTTTTAGAAAAACTCAGACTGTGAAGTCTAGATCTTTAGCTGCTATAAATCAGCATAGCTCCATTAGATTCAATGGAACTGTGTTGATTTACCCCAAAAGAGGATCTGGCCTACAGTGTAATTTACATTTCATGTATGCTATCTCACATAACTTACTTTCAATACAAAGAAGAAAAAGCTGTGTTGTAAGAAGTTTGCAAAGTGAAGCATTCAAAAGTGAGGAAATGAAAAAGTTAAGGTTGTTGCTAAACTTTATTTCTGCTGCCTTTTGTTTATGCAGGACGATAGTTTTGAATTTCCTGATGTCATACTATTATTTCTGCAAGACCATTGCTTTCATGAACGCACAAATTGAATGAGGGGCAATGAGTGATGCTGCTGAATGAGTTCTGTTTATCTTTATCCTAAGTATTCAACAAAGGCCAAATCCATACCTTTTTTATTGCATGCATTCTAAACTTAGAGTGCTCTATATCACACAGAGATCTTATGTGCATGCTTTGTTTGACATGGTCTTATTAAGAATACACTGTCCATCTTGTGCATTGAGGATACAAATATAAACTTGAACTAGTGTTAAATTCTGCCTGAGACCACCATGGTGTTTGCAAATAAAATATGGCTTAAGGATCCACAAGACCTCTGTTTCATTCAGTTCTGGATCTACTTCATTCACTGTGGTCATTTATGTTGTACACAGAATGAGATAAGAATTCTGCAGAAAATATGTCATCATATAATTGAACACTTTGGGTGGGATTGTCAAAAGTTCCTAAGTGAGTTAGGCATCCAAATTTGCATTGAAAGTCAGTATGAATTAAAAATCTAATCCATTTTGGCTCATCTGAAAATCCCACACTCTGTCATGATACGTATATAAAGATAACTTTTTAAGGTTATTTTGGCATTTCCTGATTTTGAGTGCTTTACCTTGCATCCTTTATTCTTTTGCTGTCATTTTTTGTGTGGAATTTTTAAAAGAAAAATATTAAAATAGACATACTGTGATGTGGAAGAATTTGCTACAGAAATAGAATCCTGGCTCCTGGACAGAGACAAGGGCTCAGTACTAGTGCAGGAAGTGTAATTTAAGATTGCTGGGTTCTATCTGCCAAATACAGACTCCACAGATAAGCTTCAACCTCCTTTTACACAAAACATCATACTAATTGAGATTATTTTTAATTTGGTTAAGTATTTCTCCTTCATTTTAATCTGTGTGGTCCAGGTAGGAGGCATGTGAATGCCATCTACTAGAAGTCTAAACATTTAGTAGAACAATGAAAATCAATTCTCAAATGTAGCTGGGTGGGGAAGACAGAAAGCCAGCTTATATCATAAACTAAATGTAAGCAAATCTGATGCTCATGCCCGGACTAGTATAATCCATATTTCCATATATGTTATCCTCCTCATATGAGTATAAACTCAGAATCGGTGGAGTACAAGAGAGAAGATCTGTGTTAGGTAATCTAATCTGTCTTTTGACCAATGTGCAGTTGTTTTCCACAAGTTCCAAAGGGATAGCTGTGTTAGTCTAGTTCAGTGGTGGCCAAATTTAGGGAACTCGAGAGCCAGACAAGTTGATTATTAAACCTTCATGAGACGCACTGAGGCATATAGCCATGTACTTTTACTCCAAAATTACTAAGTTAAAATTCATTGCACACTTTAATTTTATCTTAAAAAGTGGGCAAATATTGATCCTACTGAAGTCAGATTCTAGTAGTTACTTAAGGCTACCATGAAAACTAGGCCTACAGTAAAAATGCCACTGCTTCCCCACCATCCCTGACCATGCCGTGCTTCTCCCCACTGTCCCTGGCCAGCCCACCACTTTCCCACTGTCTCTGACCATGCTGTGCTTCTCCTCACCATCCGGACCATGCCATCACTTCCCTACCATCCCCAGCAATGCCACACTTCTCCTTGCCACCCCTGTCCATGCCGCCACTTCCCTGCCATTTTCAACCATCCCGTGCTTCTCCCGTCTCCAACCATGTGGCACCTCTTCCCACCGTCTCCAACCATGCCGCCTCTTCCCTGCAATCTCTGATCATGCTGTGCTTCTCCCCACCATCTCAAACCCTCCTGCTGCTTTTCCCCACCATCCCCAACCATCCTGCACTTCTCCCCACCATGCTCTTCTGTGAGCCACGCTTATTTCTTTGAAGAGCCACATGCGGTTCGTGAGCTGCAGGTTGGCCACACCTGGTCTAGTTCAGCAAAACAAACAAGAAGTCTGGTGGCACTTTTAAAAACTAACATTTATTTATCTCCTGAGCTTTCGTGGGAGGAAATCCCACTTTGTCAAATGCTTGAAGATAGGGAACTTACAGAAAGAAAACTCATGCGATAAATAAATTTGTTAGTCTTTAAAAGTGCCACCAGTCTCCTTGATTGTTTTGTTTTCCACAGTTCATTTTAATGTTTTGTCATTTTCTCTTAAATGTCTGAAGCAATGGGCATTCTGCCTCTTTTCTTGAGAGCTTTTTA
The DNA here is from genome assembly GCA_007922195.1 of Podocnemis expansa. Lineage (NCBI taxonomy): Eukaryota > Metazoa > Chordata > Testudines > Podocnemididae > Podocnemis > Podocnemis expansa. Next base: position 210,591 of record ML681964.1, on the reverse strand, counting down.
CATACTTACTATCAGGAAATTATTCCTGATATTTGCCTACATTTTCCCTTCCCTTCCATTTCATTCTATTACTCCTTGAATACACAACTTTGTGTATATGCTATATAATCTTTCTGAATATATAGTGCTTACATCCTTGAGATATTAGAATGGTCTTATTTTGTAGATTTCTTGCATATTACTGTGTTTAGTTAAGGTCTTTTGCATTCTTTTTTTTCCTAAATCTGTTCTTTAAATTTGATAATACTTTTCTTATTCTTCTCTGAGCACCATATATTTTACTACTGTCTTTATTGTAATGAGGTATCCAGAACTGTGTTCAGTGTTTCAGACGTGGTTTGACCAAAATCACAGCGAAGTATTAACCTTCTTAGTTCTTGTCTGTTTAGCATATATGGCCTAAGCCTACAGTAGCCCAATCTACTGCTATATTGCTTTGCAAACTCATGTCTAATTTTTGGCCCGCTGTGACCTGTGGTTTATTCTACTTTCTCCCTCTCATTGAATATTTGTATTCTTCTTTGAGTGATTGCTCCTGGTCATTCTATGGTAGGTGTATGCGTGCATGTGCACGAATAGCCGGAGACTTTTTCCTATAAAGCACTCATAGGGTTGGCTGTGGTGCCCTCTGGAGTGGCACAGTCGCAGCTCTCTATATGAGTCACAGATGACCTGCCGCCCCCCCCCCCAGTTCCTTCTAACTGCTGTGGCGCGCTGGAGTGCTTCTGACTGTCTTCAGGCAGTCCTTCATCGCTATTATTAGAAAGAGTACCCATTCCAGAGTTAGTTGCCACCAGCCTCTGGGTCAAGACATGCCAGGGTTTAAAACTCGTGAAGTATGTCGCAAGCCGATGCCGCTTGACAACCCGCACCGCTCCTGCTTGAAGTGTTTGGGAGAGTCACACCTCAAAGACCAGTGTAAGATCTGTAAGAGCTTCAAGCCACACACTCAGAAGGATAGGGAGCAAAGGCTGAAGCTTCTTTCGATGGAGGAAGCCCTTAGACCAGCTTCTGGAGCGAGTTCCAGTGCGGCACCATCAGTAGTGCCCCAGCAGCACTGGTGCACTGTGATTCACTGAGTGGCCTGCAGCACTGGCCCTCAGCATCAGCACCGGCGGCGGGGTCCGCAGCGCCGTCAACAGCCCCTTACACCTCCATATCTTCAGATCGTCAGCGGCACTGCTCACTCTCTCTGGTACCGCAGAAGAGGAGGCGGTCAGGCACAAGGAGCTCCCCAGTCAGGTTGAGCACTCCTAAAGGGCCACACAGCAGCAGCGATCAGCACCGTCAGTACCGTGCAGGTGGAGCGGTTGGTTCCAGTGCCCATGCCATCCCTGATGCAGGATATTTTAGGGGAGGAGATGTTGCTGCCTTCTATGCCTGAAACATTTGAGGCAGCATGTAACCTTATTGAACAGATGGCTCCATCTACCTTGGGCTGAGCTCCATCTCTGGCACCTGCATCAGGCCATCAAGAGGGAAGCATCCGCTGGTGCGTCCAGCTTTTCTGCGCTCTCCGGCACCGAGACCCCAGTCGTCCTTCCGCTTACAGGAGAAGGACCCTCGGGCACCATCAGCGGTGCCATCTCAGTCTCAGTCCCCAATACCGTCCATCATTGTCCAAGTAGTGAGGGCTCCTCGGTACCATTTACCTTTAAGGAGAGGCTGTCACTGCTCTCCTGTGCCACCAAGAGTGCTTGAAAACCAAAGCCCACGGCACCACCATAAGACAGCCTCCAATACCGCACCACCCTGGTCCCTGTAAAGTGGTCCTCCATCGGACTCGGATGAGGCTTCCTTGGTGTCCAGAGTCAGTAGGCTGAAGAGCAGACGGTTGGCTCCGTACCCCCTGCAGTGGTATCCTCAATGGCCTGATCCTTCTCAGTGGTGTTTCTGGACTCCTTGGGCCTTCCATCAGGGGTAAGGCCCTGGGCTGAGTAGATCCCACTCACTGGCAAGCTCTCGCCCCCAGCCCTCCTATGTGGTGGTCGCTCCCCTGGAGACAGGGGACCTCTCAGGAGGGGAGTCCTCTGCAAGATCCCAGGCTCCTACAGATCAAGACAGTTTAGACCGTCAGGGCAAACTAGAAGCAGCAACTGAACCCATAGATCCATCCAGGGAATCATCATCATCTCCTACGGATGAGTTGGTTGCAGGGGCCAAGCCTGAGCCTGTCCCAGATGATAGTAAAGCATATCAAGATCTTCTGCGCAGTGTCATCCGGGGCTTGGGTCTGCAGGTGGAGGAGATTGTAGAGGAGGCAGATCTGATGGTTGACATTTTTGTGCTGGCAGGCCCCTCTCAAGTAGCCCTCCCGCTTATCAAGACCATCCAGAACACCACGAGAACTGTGTGGCATACCCCAGCCTCTGTGCCTCCCACAGCCAAGAGGGTAGAGCAAAAATGCTTTGTGCCTTCAAAAGATTATAAGCACTTCTACAGGCATCCTGCACCGGGAACTCTGTAGTGGCAGCCAACAAGAGAGAGTGACAAGGCCGTCAAGGGCCATCCTCTAAGTCTAAGGATGCAAAAAAGTTAGACTTATTCAGAAGGAGGATCTAGTCCACAGGGGGAGGGGGGGCTTCAACTCTGCATTGCTAACCTTAGTTGCTATGCCTTTAATGCATGGCCCTCGTTGGACAGGTTCTCGGAGAAGTGCGAGCAGAGCTTGAGGCCCGAGTTTTCAGCTGCCGTTAAGGAGGGCAAGATAGTTTCTAGAGCCCTATTGCAATCAGTGTTAGACGCTGCAGATGCAGCAGCCAGAGCCATGGCCTCTGGAGTCACCATGTGCTACAGCTCTTGGCCCTCAGGCATCAGGTCTGCCCCAGGAGGTGCAGAATACCATCCAAGATCTCCCTTTCAAAGGCCCAGAGTTGTTTTCGCAACAGACGGGCGTGAAGCTCCAGACTCTGAAGGATGGCAGGTCCCTGCTTAAGTCTCTAGGGCTACACACCCTAGCACCCCAGAGGAGACTCTTCAAACCAGTACCAGTGCCCATGGCTTCCCCCTGCTTGCAAAATTATAAAGCTTGGCACGTCTGGAACAGCCAAAAAAGTAATTATTGTCCAACTCCCCTTTCCCAAGGAGTTTCACGCCATTCCTCAAGCTCCAAGAAAGGTTTTTGAAGGTGCACTCGAGGATGACATACCATTATCTCTGGATCTGCACCCTCCATTTGCCAACAAACTATCCAGCTTTTATCCAGCTTGCACACAGTGTCCCAGGGATACTCCCTTCAGTTCTCCTCCTTTCCCCCGGACCATCCTCCTCATTCTCCAGCCCCCTCCATGGACATTTCTCATGATTACTTGTTGGAACAGGAGGTGCAGGCCTTGACGGACAAAGGAGCCATAGAGGAGGTTCCGTGAGAAGTTTGGAGAAAAGGATTTTATTCCCACTATTTCTTGATCCCAAAAGCAAAAGGGGGTCTTCGTCCCATCCTCTACCTCAGAGGTCTGAACAGTTATCTGCACAAGATATGCTTTCACATGGTTTCCCTTTCTGTGAGAATTCCCTCCATGGATCCGGGAGACTGGTTACACTGCCCTCGATCTTCAGGACAAGTATTTCCATGTTTTGATAATTCCCAGGCACAGGAGGTTCCTGCAATTTGTAGTAGGCAGCTGGCATCTCCAGTTCTCTGTCCTGCCTTTCGGGCTGACAGCCACCCCACGCGTTTTCACAAAGTGCCTAGCGGTGACTGCAGCATTCCTCAGGCATTCCAAGATCCAGGTGTACCCCTACCCAGATGACTGGTTGGTTTGTGGCCGGTTGAAGGACAAAGTCGCCCGTCACTTGGACATGATACATAGCACCTTCCGATGCCTCGGTCTACTGGTCAATGTAGGAAAGTCCACCCTCATTCCAACTCAAAAGACAGTTTATAGGTGCCTTGTTGGACTCAAAACTGGCAAGAGCTTCCGTTCCATGCTCTTGGTTCGAGAGTATCAGGTCCCTCGCAAGGGACTTCCAGCTGCTGGGGTTCATGGCAGCATGCACCCATGTGGTGAGACATGCCTGCTTGAAGTTGTGTCTGCTGCAGATGTGGCTGGTGTTGGTCTACCAGCCAGGGAGAGACGATATCGATGGTATGGTCACAATCTCTATGGATGTGCTAAGCTCTCTAGACTGGTGGTACTTCAAACAGAATGTGTGTCAAGGGCTGCTCTTTCAGTCACCCCAACCCACGAGGTTCTTGGGCATGGACGCGTTGGACTTGGGGTGGGAGGCTCATCTTGGTCCCCTCGTAACCCAAGGCCTCTGGAAAGACAGCAAATTGAACTTGCATATCAACGTGAAGGAGCTCCGAGCGGTCCACCTCACCTCTCAGGCATTTCTCCATGAGCTGAAAGACAGAGTGGTGTCAGTGCTTACAGACAACACTGCCGCAATGTATTACATCAACAGATGGGGGTAGACCCGCTCCGGCCTGCTTTGTGACGAAGCCTTCCGCCTATGGAACTTCTGCATTCGCCACTCAATTCATCTGGTGGCTTCATACCTTCCAGGCCAGCGCAGTCTCTTGGTGGATTCGTTGAGCAGGAAATTCACAACTCATGAGTGGTCCCTCAAGTGGGAAGGGTTGAGACCCATCTTCCATCTGTGGGGTTATCCCCAAGTTGACCTTTTAGCTTCCAGTCAGAACAACAGGTGCGCAGAGTTCTGTTTGTTCAGGGGGCAGAGCCCAGGAGCAATTACTGATGCTTTCAAGATACCTTGGATGGGGATGGCCTGCTACGCGTTCCCCTTGACTCTGTTGATTCCAAGAGTCCTCTTAAAACTCAAGCAGGACCGGGACTCAATCACCTTGGTAACCCAGGCATGGCCGAGGCAACACTGGTTTATGACTCTGCTGCGTCTCTTGGTCAGCAACCCGATAGAGTTGCCAACACTGCCGGACCTGCTTTCCCAGGACCAAGGGCATCTGCACCACCCAGATCTGAGATTGCTGCACCTCTGTGCATGGAACCTCCATGGCTGAGGGGCAGGGAGTTGCAATGTTTAGCACAGGTCCAGAAGTTCTTGTTCAACAGTAGGATGCTCTTGACGAGGGTGTCGTACAAGGGCAAGTGGGGCAAGTTTGTGGACTGGACACTTAGCAGGGATCTCGTGCCCCATCGGGCTCCAGTTCAAACCATCCTAGACTTTCTCTGGAGTCAGAAAGCCCAAGGCCTGTTCTTGTCCTCCCTCTTTGCCGATCCCTTGGTGAAGTGGTTCCATAAAGGTTTAGAGAGGTTCTTCCCAGTGGTGCGTTCTCCAGTCGTGCAGTAGGACCTCAATCTGGTCCTCTCATGACTCACAGGGGCCTTCATTCGAGCCACTTGCCTCCTGCTTGCTTCTCCTTCTTTCGTGGAAGGTAGCCTTCCTAGTGGCGATAACGTTGGCCAGGAGAGTTTCAGAGATTTCGGCATTGTTGGCCTCGCCTCCCTATACGGTCTTCTTCAAAGATAAAGTTGAACTGCGTCCTCACCCAGCATTCCATCCTAAGGTGGTTTTGCAGTTTCACTGTAATCAGGAAATTGTCTTGCCGGTCTTTTATCCAAAGCCGCATGCCTCAGACAAAGAAAGAAGGCTCCACACTCTGGATGTTTGCCATGCTTTGGCCTTTTACGTGGAGAGGATGAAACCCTTTAGAAAGACATCCCACCTGTTTGTGGCAGTAACAAACAGAACGAAAGGGGAGCCAATCTCAGCTCAGCGCCTCTCCTCCTGGATAGTTTCTTGCATTTTCAAATGTTATACCTTGGCTAAGATTGACCCGCCAGCAATCAAGGTCCACTCTACGAGAGCTCAAGCCGCCTCTGCTGCATTCTTGAGTGGGGTACCGATTGTGGACATTTGTAAAGTGGCTATATGGTCGTCTGCACAGACGTTTACACGGCATTATGCGATTGATCGGCAAGCTCAAGGCAACACTGCAGTGGGCAGAGCAGTTCTGCAGTCAGTGTGTCTGTGATTCCAACCCACCACCAGAGGTAAGACTAGTGAATCGACTACAATGGAATGGCCAGGAGCAATCACTCGAAGAAGAAGAGGTTACCCACCTGTAACCTGTTTTCTTCGAGATATGTTGCTCTTAGATATTCCACATCCCTCCTTCCTCCCCTCTGTGGAATAGGCATTAAGAAGGAACGGAGGAGGGGGCAGGTTGGCTGTGACTCATAGAGAGAGCTGCGAGGGCGGCACTCCAGAGGGTGCCACAGCCAACCCTACAGGTGCTCTATAGGAGAAAGTTTCCAGCTATCCTGTGCACACGTGTGCATACATCTACAATGGAATGTCCAGGAGCAACACAACTCGAAGAACACCAGTTACAGGTGGGTAACCTCTTCTTTTGGTTTATTTTTGCCTAGAATCCTATGAATTTCATTTTATGCACTTTTTAATAATTTCTTTAGGTCCTTTTATATATTTTATCTTATCTTGCTTGTGTTTATGTGAATGTGCAGTCACTCACAAAAAATGATCATTTGTATAGTGTTTTTTCTTTAATTCATGTGGTAGCATTTGTAAAGTGCTTTGATTTCTGTAACTTCTGAGATAGGGAAGCATTATTACCCCCACATGTGGGAACATAGAAGCACAGAAGTGTTGACTTCCCCATGGCCACAGAGCCAGTCAGTATCAGAGCTGGCTTTGGAAATAAGGAGTTGTGGCTTCCTGTGCTGTGCTCATGCAATGGTCTCAGAAGAGCCAGAATGCATCCTTTTTGAATTTGTATAGTTACCTTTATGCTGTTCTAACCTTTGGAAGTTTCTTTACTTGTAAATCTTGTCTCATAACATTTTTATTTCACTTTGTATATTTATTGTAAAGTGCAATCAGTCACAATATAAGGACATTTATAAACGAAATAGTCTTGTAATGAATTACTTTTTCATGGAAGACTAGGCTCTATAGATAATTTAGATTCTGATGAAGCAGCAAAATGCCTAATATAGCCTTCTAACACAGCTTTAAAAGATTAAACCTGTCTTTAAAATGAGTTATGTGGTGTTCACTAGATGGAAGTTTTTCACTGAAAAAGGTGTTTTGACTGTTGTAAGTAGAAACATATAATTATTGGTAGACATACTTCAGCATCGCTTGGATCTGATTATATCTGTGAAAAGTACACCTATAAAGAATATCTGTATATTACTAACAACTATCATAACTAATGCTTTTGAAAGATCTCTACTATATTTATACTGTACCATGAAATCTGAATGCCTAATTAGTTATGCCTCGTACTTATCTCAGCAATTTCTAAGTTAGAGTGCAAAATGGTTTACAGTGGCTTCTAAATAAGTGCAAAAATAAACCTCACAAAATTGCACTAATCTGTTCAACAAAATATCCTGCCTTTGTAAATATGCTGAAGAAAAAGTGTGAAAATGGGATGGCACATCATGTGTTTAAGCTCTTTCACATAAATTTACTGAGAAAGCTCTAGTTCCATATAGATAATGTGCAATCTGTTCTCAGTATCCATTAGTACTATAAGTGTAATTTGTGGGAGACATTATGGGTCCCAAGAGCTTTTTCATCTTTCCATGTAAGGATTAATCTTCTCCCAAATGCTCATTCAGAAAATGTCAGAAAACTGGTCTGGTTGGTTGCCATAGCAGGTACTATTCTTTTGGCTTCTCTGAGAGCTACATTTCTATAATAAACCGTGAATGTTTTCAAGTTTATCACTGCAGCAAGCTATCGTTAACCTGTGTTTTACATTGATAATATTCTTCTGTAGTATGATTACCTACTTTTTTTTCTCCTTTTCATGAAGCACTTTTCAGAATTGTTTAACTTTCCTTACCTGACTGCATCCTAATAAATTAGAACAGTATATTTTTCATTCTGGGAACAAAAATGAGGAGAAAAAATACTTCAAGCATGGTGTCACACACTGGTTAATATAAGTAAAATTATCGCACATATTCACAAAAGGTGTAATGAAAAAGTGCCAGGGTTTCCTGATAGATGGGTACATTAAAAGTGGACAATCCTACAGATACTTCTTTTCTCAAATCACTCTGCTGTTGTTGCAAAAAAGATTCTGCTGATTTCAGTAAGGTAGCAGGAAAATTTCTGATTGCATATATTCATTTTGGGAAAAAAATCCACAATATATTAAGTAATATTTTAATTGATATCACTTTAACTTAAACTATAAATGGGATGTAACCTTGTGTAACTTTTGGAAATCCAGTTCTGAATCAGTTCCATGGTATTTGGTTCCCTTCTGAACCAAAATCCTAGGGCCAGTGCACATTTGGATCACCTTTGTTCTCACTGTACTTTGTAAGAAGTTGTCCAGTTTGAGTTCTGAATGAGAACAAGAAACTTGGAAAGTAAAAAGCACTTCACACCTCTGTCCTGTAACTGTGACTGCAAAACAAAATGTGACTCAGCTGGTTCAGGAATAGTTTATGATTTTCAGGTGGGAATTTTGTAAGTGCTCAGTGTTGGCTTAATTCTCATTGACTTCAAAGGAAGCAGAGTTGGGCAAATGCTGAATGCTTTTAAAAATCCCACACTAAACCTTTTATAGTTCTAGTTGTCAGTGGATAGGAAGATTTCTTGGATCCAGTTTTCTATAAGATGGTGCTTATTTGGCTTAACAATAATTTTTTCAAATATTGTAAAAAATGTAATTCATTTTATTGTTAATATCAGTGTAATTGTTTTTCCCAGTAGAGCTTCTACCTGCAGTACATTCTAGCGATAATATTAATAAATACTATGCACTGGTGAAGTGAGAGCACAGACAATAACTTAGGTTCTTCTTTGAATAGTGTTCTTTTGGGTGCTTTAAGCTAGGTGCACATTTTCCCCATTGCCTCACATCAGAGATTTTACCTAGCAGTGTCCATTTGGCCTGCAAGTGAACTTCTGCCTTGTACGATGGCCATACAGAGCAGTGCAGGTGACCTGCCCTCAGTTCCTTCACAGCTGCCTCAGCAGTGTCCTTGATAAGCTTACCTCAAATGTATTTTTTCTCATGTCTTACTAATTAGTCAATGTTAATTCTTAGCATTTCCTTTGTGTTAGTTAGGTGTAATAATTCTTTAAATTAAAATATATATTATTTTTAAAAATGTAGTTATATTTTTAAGGTGAGTTCCATTGCCCTTCTACATATTTTTCTCTCTTCAGAAGAACTTCAACATTGGGAGGTCAATGCCAGGTTCTCCTGTTTTTAAATGCTGCCTTTTTCAAGATGAGAGGTTATCCTAATCAGTGATAGGCACTGCTGATTTGACTTCCTCAGCACAGCAGTTTCCTAGAGCATTAAAGAGGAGATCCCTGGAATTCACTCAAAAAGACACTAGAAAGAGGTCTTAAAATTTTTCTAGATCAAGAAGCTACCTCAAAGAGACAGTCTCTAGTTCTGACACTCACTTCAGCACCTACCAACTTCTGATTTGGTACCCACAGGGTTCTTTAGATACTGAGGGCACCAGTAAGGCACAGGACTCTATAGCATCCATAAGGCTCCAGAAAATCAATATCATCTGGTACCTCGGAGAAGATAACCAGCTCTTCTAAAATGGGTACCATAAGAAACTATTATGCTTTTGATACCCACTACTTTGGCACCACAGAAGACTAGTCCAACACTTACTGGCTGTTCACAGGAATGCATAAGACTTTTGGTACAATTGACTTACTCTGCCACAGTTACAGCTGCCCAATCTGCCTCATTAGTACTGCATATTTTTCCAGTACTGCAAGAGTTTTGGTTTCCTTGGCACCTGGAAGTAACAGAAAAACCAGACTCTCCTCTACTAAGTATCAACGTGTTCTTGGTACAAAGGACCTCTCAATCTCCAGACATTATCCTGATGCTGAGAGTCTATGCCTGTCTCTTGAATGCCCTTCCTATATCAAATGATGAGGAAGAAAATGATAGGGACTTCTCTTCAATCTTCCACATTTCTGTCCATGGCTCTCCCTTCCATTATCAGGTAAATGTCTTCCTGAAACCTTTAAGAAGCTGAAATATCCCATTGAGAGACCTGCTCTATCCTGCTAGTGTGGATGTCCTTGGTTGCCTCCATCCATGCCATATACTTCACCTCACTCACTGTACTGGGACTTCTGAGTGTTTTTTCACCAACAATTCTTCAGGGTCATTAATGTTTCTCACCAGGGGAAGGGCAGATTTTCTCTCTAGGGTGCCTAATCCACAGGAGGAAACTTGAAGTGTAGGAAATGAGAACGGGTAATGAAATCACCACAACAACTAATATTCCTTCCACATCCCGAGAAGAAGTTGTTAAGCCAGTTCCACTATCATTGGCTGACAACTTTGAACAGTCTCAGGCCTTTTGAAAAATTATAGGAGACCTGTTGCACATTCCACTTGAGGTGATTAAAGAGTCACAGCAGAAACAGCTTGATCTCCTGCACACAATATCATCTGCCCTCATCATGCTACTTATTAATGAGGCTTGTCTGGACCTTCAAACATAATTTGGCTGCACCCTAGAGACAATACTGCCTACCTGTAGGAAGGCAGATAAAAAGTATAATCCTTTTAAGGACCTGGAAATTTTATTTTTGCACCTATCCTTGTGGCTGATCCTGTGAACAAACAGTACCACACTAAATTAACACTATATGAGAAAGCCCTAGTGATTTGACTTGTTTGGCTGTGTCATATTCATCAGCAACTCTACGGTTTTGGATCACCAAATACCAAGCCTTTATGGTGAAAAATGACTGCATAAAGTATCCCTTGGAACATCTTCTAACAGAGTAGAGGAAACCATTCCTCACAGAGGGTCAGCCTCTGGCAAGAGCATCCCTGCTGACCTGTCTAGATGTCTCTGGTATAGCTGCTCATTCTATCTCGATACCAGTAGTCATGTGGAGGGCTTCCTGTTTTCATCCCTTCAGATTTCTGAGTGAAGTCCAAAATATAGTTGAGGCCATTCCTTTTGACATGTCAAAGCTGTGCAAGGTAAAAACAGATAAGTCTCTGCATGCTTAACATACTCTACTGCAACCCTGCGTTTTCTGACAATTTATACCCCTTCACAAAAAAGAAAGTTTAGTAAATCCCAGATGATGCAGAAATTTTGTCACATGCAGATTCTTGCCTCCCAGAGACATGAATTCTAATGTAAGAGAATCATAGACTTTAAGGTCAGAAGGGGACCAGTATGATCACCTAGTCTGACCTCCTAGACAGTGCAGGCCACAAAACCTCACTACCCCTACTCCCATGACAGCAGTTTCAGTGGAAGAGGCCATCTACCTCAGGCATTGATCTCATAACCCACGATTTCAAAACATCAATTTTGACGTGGTGGTTGAAGTGCTGAGTTACAATCACAACTCATGTCTACTACATCAATCTGCATGTGTTTCTCACTTCAGAGATCGTGCTTATTATTTCAGATGGAATTGGGAACATATCTCTATGGACATGTCAGTATTGAAGATCATTTTAACAGGAAATTCCATCCACTTTACTGCCCTCCTGCCATCCCATCACTTTTCCCCATTGCTCTTCAGAAACACCCTCACGAGCACCTTCTACAACAGGAAGTAGACTCTTTTCTGAACTTTGGTGCTATAGAACAAGTTCCTATGCATCACATAAGGAAGAAATTTTATTCCAAGTACTTCCTGGTTCCAGTAAAGAATGGTAGATGGATGCCCATTCTAGATCTAAAATTACTCATCAGATGTGTAAAGATTCCGAAATTTAAATTAGCTCTGGCAGCAATAATTCCATCATTGCACCAAGAAAGTTGGTTCTCACCCTTTGTCCTATGAAGCACTCACTTCCATATAAGTGATATAAATTGCTCATCAGGAAGTTTAGACTTGAAATTAGATGCAGGGTTCCAAGTATCAGAGGAGTAAAGTTCTGAAATAGCCTTCCATAGGGGGCCAGTAGGGGCAAAAAACCAAGCTGGCTTCAAAACAGAGCTTGATAAATTTATGGAGGGGGTAGTATGATGAGAGAGCCTAGGTTCATAATTGACCAAAATTGACTACTGGTCATCAATATGCCAGTGGCCTGTAATGGGATGTTAGATGGAGAGGGTTCTGAGTTATTACAAAGAATTCTTTCTTGGGGGTCTGACTGATGCATCTTGTGCACATGCTCAGGGTTTGTTTGATTGCCATATTTGGGTTCAGGAAGGAATTTTCGCCCAGGGCAGATTGGCAAAGGATCTGTGCGTTTTTCGCCTTCCTCTGTACTGTGTGGCATGACTCACCTGCTGGTGGATTCTCTGTACCTTAAGTCTTTAAACCATGAACCATAGGTTAGAGATTTGTTACAGGAGTATGTGGGTAAGGGTTTGTGTTCTGCATTGTGCAGGAGGTTAGACGAGATGATTACATTGGTCCCTTCTGACCTTAAAGTCTATAAGTCTATATAGTGATTCATTCTTTCCACAGAAGGTTCCTACACTTCACTCTGGGTCAAGAGCATATTCAATACAGGGTACTCCCATCCAGTATTTCCTTGGTGCCTGGAAGTTCTCAAAAAGTTTTCTCAGTGGTAGTTGCTCACCTTTACAGACAAGAAATTCTAATATCCCCATACCTCGACAATTAGCTGCTCAAGGGACACTACTACAGCAAAGCCTTGTGTGCTCTGGATAAGTTCACATTGCTGCTCTGTTCTGTATTTGTAAATAAAGGGCTGCAGTCTCCCGTATAGAGATACTAATATATTTCACCTGAAGCAAATTCACTTATACACAAAACGAAAGTTCATTTTGGAGCTTTTCTTCATATTGTACAAATAGATGAGTACTTACACTGGGGAGCAGTTTGTATGTATGTAGATCTTGATAAGATATGTATTACTTACCCATGTTCCTCTCTTTTGCGTAGTTACATTTACAGCAAGCAACGTGGTGTGTGATGACAAACGGCTCCATGTAAAGGAGTAAAGCAGATTTTTGGTTGGTTAATGATCATTTTGTAGAAGTAAGCTATAGAGGAATTTCAGTGGAACTGTTTAACCTTTGCATACTAAAGCCTTTGTTATAAGGTGCTATCTCATAATCAATTGCTTAGAGAAAACTGGGAAGGAAGAATCTGACAAGAGAACTACTGAAGAAGCAGCTCTGTATTCAGACAGCTACACTTTTAAATGTTGGTTAAAATAAATGAAAATTAAACAGAGGAATGGAATTGAAAATGAATAAAATACATATTTGAAAGTACAGGGACTAAATTATACCTCTAGGCTTCAAACAGGTGATGGTTCCATTTTCCTTTGCACTGTATGAACATTCTTTATGGCAGGGACTGTCATTTGCTGTGTTTGCAGTCGCAAACAGCATACAAGCTAAGAGATCGTATTACCTACAGACAGTCATACTACATAAGTAGATCCAAGACTTCTTGGCCACGCTGGAACCACCAAGCTAATTCTGCCCTTGTGGCTCTGATTCATGATAAGCACTCTGGGGGAAGGAATAGAAATGTATACAGAAGAGCTTAGTACTGTGAGTTTAAGAAGACATCTGCCTGCCAACCTGAAGGACAGGGTTATCAGGAGTGTTGGACATTTTCTGGAGTCATCTCCATGTTGGGAACATCCACCCTGCTTACCAGGGACTTTGAAACACTGTGGGAGGGGAAGTCCAGTACCATGAGAGCATTTTCTTCAGTCTGTCTGCAGGAAGGTTGACTTTCCCCTGAAGGTGTGCTACTCTTACAGCTGTCAGGATTTTCTCTACCCAAAGGATGTTAAGTTTGATTCAGATAAGTCTGGGGATCATTATCATGCCCTTTGTTGACTGAGATATGCTGTCACAGATGAATTGTCCCTACAGATCATCTCTGACTTGGCTGACAAAGCCCTTATCCTCACTAGGAAACAAATGTGATACCTGACACATGGTGACTACTGTGAGGTACAATTCTAGTTTGTAGTTTTCATGTTTCAAAGGGACACTCATGTTAGTCTAGTTCAGTAAAACAAACAAGGAGTCCTGTGGCACTTAGACTAACAAAATGTATTTATTGCATGAGCTTTCGTGGGAGTTAATCCCACTTTGTCAGATGCTTTGGGGAATTTTCTCCCATAAAAGCTCATGCAATAAGTAAATTTGTTAGTCTTTAAGTGCCAGAGGGCTCCTTATTTATAGTTTTCATATGTGTTAGCAGATTGAAATAAACAGTAGAGGGAGCCTGGGGTTTACTTCTACCTGTTACTACACCAGCCTTATCTTCACTAGGATTTTACTACTTGTGAGCCAGTGCATTCTAAGAGTACATTCCCCTCCCCCCCAGTATATAGAACACAAAATTTGCCTGTAGGAAGCAGGACTTCACTTCCTGTTTGCTTCCTTACATCTAGCAACAAAGGAATTGTCATACCAAAATAACAGTGGCCCAATTAGTTTAGTTTCCTTTTTCTGACAGTGTTCAGTTCTATATACGTCAGAGGAAGGGAAAAGAAATTCCACAGAGGACAATTATGGATTAATTTATTTATTGCGGAAGTTTTTTCATTTTCCTGAAAATTAGTGGTTGGTTTATGCCCTGAATCAAGAGATCATATAGCCGTTCTTTAAAATAAATATTCCTATCTAATGCAACTGTGGCTATTTTTATTATTCATATAAATGTATGAAAACCCCAGACTTTTAGAAGAAGAGAATTCTCCTTTATCTGAACGAGGACAACTTGACATTAGCATTCCAAACATTGGAAGAGAAATATAGTTCAGCAGGATTTCTCCATTAACTTCATCAATACTTCCTGATATTTTGGCAGAACTCAACCAGGACTTACCACTTATTGATTTAGCCAGATTACATTTCAGGCATAAGAGGAAACTGAAAGCTCTCTGGGGTGGAGGACTGGCTTTCTAGCTGGGCTGTGGTCAACAAAGTAAGGCTCTAATTCCTTAATGCTACCATAGTAGAAATAATAATAAAGACCACAAAGTTCTGGTGATCTCAGCTACTTTTGGGTTCTCCAGAATAACTGACTGGAGTCCTACAGCCAAGCATTACTGAAAAAGTAAGTAATAGCCCTAGTTAAGTTCCTTAGGCAAGTACAGCAGACTTACCATTTGGGTAGCAGTGACCATCAGATGGTAGAGTTCAGGATCCTGATCAAAGGAAGAAAGGAAAGAAGCAGAACACAGACCCTGGACTTCAGAAAAGCAGATTTTGGCTCCCTCAGTGGACTGATGGCCTATGTCTACACTATCAATTTAGGTCGACTTAAGGGCATCCTTAAGTCAACTTAATAACTCCCAGTATTTAGGCTGACTTAAGGTCTAAGTTGAGCTAAATTAATGTGGACAGCTAGGTCAACTTAGTCGACCTGGGGTATGGAAAATAGTGCCAGGGCTCGGGGCAGCCCTGGCTGGAGGAAGGGAGCCATGGCCTGGGGACAAGGGAGGTCCCTGGGGCTCCCATTGACAAGGGAATGCAGGGGCTCACTTTAGAAGCCAGCTGCTGGGACTCCCCTGTCCCAGGAGCCCCAGAGAAGTGAGCCACTGGGGCTCCCCTGACAGGGGAGCCCCAGGAAAGACAGCTGCCAGGGGTCCAAGGTCTGTGGAGCCCTAGAGAAGCAAGCCCCAGCCCGGCAGCAAAGGATTCCCTTGCTGCTGCAGCCCCGGCCAGAGGACTGCATGGAATCCTTTGCTGCTGCACCTGGGACCAGGGAGCCCCACGTGGCTCCCTCCCTAGAACGGAGCTGCAGCTCCCTTTTGCTGAAGAGGGAGCCGTGGGTCCTGGGGAGAAGGGAGCACTGGCTTCCTTCTCTTCAGGCCCCCCATGGGTCCTGGGAAGAAACAAGCCTCTGCTTCCTTCTCCCTGGGACTTGTGGGGCTCCCAGCGAGAAAGATGCCTCTGCTTCCTTCTCACTGGGACCTGTGGCTCCCTTCCCACAGGAACCTGTGGGGGTCCAGGCAGGTCCCTTCTGCCAGGAAGCCGCAAGTCCTGGTGAGAAGGGAGCTGTGTGTGCCTTGGGCTCCCCATGTCCACACTTGAAAAGTTAAGTTGACTTGTTAAGTCGACTTAACAAGGTCGCCTTTAAGTCCCTTGGGAGGCTAATCTGAAGGGCAAAAGCGTCAAAGAGAGCTGGCTGTATTTAAAGAAACCATACTAAAGGCACAGAAGATGCCATTCACATGTGCAGAAAGAACAGCAAATATGGAAGGTGCCCAGTGTGGCTTAGCA
This sequence comes from Podocnemis expansa, assembly GCA_007922195.1. Classification (NCBI taxonomy): domain Eukaryota; kingdom Metazoa; phylum Chordata; order Testudines; family Podocnemididae; genus Podocnemis; species Podocnemis expansa. The sequence continues at coordinate 194,434 of ML681964.1, read as the reverse complement.
GAGAGCTCCACAGGGAGCTGAAACACAAAAGGGAACCTTACAAGAAGTGGAAACCTGGACAGATTATGAAGGAGGCCTATAAAGATGTTACTTGGGCCTGCAGAGATAAAATCAGAAAGTCAAAAGGGCAATTGGAGTTGCATCTAGCAAGGGATGTGAAGGATAACAGGAAGGGGTTCTTCAACTATGTCATTAACAAGAGGAGGATCAGGGATTGTGTAGGTCCATTACTGAATGGGGCAGGTATCCTTGTGCCGGATGATGCAGAAAAGACTGAAGTACTCAATGCTTTTTTTACTTCAGTTTTCACAGGCAGGGTCAGCTCCCAAGCTGCAACATTGGGTAACACAGAAGAGAGAGGAGGAGAGCAGCCATCAGTGAGGGAAAGTCAGGTTAGGGACTACTTAAAGAAGTTAGATTTGCACAAGTCTATGGGGCTGAATGAACTACATTCGAGGGTGCTGAGGGAGTTGGCTGATGTGATTGCAGAGCTGCTAGCAATTATCTTTAAAAACTCGTGGCAAATGGGGGAGGTCACAGATGATTGGAAAAAAGCAAATATAGTGCCTGTCCTTAAGAAAGGGAAAAAATGGGACCCGTGAAACTACAGACCAATCAGCCTCACCTCAATCCCTGGAAAAATCATGGAGCAGGTCCTCAAAGAATCCATTCTGAAACACTTGGAGGGAAATAGAATGATCAGGAGCAGTCAGCATGGATTCACCGAGGGTAAATTGTGCCTAACAAAGCTGATCGCCTTCTATGATGAGGTAATTGGATGTGCAGATGCAGGAATAGCCATCAATGTGATATCCCTCGACTTTAACAAAGGTTTTGGCATGGTTTCCTATAGCATCCTTGTCAGCAAGTTAAAGAGGTATGGTTTGGATGAATAGACTGTAAGGTGGATAGAAAGCTAGCTAGATCATTGGGCTCGCTGGGTAGGGATCAATAGTTCAGTGTCTAGTTGGCAACCAGTAACTAATGGAGTGCCCCAGGGGTTGGTCCTGGGGCCGGTTCTGTTCAACATTGTCATTAATGATCTGGATGATGGGATAGATTGCACACTCAGTAAATTTGCAGATGACACCAAGCTGGGGGGAGTGGTGAACACACTGGAGGGCAGGGATAGGATTCAGCAAGACCTAGACAAATCAGAGCTTTGCGCCAAACAAAATCTCATGAGGTTCAACAAGGACAAATGCACTTAGGATGGAAAATCCTGCACACTGCTACAGGCTGTGGACTGGTCGGCTAAGTAGCAGCTCCATAGAAAAGGAATTGGGGGGGTGGGGTGGGATGGTGGATGGGAAGCTGAATATGAGTCAACAGTGTGCTCTTTTTGCCTAAAAGGCAAATGGCATATTGGGCTGCATCAGTAGAAGTGTTGCCAAAAGATCGAGGGAAGTGATTATTCCCCTCTGTTGGGCACTGGTGAGGCCACATCTGGAATAGTGTGTCCAGTTTGGGCTCCACAACGCAGAAGGGATGTGGACAAATTAGAAGGAGTCCAACGGAGGGCAACAAAAATGATTAGGGGGTTGGCGCCCATGACGTGTGAGGAGAGACTGGAGGAACTAGGTTTATTTTGTCTGCAGAAGAGAAGACTGAGGAGGGATTTGAGAGCAACCTTCAGCTACTTGAAGGGTGCTCCAAAGAGGAGGGAGCTAGGCTGTTCTCTGTAGTAACAGAGGACAGAACAAGGAGCAATGGTTTCAAGCTGTGGGGCAATCGAGGTTAGATATTAGGAAAAAGTTTCTCACTAGGAGGGTGGTGTAGCATTGGAATGGGTTACCTGGGGGGGGGGGTGGAATCTCCATCTTTGGAGACATTTAAGGCCTGGTTAGACAAAACCCTGGCTGGGATGATTTAGTGGGGTTGATCCTGCTTTTAGCATGGGGTTGGACTAGATGATCTCATGAGGTCCTTTCCAACCCTGTGATTCTATGAGTATCATCATGTGTCATGTTTAATCATGGTGTGAGATTAGATAAGCCTGTGGCTGAAGTTTCTAGTTGCCGTTATATCCAAAATGCAGGTTTTCCACTTAGTTCCACTGTCCCTACAAGGGTCACATTTCTCTTGCCATGAGCAAAAGGTTATTCATGTAGATCAAGAAACCTTTTTGTTCAAGTAAGTTCTTTCCAGAATTAGTGGAAATAGTTCTTACATTTTTTGTTCCAATTCTGGGAAGTTATTTACAAATGAACCAAGATTCCCTCTGCAATGTCTCTTAGTGCCATCATGGGGAAAAATCGTATGAGTCTTTTGTGAGAAGAATTTTTGTAAAGCAAATTTCCAGTTCTCTACCATTCCCAATCATCATTGGGATGATTATTTTGCTGGATTGGTTCTCAAAATAATTCCTTAAATTATAAAGTTCTTGCTTTAGGGGCTGGGGATGGACACTTCTATTGCTGCATGTTACTCTATTATACCGTACATATTCATGTATAAGCTGATCCATTCATAAGCTGACCCCCGAGTTCTGAGCCCAAAAAGAGGCAAAAATGGGTGGACCCATGTGTAAGCCGAGGTCCCCTTTTGGCCTCAGTTCCTAAACCATCCATCACTGCTGTTTTCCCATGGAGTTCCTGACACCCTTCCTAACCCCAAAATCCCTGCTGCTGCTTTTCCACTGTCCCCGTGCTCTCTCCGCTCCCTCTGCTATCCCCTGCTGTCTGCTCCCCCTGCTGTCTCCCTGCTCTCTCTTCTCCTCCTGCTGTCCGTTCCTCACTGCTGTCCCCCTGCTCTGTCCATTCCCTGCTCTCTCCATTCCCCCTGCTGTTCCCCTGCTCTGTCTGTTCCCTGCTTTGTCTGTTTCTCCTGCTGTTCCCCTGCTCGCTGCCACCTTCTCTGCTCCCTGCTGCTGTTCCTGTGTTCCCCAACCCCTGCTGCTGCCTTTCCTGTCCTCCCAGACACTCCCTCAACCTCTGAGCCCTGTTGCCACTTCCCTGGCCTCCCTGAACCCCACCCCAACCCCCAGGCGGGGGCCCCCTTACCTGGCTGCTCCAGACACCAGGTTCCCTCCTGACTCTAACCCTGGCCCAGGGTCGACTGCCCAAGATGGCCGCTCTGGCCACACTGGGGCTCCAGCCTGGAGCATGGTCAGTGATATGCCTGGGCTGGGGCTGTCTACCATATTCACCCATATATAAGCCAAGTGATTGTTCTGAAGCCAATTTTCAGGCACAAAAAATCTCAGCTTATACATGAGTATATATGGTAATTAGAATTCTGCTTATTCTTTCCTTCTCTGCTTTGTGATTCCTTGCCGCCTCCTTCTCCTTAATTATAAATATGGAAAGAACCTATGCAGCAGAAAGAGAAATTTCTTGTCTGAGAATTTGCTTTTGTTAACAGCTTCTCTTCTTATTCAATGCTCACTCATAGTCTGGTAAATGATCGGAGTACAATTTGTAGTAAATTGAAATTTTTGTCTAAAAGAAGATTAGGCTATATAAATGCCTCAATGTTATCTGTATATTGAGTTGTCTTAATGTTAATTGTTGGTGGCTGAAGAACTTCTACAGCTTTAAAGGAGATCTTCTATTAGATGGCGGCAAGAGATGGGTTTAGTCCTGGAGCTTTGAGCAGCAACAGTGGACCTTCTCTGAATTCCATAGTTAGAGTATACAGTATTGCCACATTATGATAATTTAGGAGAGAAGCTCCACACAGAACATTATCAGGTAAGAAATATGTAATTCATAAATGTTAAGAATGGATACCAAAATGCAGACAATTAACAACAATAATGATCAATTTACATACAAAACAAAATTCTGCCCCATTTGTTGTTACATTCTTTACGTGTCCTCACTGTTGTTTTCTTTTGTATGTGAATCTAACTGCATTTTCATATTGGTATAATCTAAATTATCACCTGTGATTCCCCTTTTCTTTGGTTTGGTATATTTTTCTTTATTATTTGTCTTGCACTGCTAATTGGTTACTTCCTATTAATAAAGAAAATATTATGTTCTTCCTTAACATCTGAAAGGTGTTAAGCTTTGCTTACATTACTGAGGAAGTCCAGGCAATAGGTGTCAATTTTTGTTACTATTAACTAGCATATTTTGAAAAGTCACAACGGTTTTAAAAGATGTATGGAATTTTTGTTCTTTCCCTTGTTATTGTTTCCAATATATTTAAACAGTGCCAAAAGAGGAAGATTGTACATGTGATCATTGATGTAATATCAGGCTCAAAGTGGAAAAAAAAAACAAACAAAAAAAAAAACCTTTCTGCAGCTGTCCCAGATTGCTTATTTGATTTGCCCTGAAGGACCTGTGGAAATATTCATTCACCCACCATTTTATAACACCACATAAATTCACAATGAATTAGCTAAGTGATTCACTGGGTAATATTAATTCACTCTACTGATGCAAGGTCAAATGATATCTGAAACATTTATTTTAAGTTTCTGACAGCAGCACTGGTATTTTTTTTAATTTTAGCAGATGAAACTGCCTATACGAGTTAGGTTTTCCAATCTAATTTACAGGTCAAGAGAGACATTTTCTAACACAAACTGTAATGTTGTACGGTCTCTTCTCAGTTTTCCTACAGTATACAATTCATATAGCAGTTTGTTGATAGGCAGAATCAATAGTTTAAAATATTGTGCGTGTGTGTGTGTCCGTCCATCCGTCCGTCCCTGGAGTTACACAGAAGTCTTCCAGGGCAGTGGTTCCCAATCTGTGGTCTGGGATTCCCTCTGGGTCCTTGGAGTTATTGCAAGGAGTCCCTGAATACATCCAGCCCCAGATGCTAGGGAAAGAGGGAGTCTGGGAGCCAGCATGGGGAGGGGAACCCACAGGGCAGGGGAAAGGGAAGGTGTGGGAGAGCCTGCAGGGTTGGGGAGGAGCAGGGGTGAAGTAAGACAGAGCACACTGGAATGGCATTCCAGAGCCCACTATTTTTAGAGGCCAGCATTCCAGGGCCCCTAAAAATAGAAGAATGCATCAGAATGCAGTGTTCTGGTGTGTTCCGCCTTACCCTGCCACCTGTGATTGGGCCAGGTTTCACGGTGCTGCCCTCCCTGGAGTGAGCTCGGCAACAACCCCTCCTCCCTGCGCCATCTCCGTGAGCAGGACGGAGACACCCCCAGCCGCCGGGCTGGTCCACACTTCACTGCCTTGCCCTGGAGGCTTTAATTATCCCAGCCTGGGCTGGTCCTTCCTGCTTTCTTGCTCCCCTTGCACCCGCAGCTACTTCACAAGGTGCTATAACCACCCCCATTCACCCACCAGGGGTGATCAGACAGCGTGTGCCTCATGCAACACACACACCCACTGGCCACACCCACCACCACCAGGCTCTGGCAGTACCACTCGGCTTCAGGTGCAGGGTGGTAAGTGATACAGCCCCTCCTTTGCTCTTGGAGCAAGTGGCAGCCAGAAACAAGGGGGTGGATATTGGGGGCTGGGATTGAGTATTGGGGCAGGGTGTGGATTTTGGGGGTGAGTATGGGGGCTGGGGGGGGTATTGGGGATGCAGGGGTTAAAGTAAGGGGGAATACCCCCAAATGCAGTTCTGAGGCCCACAGGTTTGAGGGCCCAGTATTCCAGAGCCCCTAAAAATAGAAAAATCCTGCAGAACATGTGTTCCACCCTCTCCTGGCTTCTGGCAGGTCCTATGCCCCACCATTGTTTATGCCAATACTTACTGTGTTATGCAGTGTTTACTAGTTTGTGACAATAATTGCTAAAGACATAAACATCATATAAAATTATAAATATTTTTATCGAGCAATAACCAATCCATCCCGCCGATTAGGAGAGTTCCGGGGCCCATCACATTATATTTTAAACACTGGGGAGGAGGAAAGGGAGCCCATTCTGTTCTGAACGTGGAGGGGGAAAATGTTGGGAAGCCCATGTGGCCACATGACTCATCAACCTCTCAGTGTTACTGAGAGTCACTGATAGCTGTCCTGCCTTCCGTTGTGGGCTCCCTATACCTTCTGTATACTGAATAAATAATACATCTTGCAAATACATATATTACTGTTCTCAAATATATGTAGATGCTGTTGTGATTAATAATATACAAATTCATTTAAAAGTGTCACTGAATTCATTAGCTTTTTGCTATTATGTGCTTTCTTAATCAATAAATACTAAAGGTACAACTGTGATCATTTTGGGGGGTTCATGAAATTGTTTGAGATTAAAATGGGGTCCTCGTACTCAAAAAGGTTGGGAATGACAGTTCCAGGGGATACATCAACTCATCTACCTATCAGGCTAGTTTTACAACAGACTAATTAAAAGACACTAATGAAGTGCCAACTAAAATTTCATACAGACAATGATTTGTTTATACGGTTGTATATTCTATACCCTGAAATTCAAGTACAATATTTACATTTCTATTGATTTATTTTTAATTATATGATAAAGATGAGAAAGTATGCAATTTTTCAATGTGTGCTGTGTATTTTGTGTCTGATTTTGTAAGGAAATTAGTCTTCAAGATCTAAATCTTGGGGGTACACAAGACAAATCAGAATTCTGAAAGGGGTACAGTAGTCTAGAAAGGTTCAGAGACCCTGAATTACTATATTAGATTAAAGGTGATGAAAAGGAATTGCAGCAATGAAGTACCTGCAAGCCAAGATCTGTATACAATGACAGTGTTTTGCAGTCTATAAGAATTCTTTGCAGATTACAAAACCTAAGCTTCATGGTGTGTTAGCATGAAATTATTGTGGTGTTTGAACATGAATTTTAATACTTAATTCCTCAACCTAAACTGTACCATTTGCTCTAATCTGTACTGATGTAAATGAATATCAGTTTTAAACATAACATTGGATTGAGCCAGTATGTCTATATATCAACACCTTTTTCTTTCTTTTACTTTTTCTTTTTCTTTGAGTACTTGAGGATATATATATATATATAATTAAAAAAAAATAGTTTTTTAAAGCACTGAAGCAAACCTCTAAATCAGAATAAAGTATGTACACCAATAGTCTTCATATTTCTCCATGAAAGATGTTAATTTCTTTTGTGACATCTTTAATATTCACCTTGTTCTTCACAATACACAGTTGTTTAAAAATTCAAAATGAGTCAATGTGGGACAGTAGCCATTAAACATCTGTAGCTATCCATAACACTATCTTCCTTAGAACAGAATGATTGCACAAGATGCTAAAATTTTGCAAGATAGCTTCTAATGCTAGAGACAGACAGCCTGGAACTTTTCTGTGAGAGGCTACAGTGACAGTGCAGAAATAGCACTGAAAAATAGGCACATCGAGAAACAGTATTTAGGGCTTTTATTATTGTATTTTGTCTTAGTCAGATAACTGACAAAAGTGCTTTATAGTTCTAGAAAAATACAAGCAGGCAGGAGCTTTATAAACATAAACAAAACACTGAATCCTTTCATTTGTACAGCTTCCAAACAAACGAAGCAAACAGCCTGTTGCAAAAGAGTTTCCCTCACACTGTTTTATAAGAAAACATGCATAAATGTTTTGTCTAATATAAACTTGCAAACAGAGTGAAATTCTGACTAGATTAATGTCAGTGGGAGGTTTGCCATTGACTTCAGTGGAGCCAGGATTTCACCCTTACAGTAATAATTTTAAATCATATTAAAATTTATATGCTCTTTATTGCAAGGTTATTTATCATGCTATATTTGAGAGCCATGTTAACATCCATACTTTTAGCCATCTCAAAGAAACAGAGTTTTAAACTACAAAGTTTGCATGTTTTACCTTATATTTAAAATTACTGTTTAGGTCAAATCAGGTCAATGTTTTGTCTTTTCATAATTGATTTTTAGTCAATAAGCTGTGTTCCTCTAAGAATACCATTCATATCTGACTGTATGCTTTAAATCATTGGTTCTCATCCTGTGGTTTGTAGGACCTTTCAGAGTGACCCACTGCTCCCCTCCCCCTGGCTGCAGAAGCACCCAGGGAGAGCATATTACCATGGGGCTACATGATGCAAAAGAAACAAGGAGACCTGTGGCACTTAAAGACTAATAAATTTATTTATCGCATGAGCTTTCATGGGAGAAAATCCTACTTCATCAGATGCTTTGAAGATGGGGGAAACTTACAGAATGGGAGGAAGATAAATGCTGGGGAGTGTAAGACATGGAATCAGGTTATACTGTAACAGCAAATCAGAGTAGTTGTTAAGATTCAAACACTGAGAAACAGCATATAGAGGAAGTTGAAGTCAAATCACCTGTTTTCCCATTACAAAAGGTGATTTGATTTCACCTTCCTCTATGTGCTGTTTCCCAGTGTTCAAATCTTAATAACTGCTTTGATTTGCTGTTACAGTACGACCTGATCCCATGTCTTACATTCCCCTGCATTTATTTCCCTCCCATTCTGTAAGTTCCCCCATCTTCAAAGCATCTGGTGGAGTGGGATTTTCTCCCACAAAAGCTCATGCGATAAATAAATTTGTTAGTCTTTAAGTGCTACAGGACTCCTTGCTGCTTTTGCTGAACTAGACTAACATGGCTGCCCCTTTGGAATATGACTGATACAGGTTTCTTGCTGTAGTCAAGTAGATGGGAGATCAAGACTCCCCTCCTCTTGGCTGTAACAGGGAGTACAGCAAGGCCATCTGCCTGGGTCCTAGCCTCTGGGATCCCTGCAAGAGCCAGGGGGAGGGGAGAACTGATCTCCCATTCCTCTGATTACAGAAAGAAGCCACTGCCTAGGGACCCAGGAGAAGTGCATGGGGCTACAGGATGGGTGCAATATTCTTGCTGCAGCTGAGGAGGCAACCTCCTTGCTGAACTCCTTCTGTCTATCTGCAGTGGAGTGGGGACGGGGGCTGCTGGCAGAAACTGATGGCCCTTCTGGCTTGTACAAATGATATCTGGCCATCAAGCCAAAAAGGTTCGGAACCACTGTTGTAAATGAAAAGGGGAAGTTTGGAAAGCCACAGACATGTCCTTTGTGTGTATTCAGACCAAATCATGAAGACATAATGCCAGTTTTAATAATCTGAATGTATCTGATTAGAGTTGAATACCTCAGCATTTAGTTAAAACTAAATTATCTTTTATCTCTTAAGGAAGTAGTCTTTTCAAGTTGGGGAAGATAGTTCTATTAGTAAGAAGGGAATTCATCTTGTAGAATGTGTCTTGGGTGAATCCAGGAAGTGTGTTTGTTGCACTTTTGTCGGTTTGTAAACAGCAGCCAAGCCCTGACAGTATTTTATAAATATTAAGACAGGTTTATTTAGAAAATTTGTAAAATAAGAAATAGAAATAGCCAAAGCTTTCCTGACTGAGAGCTGTAAGGTTGTTGAATAATCCCCCAAAGGAAATAGAAGAAGCCTTATCCTTGGAGGGAAATCAAAATAGATTTCAGAAAGTATGAGAAATTAGAACTGGAGGAAAAATATAGCATGGGGAGCAAGCTTGCATAGGGGATCAGAAAGGACTGTATAACCTAATAGATCTTTTCTATTGCTAACGTTTGACTTTTTGCCTATTGTAACTCCTAGGTGGATATGATGCTAATTTATGTTCATCCGATAATTTCAAATAAATGTTATGAAAATACATGTCTTTTACTTTATGATAAAAAGTTTATATTATAAATACTGTAGTATTATGATTTTTAACTCGACACCAATTTTAATCCTAACATGGTCTTTTGTTTAGTACTAATATTATCAAATAATACATTTTTAAAATAAATGTGCCCATCTATCTGAATGTCTCAGATCATTAAAACTGAATATATTAAAACTGTGGTTTATTTTTATACTGTTTAATGCTTTCATTTCTCTAAAGATACCATCAAGCATGGTTCTCATTCTTGAGTCTTTAGGGCAAGACAGGTGGAAATCCCTGAGATCTTGACATATTTTGGGTCTCTCTAAGCAACGGTTGTGCCCAGCCTCTGAGCTTATGTGATTTTGCATCATATTAATTTTGAAGGACCAAAATTTTTTAAAATAAGAGCCTATACTTCGGCTCATAATTCTCTATTTAGGTCCTGAATAAAAGTTCTGATTTCCAAAAGGGCTAAGCACGCAGTAAATTGTATTATCTCTAGTAGAGCAGGAGGACTTCGCTAGTGCCAAGAATGTTTCTATAGTAGAAAAGCATCATGATAGTAACTCCATAAGTGTGCATGTGGCATTTCCTCATTTTTTCAGAAATTGGCTAAGACACTGGGTTTTGACTTAGCTCAGGTCTAAGAAGATACAGATGTAACCTTTGAAATATATATGGACTTGGATCCCCAATCCAGTATGGTTTCATAAAGTTTAAGGTCAGAAGGGAACATTTTATCATCTTATCTCCTGTATATCACTGGTAATAAATTTAATCCAGTTACCCTGCCTGTATTGCATCTAATAATTTATGTTTGACTGAAGCATAGCTTCCAAAAAGGCATCCAGTCTTGATTTGAATGTATCAAGAGATGAAGAATTTACTACTTCCCTTGATACTTTCTTTCAATAATTAGTGACTCTCACTAGGAAAAATGACAAATTTCAGAAGGGTAGTTGTGTTAGTCTAGTTCAGTAAAACAAGTGAGGAGTCCTGTGCCACTTTTAAAGACTAATATAAATTTGTTAGTCTATAAAGGTGCACAGGACTCCTTGTTTGTTTTGAGAAAAAAGAGAGTCTTGTTTCCCATTTGAATTTGTGTGACTTCAGCTTCCCAGTGGTAACCTACTGGCTAGGCAGCAGTTATGCAGAAAAGGAACTGGAGGATACAGTGGACAGGAACGTGGTTATGAGTCAATAGTGCGTGGCCTTGTTACCAAGAAGGCTAGTTGCGGATGATGATGCATTATTAGTAGTACTGCCAGCTGATTGAAGGAAGTGATTATTCCCTTCTCTTCAGCATGGTTGAAGCCACATTTGGAATATGGTGTCCTGTTTTGGGCCTCCCGCTACAGAAAGGAAGTTGGTAAATTGCAGGGTCCAGAGGACAGCAACAAACTGGAGCACATGACTTATGAGGAGAAGCTGAAGAAACTAGGCCAGTTTACTCTGCAGAAGAGAAGAATGATGGGGGATTTGATGGCAGCCTTTAACTGGCTGAAGGGACATTCCAGGGAGGATGAAGTTAGGATATTTTCAGTGGTGGCAAATGACAGAACAAGGAGCAGTGGTCTTGGGTTGCAGTGGGTAGGCCTAGGTTGGATATTAGGGGGAAAAAATTTCATTAGGAGGATGGTTAAGGAAGAAATGGGATACCTAGGGAAATGATGAAATTTCTATCCTTAGTGGTTTTTAAGGCCAGTTTGACAGAACCATGGCTGGGATGATTTAATATACAGCTTTGGTGAGCTATTAAAGGAATACCATAACAAGTTCTGGTATCCACAGTTTAAAAAGATGTTGAAAAGGTTAAAAAAGAGGCACAAGAATTATATGAATTCTGGAAAACTTGCCTTATAGTGAGAAATTAAGGAATCTCTCTCCCTTCAGCTCATCAAAAAGAATGTTAAGAAGTAAGGTATTACATAAGCACCTGAAATAGAAGAAAATTCCTGATAACAAGGCTCTTTAATTCAGCAAGCAAAAGCATGACAAGATCCTGAGATGGAAATTGAAGCTAGACAAATTCAAACTAGAAATAACGCACACATTTTTACCAAGGGAAGAGATGGATTCTCAATCACTTGAAATGTTCAAATCAGTATTTGATCATCTATTTCAACCAGAAGTTGTTAAGCTTGATATAGTTACTAGAATATAAAATTACTGTATGGAATGTTATGGTCAGTGGATGCTGAAGTTTAGATTAAATTATAATAATGGTCCCTTCTGTCCATAAATCTATAAGGGGCCAGTTCTGTTCAATGTTTTCATTAATGATCTGGATGATGGGATAGATTGCACACTTAGTAAGTTTGCAGATGATACCAAACTGGGGGGAACGGTAGACACCCTAGAGGGCAGAGACAGGATTCAGGGAGACCTAGACAAATTGGAGCAGTGGGCCAAGAGGAATCTCATGAGGTTCAACAAGGATAAGTGTAAAATCCTGCACTTGGGACGAAAAAACCCCATGTACTGCTACAGGCTGGGGAGTGATCAGCTAAATAGCAGCACTGGAGAAAAGGACCTGGGAGTCATGGTGGATGGGAAGCTGGATATGAGTCAGCAGTGTGCTCTTGCTGCCAAAAAGGCCAATGGCATACTGGGCTGCATCAGAAGAAGTGTTACCAGCAGATCGAGGGATGTGATCATTCCCCTCTATTCTGCACTAGTGAGGCCACATCTGGAATACTGTGTCCAGTTTTGGGCTCCCCACTACAAAAAGGACATGGACAAATTAGAGAGAGTCCAGAGGAGGGCAACCAAAATGATCAAAGGGCTGGAGCACAAGCCCTATGAAGAAAGACTGAAGGAACTAGGCTTATTTAGCCTGCAGAAGAGAAGACTGAGGGGGGATTTGATAGCAACCTTCAACTACTTGAAGGGTTGCTCCAAGGAGGAGGGAGCTCGACTGTTCTCGGTAGTAACAGAGGGCAGAACGAGAAGCAATGGCTTCAAGTTACAGCTGGGGCGGTCCAGGCTGGATATTAGGAAAAACTTCCTTACTAGGCGAGTGGTGAAGCATTGGAATAAGTTGCCTAGGGAGGTGGTGGAATCTCCATCTCTGGAGGTGTTCAAGTCCCAGCTGGACAAAACACTGACTGGGATGATCTAATGGGAGTGGTCCTGCTTTTTTTGGCAGGGGGTTGGACTAGATGACCTTGTGGGGTCCCTTCCAACCCTATGATTCTATGATAAGTCCATGGTGTTTATGCCTATACTCCAGGTATCAGTGCTTTTGCCTTCAGTACTGACTCTCATACTAACACTGGTTTTTCTCATGACAACAGTCTTGGTGCAATTGGGGCCAATGACCCCTGTGGTACCAAAGACACATCCATTACCCAAGTCTGTGCACTACCTTAAAACAGTGGTTCCCAGCCTTTTCAGAAACATGGTACACTTCAATGACACAAACAGTTCTAAGGCACACCCACTTTTTTCAGCTGAACTAATTGCTCATAAACATCACATTTACTTGCATTTACTATGGTAAAAGTCTTACTAGAGAAATTTGCAACATAGCGCATACAACAAGCTAAAGAATAATCAAATGCATTAATGTTTCAAATCCACCAGGAAAAAATATATCTCAGTTTTGCCATTCGGCCTCCTGTGTTTACAGGGATTAAACTATAATTTGGCAGGCACCAGAACCCTCCTAAATTTCTGGGCCCCCTTCATGCAGGTCCAAGCCCCTTTTACTCACACTGGCTACTGCCCCCACTCCAGCTACTGCCCCCCAAACACCTGCCCCCCACACCAGCTGGTGCTGCCCACATTCCTACCCCTCATCCCAGGTACTGTCCCCCACATGCCTACCTCTGATCACATCTACTGCCTCCCCACTCGAGCTACTGCCCCCAGCCCGTGTCTCACTGCTGGTCCCCTGAACCCCCTGTCTCAAAGATGGTCCCCGAACCTCCTGTCTCAATGCTAGTCCCCCAACTCCCTGCTGTGCCCCACCATCTTCCCCCACTTCTCTGGGCTGGCCCTCTCATCCATGCCCTTTCCCCTTGTGGCCATCTCACCTGTCCCCGAACCCCCCTCCTCCAGACCCCCTTACCTGGCCACCATGACAGCTGGCTACCACATCCATTACCTGGCCAGAAGACAGAGTCTGCTGGCTGGTAGGGAACTGCGCTGCCGCAGGCTGAGGCTCCAGCCCAGAGCCTGCTCTCACTGAGCATGCTCAGTGACAGCAGGCTCAGGGTGGGAGATTTAAAATATCCCAGGCTGAGGCAGCTCCCTTCCCTGCCAGAATGTGCCAGAACGGCATTCCGGGGCCTGCTATTTTAAGGAGGCCCAGCATTCAGGGGCACCTAAAAATAGAAAATGGAGCTGGAACACTGCATTCCAGGGCCCACTATTTTTAGATGGTGGGCGCCGGAATGCAGCGTTCCAGCTCCATTTTCTATTTTTAAGTGCCCCGGAATGCTGGGCCCCTAAAAATAGTGGGCCCCGGAATGCCGTTCCAGCTTACTTTAACCCATGTGCATTTAAAATGTTCACATTTTAGAATCAAAAGACTGATATGTTGCTTTTAATTTGATGATTAGTTTTCATGAGTTTTATGAGCTGTAGTTTTGGTAAGGTAGAATGTTGTTTAAGATGAGACAAAGTTTGTTTTACATTGATTTTCATTACCTTTGTACAGAATTTTACAGCACATTTGGACAGTTCTCATGGCACACTAGTGTGCCCCAGCACCCTGGTTGAAAGCCACTGCCATAAACTATTATCTGGAGCAGAATAAATAACCATCTCCGGGTTTGTCTACACACCCTGGGTCAACGCAGTAGGGCTCATTGGGCTACTGATAACCTGCTAAAAGTAGCTTATCAATAACCCTTTGAAACTGGTGCTTGAACTCTGGTGCCTGCTATGCTCCTTAAGCTGCAGAGCCCAAGCTCCAGCCCAAGCCACAAAGTTTATACAGCTATTTTTAGCACAGTAGCACAAGCGCCACAAGCCTGAGTCTGTCGACCCAGCCTGAGAGACTTGCTGCCATGTGCTGTGTTGAAGTATCCTTGGTACATCAACTTCCTTGTTGGTTGGATCCTTAATCAATAGATAATATTGTATCTGAAGGTGGTCTGCATTGTAATCAGAGATGCAAGGGCAGCTCATGTAGGCATACGTGAGATAACTTCAGTCTAGCTAGTGCAAGTGTGCCTAAAAGCTGCAATCACATCTGCAGTGTAAATGTACTCTAAGAAAACTATTACTAAATGAGTCTGATTTCAGGTTAGTGTAAGGCACATTCAGACTGAAATGACTGATCCAATATCCAGCCTCAGATACGTTCCTCTCCACAAGATGCACAGGGAAGTCACATACCTATGAAAGACATTATTGCCTGAATTCAGTATTAGGTTGTGATTTTAGGTTTAGCTTCTTGTCATCACAGAATCTGCTTCCAAACCGCTTCCTTCCCCTATTTATAAATCCAGTGTTTCTGTTTTGAAATATTCTTGAAATATTGATATTTCTGGAAATGTTCAGCTTGGTTTGCTGAAAAAATCTGAACTGACCTCACAACTTACCATTCTCTGTGTTCATGTATTCTCTTCCATACTGTGGTTTCCACTTCATGCATCTGATGAAGTGGGATTTTACCCAGGAAAGCTCATGTGATAAATAAATTTGTTAGTCTTTAAAAGTGCCACAGAACTCCTTGTTTGTATTGAAATATCTTATTTTATCTGCACTGCTACAGACAGGGGATTAGTTGGGTTGGCAGCAGTTCTGCAGAAAAGGACCTGGGGGTTACAGTGGACAAGAGGTTGGATGTGTTTCAACAATGTGCCCTCATTGCCAAGAAGACTAATGACATGTTGCTGCATTTTTAGGAGCATTGTCAGCTGATAGAAGGAAATTATTATTTCCCCCCCCTTTGGCTCTGGTGAAGCCATATTTGAAATATTGTGTCCCGTTTTGGGCCCCTGCTATGCAAAGGATGTGGGCAAATTGCAGAGTTCAGAGGAAGGCAACAGAAATTATTAGGAAGCTGGAGCACATGACTTATGAAGAGAAACTGAGAGAACTAGGCTTCTTTAGTTTGCAGAAGAGAATAATGATGAGGGACTTGATGGCAGCCTTCGACTAGTTCAAGGGGCATTCCAATGAAGATGGAATTAGGGTGTTCTCTGTGTTGGCAAATGATATTCTCAGTAGTGGCAAATGACAGAACAAGGAGAAATGTTCCTAAGTTTTTGTCAGGGAGGTCTACGTTGGATATTAGGAAAAATAATTTCATTAGGAGGGTGGTGAAGAGAGGAATGGGATACCTAGGAGGTAGTGAAATCTCCATCCTTAGAGGTTTTTAAGGTGCAGCTTGGCAAAGCGCAGGCTGGGATGATTTACTCGAGGTTGGTCCTGCTTTGAGCAGGGGGGTTGGACTAGATGACTTTCTGAGGTCCCTTCCAGCACTAATCTTCTATGATTCTATGGTCCCCCTTGCTGGATAATAGTTATTTTTGTCACCTGCAAGGAGCTTGAGGATATCCTGTAATTGCTGAATACTCTTATTTTTGTCCCAAAACATTGCAACCCCATATTTGGAGAAAAATGAAGTTGCATACCTGTAATATAGTTTTCTAACGGTGCTTAGTCATGGTAGATCCATGATTTCTACATGCTTTTCTCACAGCACTGGGGGATAGCTACTGTTCCATTCCGATTTGTTCTTAGGCTCTTTATAGTTCAAAAGAAATAAAACATATAGAGCAATAGGAATCTGTCAAGTTCTTTCCAGGCACAGACATGGAGTACCCTGCTTTTGCTGGCAGTTAAACTTAGCTGATAATTCTCAGTAATCTACGTAAATCACAAGCTCAGGAAACTACCACTGTTGTTACTGTGCACCCTCGGAGTCATATGAATATTTTCTTTCCTCCTGTTGTTTTCATGTTGTAAATAAGAAACAAATCAAGAAATATTTTAATATATAATCCTATATACAAATTAAAACAGTTGACTCAAATGAAGTACTTACATTTGATTAGTAGAAAAAAACAAAAGAAGTGGCTGGTTAGAGGAGTATACTCTGTGCTTACTTTACTATTTATTTCCTTATCTGCATGTTTATGTGAGTTTTTTGTATTTAAAAGTATTTACTTGGTGACCAAAGGATTAGTGTTTTTTTTCTTTCTAGATAGTTTAGTTGATTTTCTCTTGTATTTCATCAAGTTAGCTGGTGCCTTGTAACATAGGGCCCCCTTTTCTCTCTTATATGTTAAAAGATGCAGTAGCAGTAACTGTAGGAGATCTGACTATAGTATAAGTAATGCGAGAGCTAAAAAGAAAATAAAATTGGAAAGTGTAATGTTATTACAAAGTATAACAGTTATGACACAGAGTGCAACAAATGTGTAAGGGCAGTGTCATTACATGTAAGTAGAAGGAACAGTAAGACCACAAAAAAAAAAAGTTGAGAATGGTTTGTCAGAGCATTTTCTTCATATGAAAAACATTTGATGTGAACATTGACAAAAATAGAAACCATTATACAACTGTTACAGATGTCCTGTATTTGTAATACTGAGTTAGTTAAAGAGCACATAGAGCTGTACAGCGATTGTCTAATGAGACTGCAGATCCCATTATGTTCCAACTTGATCAGCTTATGCTGCTTCTATCAAGACAAGGAGTTTGCCTATTGAGAGCTCTTGTTTCTGAGATCTGCACTTTGATATTCAAGATAAAAATGGCTGCAATCCAATCATATCATGCAAATTAAGGGTGGGTTTTGAATGAGGCCTTTCACTGGATAAAGTCTGGACACTGCTGTAATAAAATGCCCTGGAGCTCAATTTTTTCTTTAATCTGACTTTTAATGTAATTGTATCTTTCTTAGTTACAAACATAAGCAAATACAACCTCCCTTTTGCCAACATACTATATTGTTCATAGTGCTAAATCACACAATTTAAAAATCCCTTATTTCAGAATAAGCTGTAATTAATCAAATACAATTGGCATCTCTGCCTAAAAGCATCAAGATTTTTATATCTATCTGATAATGATTGCAAATAGATCTGGAACTGTGCAGATTTCCACACTTTCACATATGTTGTTTGAGGGAGAAACTGGTTAATTCAAGCTTACAAAATTCTTAGTGAATGAGTTAGTGTCCTTGAAAGAGAGAGAGCTTTTTAGTACAAAAACAATTTTGCATGTCAATCAGTTCTCCTCCCTATCCTTTTCAGTTGGTTTGAATTAAAAACTGATTGGTAGCTAAAGGCAAATGAAAAGTACAGCATTATTTAACACTCCAGGTAAAAAGTTACACTTTTTATACTGTCAGCATTTCCATTTGTAAGTTAATTAAATACAAATTTTAAAGTTTTTTTTTCTTTTTTAATTAGTCTCCACGTTCTTGGGTCTTTGCTGAGTAGAGAAGGAAAAGAACAGATTTCGTAGCAAAGTAATGCACCTCCAGTGATGATT
Organism: Podocnemis expansa; assembly: GCA_007922195.1. Classification (NCBI taxonomy): domain Eukaryota; kingdom Metazoa; phylum Chordata; order Testudines; family Podocnemididae; genus Podocnemis; species Podocnemis expansa. The sequence goes on along the minus strand of ML681964.1, from coordinate 176,419 downwards.
CTGTGGACTGATAAACTTGGTGTATTTATATATTTTCCTTTAAAATTTTTATGGGAATGTAGTACTTGAGAAATGTGCCAAATCTGCAGTCTCCAGGACCTAAGTAGTTTCTTTATCCATACCACAGTTACAAGATGAAGTGCTGCAAACTTTCTCACCCTCCCAGCTATCAGGATGTCAGTGGTAGAGAGGGGATTTAGACCTTCACATTTGCCATTAGCTTCTCTGGTGAGACTGCAAACAAAACAGAGACAAGGTAGATGAGATGACATTTTTTCTTGGGTCAGCTTTCAAGTTGGTTCAGTAAACAATGTTATCTCACCTATCTTGACTGTCTCCTATCCTAGAACCCACATGGCTATAACAATGCTCCAAACAACAAAGCTAAGGTCACTTGTGGTTTGGGGGCTGTAATCAAGTATCAGTAGCACAGAACTGAAACTGAGAGTCATCAAGGTGTTTGAGCAGACATAACATTTTAAAAGCTTATGATTCTTAAGGCATCAAGCCTGATGTCAATTTGTCAATGACAGGAATCTGCTTTTCTGTCAGACTTGAAATAGCTGTGTTTTTCCATATTTTCCATGTCTCAGATGTTGAGAGGAACTTCCTCCGTATTCATCCCCTGTACAATGTTCCTGCCTGAGTTTTTTTTTCACAGGAACTAATATAGAACTTTACTGATATTACACCCCTGTCACCTGCTTTCATTCTCAGAGGCAGAGATCTCCTCAGCAGCTCTGAGTGGTCTTTTTCTCTAGATTTTTTTTTTTTTTTCATCTTCTGCCTCTTATTGGAGCTTGGTCTCCACCTTGCAGGAAGTGGGTGGATGGGGAAAAATTTAAGGAAAGTCTGGGTGAGTCAGAAAGCTCATTTTCCTTCATTCATTACCCCACCTTCCCATCCAGCTTCCACAGTTTTATGTAGATTGCTTCTAATCAAGAGATGCCTTAATTAATTTTTCCATTGCCTGGATCCTGCACTTTCTCAGTTCTTTGTTCAACAACATGCCTCTGGTCCGTTAGCAGGTGAATATGTGTGTGCCACATAGGACCCCAAGTAAGCTGCCACAACAGCCAGTTCCTAGTGCCCACAGTGTTTCAGTGAGAGTTCTAGCTTGAATGCCTTTTCCCTGCCCTGTCCCTCCTGCTCCCCAGTCACCATCAGATCATCTGGGTATTTGTTTTTCATCCCCAGAGAAACTAGAGTCAATAATGCTGAGTGTGTAAGAAAATCACTCCAGTGTGAGTGAATCAGATTTGAATTTGATGAGTCATGAATTGGTTACAATTGTTGTTCTCTGTATCTTTCTGATGCTTTTACATTAGAGGCAGAAATTGCTTTAATTAAAGTTGCTGTAGGTATAATCGGGCACTTATTTAAATAAATGCATCAGCAAAAATGCAGAAGGAGAATCTGAATCTTATCATTCAGCTATTTTTTTCCCACTGTTGCCAGGGTAAAACAAATAAATGTTTGTATTGCCCACTAATTTTATTTTGCTTATAGGTTGGATGGAAATACAGGTAGAAATTTTAAAAAATACATGTACTGCAATTAGCTTATATTGTGCTAAGCATATTTGGACTTTGTGCAGGCAACAGCTAAAGGGAAAAGCTTGAATGTTTTATGCATTAAATAAATCCTGGCATCCCAAAATAATTGGATAGAATGTCAACTAAAATTTCAGTGTCATAGGGTTTAAGGCCAAAAAGGACCACCAGATAATCTAATCTGAACGTGAGAGAATTGTTCAGTAATTATGTAGGTTCAAAATTATCCCTTTGGCTACTACCTGACATCAGCATGCTCTGTGGCCTTTGCTCATAGAATGTGATGACACGTGCTATGTAACCACAGACAATACAGCTATAGTGCATGTGGGAGAAGCAGAGGTAGAACTCAGGGACTTCCGATAAAAGTAATTGGAATGCTAGGTGACATTCATTAATTCCATGCCCTTTTAGAGCATGTCTGGTCATGCAATTAAAATATTAATATGAAGTGTAAGTAAAATATCAGTAATCTATTGGCCATCTGCCCAGGCAGTATTAGTTGAAAGTTCCCTATAGCCAGGTAGAAGTGAGAATTGATGACACGTCTGAAGGAAGATAGGGTGGCATTACATGTTAGGTTCCAAAGGGGCAGCTGTGTTAGTCTAGTCCAGCAAAAAAACCAAGGAATTCTGTGGTACTTAAAGACTAACAGGTTTATTTTTTGCATGAGCTTTCGTGGCAGAAAATCCCACTTTGTCAGATGCTTCGAAAGCTCATGCGAAAAATAAACCTGTTAGTCTTTAAATGCCACAGGACTCCTTGGTTTTTTTTGTGTGTTAGTTCACAGGAGGAGGATCCAGTGTTTACTTTGGAGATAGAAGAAAGGTATTGGAGGAGAAGTGACCAAATACGCAGTGAAAACCAGCATAGAATCAGGAAAAAAGAAAAAAAAAAAGCCAAACCATAAAACAAACACAAAACAGAAAAGCAAACACACACAGCACTCTCAACTCCACAGAACTCCTCTACAATCCCTAACTCCCTCTCAAACTCCCCTGTTAACAGCCCTGTTGCCTGCTCTTGGTGCTGCTGCAGCTTGTGCTGCAGCTTGCTTGAGTGGCTGCCTTTATAGCTCCCCCAGTAGGAAGGCTGCACCCCTAATTGGGGTCACCTGATCCCAACTGCCACTCAACCCCTGCAAACTGAGAAAAAAAAAACAAGAAAAGAAAAGAAGAAAAGAAAGGAAAAGAAAAAAAGGAAAACAAACACAAAACAGAAAAGCAAACACTCACAGCATTCTCAACTCCACAGAACTCCTCTAGAGTCCCTAACTCCCTCTCAGACTCCCCTGTTAACAGCCTTGTTGCCTGTTCCAGGTGCTGCTTCACTGCTGCGTTTTTTAGTTTTTCGAAGGTAATAAAATGGAGTTGTGTGGCACTTAAAGACTAACAGATTTATTTTTCACATGAGCTTTCATGGGAGAAAATCCCAATTTGTCAGATGCTTCGAAGACGGGTGAACTTACAGAATGGAATGAAAATAAATGCTAGGAAGTGTAAAACATAGGATCAGGTCATACAGTAACAGCAAATCAGAGCAGTTGTTAGGTTCAAACCCTGGGAAGCCTGAAGTCAAATTACCTTTTGTAATGGGAAAAGAACCCATGGTCTCGTGGGCTCCTCTAGAGGGTTGAAACAAGAAACTAGACTTCTACATTGATTGTTTCAGCCACCGTGCCAAGGCTGAAATCGTGGACAAACAACATCCTTTACGTCATAACCTCAGCCCTGCAGAACGCAATGCCATCCACAGCCTCAGAAACAACTCTGACATTCTCATTAAGGAGGCTGACAAAGGAGGTGCAGTTGTCATCATGAATAAATTGGATTATGATCAGGAGGCTTATAAACAACTCTCCAACACAACATTCTACGAATCACTTTCCTCTGACCCCACTGAGGAATACCAAAAAGAATTACGACGCCTATTCAAGAAACTCCCTAAGATAGCATAGGAGCATATAAAGACAGAAACACCACCAGAACCCCGGCCAGGGATGTTCTATCTACTACCTAAAATCCATGAAAAAGGAAATCCTGGATGCCCCATCATCTCAGGCATTGGCATGCTTACTGCTGGCCTATCTGGCTATGTGGACTCCCTCCTCAGACCTTATGTTATCAACATCCCTAGCTATCTTTGAGATACCACGGACTTCCTGAGGAAAATACAGTCCATTGGTGAGCTTCCAGAAAACACCATTCTGGCCATTATGGATGTAGAGGCTCTTTACACCAACATCCCACACAAGGATGGATTACAAGCTATTAGAAGAACCATCTCAGATGATGCCACAGCACAGCTTGTGACTGAATTTTGTGACTTTGTGCTCACCCACAACCACTTCAGATCTGAGGATAATTTATACCTCCAACTCAGTGGCACTGCCATGGGCACCCACATGGCCCCACAATATGCCAACATCCTTATGATCGATTTAGAACAACATTTCCTCAAGTCTCATCCCAAAATACCTTTCCTTTACCTATGCTACAGTGATGACATCTTCATCATCTGGACCCATGGCAGGGATGCTCTTGAGGATTTCCACAGAGATTTCAACAATTTCCACTCCACAGTCAAATTGAGCCTGGAATACTCCACACAGGAGATCTACTTTCTTGACACTATAGTACAAATCAGGGATAGACACATCAACACCACCCTGTACCGAAAACCTACTGATCGATATAGTTACCTACATCCCTCAAGCTTCCATCCTAAACACACCACACGATCCATTGTCTACAGCCAAGCCCTAAGATATAACTGCCTCTGCTCTGATCCCTCAGACAGAGACAGCCATCTTGAGGATCTCAATCAAGCATTCTTGAAACTACAGTACCCACCTAGGGAAGTAAGAAAACAAATTGACAGAGCTAGACGGGTTCCCTGAAGTCATCTACTACAGGAGAGGCCCAAGAAAGAAAACAACAGAACATCACTAGTCACCACATGCAACCCTCAAGTCAGACCTCTGCAACAGATCATTAAGGACCTACAGCCTAGTCTAAAAGATGATCCCTCATTCTCTCAAGTGTTGGGAGACAGACCTCTCCTTGCCTACAGACAGACACTCAATCTTAAACAGACACTCACCAGCAACTACAGATCTAACAACAGAAACATTAAAGCAGGCACACCCCCTGCAACAAACCACGCTGCCAAGTCTGCCCACATAGCTGCACAATAGATACCATTATAGGTCCTAATCAAGCCTATAACTCCATCAAAGACTCATTTACCTGCTCATCTACTAATGTGATCTATGCCATCATGTGCCAGAAATGCCCCAACAACTTATACATTGGACAAACAGGACGATCCCTGTGCAAAAGAATAAATGAACATAGAGCTGATATCAGAAATCACAAAACAAAAAAAACAATTGCTGAGCACTTCCATCTTTCTAATCACTTGATAAATGATTTGTTAATGACCGTCATCAGAGATATGACTGGGACATCAAGACTTCAAAGAAAAACAGCTGAACTCGAATTAATTTGCAAATTTAATTCTGTGAAAGCAGGATTGAATCGAGACTATGGGTTCTTTTCCCATTACAAAAGGTAATTTGACTTCAGGCTTCCCAGGGTTTGAACCTAACAACTGCTCTGATTTGCTGTTACTGTATGACCTGATCCTATGTTTTACACTTCCTAGCATTTATTTTCATTCCATTCTGTAAGTTCACCCATCTTCGAAGCATCTGACGAAGTGGGATTTTCTCCCACGAAAACTCATGTGAAAAATAAATCTGTTAGTCTTTAAGTGCCACACAACTCCTTGGTTTTTTTTTTTTTTGCTGGACTAGACTAACACGTCTATCTCTTTGGAAAATAAAATGACACCCTAAAAGGATAATGCATTCTCCAAGAATAAAGACCTCAAAAATGAAAAAAATTATAGTTGTTTCTGTCTTTGTACTTGTGATTTGTCAATATATCTATAAAATATTATTTTCATATACTTTTTAGTAGAGAGAAGTTAATAAACTTGCAATTTGTTTTTTTTTCTTTCAAAACAGAAGTGAAGTTATAGATGGCAGGTAAATATTAGAATTGTATTTAGCTCCTTATATAGTCCTTTTGAAAATATGGGCAGTTACTGATAGAATTTATTTTGATATAGTCTTCCAGGGCTGCAATTTGTGGCTTTACTAATCTTTCTGCAGTACTCTAGGGCTCAGGAACTCCATTTGAAGGGGTTTGCTTATGTCCACAGACCTTTATAAACGTTAGTCATGATACAGGTAATTAATATGTAAACTGAACGGTCAGTCTTTTGATGAAAAAGTAAAAGCGGGTGAGGTAATAAAGTTTATTGGACCAACTTTTCTTGGTGAAAGACAAGTTTTCAGGCTTACCCAGAGCTCTTTAAATCTGGTGAGACAGATAGTTACCAAATAAAAACTCTGCCTTGTCTTTTGCTTGTAAAATTCATGCATCCTGTAAGTTCAGAGTATTTTCACTTTTTTGCAAAGGAATGTTTGAATTATTTTGATGTTCTTGTAGTTTTAAACATTATTTGATAAGATTGAACATGATACTTTTCAGTTCTACCTTCAGATCTGTTGTTTTTTCTACTTCATTTAAATCATATTTCAACAGTATGTTATACCACTATTTTTTTTTCTCACAGCAAATAAAGCTTGCAGCTGAGTCACTGAAGGAGGAAACACATGGAGAAAAGAAGATGAATTAAGCATTAGCATGTTAACATGCTTTTAAAGTCTTTAGAATCTTCCTGTATTTGCATTCTACAATGTATTACTCAGTAGGTAGTATCTATTATCTGTACTTGATCATCAACTGATTGCATGACGCAATGAAAAATTGTTTCCTCTTTCCTTTTCCTCTTCATTTCATATGGAATATTCAACAATTTTACAGTGAAAGAGAATACAGAGCGTAATTCCAATTTATGCTAGGTCTGGTTGAAATATGTCATAAGCAAGTGCACACTATATCAAAATTATATGAAACAGATCTTTAATACTAAGTATGCTGATGCTAAATTTAGTTTTGTTCTGCTTTTTGTCAAGAGAAGGTATGCCTGGTACATTAGTATTTAATTCTTAATGTACCATTCCTTGTGCTTGTTAACTATTTTTGTCCTTGTATTAGAATAGTTAATCATTTCCAAAACCGTATCTTTTTCAAAGACAAGTTATTGTACACTTCACAGCATTTACTAGGAAATTAATTTAAATTTTGTTCATTATATAGCATAGAATCAATCACAAAGCTAGTTATTTTGAAAATATATATTATAAAGTGAGATTGTACATTACAAGTTGTTTATTTTATAAAGAATCCCAATTCTGGTAAGAACCCATTGGGCATCAAACTGGGATTGCTGATTATTAGTTTATAAAGGTGAATTGAATGGTGGTTGTGTATTCCTTTCATTCAGCATTAACCATGATTACCACTTTGGTGGTTGTTCAGAAATATAGTAGTGTGTTAATGGATTTTTTTGTTAACTGTCATGACTGTAACAGAGCTATTAAAATAGACACTCCATAGTCATATGTCTGATACTTTCACACATGTACTGAGATATTTGACTCTTTCTTGCATATCATGAAGATGTCATTCTTCTAATTTTAAAATTGTTTTCTGATGGTAATAAGCTCAAAATCTATAGGTCATGTCACCTCAAATCAATTTGTTTTCTACTGATATGCAATTTTTCATCTCTGTCAGAGCTACCTTTTTTTTTAATATGAAACATTTTTAGTTAGGTACACAATTATATTTGGATAGATCGGTGCTTACAATGATGAAAGTAATTGCACTGACTTAAATATAGGTCAGAATGCTACCACAAGAGAATTTGTCACCTGGATTCTTCATCATACAGCAAACTTTTACATCTGTAGCTGACAGATATTCCCAAGAAAGGCTACCCACCCTGAATAACACAATTAAGCCAACGTATTGCCTTCTGGGTGGGGTTTAAAGTTTTGATTTTTAGATCTGTAAAATCCTAAATGATTTGAAACCATCCTGCCTGGGAAAAATCTTCCCTCCCTGTGTTTTACTGCTGCAGTTGTGATCAATAGAAGTTGGAGCTTCCTAGGCATGTAAGAGAGAGAGCTGCTGCTGGCAGGATGTCCTCCAGGAAGACCCATCACCTTTGGAATTCATTCCCCACTTTGGTCTAAAGGAGCCCAGATTCATGAAGGCTTTTGGCATGCACAAAGCCACACTCTTGGAGTGGATATTTGTGCAGAGTTGAAGATTTAAGAGAGAGATCTCTTTTGTGAATGTTAATGATGTGTAATTTTGTTTTGGTTTATGTTCCTGTGAGTGGGTGGTGGTTTGTTGAAGATTTGGTGTTGATTAAAGGAAGGGTATGATAGAGATCTATAAAATCTTGAGTGACATGGAGAAAGTTAATAAAGAAGTGTGATTTTTCCCCTTCGCTTAACATGAGAAGTTGGGATCACCCAATGAAATTAATAAGCAACAGTTTTAAAACCAACAAAAGGAAGAACTTCACACAATGCACTGTCAACCTGAGGAGCTCATTGCCAGGGGATGTTGTGAAGGCCAAAACTGTATCTAGAATTAGAATTAGAGAAGTTCATAGAGAATAGGTCCATCAGTGGCTACTGGCCAAGGGAGTCAAGGATGCAACAATACGCTCTGAGTGTCAGATGCTTGAATTGGTGAAAAGGGGATGGATCACTTGATAATTCCTTTTCTGGTTTCTCCCTTTGAAGCATCTGACATAGGCTGGTGTTGAGGGACAGATACTGGGCTAGCTGGGTCATTATTCTGATCCAGTATGGATGGTCTTACGTTGTTATCTGTATTGCCTTTGGTGTATTGGGATGCCCAACACCCTTCCATTTCTTTTCACTTCCCCTTGGTGGAGTTGGGGCTCTGTGTGGTTGTAGTCTCATAACCTCTCATTTAGCCTTAGTTTTGTTTATTGTATACAGTATTGTTAATCAATAATCAGTCAATAAGATTAGTTGCTAGGCAGTGTTCTCCAGTGATGCCCTCACCAGGGGTTACACATTGTCCATTGTGAAGGAGTGATCCCCAGCAGTGATCTCACATTTGTCTTGGTGAGGCCCACCTTAGCGTTGTTTGATTTGTAGACCCTTCAAGAAGCAGACTCAGGTGACAAGGGACTTTCACCTAAAGCAGCACATGTATGAACAGATCATGTGGCCTAATTTGATACCAAAGCTCTCTTTGGAATGAAAATCATTCATGGGCTCAGAAAGCACTGCTGCCTTTTGTTCCAAAGCAGATACCTCTCTGAAGAGGCTGTGATGAGAAGATCATATCATACAAGCCATCAGGACTGCTCCAGGTTGCAAGATGACTCCTCTGCTTCCCCTAGGAAAAGTGTAGACCAAACCAGGACTGGTTCCGGCATATGGGATGGTGCACATAACAGCGAGCCTTCCCAGTTACTGAGTGGGAAGAGCTGAAATCCCATAACATTGAATCCAGTTCTGGCCTCTGGCAGTTCATTGAGTCCAGTACCAACAAAGTGCCAGTACTGACTATGTCTACTGTGTCAGTATACCAGGCTGCGGAAGATGTATTCTGTCTTTCTGTCCTGTCCTCACCATTGGTCCAGGACCTTCTGAGGTGGGAGCCTTTGGCAGCTCTTCTGTTGAACCTTTGTGCCCCTCAGCATTATTCCCAGGTGCTCTGCTCCCTGTGGTGGGGATGAAGTTGGTACTGGAATCAGTGTGGGAGACCTTGGCCCCCACTGCATTCAACAGTGCGGATGCTCCCATGGTGGCCTTCAGTACTTTTGAAGTTGATGCACTTAGATGTTCCAGTACCACAGTTTGCACTGGGACTGACGCTGTCTGCAGCACCAGCATGCTTGATGTTAACAGCATAGCTTTTACTGAAGGCAATGATAAGCTTCTTAGGATATCCCTAGGGCATCACTGAACCCATGTCGCCAAGATCCTGGGACTGTTCTCATTCTGTTCAGGATTGTCATCTTCCTGTTCTTCATCATCTTAGGAGCTCCAATGGCCAGCAGTGGATCAGTATGGCTCTCAGAGTTAGTGTGTGTCCCTTAGTCAGGATGGAGGTCCCTGCCCTGGCTCTCCATGACCACCAATAACTTACTTGTATTAGTGGCCTTGCTGGAATCTGTGGGACTTTCCTTGATTGTGATGATCCCATTCCTCATCCCATTCAAAGCCAAACTGATCTGCCAAGTCAGAGGTGGTAATCACAGGTTAGCTGCAAGCCAAGCATAGGTGGTCTTCCTCCCTGCAGAGCCACCAGAGTTCTCCCTTTCCAGTATGTCTTCCTGGGAACAAAAGCCAGTTGTGGCTCATTTGAGAGCATCATCCTGATCACCAGACAATTCTGTGCTGCTTGGTTTATCCTCCACATAAAGTCCACTGGAATAAAAGGACCTTTTACACTTGTAGCCACATTTCTCTGCATCAGGAAGAGTTTCTCCTGGAGGACACTCACAAACTGGTAGACATTCTACAGCCCACTGTCCTTTGGAGAGGGGCCCTTCCAGTGAATGGAACACATTCTTTAAGCTGGTGAGAGCTCTGTAGACTATGCTGACCTCTGTACTGCTAGTGACTAAGCACATGGAACAGAGTTAATGCAGGGCTTTGAAGGATTCCATTCACATTTGGTCCCCAGTTCCCTTGTTGTAATGGCAGTGAGTGATGGTGCCTGCCAGGGTAGCTTCAAGTCCACCTTCAAGAACTGACACTTTAAGTAGTTGGATGTTCTGGGCAGAAAGATCTATACCTTATTGTCCCTACAGATGAGGATTGCAAAGCGACAAACTTTGCTACCCCAGTATGATTTATTGAATTGGTCAGCCATGTCTAAGTTCAAGAACCAGATGTCTGAAGCTTTGCATGAGAGTTTCTTTCCTTTGGTGTGGAAGGCTGCTTGGTAGCAAAACATCCCTGCAGTCCACCTTTGGCATTGCAGACACCACAGCAAGGGTAAAGGCCTCCTTGATAACTATGAGGAGGGCTTTCTGGTTGCAAAACTCTGGGGTAGGTTTGGACTTCCAGCAAGTCATTGAAAACTTGCCCTTTGATGGCCAGACCTTGTTCTTGGACAAGACTGATGAAATTTTACACAACTTTAAGTAGTCCAGAGCTATCTTGAGAACCTTGGACGTATACACCACCTTGCCCACTGAAAAACACTGGTAAGCAGCCCGGCATCAGTCATATTGCCCACACCATTCTTTTGCTAAACCTTTTCTTCTGACGAAGTGAGATTAAACTAAGAAGAGGGATAGATCTCACAAGAAGCAGCAATCAGGCTCAGAGTTTGGGTGTCCTTCCCTGGCACCTGCTAATCACGCATTTTGACTATTTAGTTCACAGCACTGGTCCAATTCTTGCTGTGCCCTCTTTGTCCTTTTGGGGACTGGATGGACCATTTTTACAATTCTTGGGACTTAATTACTTCTGATATCTGGATTGTGTACACTGTCACATTGTGCTACACAGTCCAGTTCCTTTCCATGCCCACTAAATAGCTTTCCTCCCTGTGCCTCTTCAGAGACCCTTCTCATGAGATGCTGTTCACTGAGCAGGACAACTGTGCTGATGTTGGGACTGGTGAAAGAAGTGCTGCTGAACACTGCGGCCACAGCTTCTACTCCCAGTAGTTCCTGATGAGACCCTTCCACATCCTTTGTGCCCTCAACAGATTCATTAAATACATGAGGTTTTTCATGATTTCTCTATCAGCTATCCTCCCCCACACTGTCTCAGAATGACTGGTTTGCTGCTCTAGACCTCCAGCATGCTTACCTTCATGTGGCAATTCTACCAAGCCACAGGAAGTTTCTTTGTTTTGTGGTAGGAGAACCCCACTTTGTTTGTTTCTTTCATTTGGCTTTTCTTCTGCCCCATAATTCTTCATCAAATGCATGTCTCTATTTATGGTGGAATGGAATTCATATTTCCCTCTACCTTGACAATTGGATACTGACAGATGGCTCCAGAGAGGAGTTTCTTGCCCGCAGTACCATATTGCATTCACTCAACTATCTGGTACTCATTTTACATTATTTTACTTCCTTGCCCTATATTTTCTAGACAGATTATTTCACTTTCCTCTGTTACTCCTGGATTCCTCACATAGTGTGTGCCAGATAGTCCCCTTCATTAAGCCCTCTCCAGGCAAGTCAGTGGTTATCAACACGTCCCTTCTGGACTGGAGGGTGCATCTGGACTTGCTGAGGGTTTCTGTTATTAGAACAGGAAGCTTCACCTCATATCAATATGTGGAAGCTTTGTGCCATCCATAATGCATGTTGTGCCTTCCAGGATAGTATCAGATGTTCAGTGGTTCACATATTTGCCAATAATATCACCAGAATGTACTATGTGAACTCAGAAGGGGAAGTGCATTCAAGGTTACTTTGCCTATAGGCATTCAAAATATGACAATTCTGCATTGAAAAAACATCACATGGGTAACAGTCCACTTGCTGGGGTGCAAAGTTGTGTCATGGACCATGTCAGCATGACTCCCTGAGCCAGTCTCATCCCTTTTAGTATAGGAGCTTTCCTCCATCTCAACCTCTGGAATTGTCTCTTTTTTGCTTCATTGACTTCATCCATTTTCCTATCTCAAATGATGGGAAAAGAAATCTTTCTACCTGTATGCCTTAATCTCTCTCTTTTTCTCTTCTTTTTATTTCTCCCTTGTAGCACTCATGCATAATTCTGTAGACATTTGGGATGACAGTTTTGATGAAAATTCCTAACAAAATAGAGTTGTGTTGCCAGCTAAAAATATTAGGATGAATATTTAATCCAATATATTAAGAAGAAAACTAAAAGAAGAAGGTTACCATTAGATCACTGAAGAGAGCTGCTAGGCAGCCTTTATCAAAAGACACGAAAAGCATGAGAGCACTAGAGTGTGGTAAATCCATTAAAAAAAAGAATATAAAAATGCATGAAGGGAAGATGAGAATATAACAGAATGCTGTACCTGTAAAACCAAAATCTAAGTAAATCAGAGCCCAGCCGTAATTACGTTTATGTCCATTTAGAAGATTTTTTGTGGGTATCCTAGCAGCCCAGTCAGTAAAATTGTATATTCATTTTTTATCTGTGTATTGGGAACAGAGAAATAGAGATTGAGGTTATTACCACTGAAAAGAAAGAGTGATCCATTTCATCTCACTTCAGGCCCAACATAATTCTGCCATGACATAAAATAGGAACTAAGCTAGAACAGTTTATTTATTAGAGAACAGTAAGGTTATTGAAGAGCCAATGAATACCTAAAGTTTTTTGTGCATTTGGTTCTTTTTTTTTTTTACCTTCCTTTGAAAAAGTGAGCATGAATGATCTTTTCTCTTTGTTACAGGTGGATTTTAGTCTGTCAAATAATAGCTGATACAGAATAGAAATAAGAAGAAATAGAAGTAAGAGAACACTATACAAAAAGATAGATTGAGCTTGAATCAGCCTAATACCACAAAACAGCATTTGAAATGCTAGGGTTTGAGAAAGGAGATTTGGAAATGGAACCACATGGCAGGCTATTAGATGATATAAGGGACAATGGCCAATATGAAGAGAACAGACACTGTTATACTTCTCTCAGATGGACCACCTACCCAAACAATTTATTTAGAAGGGCTGATGCAATACTTTCTTTTATTTTTAACATCAAAAATAGTCATCCAAGACATCCAACATGGAAAAAGATGTATCACTCTGTAGCTATACACAGAAAAGGAGAACATGCCAGAGAAAAAGGTGACGGCAAGGTTGTCTGTCACTTGTTTTCAGTGAACACAGTGAATGACAGGCAAAGTATAAAATCACTGTGCTTCAGATGATCCAAAGGTGCAACCATGTTAGTCTAGTTCAGTAAAACAAAGACTCCTTGTTTGTGATACAGATGATTTATTTTGCTTTAACCTGATATATTTTTAATTGAATCTGTTCAAGTAGACTACCTGAGAAACTTAAACTTCAGGAATTTTGTGGAGACCCTGCCATAGTGGATGAAACCTCCTGCACTAGAGACTCTGGACTAACAGGGCCTGGACTAAGGGAGACCCTCCAATAAGGTGTCACAGGAATTCTACCTGAATGACATCCATGATCATGGAGAATACAGTTTAAGGAGCTGAAGGTACCACGTATGAGAAGTTTTCTGTAGGAGCCTGAAGGCAGGCACTGTGGGGGTTCGGTCCCCTTTCTTTTATCTGGTGGTTTGGGGTTTTTTTGTTTGTTTTGGTGTTTAGTTTAGATTTTATTTATTTCAAGCACTATTGCTAGGGTACTATGGTGTGTGTTGTCTCTCCTGGTCCTCACTACATAACAGTATAAATTGAAATGAATTAAAAAATGTAGCAGCACCCAAACAGTCAGTGATTTATGCCAGTAGGTCCAATTGTGCAAGTATTTGATAGAGATAGTGATGTGCCTATTCCATATTTGACCAATTTCCTCCACATATACAGTTGTTCTGTGGGTCACAAGAAAATCCCAACAATCTTAGGACATAATGAATATTAAGGGTACTCTGCAGAAGCTGTGCATTGCAGATAGTATTGTACCACAAGAAAACCCTGCAGTCTGTGGAACTGATACGGGATCAGAAGAGGTGTATTTCATTTAAAAGAATATTCACATGTAGAAACCTGATTTCAGGGTAAGAGCCTTTTCTTTTCGTTTATTTGGTATGAGCCAGTGCTTGGTCCACAAACCCTTTCTGTTAATGTTTACAAAACTTAAGAGATTGAATGAAATCTACATAAATACACATTTATATAGTTTCTCCACAATGACAGGAAAACACCAAAAGTCATTTAACCACCGACCACAAGGATAGCTTTGGATGAAAACATGGTAGGTGTTCTCTAGATACACTTGCACAAAATTGTTTTGTGGGAGGAGTACTTGAGGAAAAAAAACTATTTAGCTGGAACTACAAGGAACGCTTAGGCTGGCCTAATTTAAATGCCTCCTGAGGAATTTAGTTATAATAATGATATTAAATCATTCTTATATGAAAAATTATCAGGACGTCTCTTATATTTCCTTAGCAAGATGCTTGTTCTGCTAGCTCAGTGTCCCCCTAGCACCATGTTGAGATGCCAGAAGTGTCAGTTCTTCTTTGAGCAGTGTCCCTGACTGCTCTACTTCAGGTGTGTGGACACACCCTGCACCTCAGCTCGGAGAATTTGCAGCAATACCCTTAGGGGGAAAGGCATGCATGCCAGCAGGGAACTGGTGTCACTTCTGTGCCACTGGTGACACACATGCCCCCTCCCCCCCATCCCTCAGTTCCTTTCTAACCGCCTCCAACCAAGGACAGAGATTGCAGCAGCTCCATATCCTTCAATACTCAATAGTTTACCCTTCACCAGTTGATAACTTCTCACACAGAACTTCTTCCAACCAACAACTAAACATCTTTAAACAAAATAAAACAAAATAAAAAAAGACGACAAAAAAACGACAGAGACAGTGGTGCCAAGCCGTTTGGGCTTTAAGTAATGTGCCTTGTGTAAAGAGGCTATGCCGGCATCATGATGAGTGTATAAGGTGACTCAGTGAACACAGAAACTTTACCTCCAGAACAAGGAAGGACAGGGAGAAAAATAAAAGTTACTGCTAATGGAAGGCTACCTGCGACCGGCATCAGACCCCAGTCGGTCTCCTCAAGGGTTGGCTGGAGCACAGAAAAGGCATTCCTCTGTGCTGTCCCCAGTGCCGAGCAAAAAATCAAAAGATAACGAAAAAAACCATAATACCCTTGAGGCTATGGGTTCCTCAGGTATTCAAACCCTTGTAAAGGGGGATTGCCCAAAAAGCTCCAGCAAGAAGCATGGGCTGAAAGAGAAAGCAGCAGAGTTTAAAGTGGCAGTGGTGAGCATTTTGACAGCAGGCTCTATGCCAGCAATGGCTGCAGCGGAGCTGTCAACGATAACACCAGCACCACTTCTATCCTCTGTGCTGTACTCGGCCCCATTACCAGCACCCGCACCAGTACTAGCATTCTTTCCCCCAGCCCCGGTGCTGTTACCGCACGGCACACAGTCCCTACAGGACCAGCTGACGCCTCCGCACCGACTCAACAGCTGCCATAGCCACAGCAATTCTCCTCACAGGGAGCTGCTTTGCTTGACTCAACTAACAAATTACAGTCCCATCATTGTGAATTGAAAGATGATCTGGAGTGTGACTCTTCTCCAGTTTCACCACTATTTAACTCCTTACCTGAACATCTTTCTCCTTTCTCCTTCTCTTCAGCGCAGAGCCTAATGTTGGAGAATACTAAAACTCCTCCACCTGACCCATTACCAACCTAGCAATGTCCTCAGACTGTACCACAAAATCCCAGCATCAGATACTCATAGCCACTTCCACCATGGCTTATGAATCTTTCTTTTAATATGCCATGGATGAGCTGGGGTAACTGGCTGCACTATGGCACACTTGCTGCAATGCCATCTACATCACAGATGTCAATTCCCTCACACCAACTTATGCCAGACTTACCTCAACAGCACCAGTGTCCAGGGGTGACTAATTCAACCCAACTGACAAATGGCACTCTTCAGTTGGCTGAAGCCCAAAAGTGCCTAGCTCAACAATCGAAGGCTGATAACTCAAAACAGTTTCAAGAATTATTCAAAAGGGTGGTGGACAGCATGGATATGCCTACTCAAGACAATTCTACCACACAACATAAATTATTGTAATCATCTGTGTCCAGCAAAATTACCTTATCTATGGACGAGGTATAATGGAGCCTGCAAACACCATTTGGCAAATGCCAGCATCTTCAACTCCAACGAACAAGAAGACCGACAAAAAATATTTTATTCCCCCTAAAGGCAATGAATTTCTTTTTATATGCCCCTAACCAAATTCAATAGTCATTGAAGCAGCTAACCAAAGATCTAAGTAACCACACAGTAGATCAAATCCTGCAGATAAGGATGACAAGAAGCTTGATATTCTGAGGAAGAAGGTATATACCTCGGCAACCTTACAGCTCAGAGTGGCAAATTACACAGCTGTCTTCTCTAACTGTGACCATGACAACTACACAAAGTTATTGGACATTATAAACATTATTCCAGAGGACAAAAAAATAACAGTTTAATTTTTTAATTAAGGAAGGACAGCTTGCTGCTAGAACAGCTTTACAGGCCTCTCTGTATGCGGCTGATGTGGCAGCTAGAACAATTGCCATGGCCATAGTCATACTGAGATCTTCAACAAATACTACTTTGGGGTATACCTTACACTTCATGTGGTCTCCACGGAGGAGAAGGAACTCTGAGGGAAGGGGGGAGGATTGGCACATGCATCGCCAGTGGTGTGAAAGTGACACCGGTTCCGTGCTGGTGCATGTGCCTCTCTCCCTAAAGGTACTGCTACAAATTCTCTGAGTTGAGGTGCGGGGTGTGCCCACGCACCTACAGTGGAGCATGTCGGGGACACACATCTTAAAGAACTTTGACTACTGCACCAAGGTAAGTAACCTTCATTTGTTGAGCCAGGGGCTAGGTTATCCATGAAAGCTTATGTGATGAAGTTATACTTAATTTACAAAAACATAGATCATAGTATTTAAGGAAAATGCATTGATAACTTGTTAATATAACCATATTGATTAGATGATAGTGAGAAAGATGGTTTCTAAGCTAGTGAATACACCCATTCCTTAGTTGGGAATTAGTTTTGCTACCACAAAGGAAAATATTGGTAAAATGTATACAGATAAACAGAGGGGGAGAGGAATGGTGCAGGAAGTCTGGATGCAGTAAGCAAGCATTTCTTTGATTTACTTGTGACTATTCATTTGCAGAAATTCATTGAGGTACCTGGGGAGAGTCAATTTATGCTCAAGGCTATACTCCAAAAACTAGAAATCTTTAAAAAAAAACAAAAACAAAAAAACCCTACATATTTATATCTTTCCTGCCTAAAATATGATACACATTGATTTCTAATGTGAACCAAGACAGAACTTCATTCTGTGCTAAACACATGAAGTTATGAGGCCAAATTCCTCCCTGGTATAAGTCAGTGTGATGGTAATCAGAATAAATGTGGCTTGGTATAGTTGAAAGGGGATGAAACAGCCATTTTAAACCTAGAGCAGTTGTGATGTCCCAATTCATTTATTTACCAGACAACAATGTATGCACACTATCATGGATCTGATCTTGAGTATTTTTTCATCAGCCTTCTTGTTCAGTGCTTGTTCGCTGTGTCCTATATCAACTGCTCCTGAAAAACAAACAAGGAGTTCTGTCGCACTTTTAAAGACTAGTGGATTTACTTATTGCATGAGCTTTTGTGGATATAATCACACCTCATCAGAGC
Source organism: Podocnemis expansa (assembly GCA_007922195.1). Lineage (NCBI taxonomy): Eukaryota > Metazoa > Chordata > Testudines > Podocnemididae > Podocnemis > Podocnemis expansa. The sequence goes on along the minus strand of ML681964.1, from coordinate 158,506 downwards.
AGTACGTAGGTGATTATATACATGGAGAGGAGGGTATGTCACAAGGTCAGTTCAGACTTTTTTGGCAAACCAATCAAGTTTTGATTCAAACAGTGTGGAACAATGGATGAGAAGGTGAGATTGTGAATTACTTTTGTAATGAGTTAGCTATTCCAGGTCCCTATTCAAAGCTAGTCTGGTGGTGTCATGTTTTCATATGAATTCTAGCTCTGCAATTTCATGTTGAAGCCTGGTTATTCTCCCATATCAGGGACACTCTGAACCAGTGGTTCCTAATCTGTGGCCCTCAGCTCCCCTCCTGCTAGCTGCAGAAGGAAGCACTGCCTAAGGACCCAGGCAGAGTGTGTTGCCATGGGACAAAAAAAAAAAAAAAAAAAAAGGTGAAAATGCCTTACTGCAGCCAAGGGGATGGGAGATCATCACTCCTCTGCCCATGGATGTAGTAGAAAGCATGGCAAAGTGCTCATCCTGGGTCCATAGGTGCTGAGGTCCCTGCTGGAGCCAGAGGGATAGCAGCACTGATCCTCTTCTCCCTGCCTGCAGAAGGGAGCCACTGCCTAAGGACACAGATGGCGTTCACAGCACACGTGTGGTTTCCCTGCTGCGGCTAGGGAAATAGGAGATCAGAGAGAAAGTGGCCTGCTTCCATATGAAAAAACAAACAAGGAGTCATTCACCCATCTTCAAAGCATCTGACAAAGTGGGATTTTCTCCCATGAAAGCTCATGCGAAAAATAAATCTGTTAGTCTTAAAGTGCCACATGACTCCTTGTTTGTTTTTGCTGGACTAGACTAACGCGGCTATCCCTTTGGAAATTGCTTCCATATGGCTGTAGTGGAGGCAGAACCAGCTCTACCCGTAAGCCAGTGAGGAACTAACTCAGGGTGCCTATGCTTACAGCTTCCAGTAGCAAATTAAATTTTTACAAAAATTTGCTCTGTTTATAAAAAGTCCATAGCATGCTTCTGTTAGGTTTAACTGTGGAAATCAAAATATAATGCACATTATATAAAAGGTTAAATCAGTGATGATATAAAGCACATGTTTAGTATATTCTCTAAATCCAAAAATTTCTCAGTTGAATCTTTTACAGAAAAATAGCTAATAGTAAGACATTCATACCTCAGAATACTGAAGAAAAGATGTGTGACTGAATATAGGAATTGTTACAAGCCTCAGCCTCTTGTTAAATTTTACAAAAGTAAATCTAAGATTTAGGCTTAATTTGTAGACGTACAAATTGAGAGGCAGTTCTGTACCTAAGTTACTGATTTATATGCATCTAATTGCCTACATATCTTCAAATTAGTCATTAGAAGTGAGTGCTGTTCAGCTAGTTTTACAGTTAAATGCTATATTTAAAATCTCTTGAAGGGTGAAAAAATTGGCTGATTTCTTCCATTTTTCCATTCTTACAAAGCTCATGCATTAGATAAATTTGTTCATCTTTAAAAGTGACACAGGACTCCTTGTTTGTCTTCCATTTTTGGAATCACTTTTAGTCTCTCTTTTCTCCATCTTTTGTAGAATCTATATTGGGTATGTATTTGTAGATACAAAATTTTTACTTTTGCTAGTGTTATTTCAGAGCTTTGTTTTACATAGAGTTACTCTTACCAACTGCTTCCTCTCACTTAATTCTAAGTTTGCAAGCAGGAGAAATAACCAGGGGGACAGCCAGTTTAGGCTTGATTCTGACTAACAGGGTGCAAGTGGTTGCAGATGCAAAGGTACAAGGAAGTTTGGATGAAGTGGTCAGGAAATGATGGATTTCATGACTCTAAAGCGAAGGAAAGCATCAGAATAAGGGCAACGGACTTCAAAAAAGCAGATTTAACAAATTCAGAGAAGTGGTTGGTAGAGTTCTAGGGAAAGAAAACGTATGGGGAAAAGAGTTCAGGAGTGCCTACAGTAAGGGACAAGAGCAAACCATGTTAGTGCAAAAGAAAAGTGGGAAGTAGAGTAGGAGGTCAAAATGGCTGCATCAGTGACTTTAATTACTTGAAAATTAAAAAGGAGGACTACAAAAGATGGAAACATTAATAAATTGCTGATACCAAAGACTATGGTCAAACTGGTGGGGGGTCTAGTCTCTCCTGGGTTCAGGATCATTCAATATTTTCACTGAGTTGGATAGTGGAGTGTAAAGTCTATTTATAAAATTTGTTGATGACATCATGGTGGAAGTGGTTGTGCAAGCATTTTAGAGAACAGAATTAGAATTCAAAGTGTCCTTGACAAATTAGTTTGAAATCGGTTAGATGAAACCAGCAAAGATGAGTGCAAAGTACTACTTTAGGAAAGAAAAAGATCAAATGCACAGATACAAAATGAGGTTGTAACTGGATAGATAGAAGTATTACTGAAAAGGACCTAGGATTTATAGTGGATGACAGATTGAAGATAAGACAACCACATGATGCAGTTGCAAAAAAAAAAAAAAAGCCGTTAGTCTTGAAAATATTAACAGGAGCGTTGCATGTAAAATATGGACAATAATTTTGTACAGCTCTGTTTGAGGCCTTCAGTGAAGTTCTGTGTCCATTTTTGGGTTCCACACCTTAAAAAAAAATGTGGACAATCACAAATGTGACCAGAGGAGAAAAACAAAAATAAAAGCTTTAGAAAACATGATCTATAATGAAAGATTTATTAAAAATCTGGATACATTTAGTTTTAGACAACTAAAGAGAAAAGCTAATATAGTTTTCAAATATGTTAAAAGCTGCTTGTTACAAAGAGGATAGTGAACGGTGATCAATTGTTCCCCCTTGTCCACTGATGGTAGGTCAAGAATTTGGCTTAATCTGCAGCAAAGGAGATTTAGATAATTAGGAAAAACTTTCTAAGCAAGTCTAGGTAAGTCTTGGAATAGGCTCCAAAGAGAGATCACGGAATCTACCATTGTAGTCTTTTAAGGACAAATTGGAAAAAAATGTCAGGAATGGGCCTGGTATTCTTGCTTCTGCCTCATTGTTTATGTGGCTGAATTAGATGTGAACTCCTGAGGTACTTTTTAGCCCTACAATTCTATGATTGGCAAGCAAAAAAAGAGCTAATGCTCAAGACTGTTGGCATTTTTCTGTTGTGTGTTGCTGTCAATGTCCTATCCATTTTTTGATCAAACTTACTCACTTTGGAGAATATTTGAAACCAACTTTTACATGTTTAAAATTCCAATATTTAAGAGTGAGGTGACATTACTCCTGGATGGCTTTTCTTCAGCCTCAAATAGCTAAACTGATCTGCTTTTCTCAAGATCCAAAGGGGCAGTTGTGTTAGTCTAGTTCAGTAAAAACAAACAAGGAATCCTGTGGCGCTTAAAGACTAACAATTATAGTTATTGCATGAGCTTTCGTGAGAGAAAATCCCACTTTGTCAGACACTTCAAGTTCCCCCATCTTCAAAGCATCTGACGATGTGGGATTTTAAGTGCCACAGAACTCCTTGTTTGTTTTGCTTTTCTTGAGTTACTTTTCACTTGTTGCCAACCACAGGATTTTAAGCACAAGAGAATAGTTGTGATCTTGTCAACACACCCCTAACACCAGTGTAGCCAAAGGAATGTTGTTACACAAATGCGCCTCTGCCTGTAGACACTGAGCAAAAACAAGGGAGTTATAATTAACCTCATTTATTGGCTTAAGGCTGGTGTTTCGTGTTAAGTGTAGACAAGTGCAATGTGCAATTCATCAGGTGCTCTGCTATCCACCAGAATTCACAGGCCCAAAATAGGGATCCAGCCTCAGACTGAGTTGTCAAGGGAGAGGTATGTAAGACAGGTATTCACAAGCTGAACGAGAGCTGCTAAGGGGCAGGGCCTAACTTTAAATTGGAGGGAGATTCTTGCCTTTGCTCAGAATTCTCAGACATCAGTCCGCTGCTCAGCTGGGATCCCCTTCATAGCCCAGTGACTAGGGTACTCCTGTGCAACAATGATGACCTGGTTTTAAACCCTGCTCTGCCCAGTTTGAAGCAAGGCCTTGAACCCAGATTTCCTAGATTCCAGGAGAATGCCCCAGCCACCACCTGGGGGTGGATGTGTCCATCTTTTCTGAAGATGTTCCATTTTGTGTAAATAGTTATTGGGGCAGAAACATGAGAAATTGGCTGTCCAATGGTTAGGATACTCACTTTGGCTGTGTAAAGAGAGAGGTTCAAGTTTATGCTGTAAATCAGGGATTCAGACTTGGGTCTCTTACATCCTGAGTGCCCTATTTACCAGTCAGCTTCCAAAATTCCCTGTCTTCTGGTAGCCAGCTGTCTCTTATACAGATCAGGCATGAGCTTAGCACATCTACCAGCTCAGGACATGCCTAGACTGAGAATCCTGGCAGGTCTTAGGTATGAGCATCACTGCACAGCAGCAAATGTCACTGCACATATTCAACCAATAGAAACTGAGGCACCTGAAGAATTGGGGAGAGGGCATCTGACTAATGATTTTGTAAATGTCAGTAGTGCGTAGCTACTTGTGAACAAACAGGGGGGTTTGAGAGTGAAAGGAATGGCGAAGCCTTGAGGAGGCGAAGGAGATCCTCTTGCTGAAGAAGCAAGGGAGAACGCAAACCTTGGGTGATTTCTTTTGCTTGTCAATTACTGTGTGAACTGGGATCATGATTGATTGTGTGTCTGGGGGCTGTTTGTACCACTATTCCCTGCTTGCCCTTGATCAGCCTCAAACAGCCTTGTGATCACTCTTCTGATCTGTGCTTAACAAGGGGCAAGGGCTGACCTAGGCAGAGAAGGCCTTAAAAGCCAGTAGCTGAGCGACCAAGGGACTGCAAACAAGGAAGTTTGAGAGGGAAGGAGGAGGAGTTTGTGAGGCCACTATGGTGAAGAGGAGCCGCATTGCTGTGCCAGCACTGCTTCTGTCTCCTCCACCTGCACCTGCATCCAGACAGGCATTTTGACCATGGATGCCTCTACCCAGATCCTAGTATGCACTTGGCAGGGACTGTGACCTGCATTTTCCATTCACAGAAAATAAGGCTGGGGAGATCATAGAGTGTGAAAGGTGCCTTCTGGTGCAATCACTCAGGAAGCTGGTGGGGGAGTTACAGGAGGAGCTAGCTAGGCTCAGGAGTGTCTATACCCTGGAGAAGTTCTTGATAGCATCCATGAGGAGACATCCAAAGCTGAGGAAACTATCTAGAGGATTGCTGCCACACCACTGGAGGATGGGATTGCTCTGGCACAGGGAGGACACTGGCAGCAGGTTACTTCTGGCAGCAGAGAGTGCTCCACCCCTACTCCCATATCGTTAGGCAGTGCTAGAGACGAGGGATGAGGTGGAAGAGGGGAAGGCATGCGCCCCCTGAGGCTGGGAGGAACGCAACCACCACACCCAGAAGAAATGTAGGGTAGTGGTGGCTGGGGACTCTCTTCTGAGGGGGATGGAGGCACCCTTCTGTTACCCTGACATGGTGTCTCAGGAGGTATGCTGTCTGCCAGGAAACATATCAGAGACATTAGGGAAAAACTGTGAAGAATCAGCTGCCCATCTGACTACTACCCCATTCTACTCATCCATGATACTGTGAGAAGTGACCCTCAGCAGATCAAAGGTGACTACAGGGGTCTGGGAGCACAGGTGAAGGAGTTTGGTGCTCAGGTGGTGTTCTCCTTGATCTTTCTGGTCAAGGGCAGGAGCCTGCACAGAGACAGATGCATCTGGAATGTGAATGCCTGGCTCTGGAGATGGTGTCATCAGGAGGGCTTTGGCTTTCTCGACCAGAGGATGCTGTTCCAAGAGGATGGACTGCTGGGCAGAGATGGAGTCCACCTATCGAGGAAGGGGAAGAGTGTATTCGGACATGGGCTGACTAACCTAGTGAGGAGAGCTTTACACTAGTTTTGAGAGGGACCAGTGACCTAAAGCTCACAAGTGAAAACCAGGGTGAACTTGGGGAAGAGATGGAACTTGAGGGGGGTCCAGATGTTAGTGGCAGAAACAAGAGAATGACTAATCAGAATTGGGGGAGAGGAAAAGCAGATCAGTGTCCAATGTTTGTATACAAATGAAAGGTGTATGGGTAATAAGCATGAAGAACTTGAAATGCTTATAGCCAAACATAACTATGACAGTTATCACAGACCCTTGGTGGGATAATACAAATGAGTGGAACATTAATATAGCAGAATACAGCTTGCTTAGAAAGAACAGAAAGGGAAGAGAGAGAGATTTGGAAATAGAAGGATGGGTTGAGAGTAAAAAACATGGGTCATCTCAGGTATGGGGTCTACTATAGACCGCCCAACCAGGAAGAAGGTGTTGAGCCTTTTTTTTTCAGCAATTAACAAAATCATCCAAGACACAGGACTTGGTGGTGATGGAGGGACTTCAATTACCCAGATATCTGTTGGGAAAATAACACAACAAGGCACAGATTATCCAGTAAGTTCTTGAAATGCATTGACGACAATTTATTATTTCAAAAAGTGGAGAGAACTTCTAGGGGAGAGGCTATTCTAGATTTGGTTTTGACAAACAGTGAAGAAGTGGTCAAATATTTGATAGTGGAAGGTAGATAGGTGGAAGCAATCATGAAATAAGAGTTCATGATTCTCAGAAATGTTAGAGAGGATACCAAAACAAAAACAATGGATTTTAGGAAGGCAGACGTTAGCATCTTTCCCATCAACTCCCTGAGTGTGCTATGAGGAGAATGTCTAAAAGGAAAAATGTTTTTCAGAGAGGTGTTAAGAGCACAAGAGTTACCCATGCCACTGCGTAGAAGGGATAAGAAATATGGCAAGAGACCATCTTGGGTTAACCAGAAGCCCTTCAATAATTTAAAAATAGAGAGTGAGTGCTACAAAAAGTGGAAACTAGGTCACATTACAAAGGAGGACTACGAACACGTAGAGGAGAAATCCAAAAGGCCAAGGCACAGAGATCAAACCAGCTGATGGCATAAAGGGTAGCAAAAAGGGATTCTTCAAAAACATCAGAAACAAGACGAAAACCAAGGGCAATGTAGGACTCTTACTCAACAAAGAGGGTAAAACAAATGAAAATGCTGAAATGGCAGGAACTAAATAATTTGTTTCAATATTCACTGAGAACGCTGGTGGAGACTGGATGTCTGCGGCAGAGGAGTGCAATAGCAATGAGATGGGATCGGAAGCCAAAATACAGAAAGCTAGTTAAAAATTACTTTGACAAGTTGGATGTCTTCAAGTCACTAGGGCCTGATGATATGTACCCTAGACCACTTAAGGAGCTGACTCAGGAGATATTGAACGGTTAGCTATTATCTTTGAAAAATCATGGAAAACAAGTGAGGTCCTGGAGGACTAGAAAAGGGCAAACTACAAAACAACTACAAAAAAGGAAGCAAGCACAATCTAAGGAATTATAAACCAGTAAGTTTAACCTCTGGCCTGGGAAAAATAATGGAAGATAATTGAGGCATACGTTTGCAAACATCTAGACAAGACTAAGGTGCTTATGGCTAGTCAGCATGCATTTGTCAAAAACAAATCATGTCAAGCCAACTTGCTAGCTTTCTATGATGTGGTTATGAGCATTGTGGTTAGAGGGGAAACAGTAGATGTGATATATCTAGATTTTAGTAAGACATTTGATACAGTCTCACATCACATTCTTATTAATAAATGGGAGAGGCACAAACTAGATGGAGCTACTGTCTGATGGGTGACAAACAGGTTGGGTAACTGCTCTAAGAGAGTAGTTATCAACAGTTCACATTTCAGGCTGGAAGGACTTAACAAGTGGCATGCCGCAGGGATCCGTCCTGGATCCAGTTTTGTTCAACATTTTTATCAATGACTTATATGATGGCATAGATAGCAAACTTATAAAGTCTGCAGATAATAGCAAGCTGGGAGGGGTTGCAAATGCTTTGAAGGCTAGGCTCAAATGATTTGGACAAACTGGTGAAATGGTTGGAGATAAATAGAATGAAACTCAAAGCTAAGTGTCAAGTACTCCCCTTAGGGTTGAACAATCCATTGCACACATACAAAAATGAACAATGACTGCTTAGGAAGGAGTATTGCAGGAAGGGAGCTGGGCATAATAGTGGATCACAAGCTAAACATGAGTCAGCAGTGTAATACTGGTGAAAAACAAATGCCATTCTGAGGTGTATTAACAGGAGTATTGTGAATAAGACACAAGAAGTGATTCTTCCACTCTGCTCTGCACTGATTAGGCCTCAACTTGAGTACTGTATCCAGTTTTGGGTGCCTCATTTCAAAAAGTATGTGGAAAAACTGAAGAAAGTCCAGAGAAGGGCAACAAAAATGATTAGAGGTCTGGAACATTTGACTTATGAAGGAAGACTGAAAGAACTGGGTTTGTTTAGTCTAGAAAAAAGGAGACTGCAAGGGACTCTGATAACAGTTTTTAAATACCTATAAGGTTGTTATGAGGAAGAAAGAGAAATTATTCTCCTTAATCACAGATGACAGGACAACAAGCAACTGGCTTAAATTACAGCAAGGAAGGTTCAGCCTAGACATCAGGAAAAAAATGCCAGTCAGGGTGATTAAACACTGAAATAAGTTGCCTCGGCATGTTGTGAATCTCCTATATTGGAGGTTTTTTGAAGAGCAGGTTAGACAAAACACCTGTCAGGAATGGTTTAATAGGGATACTTGGTCCCGCCCTGGGTGCAGGGAATTGGACTCAGTGACCTGTCATGGTCCCTTTCAGTTTATATGATTCTATTCTTCAGACATTTAAGTCCCTTTATGAATAATGCCTTACAGTGCAAAGACTTTCCCATCTGTTTTTAACCTGTTTGCTGTGTACTGATAGGGTAGTGTTAAATTCCGATATTAGAGCAGAAGTTGGTTTATTTCACCCTCATGGTGCAGAATGAATAGTCTGATAAGCAAATTTTATAAAGTTGACAGGAAAATCAAAGGTTATGCACCAATCAAGATGTCACTTTTATTAACTGGATTTTCCATTTCTGTCACACATCATGAATGTTTATACAATGAAGAAAGCCAAACAGTGCTGGAAGCAACCGACAAGATCAGCTGATATTTCTGTACCCTCTTAACACACACATTCTTTCTTGGTGAGAAGTTCTTTAATTCTGTTCTATTTCATTAATTCTGCTTATTTTTACTGCTACTCTTAAAATTCTGTGTCAAGATTGTCACATCTTAAATACAGATAAAGTTGCTAAAGGTACATTTATATATACACACGGAGAAAAATACAAGACTAATTGTTTTTCCACAATATTTAATTTATATGCTACTGTAACTATATGCAACTTTTAAAGACAGGTTAAGGGGTACAAGAAACTGTTTACTTGCTCTAAATAGTTTGGTCCAATATTATTTTAATGTAGTGGTTATTCTCTCCCTTCCTTTTACATGACAACATAATATAACATACAACACATGCACAATCATTCACCTATGAACAAATGGCTAGAAGGACAACACTCAGACTAACGTTTGTACACCCAGAAGTTCAACCAACCACACACAACTAATAAGGCTATAATACAGCTATGCAGCATAATGGTCAACACTGCTGTTCTAAAGTGAGCACCATATATACATCTGTATATAAAAACATTGGAAACAAAATACACTTGGGGTTAGTTAAAAGGTGCCATTCCAAGGCTGTACAGAATATCAGGAAAGTATTTACAATACTTGGAAAAAAAGCTGCAACAATAGTTTATTGCCAATGCCCTTTATAAACTTTTCTCCTACTTTAATAGATGTTATGCTCACTGTCTGTGAACCACACATCTTATTTCTGGCCCATTATCAGATCCCTGCTCAGCAATTTCAAGCAAATGTGTTCTATGGCTTCACCCACACATCTCTTCTTGTAGTTTTCACTTTATACATATCACACTGACTGAACTGCAACTGTAGCTTAAAACTTTTAAGTTCCATAAAGTAAAATGTTTATCACTTGTTTTGTTTAGGGACCAGAATTTGTTAGTCAGTAAAAGTATCCTATGCCATGTAGATTCTCCTAATAAAATAAATCATACTAATAAAGAAAAGCCAGTGTGAACTACAGAAATTATGACCAAATCTAATGCAGTTCTTTGGTGCTCTACTCACTCTGTGATGTACATGAAATGCATTGTATTTGACCATTTTTGCAAATGTTACAATATGTTAAACAGTGTAAACTCCTCTCAGACATTCAAATGTCTGGCTGGGGTGCTGCTACATAATACCACCAATTTTTACTAGCATTGCTTTGAAGACCCAGTGCACAGCATGAAAAAATAAAAGATTCTTGCCCTTCCCAAAATTAGGAATCTGCAATATATTTTATTCTAATAAAATTCCACAAAAATTAGTTCACCTTTCATACAGAAACATTATAAAGTGAATCTGCCATTATTTCAATGGCAAAGGGGAAACAAAATGGAAAAGCAATTGCTTTAAAGAATGTGGAAGGATATATTCTTATGTGCCAATTCAGTTTTTATAAATACTGGATTTGATTTTAATAGAAAACAAGAGTATTGAGGGAAGTTAACAGAACAGAATAAAGACACAAGACAACAACACATTATGTCCTGACAAGAGCCAAAAAGTCTAATAATGAGGAAAATTTATATTAGATGGTAATACCAATTAATTTAAATTTGTATCCAATTATCTAAATGTTTTCCATTCCTTATTGCATTTTGAGATCTAAGGGTCATACTTAGAATAAGAAATGCTAAAATATTCAAGCTAATTATCATGATATACTACTGCGAATGGAAGTACTTTATACAAAGTATTTTTCAGTTAAATGTAAAAACTCAGAAGTAGATTTTATAATTTACCTTTGTTATATTAAAAAAGAAGATTGTCTGCTTGTAATAACATATTTCTATGGGAAAAAGCTGCCTTACAAATCTAGTAGTTTTTTTTTTTTTTTTTTTTAATCTTGCCTATAGGAAAACAAGATCCTTTTAGTTTGATTTTGAGCCACAACTTTAACCATATTATAGCTTAAGACAAATAGGTGTGGGTTTAAAATCATAGTTTAAGATCACTAATTTTCAGTGCATCTTCGCTTTGTACAAGCCTTGGAACATCTGATAGCTCCCTGAGGAGCTTTCAGCATCAAAACATTATTGCTTTGGTTCTGTTTCAGACACACAGAAGTATGCCACATATCACATATTTTAGATATCACAGAAGGTCAGAGCAAGAATTAACATTTCACAAGCAAACAAAAGCTTCTCTCTCTCTTGCTAGTTTAAGTGCAGAATATGAAACTTCTAAGTGCTACATTTACATTAGGATCCAGATATACATTTTAATTTAATCCAGATCGTCCATAGTAAAATTATACGTGTAAAAATTACACAATAAAATAGTCTATTCTGTTGGGAAAGAAAGATGTATTGGCTAGCAGCATGCACAAAACCATGCATTGTCATACCATCAAGCAAACACAAAATTAAAATGTAATAAATAACTGCTCATAAAGCCCACTTTAAAATATTAAGACAACAAATGGGGTTCATTGAAATAAGATGTTCACAGCTCTGAACAGGAAGAATGGTGTTGTCAAGTAGATTGAGCTAGTAAGTCAGGCCATTGTCAAATGACATGACAACAATTAGTTTGACTGGAGGTACACAGCAGTCCTTCCTTGGGGTTCCGCTGAATATTCACAGATATGGTCTTTTCACAAAGAGGTAGTTGTAGCACATTGTTTTTCAAGTTCTTATTCTTTATCCTTTCCAACTCATTTGCTGTGTCTGACATTTGGTCAGAAAAGAATTTTATGCTGCCCAAAGATGAAGCCTGATTTGCACTCCCAGTAGAACTTATGCACATTTTCCACATTGATTTCTCTTGTACTTTCACACTGGAAAATGACAGATTGTTTTGAGGATCAATAATGTATTTAGTGCTGCCATGAATCTGTGAACCCAAGCAAAGGCTCATCAATTTTAGGCTTTCAACCAGGTCCCCAGCACTTCTAGAAGATAACTGCATTGAGTTTCCAGATCCAGCACACCTACGAGAAGAACCTGCAGTGTTGTTAGTGCTACCGCTGGAGCCAGTGGAGGGACTTCCCCCACCTTTGTTGTTATCACTAGGGCTTGTTTTGTCCACCCCTCCGTTTCCGTTGCTTGGTTTACTCTGTCCACCACCATCTCCTTGGTTGCCAGGTGGCCCTTCGCTACTATCCCGTCTATGCCAGGAGTATGTAAACCCGCTATCTTTATCTAGCCGTCTCCTACTTTCTGAGTCGTCATCACTAGTTTCTGAGCTACTGCAACTAGATCCCCGACCCTGGCTTTTCCTTCTGTGGTAGCGCTTATGTACTGTGCTAGGTGAAGCAATATTCATTTTTAACCTGCTAAGCTTCGGGGGTAAGTTCTCATCCATGTCAAACTCATCATCTGACTCCCCTTCCTCAAAGATTTGATTAAGGACTGGTGCACTCTTCCTGGAAGTGAGACGATTTGTAACTGAAGGCTTGCGGCGCAGAACAACTTGAGTTGAAAGAGAGATGGGTTTCTTATCTTCTTCATCCTCCTCTTCATCTTCTTCTACTCTAAACAAGCACTTCCGGCCACTAGTAGTGGGCTTTAAGCTCACTGATGGTACCACTGAAAGTGCTGGCCCTGCTAATTCAGGGATATCCTCTTTCTTTGCTGAATCACCAAGTGCCTTGCTTCTGTGACCATTAAGAACATTTTCAGCAGTGCGAGCTGGAGACTGAGGAACAGTTGCATGGGAGAGAGGAGAAGCTGTAAGGTCATCCTCCAGGTCCTGGGGCACATCAATTTTTGTTGGCCAGGATTGCCTAAGTAAGAGATTGTGAAGGGAAGAAAAGTAAAATTAGATTTGAGTGCCATCATAGGAATACACAATGTAATATCGTCACAGGATGCAGAGATCATAAAGGCCACAGCATTTATGCTACTTGGCAAGCCAGTGCAATTTATAAATAGTACTATTAAAAAATAGGAAAAACAAAAAGTTTAATTTCCAAGTCATGGTGGTTGCTGCCAATTTAAAGATCAGAAAAATCATGACAGCCTTCAAAAACACTGAAAAAACTGTTTTCTCACATCACAGAAAACACTAAATCAAGTGTATGTGGGAGGTCTGGCACCAGCAGGGACGAAGCAGAGAGGGTGCTGTTCTTTGTGCTCTTCAAACACTAGCTAGGGATGATGGTGTTGTTGACAAGGTTAATCTGGAGCTTTTATTTTTTCCAGTTTTTAAATCAACAGTATAAAAACTATCAAGTCGATGGCTTTCTATTTGCTCAGACAAACTGGTAGTTTTGTTTTCCTATTCAAATATTTTCAAACATTAATTCAAGAAAGGAAAATGACCTTTTGAAATGTCTGAGTCTCTAAATGTATGTTCTATGTTTGCTTTTACAAAATTGCCTTTACTTAAAAAGTATATGAATACAGGTCACAGAACTTTACCTTAGAATTTAAACTAACTCAGCTGCTGTATGCTACTGAGTAAATCAATTTCTGCTAGTCATTTCAATATTCAACCAATAAATCACGAGTCTGATCATTAAGTAAAACATGATACTTCCAAGGACATTTTATCTGGAAATGAACTTTGAATGGAAGATAAGAAGGCATGAACCTCAAATTAAAGCAGAATGAAAAATGCAACCCTTAAAAAGGTTGTAGAAGAGTTTTTCAATTAAGAGCTGGGGAAGAAGCCAACAGGTGCAGAGGAGCACACAGTCAGGACACGCTCCCCTGTTAGAGGAGCATTTATTAAAGAAGTTACTCCACACCCTAATGAAGAGGAGAGCACAGAAGTTGTTAAGTACTGGTAGGAACTAAAGAGAAACAGTCAAACAGTCTCCTTCAATTACATCACATGATGGCAGACAATTAAATATTGACAAAAATTTTATAAGTGCCTATATACAAATACAAGAAGTCTAAGTACTTAAATGAGAGAACTTGAGTGCCTGGTATTAAATAATATGCATTAGAGAAACTGGTAGAACAAAAATCATTAATGGGACACAGTAATACCAGGTATTTATATATATATATATATAGGGAAGACTGAGTAGATTGCACTGCTTGGGGAGTGAAGGAAAGCAAAGAGTCATAGATAGTACAAATTTTAGGTTAATCAAACAGTTTTACAGAATTGCCTTGGACAGACAGTCCATGCTTGAAAAATAAGAGCATAACAGTAGGAATATACCCCCAACAACCTGACCACAATGGTGATTGTTTGAAATGCTCAAAAGGAGATTAGAGAAGCTACAAAAACAAAAAACCCAACAAAAAAGGGGCATTTCAACTATCCCTATGTTGACTGGGAACATGGCATCTCAAAACAGTGCAGAGATAAAACTTTCAGACAATGTTAATGACTGCTGCTTGGAGTAACTAGTCCAGGAATCCAGAAAGGAAGTGGCAGTTCTTGAATTAGTCATAAGTCATGCACAGGTTACTGTCCAAATGTTCAATGTACCTGAACTACCAAGTAGTTGACACTATAATGTAATTAAATTTAACGTTCTTGTAAGAGGGAAAATACCAAAGAAACCCAGCACAGTAGCATTTTACTTCAAAAATGGGAACTACACAAAAATAAGGCTACTTAAATAGAAATTAAAGAACTGTCACAAGAGTGCAATGCCTACAAACTGCGCAGAAATTTTGCTCAAACTACATCCTACAGAGCAAAATTGAAAGGAGCATAAATTTTGGCAAGTCAAGTTTAAAAGTATAATTAGGCCAGGCAAAAAAGAATTTGAAGAGCAAAAGACACAAAAATGAACACAAATTTTTTTTAGGTACATCAGAAATAGGAAGCCTCCCAAACAATTGAGGTCACTAGATGATCCAACTGCTACAGGATCATTCAAGGAGAAAAAGGCCATTGGGTAGAAGCTAAATTAATTCTCTGCAGGTCTTCACTGCAGAAGATCTGAGAATGATTCCCACACCTAAGCCATTCATTTCAGGAGATAAAACAGGAAACTGTCCCAGATTGTGGTATCAAGAAAGGAGATTATGAAACAGTAACGAGTCACCAGATCCAGATGGCATTCACCCAGAATTCTGAAGGAACTGAAATATGAGACCATACAACTATTAACTGTGGCACATAACCTATCACTTAAATCAGCCTCTGTACCAGATGACACAAAGTTAACATGGCACGTATTTTTAAAAAAAAGAGTCCAGGTGTGATCCTGGCAATTACAGGCCAATACGCCTAACTTCAGCACCATACAAATTGGTCAAGAAGAGAATTAACACTTAGATGAATACGATGTGTCGAGGATGAGTCAACAAGGCTTTTACAAATGGAAATCATCCCTTACCAAATATTAGAATTCTTTGAGGAGTCAGTAAACACACAGACAGTAGTGATCCAGTAACTGGACTTTCAGAAAGCCTTTGGTCCTTAGTTTTCTTAGGAGCCTCTGCTGAGAGGCCTTGAGCTTTCATGGGAGAAAATCCCACTTCATCAGATGCTTTGAAGAGGGAGAACTGTAAGCTCATGAGATAAATAAATGTTAGCCTTTAAGTGCCACAAGACTCCTTGCTTTTTTCACAGGAGGAGAGATTTCCAAACTGAAAAATCCCAGTATTTTTAAAGAAAAGACAGGGGCAACATATTATAGAGGTCTAATAAGGAAGTGTTATTTACCCCTTCACATAACACAGGTGTCAGCAACCTCAAAGCTAAGAGCCATTTTAAAAAATTCTTTCAGTAATCGAGTGTTTTAAGAGCCACAATGGGTGTAGCCTCCTGGTGTTGGGAGCTGGGTTAGGGTGCCTGCCACAGGGTCCCCTGGCCAAGAGTAGGGGGGAGCCTGGCATGGGCTGCCTACAGGGTTCCTGAGTGGAGGGGAGCCTAGAGCAAGGACTGGGCTGCCCACAGGGTTTGCTGGTGGTGCAGGGGGGGGTTCGGAGCCCAGAGCCACAAGGGGGCAATCAAAGAGCCTAATCCTGACATAACACAAGAACCAGGGATCAGCCAAAGAAATGAATAAGCACCCAGTTTAAAATAAACATAGGGAAGTACTTCACATGCTGCAGTTAGTCTGTGGAACTTGTTGCAATGCAAAGGATGAAAATATTACTGGGTTCAAAAAAAAAATCAGGCAACTTCAGGAAGGATTGGGTCCATCAATGGGCTATTAGCCAAAATGGTCAGGGATGGAGCCCCATTCACTGAGAGTGCTAGAAACTGGGACTGCATGACAGGGAGTGGATCACTGATCACTCAGTAAAGTGGCCCTTCAGGGGGTCCAGATACATCCATAAGCCATGCTGGGTTCAGCTTCCCCTCTGATGGCCCATTGGGCTTTCTTGTGCTTGGATTTCCAGAAAGGAGGGTTCAGATGCTCCAGTGAGCTCTTCTAGGCTATTCCTTCATTTGGAGGGGAGCAAAACAACACTATCTGAGACATTTTCCTCAACAGAGGACTACTGGAGCTGGCTGGGGATCCAGCCCACAACACAATTTGTAATGTTAATGTATGTTATCAAGGTCTCTCTCTGGCCAGTAATTTGGCATCCATTCTATTAGCAACTTTTAATTAAAGCAAGAACAAGCTAGAGTTCTGCTATGTTTCATGCTGGGTATTTTAAAGCCTTATGCTACAAATAAGCAGTTCACAAAATAGATCTTAAATAAATGCTTGGCTTAGAAAATGAAAATCTAAAAAATATTATGCCAAAACATATGGTGCTTTAAGGATGGACTGTGATGTCAATGAAATAAGAGTTTGACACAGCATGTGGCCAGTGATAAAGATAAAAGGAGAACAATGAGATTTTGACAGTAATGTCATAACACTGGGCCACATTTCATTCTCATGAATTACAACAGGGAACCAGCTGCTGTATAATTTCTACAGCAGTGTTCCTATTTATTTTCTGCGATTTCCAATAGGTTTGCAACAAAAAAGCTCCATCCCACGAGTCGAAAGAGACTTATTTGGAAACTTATTTTTAACTGCAAACTCAAAGTTATACAGCAGCCTGCCTTCTTCCCTACAAAGCCTTTGTTTTGGTGGATCCTTTGGATCGAGAACAGTACCTACACAACAAGTAAAGCTCTTAAAATTTCTTGGAATGATAAAAGCAAGTAGCCATTTAAGTATGTAGATCTGCTTCTCATCTGGAACAAAGTAGTATTAGCAGGATAGGCATCAAGCAAACCATTCCATGCAGTTCTACCAACTTGCCCCAATCTTATTATAAAATCCCGTGTCAATTCCTGACACCACCAAATATAACGAAACATTAATGTAGCTCAAATAAAATATTTGAAGTTAGAATTCCAGAACTGCATCCCTCCCAATATTTCCAATCAGTAAAGCAGGAAGGATCCTGCCCTGTGGAACAGGGAATTGAGTACCTATGCTGCACCTCACCCCACAGCATTTTTTCCTGGGGCTAGATGGGCTCAATTTCCTTCTCTAGGGGGTTGGTCTGGCCCCACTTTTGGTGAGGGAAGGGGAAGGGAAGATGGCCAGGCCAAGTGTGAGCGAGTGGCATGGTGACCCCTGTGCTCTAAGGGCCAGGAGGCAATGCTTGGAGCAGAAAACCAAACCCCAGGGGGCAGGAGCCATTTAAACTGGGTCATTGTGGATCAAAGCAGGACAGTGCTGCAAAAGTCAGAACTGCTGGGAGGTCTGAAAAGTCAGTGCTATAAAATTTCATCCTTTAAAAAATGTCATTTGAAGCCATACAAGCTGCCAATTTATAGTGCTTAGTTTTTTGACTGTTCTAACAGTAACCACTGAAAAAAATGAATATTCTATTTGGATTTATTTTGAAAAATGCACAAATTCTTTCACCTTAATTCATGTAATACAAGAACAGGGTATCTTGGAAGTGACTCACAGAATAAAAGGCCACGGTCCCACAGCAGGAGAGACATAATCTCTCCAGCAACAAGAGCCAACACTGTAAATCTGGGTCATGAATGGCTGGCAAACTCCTCCAGTCAAGGGAACTGAAGTGGTGTTAACTGGTTGTTCTGAATGTATTTCCCAGTCTGCCACAATTTCAAGTCTTTATTGATGAGTCTCAGTTAATTAGACCTCAGTTGCACCAGCTGGCGTCAACGAAATAAGGATATCAGATGGAAAGAGATCACCCATTAGTCCTCCTGATGACACCCAATATATATTGAATGGTAAGGAGGACAAAATGGAACGTCAGTGAGAAAACCCTTTGGACAGAAGAGCAATTGCCCAATACCATCCTGGGAAAGAAAAGTACGATGCCTGTCAGAAGGATCTTCATTTCCACCTACCAGAGTTCAGCAATGGATTAACAATGCTGAAAACAGGCAACAGATTAAAAAGAATCAGCACAAGCACCTTCTTCACTAGAAGGAAATTAAGTACCACCACTCTATTATACCTACGCCTAAAGACACAGTCGCAGAGGAAAGGAGGGAACCAAAAGAGTTAAGGAATACAAATACAGATGGAACTGCTTCAGCAAATCTTAATCTTTCCTAAAACAATAATCAAGACAGGGCAATAACTCCAAAAAGATTCTCATTGTCAACAGATCCTTGCTCAGGAAACCTAATAGGGTTGCTGGTTTGCTGCCTAAAGCTCGCTCAGCCTGTTAACACCATCAAACAAAACTCAGAGCTTGGGATGGGGAGAAGAGCCAGAGAGCTGCTCAGTGTGTTTCAGTGGGATCTCTGCTGACCCACCAGCAAAACCCTCCACCACTATCAGGACTTCAGGCCAAGACCCAATGAAGTTGGCTGAGCCTAGGCCTCCGTACCTGCTGCTGCCAACCCTACTCAGGGGTGGCAGCCTCTGTATCTCAGGCCAAGAGGCCTGCATTTGTCTACCTTCTGCCTCAGCCAAGACAGCTGGCAGAAGACTGCTGGTAGTTCTGCCCTGCCAGAACTCCAGAGACTGCTTACTGCTCTGCCCTGCCCAGCGGGCCTGAGCTCCAGAGACGCTAATTCCTCACTAAGGACTGTTTTTATATGTAAAGGGCAGCAAGGGGGTGTGACCTCCCCCTGAAACTGATGGGAAGGAGTGACCATGACCCCCTCTACAAGCAGAAAGTTTAAATGCTGGGTGTTTTCACTTAAATCATCTGTTTCTTTCTTCAGTATGAATTTGAACCTAAACCTGAAAATGCAAAAGAATGGAAAGAACTAAACTTACTGAGCTATGCGGAAAACATTTTTATTACTGAATCTCAGTTTAAGAAGCAAGTAGCATTTCAATATGCCTCCTTAATCAACAAGTCCATCCAATTTATTTTAAAAAATTTCAAAAGTTATATCCTTTTAAAGGGCTTCACTCTGACAAGTACTTGATTTAACCTAGATTTAGGGATGCCCAGAAAACAACGTAACAACTAAATTCTTATGAACTTTCAATTCAGCTTTTCTTTTATATCAGATCCTCATCAGTACTGGAGTTCATTTAAATAGCTACGCCATCAGGATGTTTCTACAGTCTGAAATTTAAACACCATCCCCAGAAAGAAATCATACCAAATCACTTCTCTATTGGACATAATACAGGCATGATTTAGTCATCAAGAACCGAGGCACCAAACATGACCTTCCCATGACACACATGGAAATCTGTGTTTCAGAATGGAAAATCTATTCTGAAGCTTGTTTATATTTCAGCTGCACTCTTCCAAGATATTTAGAACAAGCAATAAAAGAGTATTTGTTATTTTAAAAAACTACCTTAACATTTCAAAACATTCTGACTAAATCAATTATATCGCTGAAGTGTGTAAATTCTCACCTGAACTGAGCTTTGATGTTGCTAGGGCTTGCTGATCTAGTTTGAATTTCTTTCTCCTGTTTCTCCCTCAGAATCCTCTCAGCTAGTAAGAAGTAAGTAGCAGTGATGTGATTGTACTTGTTAGTTTCCAGGGCCCTAAGGGAAACAAAGAAAAAA
Organism: Podocnemis expansa; assembly: GCA_007922195.1. Taxonomy (NCBI): domain Eukaryota; kingdom Metazoa; phylum Chordata; order Testudines; family Podocnemididae; genus Podocnemis; species Podocnemis expansa. The sequence continues at coordinate 138,614 of ML681964.1, read as the reverse complement.
CAGAACACATCACAAACCAATGATTTTCTAAAACTGGACGCATAGCTGACACAACTTATAGTGCTTCTCAGAGAAAGTAAAGCTCCTGAAAATAGAAATTAGTATTTTTGACATGTTGACACATGGCTTTTGGCTTCTTAGAAACAGAGCAACCAAATATGGCAAGTTCAATAATTAGATTAGGATATACTTAGGAAAGTATCCAAAGGCTAAATATTTTTCCTTTGTTGCACATATTTAAGCAATAACATTAATCAAATATGAATTTGGGCTCCAATATTGGCCTCTACTATTGACAGATAAATGCTGGGGTGAGGTGGAAACATACAATTTTGAAGCAACTAAAATAAAATCTCACTTCCCTCAGTGTTGTTATAGCAAACTTACAACAAAATTAAGCTTTTAAGGTCCCTACAGGAATTGCCTAGCTGCTAAAATCTAAGAGAAGATCTAAAATAATACATATAACATGGTCTATCATGGCCAGTAGAAAGTTTAAGAGGCTATTTAAAGTATTATTGAAACAAAACATTTAAAGTTTCTAAATCTTAAATGTGCTTTTTTTACACTTTGAAATCGTTGAGAGATGTTGTTTTTATGAATAAAATTTTATGACGCAGGCTTAGACTAAGGTCAAAAAGTTAGAGAAATCACAATTTACACTACTTTAAACCTGCAAGTGACTTATGATGCAAAGGAAGGCAATACTTCCCATTTTCTCAGTTAAACCAGGGGGAAAATTCCTTCCTGTCCCCAAATATGGCAACCAGTTAGACCCCAAACATTTGGGCAAAACCACCAGGCAGGCAGGCACCTGAAAAAGAATCCTCTAGTGTAACTCAGAGTCCTCCCCATCTAGTGTCTGGGAATTGTAGGCCCTCCCACCGTACTATTTCCTCCATAAACCTATCAAGCTCAGCCCTGAAACCAGTTTGTTTTTAACTCCCACTGCTCCCCTTGAAAGGCTATCAAACATTCGTTGAGGCTTTTTTGTTTTGTGGGTTGGTTGTTTTTTCTTTTTGGAAAAGGCAGCAGCTTTACTGGTAAAAAGTACGCAGGTTTCCAGTAATCTGACTAGATGACAAATTCTATTTGTTATAACACATTAATAACGTGAAAAAAATTGCAAATTTAAAATTAAAATCCTTAGATGAGTAATAGTTTTAGTAATATTGTATAACAAAACAATGCTTGCTAAGAATACTTGGAAGGAAAGGTACTTTTTTTTATTCCCAAAATAAACCATTTGCATAAAAACACCCTCACCTTCTAAGGTAACAGATGCAGCACAAATCACAACAAACATTTTTACATTTTAAAGAGCTCAAAGAGAGTTACTTAAAACCAAAGAAATCTTTGAGAATAACGCCATACCACTGAGGCGGAGTCTTAAAATCTTTATTCTACAACTGTATAGCCACCATTTCTTAACTTCCTTTCATTGTAAATACTTGTTTAGTTCCACCAGTAGTAACAGCCATGGGAGTACTGGCATAGACACGACTCTGCGTCTAGACAGCCACTGACACACTATGTGGTTGAACACTACTCAGATTTAGAGGAGATGGTATTTAAAATGGTAATGACATGTCTACACTAGTACTATAACAACTGTTAGTTAAGGATGTAAAATAGCAAATGGTAATGAGCATTAATCTTACTGTTTACAAATTTCATTAACTATTTCACCACTGCACGGCAGAACCTGTGCACCTAGGTGGTGAGTGGAGATGGGTTATTCCAGGGAAAGACGGAAGGGAGCTGGACACACGCTCATGGATGCACAGAAGACAGTCCCCGGTGGCTCAGTGAGCCAGATGGCAGTGCCTGAGGTGTACACTGGTGAAGGGTCAGGGGAGGTGAGTGGCATAAGGGTGCCCCAGTTCTGGGGAAGGGGGCAGATGGTCTCAGGGGTTGGGCAGGGTGCAGACTCCAGGGGCAGCAACACCCCATCTCCAGATGGCTCAATTCCAACATGATTGGGGAGCCCAGGGTATAGAACCTGTACACCTCCTATAAGCCCTTAGAGATATAAAATATTTATACTGGTTAAATGTCTAAACCAAGGTAATTTTAATAGTTTACATCCCTACTCTTAGCAACAATGTAACTACTGATTCAGTTTGAACACAGAAATTTTTAACTGTTATCTTTCCTCATCAGAATGTGTCATAATATGAGAGAACAGGGAGGGAATCTATTCATCTATCCAACATTGAAATGATGAGTACATTATACATTTAATATTTGTAATTATCCAAAATGTAAACACACACACTAAACTGTTTTACTAGTGCCAATAGTCATCTTGGGGGGTCCCAAAAATGTAAGAGAGATCATCCTTTGGCATACAAAATATTTTACTGCAATGGAAGAGAAGTAAAACACCCATTTTAACTGCAGCTCATGGTAAATTTCATACCTTTTATTTGTATACTGAATGGATTTGATAACACATCAATGAGACACTAAAAAACAGAATTCTGCAATGCCATCTTTACAGAATTGTTTTTCAGCGCAAAACTGCACTTAATATTAATTCATCAGACTAAAGCTACATTACTTCAAGTGAAGAACTCAGTCAAAGGTCAAAGTCTCCTGTGAGGCTCTGTCTCAATGTTTAGGAAAGAACAGAGCCATTTTCCTGTAATTGCATTTAATTTTAAATTAAATATAATGCTAAATGTGTCAAACTGTATTTAAAAAATTGGTAACTTACTCTACTATTGTATCTCGATCTGCTATGTCACCAAGGACCATGCGTTGTATTATACTGTTGTGTTCTTCCTCTGAAAGATTTTTGTATGAAACCAGAGGGATATTGTACTTCGTTGCTGGCGATGGGTCAACTCCTTGGAGCCACGGATGATTTTCAATCTCTTCCAAAGATGCTCTTCGTTTTGGATCTCTCTGCAACATCCGTGTAATTAGACTAGGAAAAAAAAATAAATCTATGAACAAAATGTACTAGTATGTCCAGAAAGCAATCATCACAACAGCAATATTGGGAAGAAAACTCTTTTCTTTTCATTAGTATCAGCTCACATTAGCCTCTTTGCAAACCACCCAACAGAAATAATGCAAGTACAGTGTGACTGGAAACAATGTGCAGTTACAAAGATATTCTAAATGACAATGCAAAACTAAAATGAATAGAACAACTGGCTCAAAAAAACCTGAAAACGTAGCAAACTCCACAATTTCCATTCGATTTACTTGGGCTTTTCACCTCTAAAACTCCTCTTTCATTTTCTGTTGGTTGGTACAGTGTTTTTCACAATAACGCCCAAACCTAGGTGACTTCTAGACACTACTGCAATGTAAATGTTATTTAATATTAATACATTTTTGCTATTGTCATCAAGAATAAGGAATTAAGATGAATGTAAAAGTCATGATGGGTAAGCTATTTTCTTTCATTGGGCCAACATCTCTTGATGAAAGGAAACAAAGCTTTTGAGCTTACACAAAGGTCTTCTTCAGGTCTGCAAAAAGATACTCAGTTTCACTACTAAAATACAAAGGGTGAACAGATAAGGAGTTTAAAAAAAATTATTAGTAACCTTCCTGTTCTTTGAGATGTGTTGCTCACATCCACCCATGCTACAGTGGCTGCATACTAATTCCATAGCTGCTGAAGCTTTTTCATTCAGTGATACTAGCCGAGCCAGGTCTATCACCCTCTAGAGCAGTGGTTTTCAAACTGTTTTTCCATAGGACTCAACTGAAAAAATATCTTTTATATCTGTGGCCCAGCAACTACACCTTTGAGCAATACATTCCAATCTTTTGGTGGCAACAGCATGGGACACTGCAGCCCAGCACCAGGTCCTGCCCCACGGTTTGAAAATTACTGCTCTAGAGTTGTGCACATATGCCTTGGTATAAGGGGTGCCACCAGTTCCTCCAATTCAGTTCTTTTTTGCTGGTAGCTCCAACAGTGGAGTAGGAGGGCAGGTCATGGGATCGACATAAGCAATACATCTTGAAGAATATTTGCACAAAACTTAGTAATCATTTTTTATTCTTGCTCATGACATGATGGGTGACACAACCAGCATCCTCAAAGGTGGGCTCAGAGTTCATGGATGTGCTGATTGCAATGGTCTTCTAAAACTGGGCATGTTGGGCGACCGTGTAGTGGAATATAAAAATGTGTACCAAAGACCAGGCTGCAGCCCTGTTGATGACTTGGATTGGTATCTTTGTAAGAAACACTGCTGATGAAGTCTAGGCCCTTGGAGAAAAAGCGGTCACATTGGTCAGACATGGAATTATCACCTGCTCCTATCAAGCTCAAATACAGGCTATTACCCAGGATGAGATTCTTTGGGATGACATAGGAAGCCCTCATCTTTTCCAATACTGCTACAGAGTTGCACTGACATATGGAAGGACTTAGTTCTTTTAATACAAAATGTGAAGACCCACTTAACGTCCAGTGTATGGAACAAATGTTCCTCAGCATTCTTGTGAGGTTTTGAGAAGAAGATTGCTAGAAAAATGTCCTGGTTGTTGTGGAATTGCATCATCATCTTTGGTAGGAAGGCTGGATGGGGGGACAGCTGGACCCTGTTCTTAAAGACCATCCTATAAAAGGGTTCCACCATAAGGGCTTTGACTTCAGTGACCCTTCTGGCCAAAACGAAGGCCAGCAGGAAGGCAACTTTCCAAGAGAATCAACATGAAGCATGACATTAATGGCTCAAAGGGAGACCCTCAACAGGACTAGGTATAAATCCTATGGGGGGATAAGTTTACAAACCCAAGAATAAGTTCCGAAGGGGTAGCCATGTTAGTCTAGTTCAGCAAAACACAGAGTCCTGTGGCACTTTTCAACACTAACAAGAATAGTCTTTCCAGCCCCTTAATAAACCTGACAGTGATCTCATGAGAGGACACTGATCTGCAATTCAGTGGAGGGTGGAAGTTTGAGATGGCTACCATGTTAAACTTAACAGACAAGAGGGCCAAACCCTGATGTGTTACGTGGAGCACACAGGCCAAGATAGACCACAGAGAAGACCAGGATAGAGATTCTGTGCAGAGGCCCAAGAAGATACATTTCCACTTGACCAGGCTGGTAGCCCTGGTGGATGGCTATTACCTAGCAAGACCTTGTCAAACCTGATCTAAGGCCCACTCCTTAGGGAATCACCAGGCACCAACCACGCAGTCAAGTGCAGGATGGTAAGATTCAGATGAAGCAACCTGCCAAAGCCTTGTAACATCAAAGCTGGGTGGAGTGCAAGTGCAAGCAGCACTGCCATCAAGAGGTCCAAAAGCATGCTGAACTAATGCTGGCATGGCCATGCTCATGCTATCAATACAAGCTTTGCCTTATCCTATTTGATTTTAGGAGCATCTTGTGAAGTAGGGGTATCAGAGGAAAGATATACAGTAGATGGTCTGCCTATGAGAACAGAAAGGCATCCGCAAGGGAACCTTTGTTGTGCCCATGCAGCAAACAGAATTAATGGCACTTCCTTTTCTGCCTGGTGGTAAATAGGTCCACCTGGAGAGGCACCACCTCTGGAACGTCACCCAATGACTTCTAAGGAGAAGACAGGAAAAGGCTTTGCTGAACAGATCAGTACATTTTAGGATCCCAGAAGATGTCATCTCATGGTGAATGGAAGTCTCCAACCAATGTAGCTTCTGCTATTTGCAGAGGAGGGGGGTTTTATGCTGAAGGGAAACAGCTCTCCCATCATCCTAGAATGTTGTCAGCAGATGCACACCAATGATGTTAATGTACCGGTAGACCACCGAACCACTGCAGCACTGTATATATGGACAAAGACAATTTGTAGGTAGTATACAACCCTATTTTACTTACTCTTTACATTCTTTGGATACATGCGACGGCACTGTATATTTGCAGTCCATGATCATAGTCAGTGTTTCACTGTCATTTGCTTCTTGGAATGGTGGTTGTCCACATACCAACATGAACAGGATAACACCCAGGCTCCATATATCTGTAAATTACAATACATATTTTAAACTTATTGCCAGGAAGACAGAAAAAAAGACTGCAATAGTAATTACTGAATTTCTATTAAGGTTTCTAAATTAAGTGCTGTTATTGGACTCTCTTTATAGGCATTAACTATAGACTTTACAATTCCTTTGTAATAAAGTAGAAAAATACAATAAATTCTATCTTTTATTGACAGTTTTATGATTGTGGATAGAAGTTCCAAAATTAGTGATTTAAAGCCATGCAGAAAAGCATGGGAGTGCATTACAAAATTATATATTTATCCATTTCCTGACACCTCAATTTTTGCTATATTTAATACTGATTTTCAAAAAGTTGACTTTTTATATTGTTAAAGCAATATGATTGCTTATAATTACAATGAGCTGCGAGGAAAACTTCTGAAGTTAACCAAAACCCATCTCATTTTGTAGTGAATATTTACTCAAAGGCACAGAATATTTTGTCCATTCAAAATCAGAGGATATAGACTACCTTATAACAGGTCACAGCCTACTGAAAACCAGATTTTTATCTACTCTATCTGTCCTTTCTGGGGCATTAAAATAAGCAATTCTCAATATCTGTATGTTACAGGATGAAGCAAATTTTTTATTTTACTGGAAAATACCATATATATGCCATATATTTCTCTATTAATTTTATTGTAAATATTTGAATCCAGGTCACTATTTGTAATTAGTATTTTCTTCCCTTTAAGCAGTTAAGCCTAAAGTTCTCAAATTATTTAAGAACAGTCACACATTTAATGTAGTTAACACTTGGATTTCTAGTAAATTCCTTCCATATAGCCCTAGCAGAAAACAAAGTATCAATTTTCTTGTTTTCTGGTAAGGTGACATAAAAGATTAAAAGTAATTATGTAATGATCTGAACAGTATGAAGCTTTTGCATGTTTGTCACTTTTTTCTACATCCAGTGAGTGAATTTTTAAAAGTTAACTCTGAGGAGGAAGCAATAGTGAGAACTGATAAAATAGTCAAAGAGAACTGAACTGTTATAGATAATAGGAGATATGTATAGTATAGGCTAACAGTTTATACACAGGAGTGAATGAAGGCAATGCTATATATAAGCCTTCCAAAAAGTATGCTCTTTTCTTTGACTTAGTCAGGGTATGACTATACTGCAAAACAAAAACAAAAAAACCCCTCATGACAACAGTGAATCTCAGCACATAGATCAGCAGACACAGGCTCATGCTACAGGGCTAAAAACAGTATAGATGATCCCAGTAAGACTGGATCCAGGCTCCGAGACCCTCCACACCCCTCCCTCCCTCCACTGGATTTCAAAGCCTGTGCTATTGCCCCACCAAGAACAACTGCTGTTAATTTTGCTCCATTGCATGTCTCCAACTCAGTGGATCCATCCTCTGAAACTCTTTCCCACAGATGGTGGTGGGGAGGGGAAGCGTTACAGTGTAGATGTCAAGAGTCCTTAACATATTCAACAGCTGTATGTCATTTAACTGTGTGTAAAACCACACACATTTATTAATTTTTAAAACAATTACCCATTTTGCTAATTATAACCTATTTAGTCTTTGTATAGTTGAGCTGAAAAATAAATTGGAGCAATTCAGCCTGGTTTTTTTTTTTTTTTTTTTTTTTTTTTTTTTTGAGACTTCTAATTTGATGATAATTCTCTGGGTTAATATTGTTTTATGCTAATAATGGCTTATGAGCTCAATCCTGCAGAAAATGAGAATTCTGGCCCCATGACAACAACATATGCGAATTCAGTAGGACTAACTCACATGTACTTCAGTAATTTGCCAGAATGGTATCAGAGTGGAGTACTTTGGAGGCTCAAACCCGGTAACACTGACTTTTCTACAAGCTCTAAAGGATGGAAAGTAATTTCCAGTGAATACTTTCCTAGTGTATGTCTAAACAAGTGATTCTCTCTTTCAGTGTAAAGGTAAGTTCCAAGAAAATCTGAAGAGGATGTTATGTAGTATGCCCTACCCTCCTCCAAAAAAAAAAAAAAATCTCATTTTAATTTATGCATAGAGTATGTTCAGTGCATGTGCTTCGTTAACAGACAACTGCATCATTTGCATGAGACCTCAATGTACTACTGTAATACGTTTTAATTAACTTACTTTGCAGAAAAATCTTGTTTAATTTCACTATTTACAGTTCTTCTGTATTACCATATACTAATTGGAATTTTTAAGAATGCTAAGTAAATACTGCATCCTTCTTCCCGCTATCCCCCGCAACAAAATACCATGCACTTTAAATTGAAAGGTTTAATTTTAAATTAGAGGATTTCACTTCTTATATATAATAGGATAGACAAGTATTACAAATTAATGGTTCAAATAATAAAGTAGTATCCATTGAGTAAGTTAAAAAGTTCACACATTTCTTTCGAGAAAACATTTGTTTTGGGTGTCTTTACTAAATCATATAATAGGCAGATATTTTTAAATCTGTGGGTATTCTCATCCCCACAACTCCGAAATACTTAAATGATGTTCCATTAACTTTATTTACTCTGTGTAGGAACTTCTGACAGACCTTGAGATGTTTCAATTGTTCTGAGTGGACACAGAAGATCCTACAATTATTCATAGGGAAGGAATATACCTTAGACCAAATTTATACACAACTCCTATTGTCCAGCTTGCTGTGCGTCAGTTGTCTGGCTGACTACACTGCTTTATGTACATATTATTTGTACAGCACTCTGGGTTGAAAGGTACTGTATAAATACCAGATTTCAATTTATTATTTCCTCACGACAGGATGGAGAGAGGCTTTTTAATTAAACACAAGGAACCATCACCATCATACCGGTTTTTAAGTCTGAAATCAAATTTGACTGATCAGCTAGGAGTTATTTCTTTAACTTTCATTACCAAGAATGTCCTGTATCAGACAGCAGTCTAGTATTTTATACATGTTCAAAAAAATATTGAGACAAAATACCTGATGGATAGCCATGCCTGAGAATTTAATGTCTTTTCTTTTCTTTTACAATCATCAACTAGATTTTGAACTTCACACATTTTGGTTTTATTGACAGAAGATGCTAGTAATTGAGAAAGGTTTTAATACCATCACATGAAAAAAATCAAGACAAACTCTTGGTCATAGTCAAACTTCAATGAATTACCCACATAATTATTTTAGCGTTACATACTTTTATGTTACTCAGGAAACCATTACTTTCACATAGGTACAAAACAAAGAAGAGGTTTAACAAAGGTTCAAAAACAGTACTTGAGGGCTTCTTGCATTGCCTAGATACCTTGACACTTTCTCTGAACATAGTAGCTGCAATAATTCTGTGCTGTCAAAGTTCAGAATTATTCCAAACTTAATTAACAGTGTTGTCTTTTGAAATATTCCAGGAGAATGTGGTATTATTTCCTCATAACAATCTGTACTTTGTTACTCTGTTTTGTAACACACTGTGTTCTAATGCAACCAGGAGATCACTATGGGTAGAAAAAAAGGTGCAGTTTTCACTCCCACCCTTCTCTACAGAAACTATAGTTGTGGAGACCAAACTTGAAGCTTATTGCTCTTCACATCAGAAGGTACAATTACAGGTAAAATGGCTTAGCCAGGAGTCTCAAAGACACACATTACTCACTTGAATGGAATGTTAAGAGAGTTTTTTTTGAGAACTAGCATCAATAACAAAATGAAAATAATACATCTGAAAGGAAGTCTAAATCCAACTGCTAAAATGAACCAGATTATTAGAGAAGATACGAGACCACTGGAAGGCTTGGCACATTCACCTCCTTTAACAATACAGAGAACTGAAGCTTGACTTCAGTGTAGTGACAAGCAAGGCCTTTGTCTAAAAAGCCTTCTGTAAAAGAAAGCAACATATCTGTTGAGGGAGCAGACCTTTACAGAATTATGATTTTAAAGAATGCCTGAAATTCTTACTGGCCAAATGCATGGCCAAGAGGAGTTGGAAGAATTGAGCTGTTAAAAAAAAAAAAAAAAAAGAAAAAAAAAAAAAAAGAAACATACCCCAGTAGGGCATCCTTCCCTTCTCAACAGCCATGAGATTGAAAGTTCCCCAACCATGCAAGGATATTACTTGAGGGCTCTCTTTACAAGGGTAATAGTCAGTGACTGAATGAAATGAAATTGAGGGCTGCGTGGAGGGAAGTAACAAGAAATTGTCAAAAAAAAAAAAAGTATGGACTTCTGGCAAAATGGACTTCAGTGCTTCCTTCTTAAGCTGGTTACACTTCCACCTAAGCACTCAGTTAGTGACCATGCCACAGAGAGAATGAAAAGACGTGGCAAGCTGGCCAACCAACAAATCCATAAGACTTTTTCAATGCCCCATCTGTTTTATTTTCCAGGAGTCTTGTAAAATGACATTCTGCTCAACAAAATGATACAAATTAGTAGACTTCAGGAGCAAAAGTGTTGCCTGCCAAGAGAAGGGACTTATGACTAAGGCATTGGACTAAGATGCAGGTAAACTGAGTTTAATTCCCAGTGTAGCCAGACTGTGTGGCTATGTCTACACTAGCAATTTAGTTCGAATTAAGGAGACTTAATTTGAACTAAATTAGCCCAAGGCCACACTAGCCTTCTCTTAGTTCAAACTAAGAAATTCCTTAGTTCAAACTAAGGAACGCTTAGTCCAAACTAGTAAGTGCCAATGGTTAATTTTGAACTAAGAACAGCAAAGACTCTAACCAACCCTTAGTTTGAACTTACTAAGTTCAAACTAAGGCAGTTAGTTCAACTAGTCCACGTTGTTAGTTCAAACTAAGAAGATCGCAGTTAGTTCAAACTAGTGGGGACGTAGCCTGTGTAACTTTGGAAAACTCAGTTAAGATGCCCAACGCCTCAGTTCCTCCTTGTAAAATGATTGTTAGAAGGATTAAATCTATTAATGAGTGTGAGGTACCCACATATTACTGTGATGAGAAGCAATTAAGTACTTCAAGAGATAGAGAGAGCTTATAAATATGGACGTGTAGTGCAAACTCTGATTCAGGTGCTGCAGATGGCACTAGAGAACGGATGAAGGGAGAGTGAACTGTCCAGTTTCCCATAACAAAAGGGAAGTTCCTCCTATATTAGTGACTGAGGTAGTTAATCTAATGCTAAGAATTTTGTTTTGGTACTTTATATAAGAAAGTTAAATGCTCTTATATGAATAGCTTAAAGAAATATCATTCCTTTAGTTACAAAGATCCAGATTTCTCACTGAACACAGTAGATGCCCTTCCTAGTGACAAGAAATGTACCTAAAGATGGTGACTTGATCAGGCTGATCAAAAATGGCCTGGAGCCTTAGCAGCTGTCACCAGCTTACTTATTTTAGGTAGGGGAAACTTTGTAGAAGGCCTTGGCTTGAGCTAGAGCTCCCAAAGGCCACTGTTACAAGAAAAGCAAGATCTGCCATAGAAGAGTGTCCACAGTCTATCATACAGAGACAACTTGAGAAGAGAGGAGAGACTCCAATATGTTATTAGAGAATTCTGTGCTGCTTCTACCAGCTCTTCTATGCTGTTTCTTGGGGTAAACGATGCCTCCTGAGACTGAAAAAACACTGAGTCTTGTCTCCCATCTCGGTCCCATTTCTGTTTTTCTTGATTGTGACTCATCTTGGGGGGAAAAAATTTAAGATACAACGGAACAGAAGTATGCTGCTATGACAAACTCCAAGCAAGGTAGACTAAGACCTGAAAGAAGCCAAAACTTAACACCTTAAGACTTTTGTGCATCTTTAGAGCTTCTGTCTCCTTGAGGTAAAGCAACTGACTCAACGGTTCAAGACTGGTATCAAAGAGGCAAAAATGCCCTTCTAAAACTAATTCAGAGTGAGTGTCTTGTCCAATGACACAGATTTCATTTTACAAATAGGAAATTAAGGGAGAATGATTCTTAACTATTACCACATCAAAATTCCACTAGGGCTTTTGGTGGCCAACTAGTAAGCTCCAGCCAATTATCTAAATACCACGATCAGTAATTTAATTAAAATTCTGCATCTTCTGATTCATTTTTACTTTTCATTAAAAGAATAATTTAAACATTAAAAATGGGTTCAGATGCAGGTAACCATTGTTAAACATGCACTTCCAATTTTAAAAGCCAGAAATTGTACATGAGGAAAGAAGGGTCTTCTTCTGCAATTAAATGTTGCCAGAGTGCTTTTCTGATGTTTTTCTCTTCTCTTCTGACTGGTGAAGCAGCATATTGCCTTCACAATATAAAAATGAATCTGGTTCACTTGCATTCTGTTTTAAGCAACAGAGCACTGGGACAGTTACAAACAGATGAAAAACTCCAGTTGGGTCACCTTATTTATCTCCAAAAAGGAAAGACTTGCATACAGGTGTAGTATTGAATGATTTTAGTTTAGGGATAAAATAACCAGATATCTCCACTACTCTTGCTAGACTCTTCAACAGTAACAGACTAATGTGAAATTTTTCCTTGCTTTGCCCCCAATATACTGTATAGTGCTTCATTAGATGTGTTTATTTGGCAAACAAAGGTGTAAGAGCATGGCAAAAAATAAAAAAATAAGGCATTTTGAGCCTATAAACTTCTTTCAAATCAGGCTAAAACTGTTTTAAAGGAAACAGTTACACAGATCAATTGTTATATGTACTGCTCCCACCAAACACCACACAGAAGATGATTAGCAGAAAGCAAAAGGAAGTGGTAAAAACGAAGAAAAACAGGAAATGTTTAACAACTTTTCAGAGCAACTTCATCATCAAAAGACTTTAAAACATATAATGGAAGAACTTGTTGCATTGAACAGAGTTAATTACTGACATTTCAAAATATCACGACTGATCTAAGACCAATGAATGACCCTTATATCAAACAAGATCCTCTGGATAAAATAATCTCTTTTCACCCACCCAAGCTAGAAGGTGGTCTATATTTTTGTCTATATTGTAGGAAATGTTGGACAAATATCAGTAGATGTAGCTGAAAGTGTTAACATCTCCTGAATAGAGTAAAACTCATTGTTGGTCTCTCAACATTTAGAGATTTTTGGGCAGCTTTGTTTTTTTTTCTTCTTTCCTGATTTTTTAAAAACATATTTTGCTTTGTATAGGACATACAATTAACATCTTTCCAAGGAGGGGAAGAAACAGACTTTTTCTTACTGGAATGCACAACCCAAAATATTGTAATAGCACAGCTGCCAGCAACATCTCATTAACAAGCTCTTCTATGCCTCAGAAAAAACTCCCTCCTGCACATTTCTGGACTCTTCCTATAAAAGTTTACCATTCCATATAGCTTGTAAGTTTACTACAAAATCATGCCTTTTTTTTTTTTACATATTTGTTTCTATTGCCCTCAAATGTCACAGATGCTTATTGTTCTGTGACTGACAGGGCTACAGAAAAAGACCTTGTGCCCCTCTCCCCAGCCCAGCATCCATTTTGACTCCTTGTTCCAAAGCACTATTCCTGTTATGGCTCCTCCAGCCCCTCTCTCCCCTTTGGGGATGGGCCGGCTCAATTTTACAATGCTTGGTCCTTGATCACCATTGATAGCTAGGTTCTGATCATCATCATCATCATCAGATCATATTATGCTATGCAATTCCCTACATTCCTCCTCCCCAATCTCCCTCCTTGTCTGTCTGTAGAGATTCCTCACACAAAATACTGTTTCTCAAGTAGGTCCACTCTCTACTATTTTTCGGCGCAATAGAGGAGGTTCCTTTGGAACACGCTGGATCGGTGTTTCCCAACCAATGTGCCATGGCACATAGGTGTGTCGTCAGGCCTGAGCAGGTGTGCCATGGAATTTTTTTTTTTTTAAAAACTCAAAGAGTTCTGGATTGACTCATGAATATTCATGACTTCATTTAGCAACTATATGGCAGTGCGCCTCAAAATAATTAAAGGCACCAAGGCGTGCCACAGCAGAGACAAGGCTGGGAACCTCTGTCCTAGCTTACTCCTGATACTTTCTGGCACCCAAACCAAGGGAAACGTAAGACCCATCCTTGAGCTTTGCAGCCTCAATAAAATATCAGGTACATTAGTTCTGAATGGCCACTGTAACCCCACTTCTCACCCTGTATTATCTCGGAATGACTGATTACTGCTCTGGAGCTTCAAAACACCTATTTTGTGATTTTGTTGAGCCACAGAAAATTCCTTTGATTAGTTGTGGCAGAGCACCACTTCCATTACACACTGTTTCCATTCAGCCTCTCTTTTGTCCCCAGGTTTTTACTAAATGCACTGTCATTGTGAGGGCATATTTCAGGAAGATGGGAATTCCCATCCTCCTACATCTGTATGACTGATTACTCAGAGGTAGACCCAGAGAGGAAGTTGCTGCTTACATCAGCATCGTACTGTGTTTGCTAAACCATCTAGGTCTCATACTAAAACAACAGGAAGCCAAACTTGTCTGTCACTCAGAAGAGAGAGTTTACTGGGGACCTGTTAAATCCCAAGACATTAAAAGCATTTCTGCTGACAGTTTTCAGACAATCCACCACTTTTGCCTCAATCTCTAGCCTCAGCCTTCCACAACAGTTCAGACATTCCTGAGGCTCTTAGGAAACATGGTCACTTGCACACAAGCAGTCCAGTTTGCAAGACTGTGTCATCACCACCTTCAAATACAACTCAGGACAATTTACTTTCCTACTCTTCACCCTTTAGAAGAGCTGGTCAGTCTTCCCCCACTGATCCTGGACTCCTTGCAATATCTGCCAAGGCATTCCCTTTATTTGGTCCTCATCAACCAGGTCACTGGTCTCGGATCCCTCCCTAAAGGTTTGGGGAGGAAACGCATGGGGGGGGTCACTGAAAGTCCTGGGGCTGTGATCAGAGCAGGTGGCTTCAACTCCATATGAATGTGCTAGAACCTAGGGCCATCTAAAATGCATATTGCACTTCACCGGACTATATCAGAGAGAGACTTGGTGGTTTACAGACTGACTGATAATACCACTGTGATGCAGTATGTGAACAGATAAGGGGAAGCACTTGCCAGGCAGCTCTGACTAGAAGCAATCAGGCTGTGGTATTTCTGCATTAAAAGAACATCACTCCAATATTTTTTCACTTGGCCAGGGTTTAGTATGATCTTGCAGACCACCTCAATAGGCATTTTTCCCTGATTCATGCATGATCTCTAAAGACAAGTGTTCTCTGGGTCATTTTCATAACTTGGGTCATCCCATCCATTGACCTGTTTGATACAAGGTCATCTGTTTAGCTCTCAAGGGGACCTCAATCCAGGCTCCCTATCCAACACTTTCCAGCACCTCACCTGGCAGCCAGCTCTCTTGTACACTTCTCCCCAACTCAAGATCATCCCTCAGGTCATCCTCAAGCTCAAGGAGAAATGGACTAAGCTCATTCTCACTGCTCCATCATGACCAATGCAGTGGTGGTTCTCTGATCTTCTGACCATCTGTTCAGCTTCCCATATTGCTTCCTCCCATCCCCAACTTACTCAGAACCAAGGACACATTTTGCCTCCTGTGCTCAGCTCCCTGCATCTCACAGCATAGCTGAAGGTGGAAGGAAAGCAGTGTTTCACAGCCATTCAGCAAGTCCTTCTTCAGGAAAAATGTCTTCCACCAGGATGGCTTATTTAGTGAAATGGGAGTGATTTTTGGTGTGGTCATGAGCCTGCAAAATCTAACCAATACTGACCTCTATCCAGGACATCTTGGAGAACATGCCACACCTCAGTCACTGGGACTTGTATTTGGTTAATTGAAAGTACAACTGGCAATATCTGCATTTCATCCTCCTATTGAGAGAAGACTGGTCTCCAATGCTGTGGTAGCAAAATTTTTAAAAGGGCTCCTTTGTCTACATCTTCTTGTCCAAGAGCCAGTTCTTCTGTGGAACCTTAACTACATCCTAGCAGCCTTCATGGGATCTCCATTTGAGTCCCTGACATCTCATCCCTTTCTGCTTTTGTGTTAAAATCCGCACATTAATCCATGGCTTTCTTAAGCATATGTTAGAGTCAGGCAACGTCTAGCCTTTTACCTAGACACAACTAAGCCATTTTGTGCTTTGCCTTGTTTGAGTCATATGCAGATCACAAGACATGTCAAGCAACCTCTTACTAGACCAGTGGTTTTCAAAGTTAGGGTTGGGACCCAGTACGGGGTCACAGACCCTCAGGTACTCGGTTGTGGCATGCCCTGCTGCTACCGCCAAAAGACTGGAATGCACTGCTCAAAGATGTATTTGTTGGTTCATGGGCATAAATTATTTTTTTCAACAGGGTCCCAAGAAAAAAAAGTTTGAAAACCACTGAACTAAGACTCTCTCCAAATAAATAATATCCTTCATCAAAGACTGCATATGAAATAACTTTGTCTACATCCCTCCGGCAGGTACAAGCTCATTCTACAAGGATGCAAGCAACATCCACGGTATTCATCAGTGACCTTTCCATACTGTTCATTTGCAGAGATGCTACGTGGTTGTTGATGCATACATTTAGAAACTACTACACCATAACCACATTTTCCAGAGTAGATGCAAGTTTTGGTAGACCAGTCCTGCAATCCTTGTTTAGGAAAACTCTGAGCCTTGCTTTCTGATGGTGGTGCTGTTATAATCACCTAAATGGAATATATGGCTGTATCTACTTGAAGAAGAAGAAGAAACAGCTACTTACTGTAACTGGTTCTTCGAGATGTGAGGGGTTATTCCACAACACATCTTCTGTCCGTTTTGCATAGAAGTCTTGTTTTCAGGTATTAGGTGTGAAAGACCTGAGGGACGGTGGGGGCACCACCACCTCATGCAGCCAAAGAAGGCACTATGGTCACAAAGCACAAGTGCTACCCCTCTACTGGTATTTCTAGGCAAACTTCTCCAGCTCTGGTGCACACAACTAACTGGAATGCATCTGCTTATCAAAGAACTACGATTACTGTAAGTAATCATTTATTCTTTTGGTGCTCCACTCTAGGATGTAGCTACACCTCTGCACTTTCAATCAGTATTTGAATTAGCAGCATTCATAGGTCCACATCTGCCACTACACAACCCTGTGATCCAGAGGAGGCCATTAAAGGAGAAACAGACCCACCACTGTGTGAGTTCCTTCTCAACTACAGAACTCAAAGTCCACAGCAGAAGAGAACAGGAATAGGAATTGGGACACCCAGAAGGACAAGACAATCTCCAAGAACTCAAGTTACTGAAAAGTAAGTAACCTTTCCTCCCTCTGAGTTTATATTCAAGTGGATGGTTCCACTGTAGGAAACTTCCCCGCAATAACTCAACATGGAGGCAGGTGCTAAAGAGACAGATCCAAAACAGGGTGGACAACACTGTCACCAAAGACTGTGTCCATCTTGGATGGAGGTAGAATAGCATAATATTTGGATGTGCGAACCTGCAAATACTTGTACATGTGAACTTGCAAATTTCAGTGATGAGAATATCTTTGAGGGCAACAAAAGTGAACTGAGCCTTAATCAAATGCACTATCACTCTGGGGGAATAGGCAGAGGACATACCCCAGTGGCCTCATCACTTGCTATGATACAGGCCAAAAATCAAGATTAACTGTCCTTTCATACTTTAAGAAGAAGAGATGAGCAGTCACAGGGAAACACTGAAGAGTTTAGTTCTGTCCTGTCTGAAGGATGGGGTGCACTTCAAATGTCTGAAGCCTGAAGGTTTGTCTCTTCTTTCAAGGAGTGAGGTTTGGTAGACGGATACCCTGAATGATGTGGAAGTCTGGCAAGACCTTCAGGGTAAACAGACAATGTGGGCAGAGTGAGACCTTTTCACAAAATAAGACAGGTCAGCCATGAGCACTCCGAGTTCTCCCATCATTCCAGCAGAGGTGATAGTTAACAGGAAGGTTACTTTAAAAGAAAAATGAAGGCAGGAACAGGTGCTCATAGGTTTAAACAGTGGGTACCTTAAGGAAGTGTTTCTCAACTTTTTAAGTAGCAAGTATGCCCTAACTTCTGAAATGTCTAGGAAGTACACTTATCTAATAAGAAACACTGGTTTAGGTGGTAATAAAGCCCCAATGCCAGTGTCTTTGGATACCCATTCCAAGACATAAGGTCTTCCCAACGTTTGGCTGTCAGCAGTAATCTACTTCTTTTCTAGGAGGTTCTACTTGAAGAAAACCTAACCCTTACCTCTGGCTGCTTTATCTCCGAAGCAACCACAAAGGTACTGGGGGGCCATGACTCAGATACTAAGGGCTATTGGGAGCATTCCTTAAGAAGCAGCTTCATTCTCACCACCTTTTCCTTGTGATGCCTGCTTTTCACCCTGTGCAAGCTTTGCACTTGGATAGGATGTGGGAGACTAAAGCTGGAGTGCTCATTGCTTCAGGGGAAAAAGTCTATTGCCCGTCTAGCAGCCTTTGAATCTTGGGGCTTCTGGAACACCAAACAGTAGGGCCAGTGGAAAGGCTATGGAATCCACTGCACAATAGGAAAGAGATGGAGCAGAAGAGGGACCCTCCCCCAAAACTCAGATTTCTGCAAAGAAGGGGAAAAAACCTAAATACTAGAAAAATAAGAGACCAAAGTAAAGAAAAAATCAGTAATAGCAGACATGTAATTGCTTCATCTAGAGGTGTAGGAAGTCTAAAAGGAACTGGAGTACCAGTGGGTCCACATCTCCCTATGTGTCCTCCCTGAGAAAGATAGACTGAAGTTACATTTATAATAATCCTCATGAGGTGTACACACAGTCATCAAGATACTCCAGTGAAAAGCACAGTGCAGATTTCAGGGTAGGATTTGATTTTTAAAACTATGGACCACTAGCCTAAATATTCATGGCTATAATTACTAGCAGATATAAAAGTAAGGGTTTTTAATTACTAATCAACTAATAGCAACTGAAAAAACTTTTCACACTTTTAATGCTCTTTAAAAAGGTTGATTGTGAAAGGATTGCCCAAGTAAGATTCTCAGAACCATAACAACCAGGGCAGTGTACATTTAACTTCCTTACATAACACAAAGTCACTACCATGGAAACCAAACTACGTCACTGGCTGCCCCTGCCATGCCTGTCTCAAATCAACTGAGCACCAGAGAGAAGTAGAGCACATCTGTTATATTTAAGTGCATAATATATACAAAGTGTATCCATTTTTATATTGCTTAAGAACAGAACTCCAGGATCTAATTAAAGTTATTCCATTAGCATCCTGAGCTCACCACCCTGGCTCTCGGAAGGTTCAATTTATGCTTCACAAAGCCTGGCTGCAGCTTCTGTATCAAGTTTATTTACTAGCATTTCTGCCACATTTCAAAAGTTATCAACCATCACACAGTATGGCACATTTTTCACATCTGTGATTTCAGGTCTCCCAAAATGAGCATAGGTTAGTCAAAAGTAGTCATATTATTCCCATTCAGCTGCCTGAAATGAGTCAATCTGGAGTCAGTTTATTAAAGCAATTTGTTCTGGACTCTTGTTGGAACAGGCAATGCTCTTTCAACACCTTAAATGCATAGCTGATAGATGTAATCTTTCACTTTGGTAACAGAGCCCCATGCACACTACTCGCTAACACGGAGTAGCTGTGAAAAGAATCTATAAATAAAGTTACTGTAAATATTCAGATTAATTTTAGTTAAGTGAGCACAGTAATACCAGTTTTATTACTAGCTATTTTTCATTAAAAACAAAAAACAATTTGTTTTATTTAATTCAGATTGTGTGAGAAAAGGCAGATCAGACCATGCAAAAGTGATGCAAGAGATCAAGGGTTTAAATTTGGCCCCAGGATCATGGAAATCCAATATTATAGAATTCTTTTCACAGACAAGGACCACATCTGTGTTTCTGCTCCTTTACACAGCAACAGTACTGCAAGAGCAAAGTGAAACCACTGTCAGTCAGTCTCACCGACTGCGACTGGTAGACAACCAGTCTCTCCAAAATCAGCAAACGGTACAAGTACTATTCCCCCCACCCCCATCTTCTTTTTCAGTGCCTGCAGCAATGGAGAGCTGCTTCTAGGTCACCACTATTTCTGCATAGTGCTTTCCTAGCAAACTGGCTAGGACTGCATCAACTTTACTGTTGTTCTCGCAGGGATGGCAGCAGCACAGATGCCAGCTTGAGGAAGGAGAAAGAAACAGAAAGGAGGGCTCAAGACACACTGGAGAGACAGGAGAGTGGACAAGGAACAGGGACATGAGGACATGAACACAAACCATGGAGACAACAGGAAGCAGAACTGTACAGGTAGTCTAAGGACAGTTCAAGTTAGAGACTAACTGAATCCCTTCCTTCTAGGAAGAGAAAAAACACCACAGGAAAGCACAATCTACCTTCAAGGCAGAAGGGACAGGGTTAGAGGAAAAGAAGGAATGACATGAGTTGCTCCAAAAAGCCTCTCTGGCTGAGGGATTGTTGCTGACGGAAAAATGAGAACGGCACCTCAGAGACACTGAACAGAAGCAAAATAGCCTATTTAACATTTTGAAAAGAAGTGGAAAGGGAAAATAGAAGCTTCGGCAATAAATGTAATCCCTCAATGTAGCGTTCAAGTACATTGAATATGCTAGGTGTTGTACATTACACTTCCATTTTGTTACTTAACATATTTTGCTACTGTACTTCAAAACAGCATGCAAAAATTGGAGATCTATGGAATGGGGCTGAAACCACAGTTCTGGTGAGCTGGGGAAGGCTTGAGTTGTAGCACAGCTCCAGGAAGGAGGTTTGTAGAATCCCTTAACCAAGAGGAAGGAGTTGTGAAAACAAGGTAGGAAGAGATGTGGGGAAGACTCTTTAAACAGGCCACAGACTGCAGGAGGAATAGCACAGCTCCCTGGATCAGAGGGAACAGGAGGAGAACTGGGAACACAGCTGAACTGGAGTTCAAATTGTCCAATGCCCAGGTAAAACTCTCCACATCCAGCCAAGACTCTCCCACTTTCCTACTTCTCCCTCCATCCCTGCCTCAATCCCTACCCTCAACCTAACCTGGCTTGAGCTGGGCAGGAAACTGTTTTCCTGCCTTATGACAGTAACATCTTATCATTTCAAAAATTCTCCTTCTGCAGCAGGATGCAACTGAGACCTTTAGAAATTTTTCACAACAGAACAGCAACCGAATGAGACTCACTCTACAACAGCCAACAGTTTGGTGGTCATGGCACTTATCTGAATAAGGCCAACAAAGAGCCATCAGCTTGGGTCTCCCCACATTCTAGGAGAGTGCTCCAATCACCAGGCTTTTCTGGCATGAGTGTCTCTCTACTTTGACCACAAATTCCGTCTCTGACCTGAGAAAACTTTCCTATGAAAATTTCATCAAAGTCAGTAGATTTCTGCAAAATTTCAGTTTAGACACATCAGAATTTTTCCAACAAAAATGTGTTTTATCAAAAGATACCTGACCAGATTTCAGGGCCGTCCTTAGGGTAGAGCAAGGGGGACAGTTTCCCATGGCCCCACAGGGCCTATACTGCTGGACCCCCCAATCCTGGGCACGATGCAAGCCGGCCAAAAGGGCGGCCCAGTTCAGCGCTGCTGGTCTGCCCTTCTCCCCACAGCCACGCGGGCTGCTTTCTGCTTTGTGCCAGAGCAGCAGGGAGGAGGCAGCAGGCAGCACAGGGCCTGTACTGTTACCCCTGGCCACACTGCATCTCTCCCCCTCCCCCTGCTCCAGCACTGAGCCAAAGGCACCACATCTGGCCGGGGGGGGGGGGCGCAGACCTTTTGGCCAGCCCACCCAGTCCCCAGCATGGGACAGCCGGCGCAGGGGCCTGCCCCTCCCCTGGGCTGGATGGCTTCGCCCTCTAGTGCCAGGTGGAGGGGCCGCAGAGGATGAGTCGCCCTGGGCCCTGCACCCCCCTAGGGATGGCCCTGCCATGTCTAAACCTCATGCCCTCTAACACTCCTATGCAACACTCGCAATATGGCCAATTACCCCCTAGTAAATCTCCACCAGTCAAATTCAAATGCTTGTTTTACTATAAGTCTGTAAATACCTAAGGGCATTAAGGCCTAAAATAAATGTGCACAAAGATGAAATTTTCATGTGGTAATTCAAATATCAGTTTGTTTAATAAGCAGGTACAAGAACCACTGAATTTGGGGACTGCTATTCTAACCTATTAATACCTTATCATTTCAGCTGAAGGTTGCTTCCTCCTCATATAAAGATAAATCAGGTACTATGACAGGCTATGGCCAGTAAAAATAACCAGTAAGTCAGTGCTAGAAAGATCAGCCAGAATCGGACACAGGGGTCAGCAGCTGTTGCAAACTTGTGAGCAAGTACAGAGGGTACAGCTGACCATATTTATAAGAAGTGAAAACAGGCAAATCTTTTTCGCACTGAGGATTGCAAAAAAGAATGAGAAATCAATAGACAGGTTTTGGTGTAAATTCAACTGCCTTTAAGGTGTCTCATTAGCCAAAATTTCATAAGCGTTTTTCTTTAATGGGGCAGAATTACACCCTATGGTTTCAATTAGCTAAACAGAAAATTACTTGCTGAACAGAACATTTAAAAAATATGCAAAATTTCATATTTGGTTAAAAGCTGATTAACCTGGAGAATTATACAAATACTGCTTGGAATTTGATTTTGGTAAGTAAATTTATTCGTCAGAGTAAATGAAAGCACATTTGCATCATGCGGTGCTTGCTATTGTTCAAAACACATTCCTTTAATAAAAAAAAAAAAGTTATATTCTTGGTGGTAAGTATCTGTCAGGCTTTTTGACCAGCAAGACAATAAGCTATGTAACCCTTGGGTTAGCCTTTTCTACTATGAAGTACACACCCTGATAGAACCCCTAAATATTAAAACTTCACGTGTTGACTTACAGACTTTGTGAAGAAGACCAAATTAGTTCCAATGACATCTTGTTTAACATCACCATTTAAACAACTTCTCATGCTACTGTCTTTGCAAATTCCAGCCACCTAAAGATTTGTATATGGTCTCTGTTTAAAAATGCTAAAAACACACTTGCACACACAACACCAACATAATTCAGGAGTCAGTCTTGTGTTTAACTTGGCTGTTTATTTTAACCCTTGTAAAGAAGCAGGGGTTAATTTTTTTTCTAGAAGATGGAAAGAGGTGTGTTCTCCGTCCTAACATACACCAGTTACAGGGTTTTCTCTCCTTTTTTAAAAGCTACAATTAAAACAATCACTATTGATTGGATTAGTAGCCAAGAGAACTCAAACACAGTGCCTTAAAAACATTTAAAAAGCATTGAAGCTTGCCACAGTAACGTTTTTAGTAATTAATTTTTCCATGCCCCAGCAAAAACACTTTAATCATTGAAGCACATGACCATAGATCTAGCTGATCAGTTCCACCTTTATAAGCAGTTCCTGTAATACAAAAACTGACATATTACTCATCTTTAGGGGGAAAAAGAAACATTAAAATAACAATCAAAGAGCCTATGTTGAACTATTAATTTACAGACAGAGGGAAATATAGCTCGTGTTTTCAGTCAAGCACTTCTGACTCTATTCAATGACTACTGAAAAGCTCACATTCCATGAGAAGCACATTTATAGAAGACTACCAACAAAAAGGGACTTACTCTCAAGGAACATGCCTGCCTTTGCTTTTTAAACCCCCTTTTTTTTTTAACCTCATTTAATTCCCAAGCCGTTGCACTGAAAGACTAAGGGTGGGGTGGGGTGGTTCTATTCATGAAGTAGTTCTGCAGTAGAAGCTACATTGTTTTTCAAAGCTCAGGCACTCAGTGCTGAATTTATTAATCATTAAATATTTTTTTAAAAGTGCAATTTTTCATCTTAGAAGTTTTTTGGCTACTCTTCTTATTCCAGTACACAGAATAAATCTTTTTATGAATGTTATTTTTTAAATTAAATGTGGGAGAAGATTTTTCTCAGAAAGAAGCAGATTCCCAGACATTGACCTGATATACCAGAAGACCTTGTGCTACATGAAAAAGCACTGAGCAAATATTTCATTTGGCTTTTTTTTCCCCCTCAAGAGGTAAACACATATAGCAAATATTTATTTGAAAGATGCAAACAGCTTTGTTCATAGTAATCATAAGGTAGCCTGAAAATTTGATTTTCTGACAAATATGAAAAGTACTCTTTTCTAAAAATTTAGCTTATGGTACAATAATCTTTGAACTGAATGTTTTAGTTTTGTCATTCTCAATTGTACAACCTTAAATATGAAGGATTAAACAAAGTAAGTGACTTGTAAGATTTCTAAATATGAGTATTTGAATTATAAGCACTGTAATAATATTATGTGATCTGCATATGCAAAATTGTCAGCAATATTACATGAACTATACGAATATATGTTTGCAAAAGACAACTTCATGTCACATTGACATTTTAGGAGGTTGCATTCTCAATAAGAAATCACTGCACCACAACAGCTAGAGGATGTATTGTGCTCTTGGGGCTGCTCCTCTTTTGTACAAGACAAGCAAAAGGCAAGACTGCCTTGGTGTACTGGCTAAATTTAACTTTGGTAATTAAACCCTGCTTTTGAAAGTTTCCTCTGGAGTTTCATTTGACAAGTTATTCTTCACATCCCCCAGTGATAATGGCTGAATTTAATAGTGCATGCATTGATCTCTCTGCACATTTTGTAGGGATTTTAAAAAGTTGAGTGAAAGATACTGTATGCATCTAAGACACTTATCTGTTGCCGTAATGTCTCAAGCTGTTCAAGAATATACAAAGAGCAATGTTAGATCAATAAAAAAGGTTCAGAGAAGACAGTGTGAAAGAGAACAGTTTTCTGTATTAAAGGAAAAGAGTGTCACCCTTCCCACAAACCAATTATTCCATTTCTTATGTATCTACTGAAACTGGTCAGAGGCTAACATCTTGACTGTATAAAACAAATGTTCTATACTGATAATTTACATGATTTTTTAAAAAAAGTTGTAAATTATGTTAAAATTGAGAAAAAAGCAAAAAATATTTTAAAAATTGCATAGTAACCATTTTCAACCATAATCTCTAAAATCTTCAAAAATTTTAAAATAGTCAAACTATATTTTTATTTTGCATCTCAGCATTTGTTACTATTATTTCCCCTCAGTTTTAGTCTAGAAATGAAATCTACCCTAGAGTCTGAATATTCAAATGCTTTTAGAGGGTACAAGTCTCCAAATGTATTGCAATGGTGGAACTTTTAGAACAAATGATCACAGAACTGGATTTTAAATACATTTAACCGTCTAATAATTTTCAAAGAATAGTATTCATGATAACATTTTTAAAACGTTTAGTTTTAATCTCATTTTGAGTATGTTAAAATTCAAAACGCTGTTGTCAAGTATGCTAAATTATTCAACAGAGTTTATAAATATTCTATGTGTATGTGTTTTAAACTTGAATTTTAATAAAAGGTCTTTATCATTAAAAATAGCTAAAACATCAGATGTATCCATTATTAGTTTTCAAGAGACTGTTAACAGTACCCAATACTCAGAATAAAGGCATGGGGCTATAATGGACACACACAAGACTTACTGTTAAGGAACACTAGGCATTCATTAATGTACTCTATTGACCACTACACTATTAACTTTCTAGAGGGGTAGCCGTGTTAGTCTGTATACAGTAAAAACAACAAGAGTCCTATGGCACCTTAGGCTATGTTTATACAAGCAAATTAGCCCACATTAAGGAGGCTTAATCCAGATTAATTTGATTCCAATCTACACTAGGCTTTACCTAGTCCGAACTAAAAATTTTTTAGTTCAAACTAAACAAAGCTTAAATTGAACTAGTTAGTTCAAATGATAAGTTTGAACTAACTTCATCAGATGCAACTGGCAAAGTGGTTGGAGCCCATGAAAGCTTATGCCCAAAGAAATCTTTTAGTCTATAAGGTGCCACAGGACTCTCGTTGTCTTTACACTATTAACCTTAACTTTCACATTTCGTGCGTTTAAATTCATAAAATTAACATTAAAAATCAGAACAGCCATACCAGGTCAGACCAATGGTCCATCTTGCCCACTATCCAGTAGCCAATACCAGGTGCTTCAGAGGCAACGAACAGAACAGGAAATCACCAGGTTATCTAAATTTTCCATCCTGTTGGCCATTGCCAGCTTCCAGCAAAAAGCAATCTCTGCCTTTTCTGGCTAATATGCATTGATGAACACATCCTCCAAGAATTATCTAGTTCTTTTTTGAATGCTGTTATAGTCTTGGCCATCACAACATACTCTGGCAAGGAGTTCCACACATTGACTCTGTACTGTATGAAGAAATACATCCTTTTCTTCATTTTAATCCTGGTGCCTATTAATTTCATTTTATGACCCCCTAGTTCTTGTGTTAGGAGGAGAAGTAAATAGCACTTCCTTGTTTACTTTCAGCACACTAATCATGATTTTTATAGACCTCTACCATATTCTCCCTTAGTTGTCTATTTACAAGCTGAAAAGTCTCAATCCTAATAATCTCTACTCATATGGAAACTTTTCCATACCGCTAATAATTTTTGTAGTCTTTTTCTGTACCTTTTCCAATTACAGTGTGTCTTTTTTGAGATGGGGCAACTACATGTGCACACAGTATTCAAGATGTGGGTATACCATGGATTTATAAAGGGGCAATATGACATTTTCTGTTATATTCTCTATTTCATTCCTAATGATTCCAAACATTTTAGCTTTTTTTGATGACTGCTGCACATTGAGTCAATGTTTTCAGGGAACTACCCAAAATGACTCCAAAATCTCTTTGTTGACAGAAAAAGTAACAGCTTTTTTGGTAACAGCTAATTTAGACACCATATTCTATATGTATACTGAGAACTATGCTTTCCAATAGGCATTACTTTGCATTCATCAACAATGAATTTCATCTGCCATTTTATTGCCTAGTTACCCAGTTTTGTGAGATCCCTTTGGAACTCTTCAGTCTGCTTTGGACTCGACTATCTTGACTAGTTTTGTATCATATGCAAAGTTTTGCCACCTCACTGTTTACCCTTTTAAGAGATCATTTATTAATAAGCTGAACAACACTGGTCCCAATAGAGACCCTCAGGGGATACCACAATTTACCTCTCTCCATTCTGAAAACAGACAACTTACTCCTGTCTTTTATTTTCTCTCTTTTAATCAGTAACTGATCCCGAAGAGAACCTACCCTCTTATCCCATGACAGCTTTCTTTGTAAGAGCCTTTGGTGAGGGACCTAAGAACATCATATCCATTGGATCACTTTTGTCCACATGCTCATTAAACCATCTGAAAAAATTCTAGCAGACTGCTGAGGCATGATTTTCCTTTACAAAAGCAGTGTTGATTCCCTAACAAGTCACATTTGTAAAAGTTTCTGATAATTCTCTTTAAAATCATGATGCAGTTTAAATTCTTCCTTTTAATAAAACCAGAGACACCCTGTTTTATTAGACTACAGGAGCATACAGAGCCCCATCTGGCTCTACTGACTTACTGACGCATGCTTAGGGACATTCTCTAGACGTCTACTGTGAAGGGAAACCAAACGCAATCCCTTTCAGTGATGTCTACAATAATATTTGTTATTTATTTGTATTGCAGTAGCACCTGGAGGCCAGTGCTCCATTAGGCTAGACATTATAAAGACGTATAACAAAAAGACAATCCCTGTAGAGAACTAACCATCTAAGTTTCAGATGAGAGAACAGGTAGATATGACAAGTTTCTAGCTGAAAATTTATACAACAGCAGTTATAAAGCCAAATTTGGATACAGATATTATGAACAACAATGCAAAATAGTATCCTAGTTTCCATGGTCATCACAAGTTACTACAGTCAATGTAGTGCTTAGCAACACAGAGATATTTTTAACTTTATTAAAAAGCAGAACTTAGCCATCAGTAAGAACTAGTTACTAGACCATTCAGAAACTGTTGCCCTTAGATATATACTGCTTGTCCATTCCCTCTTCAAGTGTGTGAAGGACCCATGCAAAGAAACCAGAGATCTTTCCCCCCCCACTGCGGTATCCACTGGGATGGCACAAGCACCTTCTGCACACTCCTGCTATCTTTTCAGAGATCAGTAAGTAGAGGGAAAAGCAAAACAAGTTACAGAACAGGTTAAGAACAATTTTTTCTTCAAATGACCACATGTATCTAATCCACTTTGGGTGACTCACAAGAAGTTTAGTGAGGAGAATTTCACCTAAATCTGGCATCATTTCTTGATGATCAGGAAATTGCACATGGTTCTCATCCAGACACTTTAGACAACAAGAGTAAGGGTCACTGAATGGCTTAGCTTTGTTTCAAGACCCAGGACCTAGACTTCCCACAATACAGAGCATTAACAACACTAAGTGCAAGACAAAAGTCAAACAAAAAAATAAAAAAAACAAGTATCACTATCCAAACTAATGCTGAA
This sequence comes from Podocnemis expansa, assembly GCA_007922195.1. Taxonomy (NCBI): domain Eukaryota; kingdom Metazoa; phylum Chordata; order Testudines; family Podocnemididae; genus Podocnemis; species Podocnemis expansa. Next base: position 110,264 of record ML681964.1, on the reverse strand, counting down.
CTAGTCTATTCATAAAGTAGTATGGATTTCACTCTAAGAGTGAAACAGGAAGATCTGGGCAAGAAGTCATATATGCTCCAGCCACCAAACACAAGTGGTAAGAAGAAACTGAGGAGAGAATCGGGGGGGGGGGGGAGACACCATCCCTATACAGTTTATACCATTAGTTAACTGCATGAACTTGCAGGAGTCACATGGAGCACCACAAAAGGTACCACTATGGGAAAAAGGTCTCTGGCTTGAGTGCACTAGATACACACACACCTAAAGCCGAACAGACACATGCAATCACTCAGAGAGGCTTGAAATTTTGAAAAAGATTCTATCATTTGAATTATTGGTGAGGAATGGTCTTAAAATTAAATAATAAAAAAAACTTCCTGACCTTTCCATGACTCAAAAAGCTGCCACATAGATTTTGTTCAAGTTCTGTGTTACATGTGTGGGCCTAGAACAAATATGAAGTTTTAACCCAGAAGGAGAAGTTTTCAGAAAGCTATACATAAATTAAAGTCCTGCTGGAACCCTACAGAAGATCTGACCAGTGCTTACTATCCTTCTAGCTTCCTGTAACCTCCGACATCAGAGGCAACGTTACTGGGTTCCCAGCTAGGGATCACTGTATAAGCTTTTAAAAAAGCTTTCCCTCAAAGTGATGTTTCAATTGTTAAATTATTCTCCACTGGGCTGGGAACCCTTCACTTCCAGCAATTCCAGTTGATAGAAATGTTGATATTGCAATGACATTGAAAATGGGTTGAAATGAATCATTTGAAAGTCTCCTCCTACCACAATGATACTGAACATGACAAACCTAGAACAATCTCACACAGCGCGCATGCACACACAAAAAAATTTACGAATCCATTTTTAATTGTACTCTAACACAGGCGTATCAAACATGCAGCTTTCACAAAATTAAACTATGGGCCTCTGTTGACAGCTTTGTTATCAGTTAATGCTCAGAACATGACCACCAACTTTACAGATTACTATTAATGGAAGATGTGCTTCAAGTTGATTTGTCATTATCGGGTAAAAAAGAAAGCAGCTCAGCATTACTAAATATCAATATTATGCAAAAAGAATTGTAATGAGTGATGAAGATGTCAGCTTCTAGCCAGAAATCATCAGAGCCCATCCTCAAATACCAGTTACATAACATACAAAACATAACAAGTACCAAATCATTTATTACAAAATCCTTGTTTTCACTTTGGTCTCGATCTTTTTAGGCATAAGTGGGGAGACTTAACAGTACTGACTGCGAGAATGCCACTGTGGAAGACTTGGTTAAACACAATACTCAGCAGCACCTTACATGATGTTAAGTAATGAACTAAAGCTGCATTTAGCAAGGTTGGAGAGGAAGTACATCCAGCATCAGGAAAAACCTGAAGACACTATGACACCTAAAAGGGGCTTCTAAGGCAGGAATAGCAGGTTGTAATCCAGCAGCAGGTGGTTCTGAAGTTGAGATTGGTACCGATGAAGCTGCAAGCGTGAGTACAGATGGAATGTTAAGCTCAAGAGACACGCTCTTTAGTACCGTGTACCTTACCAGTACCAAGATAAATGTGCTGCAAATCTCAGCTCTAATGTGCAGCCTATAGGAGTAGCTGGAGTCAATTCACTTGGTATTGACATGCTTGGCCTGATATAGTTATCAGCACTGAAGAGGGGGTAGTCAATAAAAACACACTCAGTGCTGAAGTAACTTAAGTAGCCACTGTCTTGGTAGGACACTTGTACTGCACACTGTGCCATACAATCAGTCAGTGCAATGTTCCCTTGAGTCTCCTCCAGTATCCAATTCAAGCAGTGGAGAATCCTTAGCTTGGGAGTGAAGAAACCATTTTGATCACTTCTTTACATTAGAGGTATGAAAACCGACTGAGTTTTAGAGAAGGAAAAATGCTCCTTTCCCTCAGAAATATTAACAACATTGATCTTACCAAAATCGCTGGAATTATAACTTGCTTACCAAATCTCTGGAGCCAACTGAAGACAAGCTGACATAGGCGCTTTTGAACACAACAGGCTATGACCAGCACTGTGTCAGACAGGCCTGGTTCTAAGCCAGCATATGCATGGAGTGTTTAAGTGAAAATATTTTAAGCTTGGATTCTTGGGCTTCAAAATCTTCTTGAAAAGGACTCACACATGGTGCATTTATGGAGAAATATAACTCCTCCAAACAATGAGACCCTATGTGCTCATTGCTAATGGAAACTGCTGCCTCACAAGACAGGCAAAATTTAATCCAAAAGATTTTGGCTGAAACGTCTTTAAGCACTAGTACAGAAAGATTATGAATGCAAATGTGCACAAACATTAAAACCTTCCCAAAACTAACTGACACCTATCAGAAAGGCAGTGCCAACAGGCAACTGACTAAATCAAATTTACCATACTAATATACAAAATCTAAATTTTCCTTATTAAAAAGAGAACGCAAATATGGACTCTGGGTGCTGGATCGCAATGCCACAGGAGGTAAGAAGGAATTGAGTGGCAGCAGATGCCGTGATGTCCTTTATACCTTTGGTATGGGAATGTAAGGCTACTCAGGCACATGGGCACATCTGACAGGAACGGCTGGCCAAAAGACTGATTTCAAGCAAATGCACACCAAGAATGGAACATGTATAAGCAACCACTCAAAGAACTCCTTGTTCTCAGAGTTTACTTCTGTTTGTGATGCAAGTGATTCTCGCATTTATATTTGGGTTTGTGGGCTGGGGAGGTGGGGGTGGTGTAATTTGACCTTCCTTTTCACAGTGAAAGGAGCTGGATTTTGTTTGAAACCCAGCATACTACATCTACATTAATAGTGATAGTTTACTGTAATCCAGTTCACATACTGGGTTTCCATTTTTTATGGACTTTAAGATATATATAAAAGATAGTTTGAAAATTCTTCTTAAGGAGGCTAAATATTGTCTCCTTCATACAAAGCTATTTTAAACTTGACTCAATGATCTTACCTCTCCTATAATACTCCTTGCCTTCTAAGGATGGCAGTATCTTGGAAGGGAAAACATCTAACTGATGCTAAGGTACCCAAGTTAATATTACTGGTCACATTTAAGAAGAGTGGCTTACCCACTGCCGGTGCATCGTACTCATCCCCAAGTAGAATTTCAGGAGCAGAATATGCTAGAGATCCGCAACTGGTAGTGAGTTTCTTTCCAGGCTGAAATTTGTTGCTGAAGCCAAAGTCAGTCAATTTCACAAGTCCTTGTTTTTCAAAGAAGACAACATTTTCTGGTTTTAAGTCTCTGTGAACCACATGTAGTTTATGGCAATAAGATATAGCATGAACTATCTGAGCAAAGTATTTTTTAGCTAGGTCCTCATTAAGACCCTCTTCATGTTTCATGATGTAATCAAACATATCCCCTCCATCACCAAGCTCCAAGATAAGATAAAGTTTGGTCTGGGTGTCAATCACTTCATACAGACGAACAATATTAGGATGCTGTACTAGTTTCATGCATCTAACTTCTTGGAAAAGATGCCCAGTGGCTAGAGTGTCCAGTTTGGTCTTGTCAATTACTTTCACTGCTACTTTTTCACCTGTAAAGACATGTCGGGCTAGTTTGACCACAGCAAAGTGGCCTCTGCCCAAGGTTTTATCCAAATCATATAGTCCAGCAATTTTTCCATCATATCCCCGTTTGAAGCCTGCCATACTGTTCCTGAAGAAGGAATAATGTTTAAACTCCTTGGAACTGTGATCTTCTCATAGAATATTTGTTCCAAATAAGTAATCCATTTTCACTGCCAAACATATCTGAAACATAGAAAGAGAAACAAGATTACATACAAGATATATTCACTTGCTCCTAAGCATAGAATGCCATTCAAAAATAATTGCAACACAGGCCTTATAGAATACTTTTGAAGTTATTCAGGAAGTTTTTCAAAAACAATGTTTTGCCAAGACCCTTGATATCAATGTGTTTGAAGAAAGTGAGTTCAAAAAGGCACAACAGGATGAAGGGTAATGGAATTTCAAGAGAAATTTACTCAAAGGATGTTAGAGGATGCTCACTATGCCCAAAAACTTCTCTCAAAAGCTGCACAACAAACAAGTTCTATGGCACTTAAAGACTAACAAATTTATTTATAGTATGAGCTTTCGTGGGAGAAAATTGCACTTAGATGCAGATGTACCTTCAATTTGAAAAGAACAATGTGTGATTAACACTTCAAAGCAGCTGTGGTCTGGATAAATTAGTTCTTCCACATGAGTCTAGTAATAAAATAGGCAATTACATAACTGCCTAAAAGCTGAAGTCTACACTTCTTGTTAAAATCAGGCAAATAGTAACTAGAAGTCAGAGTAATGCCAACAAAACTGACTCACAGGATAACCGTATGACCTGTAATACAAGTGTTAAAATTTGCCCCAAAAAGGGACGTGAAATGTATTCATTTCTTGGATTGATGTTTTGTTGCAGTGACTTTAAGAGACACTGGGCAGCAATCTTCCTATTTACCACACCTCCAAATGAGATACAAGATTTCACTTCGTATCACAAACTTAGTGGTCCTTTATCAAGGCAACAGCAACATGCAAACTAAAGTAATTAATAAAATTAAAAGGTTGTGATTAAGTGATGTTTATGAACTATGCCAACTGAAAACACAACTTGTTAATAAAAATATTAAAGATAGATTTTTCAATCCTGAATGCCTGAAGATAGACAGACAAATCCACATTTACGCTCTTTAGCATCCAGAAGCTGGGGATGCTCAGCAGCTCTGACGAAAGCAGAACATTTAGATGCCTAAACAAAAATTTAGGTGTCTAACACTACCTCGCAGTTCACTGCTGCTTTATGTAGTATTTTTAAGTTGACAGTGGCTGGCTGTGTTTTTATGAAAAGTTCACAAGCAAGTCTGAATTTGAAATTCTAAAGCACAGAGAACCAACTACATTTTTACCTAACTGCACAAACACATCTTCCCAAGTGTTCGCAGATGACACCAAGCTGGGGGAACGACAGACACACTGGAGGGCAGGGACAGAATTCAGGGATACCTTGACAAATTGGAGCAGTGGGCCAACAGAAATCTCATGAGGTTCAACAAGGATAAGTGCAAAGTCCTGCACTTGGGACAGAAAAACCCCCCATGCACTGCTACAGGCTGGGGAGTGATCAGCTAAGTAGCAGCACTGTAGAAAAGAACCTGGGGGTCATGGTGGATGGGAAGCTGGATATGAGTCAGCAGTGTGCTCTTGCCACCAAAAAGGCCAATGGCATACTGGGCTGCATCAGAAGAGGTGTTGCCAGCAGATTGAGGGATGTGATCATTCCCCTCTATTCGGCACTGGTGAGGCTGCATCTGGAATACTGTGTCCAGGTTTGGGCTCCCCACTACAAAAAGGACGTGGACAAATTAGAAAGAGTCCAGCAGAGGGCAACAAAAATGATCAAGGGGCTGGAGCACAAGACCTATGAAGAAAGACTGAAGGAACTAGGCTTATTTAGCTTGCAGAAGAGAAGACTGAGGGGGGATTTGATACCAACCTTCTGCTACTTGAAGGGATGCTCCAAGGAGGATGGAGCTCGGCTATTCTCAGTAGCGACAGAGGAAAGAACAATGGTTTCAAGTTGCAGCTGGGGAGGTTGAGGCTAGATATTAGGCAAAACTTCCTTATTAGGCGAGTGGTGAAACATTGGAATGGGCTACCTAGGGAGATGGTGGAATCTCCATCTTTGGAGATGTTTAAGGCCCAGCTGGACAAAACCCTGGCTGGGAACATTTAGTGGGAATGGTCCTGCCTTTTTGGCAGGGGGTTGGGCTAGATGACCTCATCAGGTCCCTTCCAACCGTATGATTCTATGAAAAGGTGTCCTGCAACTTTACCTTAATTTTGAGAAACAAAACTAAGTGTTTTTCTTCAGTTGTTAATCATAATCCACTGTTAGCATGCCATGACCTTTTTATGACTTACCTACATTTACAAGGATGCCAGGAGGTGGTTTAGGTCAAATATTTTCTCACAGGAATTTCCCAATTTAAAAAATTCAGTGATCTTGTTCATATACAAGTTCCAAAGGGGTAGCAGTGTTAATCTAGTCCAGCAGAACAAGCAAGGAGTCTGGTGGCACTTAAAAGACTAACAAATTTAATAATTGCATGAGCTTTTGTGGGACAAAATCCCACTTCATCAGAAGCTCCGAAAATAAGGAAACTTACAGAATGGGAGGAAAATAAACACAGGGAAGTATAAACTGCTTTGATTTGCTGTTACAGTGTGACCTGATCCTATTACCTATACTTCCCTGCATTTATTTCCTCCCATTCTGTAAGTTCCCCCATCTTCGAAGCATCTGACAAAGTGGGATTTTCTCTTGCAAAAGCTCATGTGATAAATAAATTTATTAGTCTTTAAGTGCCAGAGGACTCCTTGCTTGTTCATATAGTGTCTGCAATCCAAACACTCGTTCTCATGACAGAGACCTTACTTCAAACTGAGTGATACGCAGGAAGTTGAATAAATTCTGGAAACTGCAGACTTTTAAAACTTAAGACCACCACAGGTTAGGACTTTTTAATTGTAGGGTTTTAACTGAGAGCCAAGTGACAAAGGTATTGGACAAATTTGAAGTTGAAATGCAGATATGGCAATTCCATAAGTCAAAAAAAAAAAAATTTCTGCTCCCCTCTGATGGCTGTCCATTAGTCACAGGATTTCAAGCACTTCACCCAAATGCAACTCCAACAGTTGACTCATTTCATTGTTAAAAACGGAGTGCCAAATTTTAGCACCACTAAAGTCAGTAGAAAAATTCCCTTTTATTTCAATGAAAATCCCTTTTGTATTTAAAGAGTTACTTAAAATTTCCACAAGTGGATTTGGCTATTAAAAAAAGCTCTACAAAAATACTGTCATGAGAGTGTAAAAGAAACAGAGGAAGTCTTAAAGGGGCATAGTCAATAAGGGGACAAGAAGTCTTCTACCCCAGAATGTCTCCACTCAACTCCAGAAATTAACACTTCCTACTTCAAAGATCAATTAATCTATTTCTCACAAAACATCTTTTACTGCAGAGAGAGGCTCAACAAACACCAGGAGTGAATCATCAAAGGAGACCCTCTAATATCCAAATTCAGACTATGATCACATGCAAACAGGAAGCTCTGGAACTGCTGCAAGGAAACAAAGCCATAACCTGCAACCCTAATCAATGCTCCTGTCAGCTAGTGAAAGTGTTAAAGTTTTTGCCCCCTAACTGATATCATTAATCTCCTCTAAAAGGTGACCTAAGAGTCTCCCTGAGCCACATCACAATCTGACTGTTAGTTCAGTATCTAGCCCTCTATTCTTGAGCAAGATACCTGAGAAACTTGCAGAGATCACTTCCAACTCCACTGAGATACTGCCAATAATCCGGACCCCATCCAAATAAGCTTCAGGGCTGGACATGGAACAGAGAGATGGTGGCACTGATGAATGAGTTCTTCTTGGTCAAGAGAAAGAAATATCTGTACATCTTTCAAAAATCCTGCTCCCCATCTCACATGTAGCCTTCATGAGAGCACTGGATCTGAGAGGGTTTCAACTGCACTTCTCACATCAGACTTTAAGTTGTGATGGGCACATGCTCCTCTCACCTCAACTATGAATTCCCAAAACAATCCATCCTCTCCCTTAACATGTTCAACATTTACATGAAGTCAGTAAAAGGTATTTTGACATAGCACAACCAGCAACTTGATGAAGAACAGTTTTCGGAAGCAAAATCCTAGAAAGACTAAAGGAATGCTTATGGGAAAAATTAAACATTTTAAAGAACTCATCACCACTGCAACACCCTCCTAGGCATTTCTCTGCTTCCGTATCTGCAAATAGTCTCCAGTCACAAAAAAAAGTCATTTCTAAATATCATTGATGACAATTATGTGCGTCCTATCCAATCTGAATTTACCCAGAGTAAATTTAAACCTCATGAAGCCCAGGCACAGTTATTTTAATACTCCATGTCTGGAATTGAAACTGACGACCTTAAAAACATTTTTTAAAAATAAAAAAAGCTAGAACTGGTTCAGAACACAATAGCCCAACTGCTCAGCAACACAGGCTGCTAAAGCGCTCTAACCCAATGCTCTCCACTTTTTGCTGGCTCCCTGTGGAACAGCTAGTCAAACTCAAGGTTTTGGTCATTTTTCCTACTCACCCAAAAGCCACCCTGGGACTGGCCAAAGTCATCAGACCACTATACTCTATGATTATGGCCCAAAGGTACATTTCACTAGTAGTGTCAAATTCTGGAATGAGCATTATGGGTATTGAAAATGTCTTTCTTGCTGACTGGCCCATAAATCAGGATCTTAGTACTTTATGAGGTAAAGATGACCTTGGGATCAAAAATGTAAAATCCTAACTTTCCTCCAACATCAACAAGAAAAACCCAGAAAGTGCACCCTCTTAATACTGGGGGGCAGAGAAATGTTTAAGTATACCAGTATACCCCCCCCCCCACACACACAGGGTTGCTGGAATGATTTTTATATTTGGGATGCCAAAAGCCATTGAACCAAACTGTAAGCCCTGTATATAATGGAATCCATTTCAATGCAAGGCAGAAGCATCCCTAGTTCCAGTACCAAAGAATAAAAAACAAACAAAACACATTTGAATTTCTCAGACCATTATGATGGGGCACGGTAAAAAAAATCTAGAAAAACTGTCTAATAAGACAGTAGTGAGATTTAAGTCAATTATTATTCTACAGTTAAGATTACTATAACTGAAAGGTGAGGTGAAATCTCTCTTCCTATTTGTGCACTCTGTATGTATTCAGCACCTTTGTACATAGTTTATTTTTCCTCTCAATTTCTACAAAAGAAAGGAGAGAATGACTTCCAATACCACAAAAATGTTGGCAGGAGGACTCAAGACAAAGTGTAGTACCTGCAACTATTCACTTTTTAAAAATCTGATTACATGGTGACAATGTCTCTTTAAACTTCAACATGTTCCAAAAAGCTTTTGATAAAAGTCTCAATAGCTAAGGCACAGCTGAAGCATTCAAAGGACAGCACAATCAATAGGGCAAAAGTTCACAGAAGGGGAAGGAAAAGACAGGATTAGAAAAAGGGGAAGATAAAGGCTTTCCATGTTAATGCTATATTTTATTTCTTATCGTTACAAAACAGGTAATTTAGAACTGAGTTGCAAATCCAGATTTCACCCAAAATAGTGAACTTAAACTAACCATGCATTCATAACTGACAGCAACCTTTTAAACTATGTTTTTAATCTAAAGCTTAGAGAACAGAAGGATAGGACATCAGCCATAAACTTAATGACTGAGATAAAAGGAAAAAATCATTAGTAGGCAATTGGCAAACAATTGTTTAGTATAAGACATAACTGTATGTGTGTGCAAATACATGCTACCAAAATTTCAAATATCCAAAGCTTGAAAAATTCAATTGCTATTGTTTTATTAATGTTTTTAAGAGCACTGGAATGGAACCTAGGAGATATGGGTTCTATTCTCAAAGCTGCCACTTGCCTGCTGGGTCACCTTATGCAAGTGACTTCACTACCCCATACCTGAGTTTCTCCCTTTGTAAAATGGGGATAATGAGACTTACCTTTTTTATAAAGTGGTTTGCTATCTACTAATGGAAAGCATCATCCACTTCCATTGGTTTTTTTTCCTCTCTAATTAACTGGGACGCACAAAATACACTAGGTCGGGGTAGACAAAATTGGCTCAGAGCTAGGTGCCAGCAATTTTACTTTTGTTTACCAGAAGGCACTCCTTCATTACATTTCTGCAATGAGGTTAGGCGACAGGCTACTAAAACTAGTCACCATGGTGGTGATAACATGCATTTGTTAAGGCCTGCATTAAGTCAAAACATGACTTTGCAAATAGCTCAAAAGAGAAAACATTGCTTAAATTTATTTGGCAAAAGTAGTAGAAAAGGAAAAGCTAATATTTAATTATAGAAGAATTTTTTTTCTGAACAAAACCCAGTTTTCACTGGAAATAGAAAGGACTGTCAAAGAGATATAACCCTTTTTAATAGATGTTCCTTGATAGTAAATCTGTTCAAAAAACTGAAGACTCATCCTGCAGGAGGATCATTGCTGGATCCTGTTATGTATTTAGTTTTGATTTCAGTCTCAAAGTAACAGCTTTAGGAGATATTTCTCAATGGGTAAAGGAGATGGAAATAAATGCACCTCTAGCACAGAGAGTCCAGATCTGTAGCCCAACATCTATAAGCAGGGCATAAAGATGGAAAATCAAAGAGAGATTTGTAACCAGTTGATTGAAATGTTCCTACCAGTGATTTCTGATAGTACCTCAGAAAGCAACAGGTGAAATTTGTCAACAATGGCAGCTACAGAGAATTAAATCAGATTAAATATAACAAAGGAAGTGTCCAACTTTTCATGACCTCACTGACCACAAATATCATATTTCAAATAGTATATGGAATCAACAGAGGAAGAAGTACAACAATTAATATCATTCCTACCCAGCCCCCTTTATATATAGGCCTTGGGAAAAGAATTCCAAGAGCCAAAGCTAGGAATATGAACTGCTAGTGTCTTATGTTTAAATAAGCAAGAATGACTATTCTGCTACTTTCAGACTTACTGTGCTTTTTCCTAGACCAGTGTTTCCCAACCAGCGTGCCATGGCACATAGATGTGCCTTCAGGCCTAAGCAGGTACGACATGGAATTTTTCGAAAAACTACCCAGACTTCTGGATTGGCTCATGAATATTCATGAGTTCATTTGGAGACTACATAGTGGTGTGCCTCAAAATAATTAAAGGTATCAAGGTGTGCCACGACAGAGAAAAAGGGTGGAACAACTGTCCTAGACAAGTACCATCACTGTATTTCACTGGTTTTTCCAACTAGGAATGATTATGGTCTGATATCTTACGGACCATCACAGCTAAAAACAAATTTTGTACCATAACCAGAAAACTGGGAATCTCAATCTTCCAGCATCATATATACTTCATTTATAGCCCTTGTGTGTTATGAGAAAGCAAACTAGAAAATACCTACAAGATTTTCATCATCATTTGTTCTCCAACTGCACTTCAATTTTGACAGATTTATCACAGACCTTTATAGTTAAAGGTTAATGCTTTATTCTTTTTGAAAGCTTTCCAGTGGTGTAAACTGCTGATATCTAACACTAGCTCTTAAGATAGTAATTGCAAAAGTAACAGAGCAGGGAAAAAGCAAGTTAGTAGTCAGAACAATGTCATTATAAAAGTCTTACTTTGTGAACAGTCAGAACCAAAAACATTTTAACACATCAGTAGACTTATTCTAGTAAGCATTTTAGCAGGCCAAACTGTTCACGAACCAGTGTGCAGGAAAAAAAATTGTAAATGTGTTATGGGACACTACACATGACTTAAAATCTAAGAGGTAGGCTTTGAAGTGAACACTAAAATCGGAAGACTGAAAACTTAAACTACCTTTTAAAACCTGAGTCTTGCTTTAAGTTACATCCAACTGCTGCTTGTTCTTTAAAGAAAATAAAGATGACAACTTTGTTCCTTAGAAGATTCTAAGGCACTCAGCTACTACAATGATGAGTTCAATATAAAAACCTATGTAAGGGAGACTATAAAAGAAATAAAAAACTGGAAGAAGCCAACATATCTTCACTGACCTTTTTCAATTTAAAAAACAAATTCTGAATGCATTTACTTTCTTTTACTAATATTTTATATGCCCTGAAATGAGAACTACAGTACTCTGATAAATAGACAGACAGCCTCTACTGTTTCAAAATAGCTTATGTGCATATCTGAGTCCTGAGCTGATATGTTTTCTAACAGAAAATTACAATACCAAGGGAATCAGAGCTCTTTACAGTCCCTATAGCAGTGGTACACTATAAAAATTATGATAAAGAGTGGGTACCAAGAAGCTGTGAGCTGAACTTAATTTAGAATATTAATATTAATAACACTATTCTAAAGAGGATTCCCACCTCTCTCCCAGTAAGTGAGCAAAGTTATAGTCATCCTGAATTTGAGCTGTGGGAAGAAACTAATGTTCCATTAAAAAAAACACAATAGCTGTGGTGCCAGTTCTATTTAACTAAACAGTTTCTGGGAAATTGATTACTACCATAGTTAAATATCTTATTTACTATACAATATAATTTCTAGGCATTACCATAATACAAATTAGCCATATTTCTATATACAGGAAGGATGTATGTTAAAGCCATTCAGGAAATATATGCACAGTGATCCTGAACAACAGTCCTTACAGCAGCAGTGCTCCACAGCCAAAATTTTTTTTTTCCTTTTTTTTTGGAAGGCTAATAGGTTTATAAGCCCATAATTCTGAAGTTTAGGGACAAAATACTTGGATAAAGCCTATCTACATCTTCCCTCTTCCTCTTCCCCACCCATCATTTTATAATAATTATTTGGAAGCTTGAAATGATGTATTACTCCATTGAAAGTATAACCTTCTACATATTCTTTATCATTGCAGGTCTGATCATAAATGGTGGTGCTGATATATATATATTTTTTTTGAAATGGGAAAAACACAAGCATTTACTCTGAGAGAACTAACTGCACATAGTTTGTCAAAGAAGGAAAAGACAGATCATATTGGGGTTCCACCAACCTTTACAGCACTCCTTTCAGAGGTATTATCTGGGTTTATTTTGTGTTCATGAAGTCACAGACTTTCTTCATCCTTTCCAAATGTCTAATGATGTTTCCATATCAAGTCCTGATGCTAGTTGTGCATTCTTCTTTTCCTAGCTCCTAAGCAGAGATTTAAAAAAAAAAAAAATTACTACTTCCTCCTTTGGAAGACACGTAAATATTTGTAGCATACACAAAAATACAAGACACTAATACTTAAGACTGAAAAATATTTCACACTTTTCAGGTTATACTTCAACGGAGACCAATTTAAAAAAAATCAAACAATATAAATCCATTATTGTAAGAACACTCATACAAAGGTAACATTAATAAACAAGAATCACAAATCAGGATTTTGATCCACATGGAAAAACACTGTCCTGTGTCTGAATACTTAAATAGAAGTATATGTAGAACCTGTTGTAAACCAGCGTGTCACCTGTTAAAGATTTCCACAGCATGCTTGTGAACTAAATCCTAGAGCACCAATGATTTATTAAATGTTTGATACCATAAACATTCAGAATATCAATTTAGCTTGGACACACGTGCCTTTGTAATACTGGAACCTTTCTATGGAGACCGGCAGCCACAAACTGCTTCTCCTTAAAGATCAGTGCCAGTTACTCAGCTTCTATATCATAAGTTTGTTTTTGACATTGTACATTACATAAGAACATGCTGAAAACTGAAATTCATCATGTCTGTACATACGAAATGCAACCATAAAATCCTGAGCTGCGATCTTATGTTTCAAAATTCACTACATTACCTCTGGACACAAATCTGATGTCAGCCTGCTGCAGAAGACACACCTTGATGCAAAACAAACAAGGAATCTGGTGGCACTTTTAAAGACTAACAAATTTGTTACAAGCTTTAGTGGGAGAAAAATCCCACTTCAAGCATCTGACAAAGTGGAATTTTCTCCCTCAAAAGCTCATGCAATAAATATATTTGTTATTCTTTAAAAGTGCCACAGGACTCCTTGTTTGTTTTGCTGAACAAGACTAACATGGGCTACCTCTGACACTGACACAGAACCCATGTTAATGAACCAATAAACAGAAACTCTTCCATACAAGTTAGCAGAACACCAGGGCCCCATCATGATAGTAGCATGAGAGTGAAGCTGAGAGGAGTCAAAGATGAAAAAGTGCTTTGGTTCATTAGTGACTAGGAGAGATTCCATGTCACCTTCTTTTTGCAATAAGGTTCTTAACCTGAGAGTTGTGGTCAGATTTCTGTGTAAGTGTCTATATACTGACTGGTTATATTCTCTCTGGAATTTCTAATTAATACACAGTTTTTCACACCCTATCATAGGATGCGGTGCAGGACTATTATGTGCTGTTAAAACAACAGCTACTTTACAGTACAGATATGGTTGTTGCATTTCAATGTCAATTAGTTACATTTCAGGAGTCACTTGCAATGAAAAGCTCTATCAATGTACCATATTACTGTACCACCTCTTAAGCTATTAACTTACCAATAGCATGTATTTGCTGCACACAATAAAGTCAGCTCTGTTCAGAACATACAAAAGGTAAATCCCTGCCCCAAGGCGCTCCCTCTAAAATGACACAAACCACCTGATGTTTGGATGTACAGCAGGACAGCAAAAAAGTTTTTAAATCAATCACAGAACTTCAAGGGATTTCTGGGAGGCAGTTGGGAATATTACTGGCAAGCCTCATTAAAAATATGTCTTGAGGATGTATATAAAAGAGGAAAAGGAGGCAGCTTACCACAACAACGATATGCTAGGTGTAAGGGACAGCATAGGAAGACAAGAAAGCAAGGATAAAGAGGAAGTGATTACACAGAAAGTGTTGGCTGATTGGAAGGAGCAAGATTAAAATGAAGATGTAGAGATGGTAGAGGAGTTGTTTAAATCTGATTCAGAAGGCAAGATGCTAGAATGATTTGAAGAAAGGATGAAGTGGTCAGAGCAGTGTGGGTGAAAGAGTATCTTTGTAACATTTTGAATAGACTAACGGAGAGGAAGATGAGGATTAAAGGTTTTAGTACGGGGTGCCCAAAGTATAGCCCACGGGCTGCATGCACCCTGCAAAGGGCTTTTCTGTGCCCCGCGATGAGTTTCTAGAAAAAAGTTTAGATATACAAAATTTTAAGCTGGATCACCAGACACAGAAAAAATCCAGCAGCACTACAGCACGGGGCAGCCCCAGCCCAGGCTGGAAGCTTTGAAATCTCCCACTCAGAGCACACTCAGGACAGGAGCCCCAGCAAGTGGCATCGCCTCTGAAGCGGCCAGGTAAGGGGGGGCTGGGTAGGGAGGGGGGTCAGCCTGGGAAAGCCAGCGTCACGGTGGTGGTGGGGATTTAGGGAAGGAGGTTTGGGACTTGGGGAAAGCTGGTGGCGCAGGGTGGTGGGGTTGGGAGGAAGGTCAGGAGGGAGGGTCAGGGACTTGGGGGAAGCAGCAGCAATGTGCAGGAGTTAGGAAAGGGGGTAGGGGACTCAGGGAAACCTGGCAGCGCAGGGTGGGGGAGGTAGGGAAGGGGGTCAGAGAGTGGTGAAAACCGGTGGCACATAACAGGGGGGGATAGGGAAGGGGATCAGGGACTCAGGGAATGCTGGCAGTATGGTGGGGGTAGGCAAGGGGGTTGGGGACATGCAGGAAGCTGGTGACAGGGCAGGGAGAACTGGATCCATCTGGTGATGCAAAAAACTGGTTTTGGAATTTTGTGGCCTGCAGGCCTGCACCAATCAGGCTCTGCATCCTCCATGTCCGAAAACTTTGGGCACCCCTGTTTTAGTATAACAAGTCTACATGCCCACTTTAAAAATGTACCAGTATGTCTTCAACACTATTTACTTCAATTATCAAACTCTTTGATCTACCGCACAACCAGACAAGGTAAAAAGTGTTAAGCACCTATAAACTGGGCACAATTCAAAAGTTCTGTTCAGTCCTAACAGGATTTAAATACAGGAAAAATCACTAAGACTGAACTGTAATGTAAGTCAGCTTTATACTAAGGAAAGAAATTGGGCCTGTGCTTCCCCCCGCCCCTTTTGTTTGTATAAACAGTACAGGAAGGGTGTGGTTCATGGACTCTTTTTTGTTTTAATTTTGTTTTTAAGATTTCCAGCTTATCTGAACATCTCTGGCTTTTTTGGAGACTCTGAGGACTCTTAGGGATTGCAAGCTTTGAATATTACTGAAAGGATAGGAGTGTTGGGTGTTGACCACCATCTTTTCTCGCCACTGTTCCTAAGGCATTTGAATTAATTAGGTATTAAAACATTAACTATCTGAACAAAGCTGGCTTCCCTTTTTAGTCATTGAAGTTTCATTTTACATGGTATCTGTCACAATGCCACCAGTTCTCAAACCATCCACACTCTTCCAGAAACAAACAGCATAAACAAGACCTGAATTTCTAATATAAAGACAAGCAAAAAAAGCTTCAAGATACAGATCTTTATACAGTAAGGCAAAAAAGGAACAAACCCTGTTCCATTTCACTCCCCTTACAAATAAATGTAAGGCAGGATTAGAAGCTCGGGGGGGGGGGCAACTAATTTGCATGAGCACAAAGAACATGTTAGCATAAATACACTATGGGTGCAAGGGAATATGGGTAATGGTATTTGGGGGGTTAATCTGGTCACAAATCTGTCAATATCTGTAATTCTACTAAAGGGAAATATAAAATACCATCTTTGGTGATATGCTACTCTCTGATTGTTCCAAATCTGTTTGGGTTAGTTAAAGAGTAAAAGCTACCCTTAGCAAAAAAGACTTTTAAGAGAGGCCACTGCCTGTTTGAGCCTGGAAAAGACAAGAGAGAGGTGGGAGTTGCATAGCTCAGTGTGGAGCTATGCTTGAGACATTTGCTTCATTCCCTGGCCCCATTCGCAAATGGTAGATCTGGCTGAGCTTCTGATGAGGCTTCTCTGTTATTTTAATGGAAGAAGCTGTTTACAGCTTTTTGAGGTTTAAAAGCTGAAATCACTGAGAGAGGCAAACCCTCTCTCTGAGCTGAAATCACTGAGAGGAAAGTCCTCTTTCTGAGCTTAATCACTGAAGAGGAGGAGCAGAGAAATTGAGTGACTAGTGGGTGGAGCCAGTGGACAGTTAGAACAGCGGGCAGCATGGTGCGAGTGACCAGTGGGCAGAGCCGGCGGACAGCGGGCAGAGCCAAGGAACGGTGCTAGTGGACAGAGTGAGTGACCGGTGGTTGGTGCTGGCGGACAGCTGGCACGAAAGACACTCCCTACATACCGTGGGGTTTGTTGGGATCCTGTTTTGCACTGATGCTCCAGATCAGTGCTGGTTTTGCTATGGAGTTCACATGTGCTGTTATGATGTGTCGGATCATGTTGAGAACCTGTTCTGCATTGATTTTCCAGATCAGTGCTGATTCTTATCTGGGCTTTTACATTGTTTTTACTACTATTAAAAGTTCTATATGCTACACTCAGACTCATGCTTGCGAGTGGGGAAGCATTACGCCTTTGGGGTGTCCAGGAGATAGTGCATGACTTCCCAGAAATCTGGGTGGGGGCTCGAGCCAGTTGGTGGTGTTACATTATTTGGAAACCCCTACCATATAGAATCCAGCCCTTGGTTCTACCATCTCACCCAGGCAGAAGGATTACATAAATGTTACCGTATAATATTTTAATGTTTGATCTGTTCCAAGTCCTACCAAAAACTAGCCATAATCACTACCCATTGCAATCGGGTCCTGCCATGAGTGCAAGGCTCTGGACTCAGTGACCTCTCATGGTTCTGTGTTTCTATGATTCTATGAGTCCTCAGCCCCAGTAGTTCATGACTGGAGCACATTACATAAAACAAAAATTCAACTAATTGCAACAAACCCCTAACATTTCAGCACCAACCAACACCTCACTGGCACATTTCTTGCAAGACCTGCTTAACCCTTTTTATAATCTATAAAGCAGTCTCTACATGCATCTTTATATTCCACTTCGCTAACCACCTTCTTCTTTTCCTCCTCCTTCTCTCCCCCACTCAAGTCTTTTGGAGGTCTAAAGGCATTCCACATAAAAATGCTCAAAACTATAAAGGACCTTATATGATTAAGAAATAGGTATACCAAAGAGGCACACGTAAACAGATCTCTGCTCACATCTTTTGGAGGCAATTTATCCATACTAGTAAATGACTAAGTCTTAGGACACATTTATATTGTTTCAGGAACTGTTCTAGTACCACTGAGGAAGTCACTTGTTTGCAAGCTAAGTTCTAAAAGGATGCACAAACTGGGACGATGGGAGTATATTCATCCAAAGAGGAGCAAACATTTTTAAACCCCAATTCAAACTTATCTCCCTCTAGTAACCTTTGTAGGTGCAGAAGGGACCCTTCCACAGATGCTCTAGTTATCATACATTTCAGTTAAAAAACAAAAACAAAAACAAACAGAAACCCACAGCTGCAAGTGAGTCAAGTTTGTCTCCAGCCACCCTCAGGTCACTTCAGAGTTCTTCCTTAGTGGGAGCACTATACAGTCTGTCTGTGAAAATTAAGCATAAAAGAGCCATACTGGGTCAAACTAATGGTCCACCTAGCCCAGCATTTTATCCTTCCCCAATGGCCATTGCCAGATGCTTCAAGAGGAATGAGCAGAACAGGGAAATTTCAACAGATCCATCTATCATCCAATTCCAGCTTCTGGCAATCAGAGGTTTACCAACACCCACAGCATGGGTTGTGTCCCTGAACATTTTGGCTAATTGCCATTGATGGACCTAACCTCCATGAACTTATCTAATTCTTTTTTTAATCCACTTATACTTTTAGCCAGCACAACATTCTCCAGCAGTGAAGTCCACAAGTTGGCTGTGCTTTGTGTGAAGAAGTACTTCCTTATGCTTGTTATAAACCTGCTGCCTATTAATTTCATTGGGTGACTCCTGGTTCTTGCATTATGTGATGGGATAAACAACACTTTCCTATTCACTTCCTCCACATCATTCACAGTTTTGTAGTCCTCATCACATCCCCCTTTAGTCACTTCTTCTATGCAGAACAGACAGGGTCTTTGTAATCTCTTTTCATACAAAAATGTTTCCATTTACGTACATGAGAAGAGCAACATTTTCCAATTCTACAATACTTTTTCTAGATGGAGAAATCTGAACTGTGCACAATATTCAAAGTACCATGGATTCTATCCTATTTACTCTACGGCTTCATTAATACCTGAAATCAATAAATGATTTAAAAAGACATTCCATGGATGCAATTAGTAGAGTAGTTTTTGGGTACTTGAACCTAAGGGCCATAAAAGCTATTCTCCAGTACAGGGCTACTTGCCAAATGAATTTCTATAGTAACCTAGAAACAGCTGTTCAATGAAAAAATGTTACTGGCACCACTATACAAATACTGCCAAGGGACAAGAGACACCTACAGTTTCTATCAGAGGTGCTCCCTCTAAGCAAAGAAAGAACGCCAGCTCACTCTCTGAAAAAACCTATTGGCTGTGCCTCTGGTTCAAAGGAGTTAGAAAGGTAAGTCAATAAGTAGCACGTGTCAATTCCAGACCTCCAAATGCTTCGGAACAGACGCTGTAATCTTTTTATTTACTTGTTATGCTTTTTTATTATTTTCTTCTTCTCTGGAACCTAGGCCTTGACTCTACCTTGACCAAAGAAATTTCATCTTTGACAAACAAACAAACAAGCAAACACTGATGACCCCAGTTTAACGATTTTTCTCACAAGAAAAGTCACCCTTTTAGCACAAAGCAGCCAAGCAGGGTGAGGCAACCCTGTTCTCCACAGATTGTGGGGAGTGAAGATGAACTCTACATCACTTTTTTCCCCTTAAATCCTGCTTTGCCTCTGTGTTGGGATTTTGAAAGCACCACAAGTGACACACACACAAAGTGGAGTGGGGGGAAAATAACCATGTCACAAACATGGGGTGTCATCATCTCTCCCCCCCCCCACACACACACACAAGGGTCACTGTGTCACATGCAGAGGGTTCATCATGTCACACACATGTGAGGGTCATAGTGTCCCTCATTCACACACAGGGTATAATAGTGTCCCACACATTGGGAGGGGTCACCGTGTCACACACAAAAGCACACATGGGAGTAGGGTCATCATGTCACACATAGGAGGGGGTCATCACGTAACACATGCACGTACATGCACACAGGGGGCTTGTTGTGTCACATGCACATACAGGGGGTTGTCATTGTGTTTGAGGCACACATGGGGGGGTCACCGTGCTTGTATTTCTCTCACACATGCATGGGGGGGTTGTCATCATGTTCACATCATGCACACACACAGGGCCATTGGGTCACACACACAGGGGGCTGTCATTGTGTGCCTGTCATACACATAGGTGGTCACTGTGTCACACACACACACGATGGGGGGCTATCATCCTGTCAGTGTCACACACATATGGGGGAGGCTGTCATTCTGTCAGAGTCACCCCCCCCCCACACACACACGGGGTGTTGTCACTGTGTTCCTGTCATACACACAGGTGGTCATTGTGTCACACACACACACAGCGGGGGGGCTGTCACTCTGTGGGTGTCACACACACAAAGTGGGTGTCGTCCTGTCACTGTCACACACACACACACACACACGGAGGGGGGGCCGTCACTGTCACACACACACCCCCGCCCTGCGCGGCTCCGGACGCGGCGGCACCGGCTCTAGCTCCCGGCCGGCCTAAGCGGGGGACGGACAGGCCAGGAGCGGCTCCCCCGGCCGGCCACACCGACCGCCTAGCGCCGGGCACTCGCCCCGCCGGCGGAGGCCGCCATTGCCGGGCGGGCGGGCAGGCCGGAGCCGGGCAGCGCAGCGCTCTCCCTCCCCCCCGCCGCGCCGGGAGCCGGGGACGCCGACCCGCCGGTGACTTACCCCGCGCCGGCGGCTCCTCCGCCCGCCACCCCCGCATGGGCAGCGGCGCCCGCCCCTGCGACCGGCCGCTCCCGCCGCGGGAGCCGGAGGCGCCGGCGGGAGGCAGGCGGCGAGACGGGGGCGGGAGCGGCTCGAGCTGCGCCCGCGTCCGGCGTCGCCCGCTCGGTCCCGGCTCCGGCCGCTGCGGCGACTCCGACCGTGACGCGCTGACAACAACGGCCGGCGGGTCCCGAGCGCTGGGGGCGGGGCCGGCGGCGGGGCGGGGCGGGGCGAACGGCCGGCGGAGAAAGGGGCGCCGCGGCGCATGCGCGGGAGGGAGGGAGGGCGGGGCCGCTCCTGGCGTGACGCCCGGGAGGGGGAGGGGCGAAGAGGAGTGCTCGGGGGGGGCCGGGCAGCCCGCGGGCGCACAGCTATGGGCTGGGCGGCTGCCCGAGGGAGCCGGCTCATGCGCTTTCCTTGAGTCAGCTTCCAAAGGGGCAGCTGTCTCAGTCCAGTCCCGCGGCACCTAAAGACTCATGGATTGATTTATCGCATGGGTTATGGTGGGAGAAAAAAGCAGCTGCCAAAGTGGGATTTTCTCCCAGGAAAGTTCATGTGATAAATAAATGTTAGTCTTTTCAGTGCCACACGACTCCTTGCTTTTTTTGCTTTACGAGACTAACACGGCTGCCCCTTTGGAACAAACTTTGTCACAGGGGGGTCACTGGCTGGGGGAGGGACCCCAGGCCAGGGCTCAGGCCCCGCCCCTGGCCCACAGGCCACTCCCCCAGCCCGCAGGCCCTGCCCCCTGGCCAGGGACAGGGCCTGGGCCACCATGAGCAGCCAGGCCCCGGTTCCCTGGCTGGGGACAGGACAGCCAGTGGCACTGATTGGGCCGGAGATCCGGGGCACTGGCACTGGGGTTCGGGGCACATGCCCCAGAATGCCTAGCACCAGCAACACCCTGCTTTGTCAGATGCTTTCAAAGTATCCAACAAAATGGGATTTTCTCTCACAAAAGCTCATGCGATAAATAAATCTGTTAGTCTTTAAGTGCCACAGGACTCCTTGCATTTTTTTTTTTTTCTCATTGAGTCAGTATTTATTTCCTGGAAGCTACCACCTGAAGATTTTTTTTAAAGATCATTGAAACTATGACTGCAGCATAGAGCTGAGGCAGCACTGTCCACCTGAAGCAACAGTCATAGGCTGTGTGAGCTGCCATTATTCTCTTAGTGGGGTATTAAATCTGAAATCTAATGGAGTATATTGAAATGCCAACATTGCTAAATATTTCAGTGCAAATCAAATCACCCACCCAAAAGTTCCCATCAAAATTGGAGCTGCATTTGTTGGGCTCTGAACAAACTCGGAAAAGAGAAGGGGAAAGTTACCGTGAAGGGAGCCTCACTTTGGCATCTCAAATTGAGCTTGGATTGTAAAAGAGCTTGGTAAAATGGTTTGACTCCCTGCACGAGAAGTTGAATGAGATGACTGATTATAGACGAATGAGATAATTGGGCTGAAATTGGGATTGGGTAGGACAGTGAGTGAGATGAGTGTGAGAGTGGGTAAACATGTGAGGAGATGGCATGAAGGGTAATCTTAGAAAGAAACACTGTGTCTATAATAGAGGAAAGAGATATGAGTCAGCAGTGTGCGCTTGCTGCCAGAAAGGCCAACGGCATACTGGGCTGCATCAGAAGTGTCACCAGCAGATCGAGGGATGTGATCATTCCCCTCTATTCTGCACTAGTGAGGCCACATCTGGAATACTGTGTCCAGTTTTGGGCTCCCCACTACAAAAAGGACATGGACAAATTAGAGAGAGTCCAGAGCAGGGCAATAAAAATGATCAAAGGGCTGGAGCACAAGCCCTATGAAGAAAGACTGAAGGAACTAGGCTTATTTAGTCTGCAGAAGAGAAGACTGAGGGGGGATTTGATAGCAACCTTCAACTACTTGAAGGGCTGCTCCAAGGAGGAGGGAGCTCGACTGTTCTCGGTAGTAACAGAGGGCAGAACGAGAAGCAATGGTTTCAAGTTACAGCTGGGGCGGTCCAGGCTGGATATTAGGAAAAACTTCCTTACTAGGTGAGTGGTGAAGCATTGGAATAAGCTGCCTAGGGAGGTGGTGGAATCTCCATCTCTGGAGGTGTTCAAGGCCCAGCTGGACAAAACCCTGACT
The DNA here is from genome assembly GCA_007922195.1 of Podocnemis expansa. Taxonomy (NCBI): domain Eukaryota; kingdom Metazoa; phylum Chordata; order Testudines; family Podocnemididae; genus Podocnemis; species Podocnemis expansa. The sequence continues at coordinate 87,514 of ML681964.1, read as the reverse complement.
GGGATGATCTAATGGGAGTGGTCCTGCTTTTTTTTGGCAGGGGGTTGGACTAGATGACCTCGTGGGGTCCCTTCCAACCCTGTGATTCTATGATTCTATGAAAGAGAGAAACCAAGAGTTTTTTTCCACTGCACCATCCGAAGACCTCATCCTTCAGTGAAGACAGAAACAAAATCTTGCTATCAGCAGGACCAGTCAGGTTCCTATATATGAATGAGAGCAAGAAAGACTGGTTTAAACTATGAGAAATGATAAAAGACTTTCCATCAAAAAGCAACAAAGGAAAAAGTCATAAGCTTGAAAGAAAGGAGAGAGCAGAAAGAGTTGCACACTGCCTCTCAATTAGAAATGGTCAATGAAGACAAATGGTGAGAGGGGTTAAAACCTGAAACACTGAAGACCACTTCCAGGCAGAAATATGTACCTCTGACAAAGACTCTGGCTCCCTATCTCTTTTATGGTTTGATAAAACTGATACAGCATGTGATGCTAATAAAATATTATGGATTCATAAATTGTTTTTTTTTTTTTTTTTAAAAAGGACAGAATGTATTATTATGCTCATCTAATCTGACCTAGCTAGTACAGGCCACCAATTAAACTAGGGTACATCTTTCTGAAAGAGTTATTAAACTGAAATTCTGTAAGTGGGGAACGTAGTAAAAAGGGCCCTCTATTTTTACAATAATATATAATTAAAGGATGCACAAAAAATATTCCTGATTCATAATGAACCAGACTTTGGTTATAGCAAATCATAATTTATCATATATTCCAATCACTGATCCTCAAAACAATTGGGAATTTCTCACTTTTCATCTGCATTTACTACACATAATAGGCCCAGTTCTCTGCTGTTTAGGGTGACCATATAGCAACTGTGCAGAACTGGGGACACTTTTTTGTGGGGAGGTGGGTGGTATCACTGCATTATAAAACAAAGCCCTAATATTGAGATGGTCCCAATAAATCAAAATGTCTGGTCACCCTACTGTTTTCATATCAGTTTTACACCAATACAACTCCAGCAAATGCATGGAGATACACCAGTATAAAATTGCTGTAACAGTGAAGAATCAAACCTGTTGCCTCTAGCTGCCTGGTCATCATTGGGCTCTCAGTTTTGGGCTCAAGCTGATATAAAGGCATTTTCCTAGCATGTTCCACTCTGATTGTTGGTTCTGAGAGACAATCAGCTGAAGGCTAACGGTTATTAGTGTTGGTCTGTAACAGATTGCTGTAGACTGTGCCTCTCACCTTTCTAACTAATAAGCATTTTGATTGCCTGTTCTGTTTTCTGTTAGGTTTCACTTCCTCACATTTTTATGAAGGGCATACGTATATCACCACTGTAATGATCCAGCAACACAGAGAGACTAGATTTCTCCCTAAATAGTGGCCTGAAGGAGTGTTTTCATAGCTTCTAGGTGTAGTAGCACCCTTATCCTTTCTACGGGCTAGCTGTGAGAAATTGGTCAGGCCAAATCCACATACTCTACAAAACAACTACATTACATTGTGTGCATGCATGCATGCATGTGCGTGAGAGAGAAAGGTATGTGAAATGGTATTTTTCTAACATATTATTTTAATATACTAGAATAATTGCTCTCAAATACTGCAGTATTGCTATTGTAAATCACCATGTTTTGGATTGTTACTATGAAATAATATGGTACATATAACTTAATAGTACAAAAAGGTAAAAGTATGTGTGAGACTTTTAGAAGATGAGGAGAGTTCAGGTAGCACTGATTTTTAAAGGGTCCAGATGTGATCCTGGCACTTATAGTTTGGTAACTCTCACTTCAGTACTAGGCAAACTGGTTGAAATTATATTAAATAACAGAATGATAAGACACATATGTGAACACAGTACGTTGGGGAAGAGTTAACATGGGTTTTGTAAAGGGAAATCATGCCTCATCAGTCTATTAGAATTCTTTGAGAGGTCAACAAGTATTGTGATCCAGTGGATATCGTGTACGTGGACTATCAAAAAGCCTTTGACAAGATAACACATGACAGACTCTTAAACTAAGCAGTCATGGGATTAGAAGGACAGTCTTCTCACGTATCAGTTACTGGTTAAAAGATAAGAGGCAAAGGGTAGGAATAAAGTCTGTTTTCAGTATGGATAGAAACAAATAGCAGGGTTTCCCTGAGGATCTGTACTCGAACCTGGCTATTCAATACATTCATAAATGAGGAGGTTAACAGCGAGGTGACAAAGTTTGCAGACAACACGAAATTATTCAAGATAGTTAACTTCAAACCTGACTGTGAAGAGCTACAAAGGGATCTCAGAAAACTGGATAACAAAATGGGAGATGAAATGCAATGTTGATTAATACAAAGTAATGCACACTAGAAAAAATAATCCTACCAATGCATACAAAATGATGGATTCTAAATTAGCTATTACTGCTCAAGAGAGAGATGTTGGAGTGATCATGGATAATTCTCTGAAAACACCTGGCATTGGCAGTGGCATTCTGAAAAGCTAACAAAATGTTAGGAACTATTAGAAAAATGATAGATAAAAATATCATAATGCTGCTATATAAATCCATGGTACACCAGCACCTTGAACACTGCATGCAGTTCTGGGCACTTCCTCTCAAAAAAGTTGAATTAGAATTGGAAAAAATGCAGAAGAAAATATAATGAAAGTGATACATTGTATGGAACTGCTTTCGTATGAGAAGAAATTAAGAAGACCATGACTGTTCTTAGAAAAGAGACCTCTAAAAGGGGATATGATAGAGATCTATAAAATCATGAATGGTATGAAAAAAGTGAACAGGGAAGTATTATTTACCTTTTTGTATAACAAAAGAACCAGGAGTCATGCAATAACAGAAGCTGTGACTGGATGACAGAGGATGGATCACTTGAAATTGCCCTGTTCTATTCATTCACTCAGAAGCATATGGCAGTGGCCCTGCTGGAAGATAGGATATGGGGCTAGATCAGGGGTCAGCAACCCAAAAGCTAAAAAAGGCATTTTTTGAAATTCTTTCAATAACCAAGTGTTTTGAGAACCACAATGGCTGTAGTCTCCTGGTGGGGAGAGCTGGGCCTGGACACCTACTGCAATGTCCCCTGCAGGAGTGGAAAGGGGGACTGGAACCAGGAGCTGTCTTCTCATAGATCCCCCCCCCCCCCCCCCCCGTGGTGGTGGTGGAGGAGGAGGAGGAGGAGGAGAAGAGCCCAGAGCCACAAGGGGGCAGCCAAAGAGCCACATGTGGCTCCAGAACCACAGGTTGCAGACTCCTGGGCTAGATGGACAACTGGTCTGACTCAATATGGCTATTCTTACATTTTTATGAGAAAGTCAGGTGTGTGTACAAAACTGAGAGTGAGATGGTGTTGCCTGTGTGAGGTTTATCTGCACTGACAAAACCGTTTTTTGTTTGTTTACAGCAATTATCTCACTATCCTAAATGGCAACAAGCCACTTGTAGGCAACCACTCTACCACTGCCCATTGTTGACCTCACTTAGTTTATTATGCATTAAAATTAAAATGCCTTGTCTCCACTATATTTTTACAGCAGGCTATCTTATGGTGTTTGTTATCCCATGATAAACCCACATTTTTATCAGGAAGGCATAGCCTGAGTGTGTTTGCCTAAGAAAAATAGTGGCCACATTCCCTTGTATGAACTGGAGAGCTTGTTATCTATGTGTATACTTGCAAGGCAGCCCATACGGTGATCCCTTTTGCTAAATACAACTTTATGAGACTATAGGGAGAAGATGGTAGATTATACTTGAATTTTGCAAAAATCTTACTGTTTTCTAGCAGAAATAATCTTATATTTACATAGAAATAATCTTATATTGACATGGCAGCCCTTCATCTTGTAGGATTCCAATGTGCTTTACAACCTTTTTTTGTATCCAAGATTTTAATGAGTGATTTTGGGTGCCCAGTTTGAGCCATTTTAAAGGTTCCTGGTGTCAGAAAGTGATACACATGCAATCTCTGAAAATCAGGTTCTTTAACATGTCTTAATCTGGTGATCCAAACACTGATGTACGAAATGCATTAGTTATTTTTAAAAATCTGGGCTAGTTTATGTGTACACCCACACATACCTAGTATGATATTCAATATTTGGGGGAGGATACATTATTGACCAAATGTTAATTTATTATAGACTTTTTGTGTGTCTAACAGGAAGTTTTAAAAGGGATAGCCGTGTTACTCTAGTCCAGTGAAAAAACAACAAGGAGTTGTGTGGCACTTTAAGACTAACAGATTTATTTTTTGCATGAGCTTTCGTGGGAGAAGATCCCACTTCCTCAGATGCTTCGAAGATGAAGTTGCATGTATGCAGAAAGTATAGTGCATTGCACAACCATGAGAAAGCACAATACAAGTGATCAACATACGATAACTTTAGGTTAGATTTTACGAATGTTCTAAACACTGACTTTTTCACTCACCAATGCATCAGACTGGTTCCAGCAATAAGTTAAATTATGAACAAAATCTTAAAATAAAGAAAAAGCAAAAATTCACAGAAAGGTCCTGTAACAAATATTAAGTTAGCCCTGAGCAGCTTATTTTGTCAAGTCATTCAGTAGGCTGCTAGTAGAGGAAGCAGTATGTGGTAGTGGTTAGAGCTGTGGAGTGGGAGTCAGGAGACTAGGAGGCTGTCTCCACAGTTCCTGTTCCAAGGGAATCTTACTCCAAATGGATACAGAATTGTTAGGCACCTTCATGCCACTGTTCCTTTTAGTTGCTGTAAAAATGAGGTTTTTCACTCCTAATTTCTATTCTCAGCTTTGCTACAGATGTATTGTTTCTAAGTGTAACCCTTCTGGCAAGTCCTGTCAGCAGCAACCAGGGCCAGGTTCAACATCTAGGAGTTCCTAAAACTACAGAAAGAAAACTGGTTTGAATGCCCATTCAGAAACCTGAAAAAACTAAGTACCTCCCCTGGGCTCCACTAATTGACAATTGATCCCCACTCACAAGAACTCTGTCATACAAAGAAAACTTCTATTCAGGTGGGAGGGAATGCAGCATTAATTTGGGGGAAACACAGGAACAATGACTTAAGTATGCAACACACAACCTGACTATAGCTTTGAACATGTTACAAGTACTGCAAACTCTTAGCATAACAAGACCTGAAGTACATATCCAAAGAAACCACAGAGTGCCTTGGTTTTTTTTGGTTTTAACATACACTGGAAGTCTGCAAGACGCAGAAGGTATTAAGTAAGAGAATAAGAATGGAAATTGGATGGCTCAGGAAACTGGTCACCTTTCACCTCAAAAATTTAGTAGTCTGAATTTGGCCTATGTTGGTAACTACAAAAAGTCATAGAATCATAGAATCATAGGGTTGGAAGGGACCTCATAGGTCATCTAGTCCAACCCCCTGCCAGAGGCAGGACCACTCCCACTTAAACCATCCCAGTCAGCGTTTTGTCCAGCCGGGCCTTAAACACCTCCAAAGATGGAGACTCCACCACGTCCCTTGGCAGCTCATTCCAAGACTTCACCACTCTCCTGGTAAAAAAGATTTTCCTAATATCCAGCCTCGACCTCCCTAACCGCAACTTGAGACCATTGCTCCTCGTTCTGTCCTCCATTACTACCGAGAACAGTCGGGCTCCATCTTCCTTAGAGCATCCCTTCAAGTAGTTGAAGGTTGCTATCAAATCCCCCCTCAATCTTCTCTTCTGCAGACTAAATAAGCCTAATGCTTCCAGTCTTTCCTCATAGGGCTTGTGCTCTAGCCCTTTAATCATTTTGGTTGCCCTCCTCTGAACTCTCTCTAGCATGTCCCTGTCCTTTTTGTAGTGGGGAGCCCAAAACTGAACACAGTATTCTAGATGTGGCCTCACCAGTGCAGAATAGAGGGGAATGATCACATCCCTTGATCTGCTGGTAATACTTCTTTTGATGCAGCCCAGTATGCCATTGGCCATTTTGGCAGCAAGAGCACACTGCTGACTCATATCCAGCTTCCCATCCACCATGACTCCCAGGTCCTTTTCTACACTGCTGCTACTTAGCTGAATGTTTCCCAGCCTGTAGCAGTGCATAGGGTTTTTTGGTCCCAAATGCAGGATTTTACACTTATCCTTATTGAATCTCATAAGGTTTCTATTGGCCCACTGTTCCAATTTATCATTACTCTCTGACAGTTATTCAGTGTTTGATGTGAAATGAGCCAGTAGTTGTCCAGTTGCTAGAAGACAAGAGGAGTCCATGTTACTAAAACCTGCATAAGATAGTACAAATAGGCATCTTGATTGACAGCCAGTGCTGGAACTAGATATTTTGTCTCCCGTGGCAAGCAGCCCAAAATGTGCCCTCCCCTGACCCGGGACCCAATCCGGTCCAAGACTCAATCCGGCTCCAGCAACTTGCAAGAGGTGGTGGGGAACCAGATCCAGCCCTTTCTTCCTGCCTGCCCGCCCAGCTGCCAGCTCCCAGTCCCAGTCCCACCACCCTGAGCTGGCCTGGCTCCGATCCCTTTCAACCCTAACCTGCCCGCCTGGCCATGCTAGCTCTTGGTCCCCCAGAGCCAGCCCAACCCCTCCTGACTCCCTGTCTGCCTGGCCACCAGCTCTCCTGGTCCCCTCGACCCAGTCTGACCCCTTCTTCCCTCCTGCCCGCCCGGCCGCTGGCTCTCCTGTCCTGGCCCCTCTGCCACCCCAAACCGGCCCAGCCCTGATCCTTTCCCACCATAACCTGCCTGCCCCTCTGTCAGCTCTCTCAGTCCCTGACCACCTCAGGGCACCTTCCTCCTTACCTGGCCATGGGTCCCTGGAGCTGCTACCTGGCATAGTCACAGGCTTCCCCCCACCCCAAGCATGCATCTGAGCATGCTCAGGGGCAGGGTGGGAGATTTTAAACTCCCCCAGCCGCAGCCCCAACCCCAGCCCCAGTCTGGCACCTGGAGGAATGTGCCTTCAGGGCCAGATAGAGTCTGCAGCTGCTGGCCATGCTTTGGCACTCTCTAAAATTCAATGCCTGGGGCTTTGCCTTGGTCACCCTGGCCTAATTACAGCCCTGTTGGCAGCTTCAGCAAATGGGATGCACAAAGCATGAATAATACTCTTGCCTCCAACAGTCTGATGTGTACTTATTGTATCTTTGGGTTCAGGCATTGTAGCATATAGTCTTCTAAGGGAAGATAATATAACAGTCTCCAGAGGCATGCCTTAAAGTGTTTGATGTGATACATGAATTAAACATAGTAAAGTTAGGGATGGTTCTGTAGTTGTTAATTTCCATTTCATTGCCATTATGATCTAGCCCTAGGCCCCAATTGGTTAATAAATATTCCCAATAACTCCAAAAGCCTGGTCTACAGTGGCCACAGATCTTGGTGGCATTTGATGGAATAGCTGCAAGCTATATAAAATTACTTGCATGTCTCCTGTCACTTCCTAATGTCTATTTCCTGCGATGTCTCTACTGTGCTGTGCCAATGGGAAATGCCCTCCCGTTGACACAGAGGTACGCTACTTGCAAGGGTGGATTAAGAGAGTCAACCTCTGGGTTTGACTGAGCGACTTTTTACTGTTGCTCAGTTAAAATAGCAAAATTAATCTTGCACTGCTGGTGGTGCCACCGGCAGTGCAGACATACCCCAAGTAAAAGTGTAGGGGTGGTTCTGGAAATGAAGTTTCTCCAACATTGATATATTGCCATATAATAGCCATGAGTTTGACTCTGGAGTACTGTCGTTCATTTCCTGTTCCTGTTCTAGGAAAGTCTAAAACAGCTCCTGAGGGAGGCAACACATTGCTATGGAGTGATTCCAAATGTGTTCCTCAATATTTCCCAGGGGTTAAAGTATAATTTGGGGGGCCCTGGAACACTCCCGCACTGGTGGCCCCTCTCCCATGCCAGTGGGCACCCCTGGACCCCAGCTCCTGCCCCCCCATGCCAGCACTTCACCCCCTGCCCCCAATAGCTCCCTAGCATGAGCTGGGCCACCCTGCACTCACCGGCAGCGGCACGGCTACGGAGCTGAGGTCGGTAGGCCCCGGGTCCGGGTGGCGGTGCAACTGGGAGGGGTTTGGGATGGGGCTTGAGCCCCCCAGCAACGCCCCTGGCCCCACCCACCAGAACGTGGTGGAATGCCACTCCAGGGCCTGCCATTTTTAGGGGCTCAGAGTTCGGGCCCCTAAAAATTGAACATGGACACGGAAAGCTGCATTCCTGGGCCTGCTGTTTTTAAATGGTGGGCCTTGGAACGCAGCATTCTGGCTACATGTTCTATTTTTAGGGGCCCCAGAATGCCAAGCCCCTAACATAATGGGCCCTGGAATGGTGTTCCGGGGCGTTCTGGCTTACTTTAAACCCTGATATTTCCCATCTAGTTTTTCATGGCCAGGAGGAAGATTAACGGAATATAGACTTTGAAGGAAGGAGGTAATATAACTTTATTAGAAAAAATGAAAGTGAATCCTCAGGGTTCTGAGGCACATAGGCAGGAATCATTAAAAATAAACTATAACAAAGATCACTTACAAAGGGGGAGCCGTGTTAGTCTAGTTCAGCAAAACAAACAAGGAGTCCTGTGGCACTTAAAGACTAACACATTTATTTATTGCATGAGCTGTTGTGGGAGAAAATCTTCAAAGCATCTGACAAAGTGGGATTTTCTCCCATGAAAGTCATGCAATAAATAAATGTGTTAGTCTTTAAAAGTGCCAAACAATGTACAATTCTTTACTACAATAATGGTTTACTAAACTAAACTTCAGGAAGTAATCAATAGTCTGTTAGTTGCTCCAGCACAAGCAATAACTATTAATTTTTGTAAATCAGGCTTACTTCAGTGTCTCTCCTATAAGCAGGAAAAAATTAGAATTCCGATCATCAAACAAATCACTTAAGCCCAGTGTTTTGAACTGAGGCATACGGGCTACTGGCTAGACTATGATCTATATGCAGTAGAGTGGCAGTTTATAAACGAAGTGTGATCATCACCATATCCTCTTAAAGCAAGTATTAAAAATCCATTACAGTATTAGTATTGTTACTTATTTTTAGGTATAAGCAAACAAATGTCCTGAAGTGACCTCAGGACATTATCCAACATGTCTAGTTACTTTAAAAGCATCGGTTCCTTGCATGGACTTGTCAGAAACTTTAAGTAGATACAGTGCACTGTAGCAAATAACAAGATGGAGCATTAAGATATGTGGCTGACTTCCTGTAATGCACAGCTCAACAAACAACATAATGTCACCGATTTAAAAAGAAAACTGTTTCTTAGAAAAGAAAGCTTGAAATACTGGAAATAAGTCTTCAAGTGTAACTACACTTGAGCAACAGTATTCATGTCTTACACAGAAAACATGGTATTTCATAGCCGATGCTTCCCTTAAAGGGACAGACAGCATCAGGTAATATATAGGCTTAACTTTTAGGTTTTGAAATGTAAACAGAGAGATGTTACAAAACTTAATAAGACTAGAAATGCTTTTTTTGTTTTATATTTTAATTTTAAAAAATCTAAACATTTTATAGTGGTGGAAACAAAAGAGCTAGTCATGATGCAAGCTAGTGTTAGTGCATGCTAATCAAAAAGTGAAAGTAAAGCTGTTTTCGTTCTCCAGACTGAATTAAATGCTGAAAGCAAGTTAACACACTCAGTTTTAATAATTTAAGGAGGGATTAGCCTCCTAAAAGAGTAGCAGAATTCCTGCTATGACCTGTGTTCCCTAGAAGCCCTGAAGGAATTAGATCCACCACTGCCCCACCTCACTGTGAAGTGTGGCCATGTCTTAAAGCCAATGTTCAGCTTTTTAGTTCGTTTCATTTCTCTCATTCTTTGTCTTTCAGTGAGGTTCACTTTGTTATGTGCTATTAGAAGAATGCAGTTGACCTAGCCTGCAAGAGCTCCATTTACAAAGTTGGTAGCAGATACACACATTTTCTCAATTCATGCTGAAAAAGAAAAATTCAGTTTTTTTCAAAATGACTGCAGTGACTGTGACCTTCAGAGTTTGGGCAGGCATTCAGTAAATTGAAAAAGAAAAAAGGAAAGAATCTGCAGGAGGAAGTAAATGTACTTAAAAAAAAAAAGTAAATGTAACTTCAGAGACGTCTAATTTATAACATCCAACTAAGTGCAGCAAATGAAAATTCAAACAATGCAGAATAATTAAGCTTGTACAATACTTATTTGAACAGCCGAGAGAAAACTATTTTTTTATGTTTCAAATGATCTTTTACTCTTTAAAGCAATTTATGTATATTCTTTAAAAGCCACATTCTACAAAATGAAATAATACTGAAAGCTACAAATTTTTGCTTTTAAATCTCCATGAAGGCATTTTAAATCCAAAATTAAAGACAAAACCAATAGTAATTAATTAAGCACAAAACTTTAAATTTACTTGCTGTTTTGAAACAGCAACATCCACTTGTCCAATTACTTGCTCCTAGCATTTGTTGCCAATTTACAGCTATGATATGAAAAAAAAACCCCAGGGTGTTTTGATTCTTAACTGAGCTATTCATTCATTTTAAGGGATTGTCAAGCTTAAAGATGAATATGTGGATTTCTTTGTATTTCTGCATATGTATATCTGAAATACATGCATTACTGAATTCTCAAAAGTGATGTTGACATTGTGACATCATACTGAGTCCTCTAAGCACCTTTCCCCACAATTACCCAACTGTGAGTCAAAAAGAAAAGCGTCACGAGGGCTAAAATTAAGCAAGCTGTAGCATGAGACTTCCTCGGCCTTTGATCGGGAGAACGACCATGACTAGTTTTAGCCAGCAAAATCTGAGAGCCTCATTCCCTCTTCATTATTCCAGTTTTAAGACAGTATAATAGAATGTAAAAATAAGTCCCTGTATTTCTAGACTTTTATTTTATTTTATTTTAGTTTATTTTAGTTTATTTTAGTTTATTTTATTTTATTTTATTGTGACCTTCTGTGCAGCCATATTTGCCCCTATGGGATTATGACAGTATTCATTTTAGAAATGCTTTACAAAAAAAATATTTTTTTTTAATTTTGCTGTATTGCTTTTGATGCCTCTTGAGTGAAATTTTACTTGAAGATCTATCTTCAGGGTCTAAATCTGTTCTCACATCAGGAAAAGCCCATTAGATTAAGTAAAAACCAGACTGTGGCAGACTATTTCAGCCTCTTGCCCATTGCCCTGACAATACACCATAAGCATAACACAACATGCTATGCTGTAAAATGAACAAAATCTAAGGAATTACTTTGCATGATTTAACAGCCTCATATATCTTGATGTAACATCAAAGATGAATTCCCTTGTAATAGCTCACACAATATTTGTAAAACCACAGTAGAGTCTCAGAAATGTATTTAATATCTCAATTACAATTCACTAATATTCAAGCACTTCAAAACAATTTTACATTATTATCTGCAAGAAATAAGATATTCTACTTGAAGAATAAGAGGTACATTTCTTATATGTTGTTTTACCTAAGAAAGTGTGGAGATATTTCACAACCTATCACACATGCAAAAAGATTCCTTATAGTGTCACATCCGATGATTTTACAATTAGTAGTATATATTACTTCCCCAACACACATATTACGAGACAAGGTATTTAAAGCAAGATTATTCTGAATGTTAATATTCTGTATTAAGTTTCACATCATCTTATTTTCCCTATCATGTCTGGAAACTATAATTGGAGCTTAACCTGGAAAAGATTTCTCCCAATTCTCCCAACATTTGTTTTAAATTACGTGTTGTGAACACTTACTTTAAACTGCTTGTTTAAAGAGTACTATTCATACAGTTTGCTTTCATCATATATCTCAAGGAAATACAAGCACTTACAGGTAATAAAATTGTTATGGTACTTGTTTGTGCGCTTTGCATAGCAGCTGACAAGGCAAGCAATTATAGTAATCCAGCTATTAAATGCATTTATTATTTGCATTTGACCTATTGCTACATCTGGCTCCAAGCAGGAACCATCTTGGAACAAGGTGTGGGAGTTTAAGAGCAAAGTTTTCCAGCATCTCAGTTCTATGACAGCCTGGTAAAAGAGGACCCCTCTCACAGACCATTTTATATCCTAACATCCCAAATATCAAATGCTTGATTCTCAAAATGGTTCATTCTGTGAACTGCCATCACTATCTGTGGTACTCAAACAGCTTCTGAAACCTACCGAAGGCCAGTTGTACCCACCCGCTTCCTGGCCAGCAACTATTTTCTTTCCCTTTGCACCCCATACATGCATCAGGCACAATTACATTGTCTACATTCTCCTAAACAAGCCCAAATAGGGCATAGATTTGAGCTGGCCAGCCACAGAAAACAGAGCATATTTCACCTACCTAGGGTGTCATGCAATGGACACACTGCCCCTGGATGTCAGAGGGCTCCAGGACAAATGGTATGACTTCACACTGCTTCCAGGGTGTCCGGGGCTAAGTGGCACAGTTTTGCTCTAGAATCATCATTTAGAGTTGTTCCAGGTGCCAGTAACTCCCTTTTTTTTTTTTTTTTGGATAAACTAGTCAACAGCATTTTATTCCTCTTTGTGGTTTCAGAAAGGATTCATGCATTTATGGATACTGATCTATCCAAACCCTTTTATGCTCTCTCAGAGATCCAGGACTCTCCACATTTAATCCTACCAACTGCACTTCAGAGTTGAATCACATCTCTTCCAGCAACCATGTTCAGAGCTCAATTGACTAGCTGTCAGCTGTCCAAGCTTAAAAATGTTTGGGAGTGCATCACGTTTCCTAGGGAACTCCTCCTGTGTCCCCTTTGAATGTTCCAAGACATCCAGGAGATATTTCATTACAGTTCCTTTTAATGTTTTTGTGCATTCCGAAAGTAATCAGCACATCAACAGTATGTTTACACTGCTTTTCCTTACAAATTTCTAAAGCAGTAAAATGAATTGCTGGAAATAGAAGGCTGAGTGTTTTTCTCTCTGTAAAATTCAAGAGCCTTCCTCTGTAGGCCAGAAGCCATATATATGTTAGTCCATCTAATTTCCAATATGGTCTACAGAGGTCTACTACCTGCTTCCATGCTTATCCTGTGGACCTGTGGACCACCATTCAACCACCACATGCCAGCTACAAGCAGCCTTTCTCCAGACCTGTCCAGTGTAGGCCAGAGACACTAACATGCTATATCCTGCTTTCCAAAGACCCAAATCCTTCACAGGTAACATTCGTAATATAGTCCAGCAGTCACAACTGCTCATTCTCTATATTCTGTATAAAATCTGGAGACAGCACCATCCCCATGCACTTAGAGCCTGTGAACTCAGTCTATCCCATCCATCCTCCTGGGAATACACACCAGCCCTGTTTGAAAAATAGGGGGGATTTCTGCAGAAAATGTTGACTTCAAAAACCAAATATTCAGGAGTTTGGCTAAAAAAGTTTTTTTCTCTTTTTTTAAACTAAAACTCAAAATATTCTGCAGTAAATAGACACTTTTTGAGAAAAATTACAGTGTGATGGAAAAATTATGATCAGCCCAAATACACAGCATTCACATAGCTGATGAGGTTCAGAGACCCACAGACATAGATATGATGTGCACCATCATGTTGTCAGTGCAACCAATACTTGTCAGAGATGTCTTAGTACCACATTCACCAAGAAAGACCAAGGTTTCAACGATTCTGCCTTAAGAAGAGATGGGAGCTAGGGGTCCAGGACATGTGTTAAATGTCTTAGCCCTAGTCTATACTTGGGGCAAATTCGGCAACAGTTGACTGCCAGTTATGCAAGGAACACAAAATTTCTTGTGTAGCTATTGGCAACTTTTAAAGCTGCCACTACACATTAGGGAAAAGCCAACCTCAAGTCATTTGTGGGTGGCCTTTCCCTACACACCTTGGCCCCCAGGACTTCTGGGGCTGACTTCTCGGAGTGGCACGGCAAGTTCATATTAACCGTAAACCACTCCTGGAAGGGCAAACTGACGGTGACAAAATTGCTGCCGTCAGTGTAGACATTACCCTTACATCGTCAATTGCAATTTGTGATGTGAAAAGTTTCTAAGGTTGTTATAATGCATATGATATGCTGAATTTGCATTAGGCGGATGATGAGTGTGCAGAGATATTTGTTCAGAGACATGGTTTTATTTGTAAAAAACTCCTCTCCTTTGGCTGACTCAGATGTGTTTACTATCTCTTCTGTTTCCTGTAATACAGGCTTCTCCTTCTCTGGTTTTATTTCTCATTTTTATCATCCATATTTAATCTATTTCTATTGTCTATTTTGTAGCCATTTAAAATAATTGATTTTCAAATACACACCATGTGACCTTCTGATAAATTGTTATCTGTGTATTAGCCTTTTAAATATGTGAGGTTTATAGAGGAATATAACTTTAATTGATTACAGTTTACAAGTCAGTGATTCCTCTTTTTCCCCACTTTTATTTGTGCTGACAGTGAATATCATTTTTCCACATTAACTCTAATATTAGATAAAATCTTTGTGCCTGCAGCTCATTAAAGCACAGAACATGCATTTAAATAATGCTAAAAGTTGTAACACCAGTCTGAAAAGAGAAGGAAATTCCAAGTAAGGATGACGCTCTGTCCTTAACCCACCCTGTTGTAAGCTGGTATTGCAACATATGGTCTGTTTTAACACCTACTGTTTAGAGACTCATACAACATCTAGACATAGAAGAGTGAATTAAGCATATAGCTCAACATTTGCAAACTTGGTTGGCCTAAAGTTAGGCTCCTAAATAAAAGATTTAGGAGCCTAAAGATGAATTTATGTGGCTAACGGTGCACACGCAGGTATTAAAATGGGGCCATAATTCTATGACCTTTGCAGATTAAAATAAAACTCTTGATTTCATTTTAACTGTTTCACATTTAGCCAACACATCTTATGTATGTGAAAGCCCTGGAATTGCATTATGCCATGTATCACATTTTGAAGTGCACACATTCCAACAGATGCTTCAATGGAAGCCAGCAGGAAAGGAGTTTTTAAAGAAAGGAAATTCTCGTCTTTTCTCTCCAGGGGAAAATTACTTCCTGACGGTTCTGTTTTGATCTTTGCTGTAGTTCACTGCCATTGACAGACTTAGGGCTATTACAGTGTGTCAGGTAAACAGAAAATTATACAAAGTGAATTTAATAGCTATACTTCATACTTCTGTAGCACCTCTTATCTAAGGAGCTGCTAACTCTTTACAGGCATACATGAATTGCTTTTCAAACCCCAGTGTTCATGGTCATATTGTTAGAGCTGTATTGAAATTTTATTATCTGCAGCTTACAATGCCACTGATCATTGAGTACTGTTGAGTCTCCAGCGGGCAGCAGCAGGGGCAAATGGGATGGTTCCTCAAGTTCTTCTGTTCCTTCCTTGCTGAGCATTGTCAGGTGTGGTGTTGGATGCAATTATGTGGTGGCATATGTTTGTCTAATTTATCAGTTCCTGACTTTACCTTATTTGCAGGGGTTAAAGTAAGGGGGAACCCACTGGAATGCTGAATTCCAGGCTCCCCCTAAAAATAGCACAAGCAGCTGGAGCACAGCATTTGGGTGGTTCCACCTTAAGCCCTGCTCCTCCTTAAGCCCAGCCAGCAGAGAGCTAGGGCAGGCTGGGAGATTGTGAATCTCCCCCATGCAGGGCAGAGCAGCTTGTGGCCAGAAGCAGCTTCAAGCCAGTCAGGCAGCCTGCAACCAGTGGAGGTACGGGCTTGGGGGGCAGGTGGGCTGCTGGGGGTTGTGTGGGGCAGGGTGTGTGTGTCTGTCTGTCTGGGGGTGGCTGTGTGTGTGAGTGTGGTGGTGAGTATTGGGGCAGGGGGTGGATTCTGGGGATGGGTATGGGGGGCCCACGTGTGTGGGGGGGGCCACCCGTGCAGGAAGGTTCTGGTGCCCACCAAATTATATTTTAACCCCTGCTTATTTGTGTTGTCTGTTTCAGGTGACTTGAAAGAAGTCATACAACATGATGTCTTTCTCAGTAATACTAACCTTGTATACATTAGACTTTCAACAAAACAAAACAAAAAGGGAAATAGCAAAATTAAAAACCTGGAGCATCAAGTACTACTAAATCCTTCTAAGATGATAAAGATCTTATATTGGCAATGAATAGTAAAATACTTTTGAAGTATATTTCCCATTTAATCTTAAATATGCACTGTTCTTCACAGATCCTGCAAGAAATAGTAGTTAGACTGATTATACATTGTATAAACAAATTTGCTATCAGTTTGTTTTGGTAAATGGGTTCCCCTGTCCATAGCCAGTCCATTTCAGGTGCAAAATTCAGTGGACCAAAGAAAAGTTTTCACATGGCAGTAAATAAAAGAGTGTTTTAAACATTTTATTGTTACTGGTATGCAACCAGAATGCCCATGAATTTACATTCTGTAACTGTTATTACTGAACTCTTGTTTTGTTTTTTAAAAAAATTGTCCTTATTAGTCAGTAGCTGCAAGTAATTTCCATAATATAATTTTGGAATTGGCTTCAGCATATAACACTTGCAATTTAGAGAAAATATTTCATCGGCGCTAAGTAGTAAAAGTGCTAATTTGTGCATTCTTATTTTATTTTATAAGGTGTTTTTCCTCATTTTGATTCAGGAAGAAATATTGTAGTGAGGGCAGTGTCCTGATTTTTTTTATTATTTAAAATTGCATGTGAACTTTTACCTATACACGAACATTGAAATCAATGGGGATTTTGTTTGAATAAGGTCTTAAGGATTTGGCCCACACAAATTAGTCTTGAAATAATTTCTCTCTCTCTCCCAAGAATTTTTTGCGCCAGGAACAGGGCTAATCATCTCCTTTGGGGAAAGAACATTTTATAAAAAGAGAATAGTCACACAGGAAGAAGCTATGATATGTCTTGGGATTTGTGAATGCATCTTAATTGAGATTTAGTAAAAGGCAACAGTTCTGGCATTATTTTTATTCAGCTAGTGGAAAATTATTGGAGCATATTTCATATAATTAGGATCAAGGATGGATTTGGCATCATGTACGGCAAATGCCCCTGAACACTAATCTGGTTTAGCTGGCATGATTGCTAATGCTTGTCTTGTGGAGAATATAATGGCAACAATTACTCTGGCGAGACAGAACAGAAATAGGAGGTAGCAAAACTGTGTTGTCTTGTATCCAAATACAGAGTGAGTGACCTCTTGCAATGATGCAGGGGCACTGCCTGAAAACTAATTACATTTAGCTTTTCTGGGAGTTGGGTCTTTCCCTGATGGGCCCTGAATATTCCTCATTTTTTCCCACCACACTCGTAGCCCCAGATTTCTTCTGCTATCCAAGTAGGACTGAACAAGACAATCGTTGGAGATTGTCAGCTGGCTTGTTTAAGTAATGGGATGCTAAGGGTGTGATCCTTGAAGGTACTTATGTGCCTGCAACCATTTTTTAGGTACCATTGCAATGTACAAAGCTCCCACTTGGCCGCCACCTGATCCAGTAGATGCCTCAACTCACTTGGTGTCCAAGGTTTTTTCCTGTGGGCATGTGCACCGCAGCCCCACTCTAGGTATCTGGACACCTGTCCCCTGCTTGAGCATGTGCACTGGTGCCATGTCAAGAAAGAAAGACTTTCAGCCACTTAAGTAATATGCAGAGGCCCCATCTAGCACGTGTACTCAGAGGTTGCTCCCTGGATCAGGACACTCAGACAAGTTCATAGAAAACACCCAGGGACAGAGTGGGAGGCCTTCCATATAATCTTTTGCCTTGTAGTTCAGGTGCTTACGCAAGACATGGGAGATCTCTAATTTGCAGCAGAGGAAGGGATTTGAGCAGGAATCTGCCAGCTCTCAGGCCACAGCATCCACTAAACTACAGAGTCTTTCTAATGCTTTGGCTGGCCCTTTTAACATTTAAATAATCCATAGTTTAATCAGAGTGGAACAATTTCAATAAGGAAGATTGCGGGTGCCCCAGATGAAACTATTCATAGCTTAGGAGGGTGAGCATGCTCTTTGGTGGAGCATAGAATAGCCCAGTTCACATCTCTTTTCCCTCTCACAAGGACAGTGACTTCTACTGCGACTGTCTCCTCATGTGTTGGCTAAAGGTTATAAGGGAGCATGTCCCCTGCCTCTAACTGTTTTGTTTTGAGCCCTACATGCAGTTTAGCCAGTCTGTATTCCCTCTGTAATAACCCTTGGGGAGGAAGGGGTTAACACTCTGGTCAGTGAGTCCCAGGACAGCCAATAGAAACAAAGCACAGGTTTTTGAATTGGAACAGCAGGCTCTCCTGTTCCTTTTGGATGCAGCAGAGCTCCTGGAAGAATCAGGAGGAGGCCAGAGGGGCCTGAGGAAGAATCCAGCAACATCCTTACCAAAGCTAAGTTAAGTTTGTTACTGACCAGGCGTGGGTAGAACAGGGAATGTGTACTTAGACGCGGTCAGGGTATTTTCTTTGTTTTTGGATTTCTCTGTGCTGAGCACATGTACCCCCTCCCCCTCCCCTTTAACTACCTAAGTTAATTCCCAGATTAGCAACGCTCCGTGTTTTTTATCTGTTCTTTTTAATTAAAGATGTTACCTTTTAAGTAAGCTCTGGTTCTGGGTCCTGAAAAGTAAGAGGTTTGTGTGCATGTGCCTCAGACTGCACAGCTAGCTACTAAAGGGGACTCTGTTCCAGTTCCAGCTCACATTGCAGCTGGAGTTCAGTCACTTTCCTGAGGGAGGGATAAAAGTGATTGCAAGTACCTCAAAGGACGGAATTCCCAAGTGCGCCTTCCTGGGTTTTCAAGAGTTTTTTGCATTTGGGTGGTGACAGCAATACCACTCCAAGGCCAGGAAATGGAGGAATTTGAGAGTTTTAAGAGCAGACTTTAAGGCCAGTGGCTTTTCAGGCCTGTTGCAGACCCCACCTTCTGCACTCAGAGTGCCAGAGTGGGGAAAGAGCCTTGACACCCTCATTTCATGGATACAGGCAGAACTAGGCACCTCACTGAAGCCTGGACTTATGCCTCTCTGTCTGAGTCCTACTCTACACTTGAAATACATAAAATACCTAGCATATGTACTGTCAACTTATTAATTCCCACTGCACTAAGATGAATGGAAAAGTTGTCTTATCACCATAGCACTATACTGCTTCTGGGGCTGGAGTTACTGATGCGAACTCCAGAGCAATTGAGCTTGTCTTGACAGACTGGAAGAGCTCACTGAGGGCAGCAATTCGGCCGTCATCAGCATAGACATACCATGAGAGAGGGGCAGAGCTTTGAATCCACCCTTCTAGTCAACATCTCTTATTGTTCATCTTAGAAAGCTCCCTGCCTTGCATGCTAGCTTCCATAGATCACACTCTTAGGTGTGTATGTCTTCCCATTTGTTGTATAGGAGTTCAGGCACCAAACTTGGCTTTGTGGCTTACTGTGTTGTTCTTACAATTTTCTAAGCACTTAAAAGTTAGGGATCAAATCACTGGGCACTGCAATACTCACATCTCTCAGTGGATTCTTTCAACTCAAAGTGTGGGCAGTTTGAGAGCTTCTGGTTTAGTGGTGTTCCTTCCCTTCCCAGGGCTGACCATTGTACTAACTCTGCAGCACTTTCAACAGTTGTTTGTTAGGGGAGTGAGACTGAGACCAAGACCACAATTTGGACAATGTCACTAGGTTATTGCTCCGGGTCCAGGAGATATGGTTCCTTGTTTTGAAGCAGATGTAAATGATGTGTATGTGTGCCAGATTGCAGCTGCTTTTTTATTGCTAAAAGTAAAAAAGTTGCATCCTTTGAACCACTAATCTAATTTCTCTGTTTCCTCTGTCCATTAGTTATAGAATATAGTAATTGGGAAATATGTTAGTGAGATACATAGGTCTG
Source organism: Podocnemis expansa (assembly GCA_007922195.1). NCBI lineage: Eukaryota > Metazoa > Chordata > Testudines > Podocnemididae > Podocnemis > Podocnemis expansa. The sequence goes on along the minus strand of ML681964.1, from coordinate 67,676 downwards.
GCACAGTGAAGATTTATTGACCTGTACTGTTGGTGTCCTAAGTCATCAGTAAATAATAGGAAAATAATATCTTACAGTGTTTCCTTATATACAAATATTAACTTGGGAAAAAAAGATTTAGGCCAAAATTTTCAGAAGTAGACACTAATTTGTGGGACACAACTTCAGACTTTCTGGTAGGTGCTGTCTGCAATTCCAGTTAAAGGCAATGGGAGCCGATGCACTCAGCATGTCTGAAAATCAGGCCTAAGATGTCTTAGGCTTAGCGCTCAAAATCAAGTCTATCCTTGAAAAATGTCAACCCATATGAACACAAATTATATAATTTAGCCAAAAGCATATCTCAAAGTTCCTGTTAATTTCTTTTTATGGTGATTACAATTTTTTTATCCTGATGCAAACCAAAGAAAATCAGAGAGATGTAGCTATTATACAAGATAATATGGATAAAGTGCATGAATGCACCCAGAAGTAGAACATGCCTATTGACTGGCTAATATACTACTTTATTTAAAAAAGTGTATCTATACACACACCTATCTTGCTACATATGATGAGTTCTGATTATATATATATAAAGAATACATAATAATAATAGATATATTATTCTGATTATATATATATATATATATATATATATATATATATATATATATATAATATAGTATAATAATCTAACCCCCCCACGTGCCTTTCGGATTGTGGCTAAGCAGATGACATATGCTAGCACGTACCCATTCAAACTAACATGCTTGAACAGGCAACTGTTTTTCTTGGCAGCACTCCAGAAATGATATTTGTTAGAGGTTATTTATCATGTGTATGAACAGGAGCTTCTTGTGACTCAGTCTGGAGATCATTTCTTTAAATCTAACATCACTTATCCTTTATAACTATATTAATTTATTCAGGGGCATGCACAGGAATAAAAATTTAGCTGCTTTTGGAGGGGCACTTTTGTGGCCCCACCCCATGGCCAAAAGAGCTGGCTTTCCCCCCAACTACAACCCCAGGGCCAGAGGAGCTTTCTCTCCCCAAGCAGCACTGGGGCCAGGGGAGAGGTCATCTCCAGCCCTGCCCCGGCCCCAGAGGAGTTCTTTGCCCCTGCTTGCTCTCCCTGCCCCCCCCTCCCCCATCCGCACCTGTGCTTGCTGCTCAAAGCAGTTCTACTGTAATGGTCAAACTTGCTATGGTATATGATAGGTTATTAATACTTTTTTTTAACTTTCATTTTTTACTAGAATTATCTATTTTGTTCCAATAACGATCTAAGTTCTGATATTACACTACTACAGTCTTGAATCTTATTTTCAAATTTTGGCTTTAGAATATACTACTGTTTGTCTGCACATAAAAATTAATCTGGAATGGCAGGGTGTAAATTAAAAGCGGATTAAATATTCTGACTAACTCCATGTTTATTCTGGACTAAGAGTGCTTTATTCTGAATTAGTTTAATTTGTAAACTAATTTGGAACAAAGTATCCATTGCAGAATAGGAGAGTCCACACATTGAATTAATAGCTATTCCAGGTTGACTCCCTGCATAGATGAGCTCTTAGTGTAATGGATGAATTATAAAACGTCCCCAGCCTCCATTAAAAACTTTTGATACTATAAGGAACTTGAGGTAAAAGTTCTATCAAATCCTGCCCTCATTTACAACCAGGCAATTTTGCTAGGAAGTACAAGTACACAGGACCACAAGATTTGGCCCTCCATCACCAAGAAAACAGATCAAAGCCACCCCTTATAATTCAGGTGAATCCAGATTTCAGTACCACTGCTTACTTCTCCCTTCCTATAATGCATCTATTAGGGATGACCAAGTCTGTTCAGTTTAAATCAACACTGACCTGAACATCTTGAACCAAACTGAATTATTTTGAAGATGTATAAAAGTTTCTTGATAGAAATGGCAAAGCCAAAATACAATGAAAGAGGATGTTCTCATGGTGTTTCCAGTCTAATTTCCAGAACCAAGAGTACAAGCCTCTGAACTTTTTTCTATCTGAACTGAATCTTTTGTAGTTCTCCTGGCACTATATTTACAATGCTGGCTCAATCTTGCGCCCATTGAAATCAATGGAAGATTTACTTTTGCCTTAATAAGGACAGTAATAGGCCCTATGTTTATTTATTGACATATGGACTCCATTGAAGTGCATATATAGATTATATTAAAATTTATGGAAAGCTCTGAAAAAGGCAAGAGCTAGGGCAGCTCTTGGAAACAATCTAGTTGTAGTCAAACAGCAAACTTCACCAAGGACGTGTTCAGTGATAAATATTTATCATGAGATGAATCTTGTGCCCAGTCAACACTCCATTTTATTGACTGAACAGCTGTTACTGGTATTGCCGACACACACACATTCAAAAGCAGTCTCAATATACCGTGCAATGATAATGATTGAGGTGCCAAGCAGCTTTGTTTTCTGCACCCATGAATTGCAAGATATGGCTTGTCCACAGTGACTATGTCTCCTGCAGGCTATGCTGGAATCAGAGCAAGAGGATTTACGCAGGCATGAACTGAAATATTTGCAATAAACACATTTTCCACCTGAGTTAATGCACAAGATTAATAAAGCTCTAAAATTACCTATAATCATATGGGAGATCTTTGTCTGTTTTTGTCACTGATAATGAGTGAATATGTCAGTTAATTACCCTCTTTCAATTAATCGTAACTGTGACTTACCTTTCCCTAAAGAAATTATTGTGCAATATAAACAGCAGTACAACAGAATTAAATCTGCTACTCATTTAGGGTTTTGCTCATAGTATATTTACTCCGGAACAGATGTCCTACTTCAGGTGATGGACAGAAGCACCTAATGAGTAATTCAAGATAGACTTCTCTACTTCAGGATCTCATTGAGTAACACTCCACTTTGTTCTTATCTTGTCAAATTAGGTCAGTGTGATATTGATGATTATGTTAACTGATAATCTCAATGGAGATGAAAAGAACATGTATGTTTTCAAGAGGCTGAACATATTCAGCACAATGCAAAGGCAACTAACAGAGGATATCTTTTAAAAGGCTTTCTTTTATAGAGTGCACTCACTGCACAGCACCCCCATTGTGGCAGGACACAGCATTGCAACAACTCTTCCTAGCCGCATGTCATTGTTCCACATTGGTCTGTCACCTCCATTGCCTAACTCTTCAGCTATATCATCTCTCAGGTCCAGACTTCTAGGTTAGCAGAAGACAAAGTAAATTTCAACTCAAAATAGCTACCTGGGTTTTAAAGTGCTTAATATAAAATTCATAGAAGCCCACGGCCAATGTTATTAAGGTTATCAAGGTTAACATTGCCCTGACGTTCTCTGTCTTGGCTTCACCTATATGTCGGTCCTAGGGAAAGCAGCCAGACCCTTCTATCTCACCTGTTGGGTTCTGATTAGCTTCTGCCTGCACCTGGACCTTCCATGTGCCAGAGGACCAACTCTCACTAGTTCTGTATGCAGCTGACTATGTGAGGCCTCTGTAAGCAACTGCTAGAGATCCAAACTCACTACTTTTCCATTCCATCAGGGCACTTCTTTAGGGCATGCTGTGCCAAGGTAGTAGGGCTTCTGGCAGGGAGAAGCAAATAGTCATTTGTCCTGGCTAAAACCAAGCTGATGACCAGCTATTTTCACATGATAGTCTTCCCAGCTTATTAGAGAATAGAACCATCAAGAACTGAGCAGTTTTTGTAGCTTTAAAACTGAAACGGTTAAAAATGTATTGTAATTACTGAAGAATTCATTTTCATGCCCAGATTGAAAGCCTTGTAAGCATCAGATCTGAAGCTACATCTTGTAAGGCTTTTTTTTTTTTTCAAATACACATGCTCTATTATACCATTGGGGCTTATCAATTTGATCTTCATTAATTTTATAGTGTGTAGGGATGTGAGGTCCCAGAAGACCGGAAAGCGCAAAGATCATACCTATTTTTAAAAAGAAGAACAAAGAGAACCTGGGGAATTGGAGTCAGGTTAACCTTGATACCTGGAAAGATATTGGAACGATTTGTAAGCCACTAGAGGATAATAGAATAAATGGTTTATAAATCATAGCCATTATGGATTTATCAAGAACAAGGCATGCTAACCATCCTAATTTGATGTCTCTGATAGACTTACTGGCTCTGTGGTAGGAAGGAAAGCAGCAGACATGATAGATCTTGGTTTTGGTAAGGCTTTAGACACAATCCAATATGATATTGCCAGAAGCAAACCAAAGAAATGTGGGCTAGATGAAATTACTGTAAGGTAAGTACACAACTGGTTGAAAGACTATACTTAAAGAATAGTTATGGGGGGGGGGGTCAATCTAGTACTATTCAATATTTTCATTATTATAGGTGTTGGTCAGCAATACTATTCAATATTTTCATTTATGACCTGATACTAGAGTGGAAAGTCCAATTGTAAACTTTGTAGATGACACAAGGCTGGAAGAGATGGGTGCACTTCAGAGGACAAGATTAGAATTCAAAATGACCTGGGCACATTGGAAAACTGGTCTGAAATCAACAAGATGAAATTCAATAAACACAAGGGCAAAGTATTACACTTAGGAAGGAAAAATCAAACCCACAACTACAAAATGGGGAACAACTATCTAGGAGGTAATATTGATGAAAAGTGTATGGGCGCATTGTAGATCACAAGCTGAACGTGAGTCTGCAATGTAACACAATAGTGAGAAGGGCCAATATTATTCTGAGGTGAATTAACAGGAGTACTATATGTAAGAAATTGGAGGTCCCACTCTACCTGGCACTGGGGAAGTCTCATGTGGAGTATTGTGTCCTTGCTGTAGGAAGATGTGAACAAACTGGAGGATGTCCAGAAGAGATCTACAAAACATGATAAACAGTTTAGAAAACCTGACTTATAACGAAAGGTTAAAAAAAAAAGGGCATGTCAAATCTTGAGAAAAGAAGACTGAGAGGGGACCTGATAACAGTTAAGAGCTGTTTCAGAGAG
>ML681964.1:0-62675 GCA_007922195.1 Podocnemis expansa | reverse complement strand
TAGTCAGTGAGTCCCAGAGGAGTCAATAGGAACAGAGTACAGGTTTTTGAATTGTAGCAGCAGCCTTGCCTGTTCCTGTTTGGTAGCACCAGAGCTGCTGGAAGGATCAGAAGGAGGCCAAGGAGAGGCCCGAGGAAGGATCCAGTGACAGACCTGGTCCCATGTCTTCCACTCCCCTGCATTTATTTTCATCCCATTCTGTAAGTTCCCCTCTTCAAAGCATCTGATGAAGTGGGATTTTCTCCCACAAAAGCTCAAGCGATAAATAACTCTGTTAGTCTTTAAGTGCCACAAGAGTCCTTGCTTTTTTTTTCCTTGCCAAAGATAAGTTCAGGTTTGTAACTGACCAGGCGTAAGTAAAACAGGGAACGTTTACTTAGACATGGTCAGGGAATTTCTTTGGTTTTGGTTGTTTTTGAAGTTCTCTGTGCTGAGCACACGTACTCCCTCCCACAGCCCTATAACTACCTAAGTTAAATCCCAGGGAAGCAACTCTGTGTTTCTTATCTGTTCCTTTTAATTAAAGATTTTACTCTTTTAAAGTAAGTTCTGGTTCTGTGTCCTAAAAGACAATAGTTTTTGTGTGCACATGCCTCTGACTGCAGACCCAGCTACTAAAGGGAATTCTGTCCCAGTTCCAGCTAATATCTCAGCTGGGCTTTAATCACTCTCCTGAGGGAGGAATAAAGGTGATAGGGGGTACCTCACAGGAAGGAATTCCCAAGTGCGCCTTCCTGGGTTTTCAAGAGGTTTTTGCATTTGGGTGGTGGCAGCGATACCACTTCAAGGCCAGGAATTGGTAGCTTTGGAGAATTCTAAGACCAGGCTTTAAGGCCAGTGGATTTTAAGGCTTGTTGCAGGCCTCCACTTTCTGCACTCAGAGTGCCAGAGTGGGGAAACAGCCTTGACAAGGACAGGTGGTACTGGGCTTTATCGACAACAAGGGAGATCTAGGTTAGTTGTTAGGGGAAAGTGTCTAAATATAAGGGGAGTAAAGCTATTGAGTAAACTTCTAGAGAAAGTTTTTCTAATCATTGGAGGTTTTTAAAAACAGGTTACATAAATACTTACCAAGGATGGTATTCTAGGTTTACTTGGTCCTGCCTCAGCACAGGATGCTGGACTTGATGGCTTCTTGAGGTCTCTTCCATGTCTACATTTCTATGAAGAGGGGTTTCCACAGATGGTTTAAGCCAAGATTTTCAAACATTGCCTGTGAAATATGAAACTTGGTGCGTACAACTCCTACAAATCCTGTAATTGTGCTTCTGATCCCTGTATCTGGATGTGAAAATGGTCATTGCATAGGCAGAATTTTTTGAAGGGTAGTTAGATGGTTTGGCACTAAATGTCTCTAAATCAGAATGCACTTAGCAGGTCAAATTTTCTGCTTAACAATACACATGCAGTCCCACTCATAACAGAATTTAGCTCCATAAACCTTACTCCACTTAGTCAGGCATCTTTTTGAACAGTGGGAGCTCAGAACCAAACAGGCTGAAACTCCCTGCATGGTATCTGGTAGAAATAATATTTCCTTTTAATAAACAGCCAAACTTTGCTGGAAAAAAATTAGTCAGCACCATTCATGGGTGATTGCTTGCTCAGTGTTTCATGTATTGACATCTGATTTCTAGAGCCTTTTATTTTTTATTGTTTCAAACTATTTTACAAATCTCTGCTAACTGAGAAAGATTTTTTAGAAGAAGTATTTAGTGAATGGGGCATCAATTTCACCTGAACAAGTGAGGGGAAATTAGGCTGGTACTTAATGAAATATTTCCTTAGACCTAGGTTTTACAATCTACAGGCATGACTACACTGGGGTAGGGTTACCAGATAGCAAAGCATGGAAAGGAGGACAGGGAAGTACAAAAAGGAGGACATTGGAGGACACATGGAGAAAATGTAGTATTAATGTAATATTATTCTGTTTTTAGGGGACCCTGGAATGCTTCCTCCTAAAAATAGGGTGTTCCGGGTTGTTCCAGCATATTTTAAACCCTGTGAGTAAAAAGCCAGACAAAATCATGTATTTTTAAAATGTCTGCCAGACAGAGGGTGTGAAGGTAAAAAGGAGGACACATCCTCCTTTTGCCTAACATCTGGTCAGACTACACTGGGGTGAGACTTAAAGTTGATGTTGAGATGCCAAATTAATAAAATCAGAGGAGCGTGGTCACACCACAGTCCTTGAGCTGGGTTCTCGAGTTCCCATTGCTTGCCATTAAGTTATATTTAAAGTATTACACTGTGGTTAGCCATCCCACAGTGCAATGAAGTGCTGTGGCTTGTGGGAACTCAGCTGTCCTCCCATGATGCAATGTGCCTCCTCCCTCTCCCTTCTCACAAACAAACAGGAAAAGCTTTTCACGCTGTTTTTATCTGCTGCACACACGGAGCGTACTCATCTCTACGGTATTATTGACAGTGCTTGGACACCATTATTTGCTCAGATGAAAAGCTCTACACGCTGTCAAAGCAGGAAGTGGAATTCAAACTTTCGCTGGGCTGCAGCCAGGGGAGGAGCTATTTACTAATGACATGGCCAAGGTGCAGAAGACCAGGAAAGACCAAGTTTCAAGAACAGGGAATTCTGGGAGTCCAATAACATTGTATTAAACCACTCCCCTGTCTACACTGACTTAAATTTCATTATTAAAATTGACCAGAACACTATGATTCCTGGAGGGATGGTGTTATAACACTGACTTATAGCAGCAGTCAGTTCAACTTTATAGCGATGTGAGTGTAGGTGGAGGCTCTAGAGGGTTGATGTAAGTGGTGTTGCATCACCTGTGCTCTCAGTGTAGACCAGGCCTATGTCCTTGCCTTCAGTAGTGACTTCAGTAGCAACAGCATCTACTTTATACATCTTACAGCTTATTTCAATAACAAAACAAAATAAAGGGGCAAAGTTAAATCTGAGGGGATAGTGTATGCAAGCAATGTACAACAGGGGAAACTGTATCTTTTAGTAGTGCATTTTCAGACATTATAACTTTTTGGGGTATTAGATGGAACATACTTTTGACCTTAACTTTTTTTAACTGAGCCCTAGTCTACACTTGGAGGAAATTCAGTGGCAGTCAACTGCCAGTTACTCAAGGAATGCAAAATCCTTGCATAACTAGCGGTGACTTTTAAAGCCACCGCTAAACATTAGGGAAAAGCCGACCACAAGACCCTTGCAGTTAGCCTTTCCCTGCGTCCCCTAGGCTACAGGACTGCCAGGGCGGACTTCTGGGAGCAGCGTGGTGAGTTCATTTTCACTGCAATCTGCTCCCAAAAAGGCAAACTGAATCAGGAGCACCCCACCCCTGGAAAAGGTGGGACTTGGGGCTTGAGCACCATAAGTGCACCCCTGCAGAGGACCCAGGGTTCTGGTGATGGGACTCGGGGCTTGAGCCTCGATAAGCCCGGCGCCAGCAACACCCCCAGTCAGCGTAGACATACCCTCAGTTTGTTTGTTTGAAAGTCTGTCTTCATTGTGAAAACAGATCTGTAAACTTTCTGTCTCCATGGATTGGGAACTGTATAAGTGGATCTATTCTCTGAAGGCTATTGTTTCAATTAATGTCCCTGCATAACTGTGGATGCTATAAAAATGCAGTATATTAAAAGAAAAGAATGAACGTGGAAGAGGCACTGCTTGGACCATGAAATGCCACATAGTCTGATTTATCTTTTGTACAACATACCATTAAATATTTTTTTTTTGAACCAAGAGAGAATTCTGAACTTCATGGTTCACAAAAAGGGCTTCCTGGGATCTTGTTTACTGTATAATGGCAGGATCTCTTGAAATATTGCCTAACACCAATATACTATATTCATAAGGCTTGGAAAAAGTGGGTTGGGTGAATGGCCTTTTCAGTTGATGTAAGCGTGTTCGACTAGTGTCTTACTTACTCTAAACACTATGGCAAGGTAATTTTTTTCTTGGTAATATGCCATCCATTGTTTAAAAAACTGATATTGGTATTTTTAAAAAGGGAGGATATTTAATATATGTTGATGTGTATTTACTATGCACACAAGCTTTGTTACATCTTGTAGTCATTTTCTAAAACTTATAGATTGATCAGTTAACAAACAGTGTCCAAGGCCGTAGAAGACAAAAGAGGGGGCAACTTCCCTATATCTGGTTTTTCCTTTATCATTCCATAAGTATTGCCATTTATGTATTTCTTTTGTATTTTCGAAGAACCTTGCTGAAGTTCCAGAAATCCAGTATTATTAAATCCAAGTTAGGCAGGAACCATAGTTAGGAGCAAGTTTTCTATTTAAATGACTACTTTGGTTTTCTTGGTTTGAGAACAGTTAAAAAAAAGTCTTCCCATGGTTGCCACCACACCGGGATATGTAAGATTCACAGATGGGATGAATGAATAATTTTTAGATCTAAAGAAATATTGCCTACAGTGTATCTCACCTGGGCTGTAAATTAATTGCTCTTAATCCAATAGCTATCTATTGAATTGTTTTTACTGTAAAGTGACTAACTTATGTATGTAAATACATACATGTATGAAAATCCTGCTTTGTCAGATGCTTGAAGATCAAGTAAGATTTTCTCCCATGAAAGCTCCTGTGACAAATAAATTTGTTAATCATTAAAAGTGCCACAGGACTCCTTGTTTATTTTATCTGAGATCTATATTGTAATGAAGTTGTTTATGGGAATTTTTGAAATTTATTTCAACTCTTACAAGGCATAATTTTTAAGATCTATGTTTCTCTATATATTGTCTGCTACTGAGTGGTTTTCTGTCTTGTCTTTTCATGCTAACTGAGTCTATGACCCATGGTGCACATTTGTCACACTGCAGGTTGACAGACTTCCATCAGATGATGAAAGCCAACATAACACATCTCAAAAGATGAAAACTTCTTGTAAAAAAACAGTTCATTGACATTTCTGCCAGCATTTGGCAAAGGACAATGTTTTGTTGCCCATCTTTGAAGAAAATTTTACTGATATAAAACTTTAGTGGGAAGTGCTATCAGCAGTTTGTGGAATCTTTACAAACTTAAAAAGGCAGATTTGGAGTGCTTCAATGGTGTAGTGTGTTTTGTTTTGTTTTTAAACATAGCTTTTAGTTTAAGTTTTAGTTGTAATAAAAGACAATAAAATTATACACCAGATTTAACATAAAAATAGCACATAGAGGAGCCTGAACTTGTATTTCTTGCACGTTCAAACTTCCCATTGTCTTCACTGGTGCTCAAGGAGTGCAAGGTGTTGTGCATAGCTCATAACACATATTCTTCAAGTGATGTCCTTCTCCAGAGCACTTTCTCTGGTGTGTCTAGAATATATGAGTTGATTGTTACTAGAAAACATATTATTTCTATTACTGGATGGATCTCACATGGAATTTTTTATCCATTTTTCAGGCATGATTTCTATTTTCATAACTCTTCTAGGTCCTAATTCAAAAACCCATTGAAGCCAATGGAAAGACTCTTGTTGATTTTAATAAGCTTTGAATCAAGCCCTTACTGTAGAAGAAAGAAAACTACATTGTTCCAAGGATTTGACTGGAGGGAATGACAGATGTACAGCTTGATGTTGAGGTGGTTTCCGAAAGTAAAAACAAAAATCAGTTCTGTCAAATTTATCAGCCACTTAGATATTTTTCAGTGTGTACAGCAAGAAATAGCTTAGCAGCAGATCAGTTTCAAATTAATCATAGAATTAATAATTGTGTATTAAGATTTTAAATCTGAGGGTGCTGCCTTTGCGGTGATTCAATTCCATCAGTAAGTGTGCAAAGTCCTATACTAGTTTCACGGAGGGGCATCAATATCCCATACATCACAATTCTGTTCCTATTTCCATATGGCAGATCTTGCCTTGGATAATATGCTGTCCCTAAGGAGAGAAAGTCTCCCATTGACTTCAGTGGCTTTGGATCTGATCTTAAATGCATTGATTCATTCCATTGACATCAGGCAGGCAGTCAATTAGAGGCAAGATGTGCCATGTGCTTCTAAAAGCAGCATATTGCCCTTGGGGGTCTGGGAAAGACTCATGTTTCAAGCTGATGAATATTTTGAGAACAAGGTTATTTTGGTTTTTTTTCCCCTGCATTTCTATTTACCATTGGTTTAGGGTGTTGGCTAGACTCCTCTGAAACACACCTTCACCTTTAACTCTTGGCTAACAGTGTGTTTTGTTTGTGACTACATCAATGGGTAAGAAAATGTGTATTCAGAGGGATGTTTTCATATGAAAAACTCAAAGATTTTCTGCCACTCAAACACTACACAGTACATGCCATGAGTCAAGAAACACAGCGCTGCAGAACAATGATTGTCGGTGGGAGTTAGAATAGGGTGGAATTGCTCAGTTTTCATGTAGATGTTTTAATATAATGAACTAGGGAAGCAGTCAACCTGGCAGATTGGCTTACGCGCAGGACTGGAAACTTATTAATTCAAATACTGGCTCTGCAATGACTTGCAGCAAGGCCTTGCATAAGTCGTGCAGCCTTTCTTGGTCTCAGTTTTCCCAGATGTCAAAAGGGCATCACGAAACTCGTACTCACCCTTAATGGATGCAGCAAGGTTTAATTGATTAGTTAATGGGCAAGATTCTTTGTGGCCTCTCTTTAAGCTGACCGGTTTCAATATAGTTGCACGGTTGTTAATGAGAGTGGTCTTTGGGTCACTGACTATAAACTGCTCTGGAGGTGAAAAGTGCTGTGGAAATGGCAAGCATTAACTGATTAAATTATGGTAGCTGACGCCCCATTACAAACCTTGTTGAGAGTGTTTTTTGACAAACCGTGTAAAACGAATGCCTCCCTAAAGATACTGAGTCAAATTCTCTTCCCTGAACCAGCTCTTTTCTGCTACTCTAAGCAACTGGAATCTGGCCAGATGAGAATTACTCTGACAGCAGGGAGCTCTCAGTTGACAGCATTCTGGCAATTCAAAGCTGGAGGATGGTCCCTCAGGGGCTGTTGCCAGATGGCTTAGATTAGAGCAGTGGTTCTTCAATCATTATGTATCTGAGGACCCTTACAAAATTTCAGATGAAAATGAGGACCCTTTTGGAAATCCTAGACGTAGTCTGTGGACCCCTCCAGTGCTCCACAGACCATAGTTTGAAAACCTCTGTTCCAAGATAACAATCTTTCGTAGACCCTTTTTTAGACATAGTCTGCAGACCCCCTAGGGCTCTATAGATCACAAGCTGCAAAGCACTGAATTAGAGCATGCCCCGCAGCTGTTCTAACCTAGGCCAGAGCTGGAGTTGAAGCCGGGCACGACAAAGCCCTACTCAGCTAAGCAGATGTCAGGGCAGGAGTTAAACTTATCATTAATACTTATTCATAAGGCTGCAAGTCAGTGCTCAATTTATACCAAGGCTTGCCAGGACTGTGCTTGGCAGGTCATAGCCTGAGCATCTCCAATTTGCTGCACCAGTTATGAATGTAAGCAGATAGCTTGAAGCCCAGTGCCTCTTTCATTACAAATTAAGCACTGCTTCAGGTTATGCTGATATAAACATACTGTTACTTGATACTTGACAGAGAGTGACAGGGAACTGTTCAACTTTTTCTGTAAAAATGCTACTAACTGAATTGTACATTTGTACTATTTTGTGTGCAAACATTACTTGGCATAAATAATATAATCAGTGCTGTAGCCCACCGCTGGTTAAATAAAGATGTAAAGTAATTGTAGCTGCATTTAACAAGCCCCAACATAAATTTGGAAGTCAGCAGCTAAAAAGATACACCATCATCTCACCAATATGTCCCTTACACTGCTATTCACAATTTTACCAATTAGAAAATGTTCAAAACATATGCTGGCCTAGTGCTTTGTCTGTAGAAAATGTTGGATGCATCTCCTCCTTGCTTCATTTAATAAAGGAAGTTAAAGAGACAAGGTGGGCAAAGTAACATCGTTCATTGGACCAATTTCTTTTGAGGACGGAGATGAGCTGTTGAGTCACAGAACTCTTCTTGAGGGCTGGGAAAACTCCTAGCATCACAGCAAAAGGCAAGAAAGAACAGATTACTTATGCTAAACAGTAATCACATATTGCAAGTGGCTATTTTGAATGAACTCAACCAGGAAGATGATAAAAGGCAAAAATCACCCTGTCACTTGTGAGTAAACACTTTTCACAAGGCAATTACTCTATATCTGACCTTTCAGTTCTCATTCTTAAAGGAAACCTGCAGAATACTTACTAAATACAAGACTGGAAGCTTAAATTCATTACTCTGCTAGACACCAAAAATGATGCACTGAACAAAAACACTGAATTTCTGCCTTGTAATAACCATCTATAACCTACAGTCCCCCTTTTTCTATCCTATAGTTTGAGAATGGTTAATGGGCCCCTCTACCTTTAATGGTCCCTTACCATATTAGCTAACTATTTACGCTAAACAATCTGTTCTACATTGTATTTAACCATGAAGTTGGGAGTACCTGCCCCCAGGACTGTTCTTAAGGGGGGTGAGCGTGGCAATTGCCCTGGGCCCTGCAGGGCCCACACCATTGCCCTCCCCAGGGCTGCACTGCCCCCCGCCCCCTTCCTGCTGACTGCGGCAGGAGCTGAAGTCAGCAGGGAAGGAGGGGGTCAAGTGCAGAGCTGAGCTCGTCTCCGGGCCGGCTCTTCCCTACCCCAATAGCGGGGAACAGCCAGCCCTGGGGCGGAGCGGGCCAGCCCCAAGGCCGGGCTTCTCTCTCTGGCCCCTTCCCTGGGCTTGCTGTTCTACCCTGGGGGTGGGGAGGACTGGCCGAGAGGTGGGGTAGCAGAGTGGAGCACAGACCCTGGACTGACCTGCCCCATCCCCAGGGTCAGGGGAGGGATGGCAGTGCAGGGCCAGCCTGCACCCCCCCAGTGTGGCGGGGTAGGGTCATGCACAGGCTGATTGGCCCCAGGTCTCGCACCCCATGGGGACAGCCCTGCCTGGCCCAGACCTCAAGAAGAGCTCTCTGCTGCTCAAAAGCTTGTCTCTCTCACCAACAGAAGTTGGTCCAATAAAGGATATTACTTCACTCATCTCATTTTGCTAATATCCTGAGATCGACATGGCTATGACCACACTGCATCATTCAAAAAACATGATGTTCCCTCCTATGCAGAAAGCCAGCACAAGGCTTTAGTGGCATTTCAGTGGTGGGTAGATCACTGAAATGCCCTTCTACATGGATGTGAATTCCTCCTTGAAGCAAAATTCCACTGTCAGATTTCTACAGTTTATCTCAACTCTGAAGTTCTGATCTTCTTCTGTGCATGACACTTGGTGGCCAGAAGTGGAGGGCTGATGTTGTGATTAAGGCACTGGATGGGAAATCAGGAAAGTGAAGTCTTTGTCTTTCACAGACTTCCTGTCTGACCTTTAGCATTTTCTGAGCCTCAGTTCCTCATCTGTAAAATAGGGTTTAGTAAGAATAAATTCAATGATTGTAAGGTGCTCATCTGTTTTGTTGCTGGGAATTATTTATGTACCTACACAGAGGGGTTTATCACAAAGCAATGTGAGATTCTTTTTACTGACCGCAAATAATATTATTACCCTCTTTGATGAATTAACGTTGCTTCAGTGGGAAAGTGTGTTTAATAAGAGATTTGGAAGAGGAACTTATGGACATCTAGCACACCAAGGAAGGAAAAGGATTCCAGGGAGCATGAATAAGGTACAAAAAGAAGAGTGTGAGGAATAAAATGAAATGGGTAGGCAAGAAACTTGAGTGTGAAGGGCTGCAAGGGAGTCCAGAAGGTTTTGTTTAATGTTGCTACAATCTATTAAGCGATGAACATATTTAAATCCAGAGGTGGCTATATTTCCATGGTGGGTTGTGATGTTGTGTGTAGTTCGTACATCAGTTTATAAAGTACTTGCAAATACTCAAGAAAAATAAATGCTGTATAAATGTAAGATTACACGTGTAGCATGTCACCTGCTTCCATTTCTTCGAAGACTGGATATATGTTGCCATATCGTTATCCTACACCAACTGCTGTTCATTTTTAATTATAGCTCACTGAAAATACAGAACTTCACAATGTGACATCTCCACTGTTAACGCTACTGAATACTGTACTTATATGGTATCTAAAAAATGTGTGTCCATATCCCTCTGTCCAGCAACAAAGTAAACCAAGTGGAAATAACAGAGAAATTGATTCTATATCTGTTAGCTGACATGAAGCCAAAATGCATTATCTTTGTGTTCACTCATGCCTCCATCTGTAGGTGGTGTTCATGTATAAGAGAAAGGATAGTATTAACCAGTTTATTTCCCCTTCCTACCTAAATCAATATTTCTGAATTTCAAAAAGCAGTTTATAGGTAAATTGGGAGCCAGAAAAATGAAATAGACATGAGTTCTCTCCATAACAAGACTGATACACCATGCTGCTTGCTATGAGAACTGCAGAAATTGTAATGTTATCATTATAGGATTTGCAGATAGCATTCTTCTGCTTGCCTGTGGGAAATAGTCCTCTTGATTTAATTGTTCTTGTTGGAATTATTTAATGTGGTACTCTGGGCTAAGGGCAAAGCTTTGGGTAGTCTTTTAAATTACTGCCATATTTCATAGTATAGTATTGGAGTCTGGCTTCCAGAGACAGAGGGACGTATTGTCACTTAATCTGTGTTTTCATTATGAGAAATATTAAGGCTCCTGTCTGTGAGATATCCTTTGGGATATCTCCTCTCGTCTATCAGACCCAGTTACTCTGCCAACCCACACATGTTCTATAGCATGGCGACCCTCTCACTAGGGGCTTTATCCCATTTCCATTGAAGTCAGTTGCTCCAGATCAGAAGAGCTGAATATGGAGTCTGACAGTGCTCTTCTTTTTATCATCCAAAGGGGCTCACTGCAGAGCAATGCCTGGAGAAAGCTACTTGTGCAACACTTTAACCCTTTTTAGCCTGGGACTGGATTGAGGAAGCAAAGTCAGACCCTACATGGGCAGCATATCACATTGTGCTGCACTCATTCACCAGACAAACCTTTGCTGTGATTGCTTCTAGACTTACTGAGGACTTCCACTGAAAGTGATCTCCCATTATGGGATGTATTATAGCTAATTCTTGATCAATTTTGGCTCTGCTTTAATGAGCAGTAACGTAATTCCAATGGTGTTCTAAGATAATTGTGTACAATAAAGACATGTTCCTACACTATGTATGAGTTCAGTGTTTGAGTTTGAGTCGGCTTTCATTTTCATTGTAGTTTTTTTATTGGCATAGCCCCATTGATTTCATTGGAGCTGCTCCTGATTAACACTGACAAAAATGAAAGTAGAATCCAATCCTGGCAGGCATTTTCTTAACACTTTAAAATTAAAATGATTTTTATTTTAATTTTAAAATAAAACTTTTAATTTGCAATGTCACTCAGCTGTTTGTCCTTCTATGAGGTACAAAAATTAAACTGATGCTACAGTATAATGGTACTGCCTATAATTTTATTACTCAATGTGGAGAACAAATATAAATAAATAAACAGGCAGAAATTTCTTGATAAAACAAGGACATAAACACAAGAGTCATGCTTTAAACAGCAATTATGCTACTCCTTAAATGGGAACTTTCTACGTCTATTCAACTCTCTACTGGGGTTGTGGAGAGCAGGAACTCTATAACCAACCACATCTCATAGACTTGTAGACTCCGAGGTCAGAAGGGACCAGTATGTTTATCTAGTCCAGTGGTTCTCAGCCACTGTGTCAGGACACATTACTGTGTTGCCACACAGGGGTTAAAATGTCATGGAGATGGCTGGATTTGGCCAAAGGGGGTGGAAGGTTGGGCTGATGTGTCCCATAGGATCATAATCTGCAACCAAATGTGTTGTGACATGCAAAATGCTGAGAACTGCTGATCTAGTCTGACTTCCTGCACAATGCAGGCCACAAAGCCTCACCCACCCACTCCAGCAGTAAGCCTCTAACCTATGACTGAGTTATTAAAGTCCTCAAAGTATGATTTAAAGACTTTAAGATACAGAGAATTCACCAGCAGGTGAGCCATGCCCCACACTACAGAGCAAGGTGAAAAAACTCCAGGGTATGTGTACATTGGGTGCTCTGTTAAGTTGACTTAACAAGGTTCACTTTAATTTGACTTAAAATCAACCTTGTTAAGCAGATTTAGAGGGTCCATATGAAAATTCCTGTCGACTGTGCCAGGTGCCAGGTCAACCTTTCCTGGTGGCCAAGAACTCTGGGAGGGGGCTTGGAGGCCAATTAAGTCGACTTAAGGGCTATTCCCCATCTACACTGGCTTAAGTCAAACTTAATAAGGTTGACTTAAGCATTAAGTTGACCTTCAGAGGTGTGTTAAGTTGACTTAAGGAAGTGCTTAAGCCAACTTAATAATAGCCCAGTATGGCCGTGGGAGTCTGTAGGTTGACTTAAGCGTCCTTAAGTTGACCTAAGGCTGTAGCGTAGACATGCCCCCAGACCCCCAGCCCAATCTGCCCTGGGGGGAAATTCCTTCCCAACCCCAAATATGGCAATCACTTAAACCCAGAACATGTGGGCAAGTCTCACCAGCCAGTCACTCAGGAAAGAATTCTCTGTAATAACTCAAAGCCACCCCATCTACCCTCCCTTCTTAGGTCATTGGCATATTCACCACCAGTGGGCAAATATCACCCTTTCTTTAAAATAAAAGATTCATTAAACCAATTATAAACTAATGTGTATACACACAACAATCAAAATAAACTTCAAATTCCTTCAAGCTATTTACAATAAATGCAATTGAAAAGGGGACATAGTAAATAGTCCTGAGCAGCAGTTTAAAGGAGTGGAAGGTGTCTGATCAGTCGTCCAAACTATTCTTACTTTTGTTGTGTTTGTGTGTGTGGAGTTTTCTGTGAAGGGGGCTTGCTTCCCGACAGAGTATCTAAAGGTCTAGCTAGCTCCTCTCTTTATTGTGTTGGGAAACAGTGAAGTTGACTCCAGTTCCTATGGAGAAATTCTTTTGGAGCCTTCACTAGGACAGATCTAGGAGCATCTGCCAAATTCCTAACAATTACAAATCTCTGGGAGTTTTTCAACCAAACTTTTCCCAAGTCTCAGTTTGCATAGTACTTCTGTGCAGGGATAAACAGTGAAGTTTTGTAGCTGCTGAATTTTTATTTCAGCATCCTGTTTTTTGAAGCTGCTTCAGGCTGGGCTACTTAGGATTCAGCTGTACCAGTGCCACAGATGAAAGTGTCCTTAGTTGTCTTCCCACCAGAAGTTCTGCTGGAGATAGTCCAGGTGCAAGCAGCATTGACCAATATGCCAGAAATTCTTTGTGTAGGTCTGCTGATATTTATAGACATCTTTTAAAAGTCTGCTCTGCTCTCTCCATCTCTCCATTGCTCTGTGTCAACACAAGTACACATAAACTAATGCACCAAAATATGTGCATTATTGTCTTGTTTCAGTAATTATGTATATATATATATGTATTAATACATACTTACTGAAATAAGACTATATATTCAATTTAGTGATGAGGTGAATAAATTTTAAGGCAGTTATGTTCTTTATTAAATTTAAACAGTCTATTGTTTCTTAAAACAGTAAAAAAAGAGTAAATATAAAAAGAAAAATATAAAAATAAGGATACCTTATATGAAGAGATAGAGAGGAATTAGTACATTTCATGTACAGCATGAGTCTACATAATTGCACCTCTTCTGTACCGAATGTAGCTCGAAATATATTTTAAACATTCTATGACCTCTTGTTTATTTTTGTTAAAGTTAATTATTTTTCTGGACTGGAGCTGCTAAGTAAAGACTCATCCCTGTTATATTTCTATGTTGAAATACAAATCTGTATGCCAGAGGAAGGAATAATTTACATGTATTGGAGGAGAGACTTTCCGCTCCAGTAAAACAGTTTTCATAACAGATATCAATATATCAATGTTACCTATTTTTAAGTATTATTTTAAAGCACTCACAGGTGAGCTTCTAAAATACACATAAGCCAGGTCTCTGGCTTGTGGAATTTATAATTTAAGGCCAGATCCTACAAACACTTACTCATGTGAGTAATATTGCACACCTGGGTAGTCCCACTGAATTCATTGGGATGGGGCATGTGCATGTTTGCAGGAGGAGATGCTTCATTTTCTACTCTCAGCCTATGTTTAAGATCACTGCTGTGAGTTCTTATGAACCAACTGGGTTGCTTGACTTTATCTAATCTAATTTTGATTAATTTAATTTTAACTAGTCTCTCTTCTCAGCAGCCTATTAACCTTCCAATGAACTCTTCCTGTAAAGGGAGATTGGGAAAGGAGATAGTCTTAATCTGTAAAAATATTAATCTGCTTTTATAAGTTGTGTGACACACAGCATCCCATGTGCATCCTTATGGTGCGATTGTGGATCATTCACGTTCACCCTCTAATATAACTGTATTGCTTAATGCAAAGAATGTAATGTAGGGTGTTCTTGAAATGATCATAACATACTGAACCTTACTGTTACAGAAACATGTTTCCTGCAATGTTGTGTGTGGTTATGAGCCTCTGCTATGCAAGGTGAGAGTCAGGCAGGGGATTGGGTGGCAACATGACCCTGCCAGGGAGCCATGGTGCCCCTCTGCTGAATCGAAATAGCATGTCCATGCACTGGGCATGCTATTTTGATTTGAGGGGCTTCCCTTATTTCAAATTAACTTTTTCTTATTTCAATTTAAGTTATTTTGAAATAAGGCTTTTATTTCAAAATGAGTTATTTTGAAATAACTTATTTTGAAATAGCAGTTAACATGTGGACATAGCCTAAAAGCAGAGGAGTAATTCACCTCTTGCCAAGGCATACATGAAAAAGCCCAGGTCTTCCAGGGACAATGGACTGGCCTAAACAGCTGATGATCCTTGACTTCAGACACAGAGAAGACCAGGCAGGAATAATGTTGGTACCAGATTCTGAAGAGTGCTAGGTAAGACTCCAGAGGGGAAATATTTGAAACAGTGGGGACATTTTGCTCGCAGAAGCTCTCTCTTGCAATCCCTGTACAAGACAACATCAAGATTTTCCACAGGTGGGGATCTTGGCTGGAGACTGATCAACCAACCTGTCTGCAGAGAAAACCTTCTTACAGTTGTAAGGCAACTGAAGTGTTAAGTGTAGACTGCAATTTGTCTTTTATTTACTTTTGATCAAGTCTTGTTCCTATTCCTCTGACTTATAATAATTTAAAATCTTTCCGTACTTAATAAAAAATTGTTTGTTCTTTCTAAAGCCATGTTTGTGGTTTGGGTGTGTGTAGAGACTTCATTTAACATGACAGAGTTTGTGCAAATCAGTTTCTTTGACACACTGATGTACATGAGTTTGCAGAGTCCAGTGGACAGCACTGAACTCTGTAAAATCAGCTGTTCCTAGTGCTGCATGTAGGACTGAGGTGTCTACTGTATTGTTCTGTTGCATAATCCCAAGAGTGGCTGGCCAGAAGTGCTCATTCATTAAGTCAGGGATTGCCTGCTTGCAGGGGCCTGTGAATGGGCTGATTCAGGAGTGGGGAGTTCACATAATGGTAGCAAATGCAAGATAGTGCCTAGGAGTGAGAGACTGGGGTGACACAAGTATATATCAGTCCAGATTGCAGAGGGGACTGGCACAGGTTGTACACCGTTATATGGCAGAAAAAACAGTTAGCAGGCATAGCATTTGCTCATATGGCACTTGGCCAACTACACCCAGTGGACATTGTATTGGGATACGATCTAATCCTCTTCCCACTATGGTCAATAGCAAAACTTACATTGGCTTTGGTAAGGATCATTGGTCCAAATTCTTTCATGGGCCAGTGCAGAAATTAAAGAGAGGTGACTTATTCCTGCCAGGGGCTGAAGCTTTTCAAAGGCTGACCTGGCTCCCAGTGAAGGTTGGGTCAGTTCTGACTGACTGTGTCCACGACTTTGCATCCTTCTTGCAATGGACTTGATGGGACACGCCAGTGAATCAGAGTCAATGCAGTACAGGAGATCTGCTTCCCCCTTTTCTGGTCTACCTCTGCTCCAGAATGCCCCCTGCACAGGGATTCTTGCAGAGGTGGCCCAGCTGTGCCTGGTGGGGGCCTCTGAAGTGACTGGATGGGGGCCACATGGCTGTGTCATGAGGATGAATTTCTCTCTAATCATGTTATCAGAATCACTCCCAAAACACTGGTAGTTTGGAATAAATCTGGTTATGAGCCTCCCTCGTATTGAGTTGACTTTTGTTTGGACAAATTAAAATACTGCCATGAGTCCTTCTCTAGTAGATTCCACCAGTCAAATATGTGGATTTACTAGTTATATCATTATGACGATTTAGAACTGCTTCCAAGTGTTTTCCTTGTCCTATCACTCTGTTCAGCTGGGGATGAGTTTTTAATCACATCGCTACTGTCAGCTGATATCTGGGACTAAAATACAGAGTCACCAAAAGTCACAACATGCTCACTTGTAAGATAAACTTCCTTATAATTCAGGAATATATTCTTCATAACATTTCATCAAAAGATTATGTGACAGACTGCTCTCCAGATCCCATCCAGTGTGCTGCTGTGATTCCCTGATTCCCACTCCTGAGCCCGATTTGCCCTGCTTTGCCCAGTGACCACTCACTCCTGAGTCAGTCAACTCTGGCCTCTTGCATGCGATCAGTCCCAAGCAGTGGGTGTGTGCCCCTGACTACTTGAGGTACAGTCGCCAAGCAAGCACCCTCAGCCCCAGTTACAACACCAGAAGCCACTATCTACAGAGATTGGGGCCCACTCCCAGTCACCACACACTCAAGTCCATCAGTTTAACAAAGAAATGGATTGTGCCCGGCCTTCTTCACTCATACCCGCTAAAGATCACACAGCTTTAGATAAAACAACTACTAATTTATTGATCAGATTATAATTTCAGTGAGAATATGACCAATTAAGGCAGAATCACAATATAAATAAAAGGTAAAACACACATACTAACCTACTGCCTCTTCTCAAACTGACCCCATAGTCCATGTTTATGCTCAAGATATTTGGCTGTCAGTTGTTTGTATGGCCAGTCTCTGCCCGAGGCCAGCCAGGGCCCAGATCTTGCTTGAAGTTGTTTCAGGATGGAGATTTCCAGGCCAAAAGCTCCAAATCCCTCCAAGTGTCTCTCTTTGTTTCAAAACTCTTCCAACCCTTCCCTTTCCAGGTGGAGGTGATCTGTTTGTCTGGCTTGAGCCAAGGAACTCAATTAACATATCTTTATTGCCCCCTCCAGGTGCTTACTAGCTGCTGGGAGAACTCTGTCTGCCTCCCACCCACTGAGCCATGTTACACATCTCTACACATGCATGAGGCTGCAGGAAACATATCATCATGGTAATCATGTAGAATAGGCTAAGAGCATCCATAAAGAAACATTGCATGGTGTACTTGGCAGCGCATCATACAATTACTGTGTATAAGTGAACATAAAAATCATCTAGATCATAAGCCAGGGTACACAGTTGTGCATCCTGTGACAGATGACAATCCTACAGTATAGATTAAAAACATATTAGTAAGACCCTCGCTTGACAGCTATTTTTTTCAATTTGATGTTCTTTCAGTAAAACAAGACATAATAAGAAAACAATTTGGTTGAGAAAGGAGTGGAGAATATCTGATCATAGGCTGTTGATGATTGGTGGATATGATTCATGAATCACTCAGCTTTCAGAATGGAAAAGTGGTGCAGACTGCTGAAGTCTAATGAGTCAAATGCTTCAGTCTTTACTCCATTCTTACTCAGGGAAAATTCCGAAAGGCTGGAACTGAGTTTTACCTGAGTAAGGACTGCAGGATTTGTGGTCTGAGCAACTAGTGTTTTTTTTATTTCTATTAAAAAAATAAGGATCTTGTTTAAGCATATGCTGCCTATCAACTATACATTATATCTCAGTAAATAAATGGTTCTTAAACTATGATCTGTAACACCAGGCTTTCCAGAACAACAGATGCAAAGCTTCTAGACAGGTCTGCTCTATGACAGTGGATCTCAACCACTGGGTTGGGACACATTACTGTGTTACCATATACTGGTAAGGGTGCTACAGACAGCTGGAGAGATGGCTGAATTTGACCGGGGGTAGGGGGCTGATGTGTCCTGTAGGGTTGCAATATGCCACCACGTGTGTTGCGACTTGCAAAATGTTGAGAGCCACGGCTCTGTGACAATGATCAACACACAACACATTTCAAGATCCATGAGTCCTACACATGGCTATCATAACATGTGGTGTACATCATCCAGTGTTGTAAATGCTCCAATAACAACTATGTAGTGAAATAAGACAATCACTATGCTCTTGAATGAGCTCACAGAAAAATGATAATAGATAAAAATATCCCATCACTCATGTGTGAATGCCTTTCATAAAGTGATCAATCTGTATCTGACCTCTAAATCCTTATACTCAAAGGAACCCTGCACAATAGCTTCCAAAGACAAGCCTGAGAGCTTAAATTTATAACTTTGCTAAGATACTAAAAATCATGGATGCAACAGAGATACTGGATTTATAACTTATTACAATAGTCTATAACCCACTATTTTTTTGGAATAAAAAACCCAGCTTTTTTTCCCCTTTCCTTCATGTGACAGGAGGCTTGTTGACAAACCATTTCACCTTAAATGATCGCTTGGAAATTTGTTAACTACTTATGCTAAACAACTTGTTCCACCTTGGATTTAGTTGTGACACTCTGGCTATACCTTCATTTTGATTGTTAAATTGATTTAACTTAAAACAATCTAATTGAATTGAAATAAAAATCATTACATTGATTTAAAGTTAAATCAATTTAACATGTCCTCACTAGAAACCCAAATCGAACTAGCATGTCCATAGAAAGGACTTGCTTGTTCAATTTAGGAGTGGGGCACCATGGGAGGTGAGTCAAGATGGCCCCCTAGAAGGGCCAGGTCCCCACGCAATATATAGAAAGAGGAAGGCATCATGGGAGGGAGAATGGCAAAAAGTGTTAAATTGTAATAACAATTAAATCCAAACAATGTGGCTACACTGCATTATTTGAAATAATAATTTCAATTTAACCATCATTTCAAAATAAAAGCAAGGTTCCTCATTTCAAAATAAGGAAAGCTAATGTGGCCATGCACTACCTTAAATCGAAATAACCATCATTATTTTGATTTAAAGTGTAAGTGTAGACATACCCTCTGAGTACATTTCCCAGAGCTGAAGAACAACCTTGTGTAAACTTGAAAGCTGGTCCCTTGCATCAGCAGAACTTGGTCCAAAAAAAGATATTACCTCACCCATCTTGTCTCTCTAATGTTCTGGAACCAACACAGCAACACTGCATATTACACCTGTGAAGTGGGAAAGTGTCACCCTCACTTTACAGTTGCATAGCAGAGACAGGAAGATTAAATTCAACAGTACCCATTAATTGTGGGTGCTGAATCGGAGATACTTAGGACCTGGTTTTTTAAAGTATATAGCATTATCAGCACTTTATCTGTTCAAAACAGAGCTCCCGTTGATGTCAGTTGCCAATGTAAACCTCAGCATTTCTTCAAACATCCCAGGATCTTAAATCAGGCACCCTGAAAATGAGTAACCCACAATCATTGACCACCTGGGAAAAGTTTTTAGTGTAGCTTACCTGCCATCACATGGGAACTTTGGCGGAAGCAGGGATAAAATCCAATTCTCTGGGAAGAATTCAACCTTCTTCACCATCCTTACTCTTCCTGCAATCTCCTGCCTCATTCACTACAAATCTTCAGCTCTGCAACAGATGAAGCAGGAGTCTATAGTCACCACCTCCACACACCTGCAATATGTTCCCAAAGCATGTCAATCTGGTGCAGTAAATGAGGTGGCGGGTTCTAGGTTTATTTTTAAAAACAAAACAAACTGAAAAGAACCCAGAAATTCTGTCCACATGGTTGGTTCATCTATTTCAGACTGGAGGGGTGTACTTTAATGCGCACAAACTGTTCTGTTTGTTCCCCTTCTACTCTATCCTTCCCAATCTATCACAGTCCCAGTCCTAGGTCTTTCCCACCCTTGACTTTTCATTCCAGTTACAGTATCCTTGCCCAGCCAGTCCTACTTCTCCTCTCGTACCTTGGCTCCTCAGCAGATCTGTCTCCATGCTCTTCACACTGATTCTTGTCAGCCATTTGCAATATCACCCCCAGCCCCTAATCTAATCTCAGTCTCTCCTCTACCACTGTCTCAGAGTCCCTGGTCCATGCCTGTTTCCCTGTATGGCTCCTGGTCCCAATCTCCTTCTCCAACTAGACCTGGTTTGCAAAAAATTTCAGACTAAGACACCTAGCTAGGAATCTTTCAGGCCCAAACAATTAAAATTTGTCTAAATTATAGGATGCTAAAATCAGGGGCTTACAAAGGGATATGCGGTGCAGCCTTAATAGCAGCCCTTGTTACCAGGCTCACCCAATAGTATTAATAATAATAATAATAATAATAATAATAATAATAATACAGATTCTAAAAAGATGCTTTTTGCTTTGTCTGTTAGCAAGCTAATTAAAGGGTGTTCCTTTAGATTCTGTATTGGTCTGGGGCACACTCCTAATGTTACTTGAGGGGTATATTCTGTCCATGTATTGCGGCCTCAGAGGCTTCCCTGGAGATGGATGGGGTAGGTTGGATGTGAGAAGGGTAACAGAAAAGAATCCATGTTATATAGATCCTTCTGCCCTCCATTCTCCTTGTGGAGAGATCACATAACAGTCAGAGGGTTAGTGTAGAGTGTAGCCCCAGGCCTGTTGTAATTGCTATGGAGAAGCTTTATAAATGGGTTGAGTGAAGATTGCTCCAACTTGTCACTTCCACAGTGGAGCTACCATTATTCTCAGGCATTGTGTTGTGTGGGTGGATTTGTGCTTAATGGAACACTTAATCTGTGGAGTCTGAGGTTTTAGCTGTTTGTCATAATAAACAACATTTTAAAGCATGATGGATGATATTTGAGCATCATCATTTGTCTGCAACTATCATTACAAATATGGTGTGATTACTCTCTTTCACCTTAATGACCTACTGCATTTTTATGAGGCATATAACATTCAAAAAGACATAAAAGATGGCACATGACTATGTCGCTATAAAACTGTAATGATTTATTTTGCAACATTTGAAGGCAGCAAATTTTGTTCCTGAACCTGTGCTCTTTACACATCCCCAGCTTCTCCTTGAATTCAGAGGGTGATATGGGTATGCACAGACAGCAGGACCATGCTGTTTTAACCCTACGGGACAGAGTCAGCTAGCCGGTCTGTAGCAAAAAGTCTGTTGAGGGAAAAGAACAAAACTGGAAAATGACTGCATACTTCTTCCCAAGGGTGGGAGTTGGGAGTAATCAGCACTGCGCAAAATATGAGTGGCACTAGCTGGAGAAGCTACAAAGTCTAGTTTTCAAATTGTCTGTAATGGATAGGAATTGGGTAAAATCCCTTTAAACAGTGTGTGAACCCTCTACAGACTCTCATAATGTTTTCAGAAGCCACCAGAACCTTGGCAGCATACCATTGCATATATAGGTAGGTAGGGCATGCATGTTGCATGTTAAATGTACCCAGTAAATATGGTTATTTGGATTCCACTGTTCTGTGAGGTTCCTTCACGTTATGTATATTATGTAAAGAGCAAAAGATACAATGGTTTCCAAAAGTGCTTCCTACCATGTTTTTTTCTGTTGTATAGATGTCAGAGAAAATCTTTTCAATTTCTATAACCACTAATTCAAAAAAACAAATGTTGAATCCTTTCCTGTTCACGTGACCACAAGCTAAGAGAGGCTTTAGTAGTACATCTCTCTGTTTATTACTTCATATCTTAATCCTATTCTACAATACCATATGTAAGTAGATAATTCCATAGTTTTATCTTTCATTAACAGAACTGTGCAGAAACTGGAATTTTCATTCAGTGGGTAACTTTGTCTTAATTTGTTTTGTTCCAAATTCTAAATTTACCTTTTCTGCTGGAGAAGCGAACAGAGGATTCAGAGGGTTCATTCCCAGTAGCACTGCATTCGATTAGTGAAATGCTAGCCACCTGTTCCTCTAGATAAGTTTTACCTTCAGCTTCTCAGTAAAATTATGCCTCTTTATTTTGAGAAAACTGACATTAATAGTGTGGCCAGTAATACTCTCATGTCTAATAAGAACTTGTCCTGAGAGATGATGAGCCCCTCAGTTCTCATTGACAGCGAGTACTGGTTGCTCAATACCTTTCAGAATCACATGCCTTGAATGTAGTGTATTCTACATTATTTTATAGCTTCTGTGCTGCTACTGCAGCTACAGCTCCTACAGCAGGGCAAAATATTGTATTTTAATACTTACTTTTTAAAAGTATTTGTAGTACTTCCTTTCTCTATCTGGGGCAGAAAGCAAAATCTGGAAGCAGAGTGCAGTCTTCTGTCCTTATCATAAAAAATTAGGACTTCCAAATAGGACAGAAAGCTAAGTATGTTGTGAATAATTTCTTTTTCTTATGAGTTGCACTGATTTCATTGTAGGTTTATCAAATTATTCCTTAGTCTGATATTTCTAATAATTTATTGCCTTGACAACAGACAACATCTAATATGAAATGTCCCATTGTCACCACATGCAGGAGTCCTTCATAGTAAGTAACTGGCAGTCAGTAGAGTTTAGCCCAGTTGATGAGGTCAGAAGGCTATCAGGACAACATCTGGCAAACTAGAGAAGCAACTCACAGGCACAATACCTTCACTCACACTGAAAATCTATGAACCAGACAAAATTAAGTTTCCTGCTTTTCATCAATGTAAAATTCATTGCAATGGAACAATTAATGAAGAAGGTTAAAGAAAAAGATTATACATTAACAAGGGCTGATAAGCAATTATTTTCTAACATTATTACATTTCAGACCTGAATATTAGTTCCAAAGGTGACCAAAAACATGTTTGCTTTTCAAGATATATAAGTGATCACCGTCTCCCACTCTGCTTTAATAATATACTTAACTGCTTCACTGCCACGCCTTGTGCTGGTCAAATTTGCTTCACAGAGAGAAAATTATTTTCTGTTGTACCTTTAACAAAAAAATTGTCTGCCATCCTTAATCTGAAAAATAAAACAGGCTGCATCGGTCTGCTGCTACTGCAGGTTTGCATATTTCATCCGCTCCAGCACAAAGGATGAATGACAGATATTTTCTTTGCGCCATCAGTAGTAAATTGGGGGCATAATGTGAAATGTAAAGCCAATAGATTTGTTGAGGTTGTTTTCATTGTCTTTCATTATTGCTTTTGTGACACTAACTAAATTATCTGCCTATGACATGTGCATTGCATACTAAAATCTGGGAGGGATGCTATTTTATAATTTGCTATTTAATATAGAAGATAAATAAATACATAGTAGTAGACTCTCTCCCTCTCCCTCTCTCTCTCTCACACACACCCACCCTGCTGTTTTAGATCAGTATGCTTCCTCCAAAGGCATTTTATAAATGAACATGAGCTAAACTGAAAGAATCATATGATACCTAAAAGAAATAGGAAAGCCGAATATTCAAATCAGATTTTCCATCGGAGAAACATTTAGAACAATTCTCTAATGTGATATTTTTCTTTAAAGCAGTGAATTGGAAGGGAGGATTTATGGGGCCCAGTGAAGTCCTGCACTGTGGCCTATTTGAAGAGGTCATCTTGTAATAAATGGGCTACAGCCTTGAGGCTCTAGTCATCCAGGAATGTTCCTGACCTAGGAAGCTTCATAGCTGTGTCATTTTCTCCAAGGTACCCCATGCAGGAGATCCTGTCACAGGGTGCATGCAGAGACATTATCAGGAGCATGGAGTGATCTTAAGTAGTCTAATCTGCATCAGGGATTGAAGTTGTCCCGCAGCCAGCCCTGGGCAGGGAAGGGGTAGGTGGTGTAAACCACAGTTGCAGTACAAGGATTTGGGATTCTGTTCTTGGTTTTTGTCAACAGCCTGATGTGTGATCCGGAGGAAGTCATTTACATCTATAAAAGGCTTATAATGATATCTACAACAAAGGTGACAGTGAGTGTTCTCATAGACTTTAAGGTCTGAAGGGACCATTACTGGTCATCTAGTCTGACCTCCTGCACAAAGCAGGCCACAGGACTTCACCCATCAACTCCTGTAATAGCTCTTTAACCTATTGCTGAGTTACTGAGGTCCTCAAATAATTGTTTAAAGACTTCAGAGTACAGAGAATCCACCAGCAAGTGACCCATGCCCCATGTTGCAGAGGAAGGTGAAAATCCCCCAGGGTTTTTGTCCATCTGCCTTGAGCGAACATTTCTTCCTGACCCTGGCACTGCCAAGGAAGGCCTTCCCTGGACTTTGATGCCCTTCGCCTGTGCCAATCAGACTGCTTTCACTATGCTATTAACCAATTAAGTAATCAACTCACACTGAGTTATTAATTTATTATTGTGAGAATAATATATAAACTAAGTATTTCGCCTGTCGTTCACACTGCTGTGGCTCTTTTGGGCAATGTTGATCGCTAACTTGGCGCCTGAACCACTGAGGTCTGAGTATCAAAGTGGAAGCAGGGTCTGAATGAGCTCTTCCCTGACATTCAGTGACGAGCTGGTGAAGACGGCATCAACAGATGACCTTGCTTGCAAGGGCACACTCACCCTGCTAGGTGTTTGGCATCATGGGTCTGTTTTACTCCAATGATCACTTTTGACTGGTGTTGAATCACAGGTCCCTTGTTGCTGGGAGCAAAGGCACTGAAGGGTTGTTATCCTTGTGTAGCTCAAGAGCAACAGACCTGTGCTTGGCTTACCCTGATTGAGGGACTTACCCTCAAGTAAACTGCACACTCTAGGCAGGGGACATGGGCATCAGAGCCCAGTAGAGTTAAGAGAAGGCAAAGATAGTTATTAAACAGTAATCAAAGGAAAAAAAATGGAAAAAGTTAAAAGAAAACACCTAATACTGCCCCGTGGGCACAGGGGCACCACACACACAGTGTCTTTGGAGTATAAGGGCAGTTCACAGTCTCTCATGTTTCCCAGGACTCCTGCTTAGATCCTGGCTGTGCTGCAGGAATGCTGCAGGTCAGACACTTGCTCTGACAGTGTCCACACCCGCAGGTTCTGTGTGGCAGGACCTGTCCTCTCAGTGTCAACCCCCCTGTCAGAGTCACAATCCCCCTTCAAGACTGACCTGCAAGATCTCATGGCTAGTGGCATTTCCCTATGCTGAGCCCTGCCCAGACTCCCCCTCACTCTTCCCAGCTGGTAGAGCAAGCAAGGTGCCTTCCCTCCCCTCCCTGAGCCAGGAAAGGAGGGGAACTCCACAATAAACACAGGCAACAATTGTGAGTGGGGTGCCGTGAAGGGAGGGGCATGTAAGAGGAATTTTTGTCTGCTGGACTTAAGAACCTGAGGCAAAGGGGCACTGCCCAATGAACTCTGGGGTGTTTTGCTCATGGTTTTCTGCCTATGAATTCTCCTTTTGGTGTTTTCCCAAGTTAATGCTGAGTTACATATCCCCTTTTATTTTGTCTCTTTTCTACACTCAGGCTCAGTGCTTGTGACAGGGAAAGTATTGCCTTTAGAGGTGTTCAAGGAGTGGTGTGTTATTGTCCCAGGTTCCTGGCTGAGCTCAAGCTGGTTTTGTGCTGTATTGCTGAAAAGGAACCCTTAGATGTTGAACCCTAGTTGCTGCCACTTCCAATGGGCAGAAGTGTTACATATTTAGGTTAAAGTCACATTGAGAATGGGAAGATTTAGGAGTATTGCACACAAACTGCATATCCAGACTTCTAAAATAATCAAGAGGTGAAGTTGCTGAAGATGCCTTAATGTGTTCCTTAGACTGTGTGCTTCACATTTATGCTTAAACTTGCTAAGGTAGCTATTCTGTTATTCCTGAATCTAATGGAATTAGTGTTGAACTATAATGCACCTAAATTGTCCAGGCTGATTTGTTTTGGGGGGAGAATGAGAAGACATATTTTTCTATAAACATCAGGCACATTTTACATTTGAGCTATTAGGAAATAAGTGTAATGCCAGAAAATGCCTGTGCAAATTTTGCAGTAGTCCCTAGGACAGACTGACAATATTCTGTAGTATCTTGAACAGACCTTATGAAATTAAGATAAACTTTATTGAATTAAGTTAAATCCTATTGAATTAAGGTTAGCACTTTTGGTACATTGTATTAAAAATGAAATTGCGTATGACTTGAATATATGTACAAGGCACTGTATGTACCTCCTCTGGTGGGAGGTGATGCTAATATACTTCCTCTATCATTGGCCTTTGAAACCATTCCATGTGGATAAATGTATATACTAGTTCAACCTGGATTCTTCAGAGAACAACCGACAAAGACAATAGTTTTGCAGAAAAGCCTGCAATTTAACCTGACTTAGGGCCTTTTTCCTGATCCAGCAAACAGACAGGACCTTTGATTCAGGAAAGACCCAAGTCCTTTCTTAAGGGTTGAAAGGTTATGGGCCCTTGGGTGTTTGCTCTGAGCTGAAAAGCAAATTAACTTGTAACCAGAAAGTAACTCTGAGGATGGGAGCAATGCCTAGCAAGCTTATTGGCATGGGTGTAGGTTCTTTTATTGCTTTCAACCTATTTTCTCTGTAGTACTTTTAACCTTAGAAATAAAGTAGGCTTGCTTAGAAAAAGTGTGTGGTTACTTATTTTGTAGCAATCACTCTTTTTTCAGTTTCTGAAGATGAAACAAGCAGGTCTATTTAAGCAGACTCTGTCTCTGCCAGGAAATACACAGTGAAGGCAAGGAACTGTACAGCCTAGAAATACTCTGGTAACAAATGATAGAAATGTGTGTCATTGTGACCCAGCTGTGCCTAGGATAACCACCTGAAAATACCAAGATCAGGGCAGGCTGCAAAAAAGGACAGCAGATTCTCCCAGTACTGTAGGATGATCTGAAGTTCCCCAACCAGCCACAAACAATGTATCTGATCCCCCACACTGATTATCAAGAAGCTAAAACAAAATATACTTAGACCCCTTTACTACATTTCAGTCTCTGGCTTCCAAATGACACTGGGTGTGTAGTAAAAAGATACGTTACTTAAAACTCCATGATCTTTACCAAAAGGGTTGACCCCCATAGGATCAGCCACATTACCAGATCAATACAAGTATGTATCTAGCCCAAAATATCATGTTGCTAACCAATCCGCTAATCACTAAAAGTAAAGGTTTTTTATACAAGGAAAGAAACAAACTGTAAGAGAGCTATTAAAGGATTAAAGCAGGGGTCACAAACTCATGGCCTGAGGGCCAAATGCAGCCCCTCAAGTTATTTCTTGCACTCTGCAATGACACTTTTACTATCAATATTTGCAATACCATTGTATAAAAAGGTTTCAGTGGTGCGGCCCTTGGGCTACCATACTAGTTCTCATGTGTGGTGTGGCCTTTGGGCTAACGTACTAGTCCTCAGGCAGCCTTCATGGTGATTTGAGTTTGAGACCCCTGGATTAAAGCATACATACAGTGATTTAAAAGTCCATATACACCAGGTTATCAGTCCTTTGTTCCACAGCTTCAGTTGTTAGAAATCCAGTCCAGAGAAGAGTCTAAATAGTCCATGTGTAGAGTTTGTGCTAATTCTCTCATGAGAGTTAGCAGGGTGATTCCAGGCCAGTTCTGGAATCCCAATCTTGCAGTCCAAACTTCCCCTGAACAGCTTCAATAGATGTGAGATAAGAGGATTAAGCTACAAACTTCCTTTGTAGTCATACTAAGGTGGGCATTTACAGATAATTCCCTCATGTGGGCTTTAATGCTGATGCTTAACCTCTACTCAACGGGTTCTTCCTCAGACAATACAATCAGTGATAACCATTTAAACTCTCACAGCAGTTCAAAGATACTTTCTTGAGTGGAGAATAGTAATGTACAACGTCCTCTGAAGTACAACCTTCACCTCCTAGGCACTACAGGTCATTACTTGCATTAGCATAGTTAGTAGACCATTCACATTTTTATATCAAAGGTCCATTTAGATGTTAATTTCCAAAGGCACAGCCATGGTAGTCTAGTTAAGTAAAACTAAGTGCCACAGGACTCCTAATTTAAGACTAACAAATTTATTTATTGCGTGAGCTTTTGTGAGAGAAAATCCCCATCTTCAAAGCGTCTGACAAAGTGGGATTTTCTCCCATGAAAGCTCACGCAGTAAATAAATTTGTTAGTTTTTAAGTGCTACAGGACTACTTGGCTATGTCCACGCTGGCAAATTAGTCCAGACTAAGCGGGTTTAGTCCAGACTAATTTAGTCCTTGGCTAAAATTTCTTAGTTCAGACTAGCGAAAGCTTAGTCCAAACTAGTTAGTACCAAGTGTTAGTTTGGACTAGCCACCTTAGTTTGAACTTTAGTTAGCGTTAGTTCAAACTAGAATGCACAGTTAGTTTGAACTAACAAGTTCCCAGTTAGTTTGAACTAACCTTGAACTTCTAAGTTCGGACTAGCAAGTCTGAACTAAGTTTGGTAGATGTAGACATAGCCCTTGTTTGTTTCCTAGATGTTAATGTTCCCTTTTCATTTCCTAGTAGACAGGAAAACAGTTTACCTTGCTAACCTCTAACAAGATGTATGTAACCATCATCAAATAACTACCAGTGACAGACTTGCATATCAAAGCTCTAGTCTTGTCTACCTAATCATAGAATCATAGAACTGGAAGGAATCATGAGAGGTCATCAAGTCCAGTCCCCTGCATGCACTCTTGGCAGGACCAAGCACCCTCTTGAGCATTCCCTGACATGTGTTTGTCTAACTCAGTAGTTCCCAAAGTTTTCTTTGCCGTGACACACCTAGATACCTTCAAATTTTTTTGAGGCACACCACCATTAAAAAACTCAGGAATATTTAAATTAATTTAAATTACTTACAAATATTCATGAATCATGGCACAGTGTTTCAGAAATGCTCCTATGTGGGGTAATAGGGGTAGCAGAGTAGGGGTGGCAAAACACAGGAGGTCAGGAGTTGTGTGCAGTGGCAGGAGTGAGTGTGGGGAGCAGAGCAAGTCAGGGGTGGCAAAAGAGGACACGGGCAGCCATGTGGGGAACAGCACAAGGGTGGCAAGAGAGGAGAGGGGAAGGGAGAACAAGAGTGGCTTTGTAGGGGGGCAGGGGGGATCCTGGGGAGAGGGAGGATAGGGCAGGGGAACACAGCACAGCACCCACTTTCCCCTTCTCCACAGCAGCTCCCTTCCACCCAGGACAAATCCTCACCCCACTGCTGCTCCGTCCCACCCCAGTGTGTCCTATCCTCCCATCCCCAGCCCCTTGCAGCCTGTGATCTACCCTCCCATCACTGCAGAAACCAGAACTAGGCCTCCAGCCCCCAGCTACACCCTCCACACACAGCCACCCCACCCCCCAGCTACACACCCTCTGCTACACATCCACTCCCACCCACCTCTGCTAAAGACACACACACCTGCCCCACACAACCTCCAGCAGCCCAACCCCAAAGCCCTTACCTGGACTGTTTGCAGGCTGACTGACCTGCTGGGAGCTGCTCCACCCTGCAGGGTGTGATTCACACACTTCCGGCCTCCTGTCCCTCTCTGCTGGCTGAGCTAAAGGTGGAGTGGGGTTTAAGGTGGAGCCACTGGAACTCTGCGTTCCCGCTGGTCCTGCTATTTTTAGGGGAACCCCGGGAACTCCTTGTTCTGGTGCCTTCCTCTATTTTCGGGGGGGGGGGGCGAAGGCTGCCTGCCTAAGAATAGGGGGCCCCAGAACTGTGTCCCAGTGTGTCCCCCCTTAACCAACCGCTACCTTTTCCTAGCTCTGCACAGCCCATCGCTGGGCTGGGCAGGGAGGGAACTTTAATCCCAGCCCTTGGGGATGCTCGTGGCACACTCTGGGTGTTGCTGCGGTTGGGAACCACTGGTCTAACTCGCTCTTAAAAACGTCTAACGATGGAGATTCTACAATGTCGCTAAGTAACTTATTCCAGTGGTTAATCAC
This sequence comes from Podocnemis expansa, assembly GCA_007922195.1. NCBI lineage: Eukaryota > Metazoa > Chordata > Testudines > Podocnemididae > Podocnemis > Podocnemis expansa. Next base: position 32,670 of record ML681964.1, on the reverse strand, counting down.
CCTGGCAGTCAAGAATTTTTTTCCTTGTGTCCAGCCTAAACTTCCCTTGTTGTAATTTAAGTCCATTGCTTCTTGTCCTATCATCAGTGGTTAAGAAGAATAATTTTTCTCCCTCCCCCTTGTAACAACCTTTTAGGTTGTTGAAAACTGTTATCATGTCCCCTCTCAGTCTCCTTTTTTCCAGATTAAACAAACCCAGTTCTTTCAGTCTTCTTTTATGAATCAAATATTCCAATCTTTGATCAATTTTGCTGCTCTTCTCTGGACTTTCTCCAGTTTGAAATGAGGTGTCTAGAACAGTACTCAGTTGAGAACTAATCAGCAAGATTTGCTGCTTGTATCTTACTTGTAATATTCTTGTTAATACATCCCAGAATGATGTTGCTTTTTTTTGTGACAATGTTAAACTGTTGACTTGTATTTAGCTTGTGGTCCATTATGATGCCCAGATCCCTTTCTGCAGTACTCCTTCCTAGGCAGTCAGTTCTCATTTTGTACATATAAGACCACCATTGTGTTTTCTTATAATATGTTTTTAAAGGTCAGAATTGGACCATGTATTTGCACAAGGCTGATCAAGATGCGGATTGGTGTAGTAAGGCATAATTAGAGCTCCTGAAAACACCTCAAGGACTTCCCAGCTGAGTTGGCCTTCTGGGGCCAAAAATCACGACATAGATGTTTATGTTTGGGTGCAAGTCCAAGCTCTGGAATTGTCTACCCTGAGTCCGAAGATCTATGCAGTGATTTTTCAACTCCAGAGCCCAATCCCTGGAAGCCCATGTCAGCTGACCCAGGCCAGCTGTGGGATACTGGTGCTGTTGCAACAGACACTTTTTGTCAGTTTGATGTACTTGCCTGTCAATTTAATGCAAAAGAATGACATGAAAGAACAAGGGACAGGGAGAGGGGTGAGACTGAATTGCAGATATGGCAGGATTGCTTCATGACATTAACAAATTCAGAAGTCATTGTAACCAGGGGGACAATGTTTACTGGAATACTGAAAGCTTCAAGTGTTTTGCTCATGTTCACAGGCAGTTCACATTTTAAATCAGCAGGCATTAAAATATGTGGAATATGCTGGTCAGCCTGGTATAAAATTGGGTAATATTTCATTCCCAGCCAGGCAGTGGATACTGGGATTTCCCTGGAGGCACTGAGGTAGGTTAAAACAAGATGGTGAGTTCTAACTGAAACATCTGAGAAGGAGAGGGAGCATCTGTGGGAGGGTTTGGGAGTTCTTCTGATTTCTCTTAATTCCTGGATTAAGATTTCATTTTCTAGGCCACAGAATGACAGTGCCTGGGTCCACAGGACAGGATGGCTAGTGAATCTATAGCAGTGGTTCCCAACCTGTCGCACATGGGGGCTTTCGAAGTGACCTACAACTCCCCTCCTGCTAGCTGCAGAAGGGACCCACTGCCTAAGAACCCTGAATTTCAGCAGGGCTACAAGCCCAGTGCAGGGTCTTTGCTTCAGCCAAAGGGATGGGAGATCAGTGCTCCCCTCTCCCCCCACACCCCAGCTGTAGCAGGGAGCATGGCAAAGCACTTTGCCTAGGTCCATAGGCACTGTGGTCCTTGCTGGAGTCAGAAGAAGCAGAGCACTGATCTTCTAACCTCTTGGCTGCAAAAGCGAGCCACTGCCTAGAGACCCATGTGGAGCACACAGGACATGTGTGGTTTTTCTGCTGCAGCTAGAGAGCAGGAAGATTAGTGAGGTGGTTTTCAGGGGTGGGAGGAGCATGCTGGTAGAGGCTGGTGGCCCTTCATGGGTGTAAAAATTATATCTATGGCCCTTGAGCCAAAAAAGTTGGGAAGTGCTGATACATTGACACTGGCTCCACATTTGCATTTGGTCTTGGCCTGTCCCTTTAGGCCTCTGCATGGCCACAAACATTTTGGAAACTGGATGCCATTCAGTACTCTGGCATGCACCCTCTTGACAGTCTTCCCATCTCCTGCTCCTTCTTGTTCAATGAAATTGCACTGGTTCTGTTACAAGTGGATGTACCATAGCTGTAGACAAAAGGGATCAAATTCTGCTCTTAATTGCTGCTTGGTTATCAGAGTGTAAAGGCAGACTGACACTGTGTAGCAAAGAGTATGAGTAATGCACTGGCTAGCTTCAGCAGTGGTGGAAGTTATTTGAATCAGCTGAAGCAGAAATTTTAAGATAAGGTTTTTTGTTTATTTGTTTAGTTGGTTTAATTTTTGTTTGTTTGTTTTCTTTTTGTTTGTTTATTTATTTGTTTTTTTTCCTGTATCCTGTTGAACACTGGGCCTAGACTACTTTCTGCCAGAAAAACAATCTTAAATGTTGCTGTATTGTGAGAAACATGTATCTTACTTTGCTTTCTTTGGAGTTGGGTTCAGACAAAACCCTGGATCTGAATGCAGCTGAGCCTTACATGTGAATATATATCTAAATGTTGCAAATATCTTTGTTATGGGCTGAAGCAAAATCCTGCATCCAGATATCAGTGAGCTTGGGAGTGTTTGAGGTTTGGTGCTTCATAAAGCTTTTGCAGTCTCTTTTACTAAGTTTGTTTCTAATGAGACCTAGAGTTTTATGTGTATAGAAATCACTCTGATGATCATTATATTCTTCCTAGAGCACCATATATATGTGTGTTGTATATATATTAGTACTCTTTCCATAACTGTTTGCAGGAATATGTAAACACTATATGTGAGCTTCATACTGTAAGTACTCAGCACAAAAAAATCCAGCTGTATTCAACTAATCAGTAAAATCTGCTCATGCTGATTTGATGCAGTGAAACTCCCATCAAAGCAGAATGAAAATCTGGAGTAGTTTCAAAGTATTGTTGTGTGCTCACTAAGTCATAGATTCCCAGTTTGGAAGGGACTGTTGTGATCACAGTCTGCCTTCCTGGCTAGCGCAGATCATAGAACTACCCCAAAATAATTCCTAGAACTGCTCTTTTAGAAAAACATCCACTCTTCCTTTAAAAATTGTCAGTGATGGAGACTCCACCGTAGTCCTTAATAAGTTGTTCAGTGGTTGATTACTCTCACTGTTAAAAAAGGTATGCATTTGTCTAGGGATGCACATCTGTGTGCATCTAGGGTGTGATCTATGCAACTTTTCTGTTTACTTTGGCAATATAATTGTGTGGTTTTATGCCAAATGTGCCATGTGCGGTTTCTTTTTAATGCTTATAATGTACTCTTCATAATTACCAGGGTACCAGGTTTCCTGCAGCATCATGTATGTATACAGAGGTAAAGCATTTTTCCAGGTGTTTTACATGACTCAGGGCTATCTATCAACATGGAGGCTTGAGAGGTGTGTGACAAAGACTATGTGAATTGAGTTCCTTGGCTCAGATGGGCCAAAAAGAATTATACATCAGCAAGGAAGAAGGAGGGGCAAAGGGATTTGAAAAGGACACACTTAGAGCCTATGAGTAGAGCCCTGCAAATATGTGCATATCCACAGATATCCGCATTATATCCGCATCCACGGATACAACACGGATCTCCACAGACCATTTCTTGTGGATGCAGATCAGATACAGATCCACATATTTTTATCTTCACAGAGGTAGAGCCCTGCAAATATGTGGATATCTGTGGATATCTACATTATATCCACATCCATGGATACAACACGGATATCCACGGACCATTTCTTGCAGATGCAGATCAGATATGGATCCACAGATTTGTATCTATGCAGGGCTCTACCTGTGAGAGGGGTTTTTTGGACAGAAAAAGACCATTTTGAAAACAACCCCAAAAAACTGAATCTATCCACATGGCCAGGAGGGCCAACACTGGCTGAACATCAGCAGCTGGCAATCTTCTGGGTAAGAATCAGGAGAATAAACTAAAGCATAATCCTGGAATTGTGTTAAATTTGCTTGTGGTAAATCCTGACTACTCTATTAAATGACTGTATATTGATTTGCTATATACTTACTTAACATCATATTCTAATAAATAAACTAGTGTTTGTTTCATCTAAAGCTGTGTGAACTTATGAGTGAGGATGGGCATATCCATTTCATTGATATGAACAAGTGTCAATGAGTCTACAGTGATTGTGGTGGGGTATCAATCCCTGCAGGACTGAAGTTCCTGGTCTGGTATCTGGGGGCTGGAGGTGCTCGTGGGGGGACCATCCCATGCGTGGCAAGAGGGCACACACCCACTACCTGGGACCAATAACATGTCTGAGGCTACTGTGGACTGACTCAGGAATGAGTGGTCACCTGGAATAGCAGGGTAAGTTTGGGATCAGGAGTGGAGATTAGGGGGTCACAGCAGCACACCAGTCCAGATCCTGGGAGAGGAATGTCACAGCCTTATTTCCAGTCAAATTTGTCTGGCTTCAGCTTCCAACCATGGGATCATTCATGTTATATGTTTGTCTGCTAGACTGAAGAGCCAATTAATACACAGTTATTCCCCATTTAAGTATGTATACAGACTGCAGTCAAGCCACCCCTTAACCCCCTCTTTGTTACACTGCAGCTCTCAAAACACTTGGTTATCAAAGGAATTTTTAAAAATGGCTCTTATCTTTGGGTTGCCAACTCCTGGTATAGGCCCAGTTAGTGACATGAGATCTGCAATATGTTAAAGAAGAAGGCAGAAGGGATCTGGAGTCCTTGTGGGAAAGGGAGACATGAGATTAGGACTTCTGTACTGCGTGGTGGGAAAGAGATGGGGGTATATGTGGTCCAGTTTCCCACCAGGTGTAGTTCTTCTGACTCTGGCTATGCTGATGAGACCACTGCAGGCTCTAGTCTGTGTGTTCTGGTGAGAGAATGACACCCAAATAAACATACAGAAGGCAGATGTCTTCAGTTGCTAACTTAGCATATTTTATGGTAGGTAAACTTCAAAAATTGGACAAGCTGAGGTAAATTTCCAGCACAGTGGTTGGGGAATTGCACATAGATCTAACTGTAATGGTATAATGGGAAATACTAATGCATCATAATAGCTGCTTTCATGGGAGTCCTTTTCACTGAATACCCTATTAAGCAAGCAGGCCTACTTACTAACAGAATACATTTTCTGCACATCAAACCAAAACACAAATATATAGAAAAGTACAAGGCCTTTTCTAGTGGATGCCTTGTAAATTAATTTCTTTATTGGCTGAATCTTGCTCCCAGTGATGCTTCAATAAGACATATTAGCCTTTGACTTCCACAAACAAAATTGTAGTGCCCTGAACAGTAAAGTACAAGAGATGCAGGACAGTGCAGATAAAGAACTGTTAAATGGGCACTTTTGGTATATCAGACAGAAATAATATTTCAAAACCTACAATATGACATAGATATAAATGGAACACAATTTTCTAATCACAGAGTTAGCTGGTTGCAGCATTTCTTCTGTGTTTTGCACACACTGAAGGAACACCAGAAAATCAAACATTTAAGGTTTGTAAAACAAAGGTCACATGATTATTTTTTATTTCAATGCAAAGGACCAATCAGTTGATACTAGAAACTAAACAAACCAACCAGCTTTTTCTGATGCAGAAGAGCAGAAAGTGGCATTGGCAAGTCTAGTTTAATAGTCTGAGCTGAGTAAAATATAAACCAACTGTAAATACAGTGAAAAATATATTGCATCCTAAACAAATTATTTAGTTTAAATACCATCCAAGGTGTTGCAGTTGTCCCAGGTAAGGACAATTTAAAAAGTAACATGGGACCAAACTTACTGATATTATAACAATATGAAATTAGAAACAGCATGACAAAATATTTGTTATATTACCTTGCATGTCTCAAAATAGAACCTCTGTTGAGGAGACTGTGAGTTATCTGGGTGTTTTGGGGCTATCTTCTTACTATTTATCTAGAATCACAAATAAAACATCTGAGAGCAGACCGTCTTTTAGTTTTACTTTTTGTCATAACAGGTGGGAAACTATGAAGGGACTTTGACATTGTAGCCCTGAGCATCATGGCCTTTACAGGTACCATGAATATCTTCAATCTTTCATATTGAAGTTGCTGCATTCTGAATAATAAAATATCCCGGAAGGAATCATTGCAGCAGAGAGACCAAATCTATTGTCTTCTTGATGAGTGCCTCACCACTGGATTACAGAGTCAATCTTCCATGTGCTTCCTTTCTCTTTTAGGGTACGTCTATACTGACGGTGGCAAAATTGCTGCCATCAGCCCAGCATTCTGGGCATAATTAACAATGAGTATGTACTCACTGCTTCACTCCCAAAAGTCAGCGCCAGAAGTCCTGGCCCCCAGGAGATGTAGGGGAAGTCAACCACAAGGCATTTGCTGTCGGCTTTCCTGAGTGTGTCCTGGCAGCTTAGGATGCTCCTGGCATTTATGCAAGGCATTTTACATGCCTTGCATAAATGCCTGTTGACTGCCATCGAAAAGTGCCCTCAATGTAGATTAGGGCTCACTCTCTTGCCCAATGAGTGTTCCAGTGTGGATAAATATTTAAATATTTATTGGCCTGAGACTAAATGAATGAATGGCTCTGTAGTCCAATGGTTAGGGCACCTACCTGGGAGGTGAGAGACCTGGGTCCAGTCATTCTTTCTTCATTTATATAGAACATAATATTTTCAACAGGAGAGATTAAGGGAAAAACATATCTAATTATCCCATAGCTCAATGAAAGAGTGGGGGGCATTAAACCTAGGTTTCCCACATCTCAGGAGACTGCTTTAGCCACTAGGCTAAAACCTATAAGGTGGGCAATGTCAGCACTTTCCCTTCTGACCAGATTTTGAATGGGAGCTATTTTGGTAGATAACTATGAGCATGCCTAATGGATCAGGCCCAGGCGGGCCATGGGGATGGGGGAGAGGAGGCCCCCCTGAGTTTTGTATGAGGTCTGATCATAGCCTGTGTCCTAGCCCCAGGCAACCTGAATGTGAAATGTGAAGTTCTGCAGGGTAGAGGAGAGGGGCGGCCCAGGAGTGAGTAGTCAGTGTTTGGTTTATGAACAGAGGTGAGGTGATTAGGATAAGAAAGGGCTGGTGATTAGTGTAAGGGTCTGAAAGTCCTTAGATAAGCCTGTACACAAGAATTCCTCTGTTGAGGGTGTTGAAAGAACACAGGGGACTCAGAAGAAAATTTCTCCCACTAAAGCTCAGGGCTGGTGCAACGCAGTAAGCCCAGTAAGCATTGCAGGGGGACACTGATGTTTGAGGGGAGCCAAAGTGGGGAGCACGCTGTTGCTCTGCGCTATGATGTCACTCGTTTGCACCAGTATCTGATGCGCTTGCAGGGGGGCACCAGAAACGCTAGCACTGTTCCTGCTAAAGCTCATTCAATAAATATATTTCTTAGTCTTTAAGTGCCACAGGACTCCTTGTTTGTTTGTTTGTTTGTTTGTTTTACTGAACTGGACTAACATGGCTGCCCCTTTGGATCTGAGCCAAAGGTAACTTACATTCAGAAAAGAGAGAGATGTGAGTGGACACACTGATGATGGTAATAGAAGTTTTACCGGATAAAGGACCAGAACTAGAAGATCTGACCTTCCATTTTTTTTCAAGAGGAACTGCTACCCAGAGCTGCTGTGCCTGTTTATTTTCCTTTCCTGCTTGCAGTGGCCCTGATATGTTTCAGAGGACTTAATGTTTTCTCTGCTCTAAAATGTGGGATTTTCATACTGTTTGGTTTTAAGTATTCTCCTATAAGAGCTGCAACTCAGTCTCCGAAGTGTTGTTTTGAAGAGCCTTCTGGAAAGTAGCTAACCATTAAACAAACATGAAAGCAGCATTGCCAACCAACTCACATGATTTTGTCATGAGTCTTATAATGATTTTTATTTTCCTTAAAGCTCCAAGTCCTGGAGTCATGTGGATATATGATTATTTCAGCCTTCGTTCCTAAAGGCAAAGTAAGATTCTAGCCCTCCTGGTTATGAAGAAAGCTTCAAAATGTGACCCTCGTGCACCTAAAGGCTCGAAAAGCAGAAGGCAAGTAAAAAGAACACCAACTCTATTATTTTTACATAACCTCATGACTTTTAAGCCACCCGTATGATTTTTGGTGAGTCTGACTCATGATTTTTGAACATTTTGGGTTGGCAATACTGTGAAAGTGACCTGAAAGTGTCAGTTTAATTCCTGTCTAAAGTCAGTTTCTAATCTATTATTTGTAGTAGGATAACACCTCCTTTAATTCCAGGCAGCTGCAGTATAAGCTCACAGGGCCTTACCATAGTAGGATGCTTCCAAAAATTAAATGATCTATTCCATGCTTGGTGAATTGCAGAAAGTAAGTAGCCTAGTTGACAGAAAGTAATCTAAATTTTTCTACCATTGTTAACAATGATTGTATTCAAGAGTCTGTAACAAAGTAAGAATATACATTAAAATTTTAAACTTAAGGAGCATCCCACTAGTGACTTGACATGAGATGTCAGAACATATTAGTACTAGAGGTGAATGGGTCTAACATCAATTTAATGTTCTTTATTTATATAGGAATTAGATACAGTGCTCCTGTCAATTGGTTTCTAAGTTATCTGCAAAAACCTCCCAGAATTTTCAGGTGCCTAAGCTGTCTTTAGAATTGCAAGTTCCAAAGGGGTATCTATGTTAACCTAGTTCAACAAAACAAATAAGGAGCCTTGTGGCACTTTTAAAGACTAACAAGTGTATTTGTCACATGAGATTTCATGGGAGAAAATCCCACTTTGTCAGACACATGAAATGGAAACAACAGCATGGAAAGGACTAGATAAATGCAAAGAAAAGAAAGTCAGCAGATTAAGTAACTTCTTTTGATTCAAACAATGTGGAACAAAAACAGTGTGTAAGAGGGAGACCCAGAGCTGCAACTGAGAGTTGAGAAGGGTGATCACCTTGAGAAGACTGATGCCAAGAGCACAGCAGCAGTGTGCATACCCAGAGGCAGACACCTAGACAACCTAAAGAACTTTCACTCTGAAAACTTATGCAGAGTGAGTTTATGTGCCTACCCCCTTTGGGAAGAAGGGGAGTTTTGTGGATCACAGTGGAGCCAGAACTGGGACTTAAGCAACTAAACTTGGGACATGCAATCTAAGTCTTTGGTTTAGGTACTTCTGTACCATCATGGACCCCACTCAAAGTAACTAGCCCCTGAAGAAAAGGGAGCAGGAATTACTTGCTACCCAATAGAGCTTAAAGGCATGCACCTGGAGCTTCTACAAAGGGCAAAGGGGAGGGCAGCCGCAGATGGCTGGGAGAGTCCTACAGAGTCAGAAGGCCCATGAAGGACCCTGAGATAGTAGGGGGAGCATATTAGCAGACACTTGTGGAGAAGCTCCATGTAGGGGATGTGACTTTCTTGAGCAGTCATTAACAAGTCGTCCATAGAGTGATTGGAAAGATGGAAATGCTCAGCAACTGGTTTTTGTGTGTTGTGATTTCTGATGTCAGTTTTGTGCCCATTTATTCTTTTGAGCAGGGTGTGTACTGTTTGTCCAATGTATAAGGTGCGGGGGCATTTCTGGCACATGATGGTTCAACTTCATCAGACACACAAGCAATTTTAAGACCTACCCACAGTACATGACTCTGCTATTTGGCTCATGGCTGCTGCTGTCCTACTTTAGAATAAGGCTTCAGAACTGGAAGTGTTGTGGTGATTGTGCTGCAGGAGAAACTCTTGTAGTTGACTCAACCAGAATTTCTCCAGAGGTTTCAAGAATAGCAGCTCTGTACTTTAACCCTGTTAGAATAGCAGCTTCATAACCTTTTGAAAAGGAACAATAGTCAGTTTCCTCCATGCTAGGACAGCTCTGCTAGCTTCTGTAATGTGAGAATGGGGCCATGTCTCCACCTTGGCATCATCCCTTTTACTGAGAGGCTAGTGACACCACTGGCACTATCAGTGAGCTATGCTCTATTCAGACTGTAGTGGTCCTCTGTGCAGGGATGGGGTGGGGAGGAAGACTCCTTGTACCTTTTCCAGTTATTGCATACTCTCTTATGAAAAAGGCAGATGTCTTTCTGAGGGGTATGTTGTGGGTAAGACAGATAATTGTCCTGCACTATTCAGTTCTGGTCAGGCCTCAGTTGGAATGCTCTGTCCAATTTTGTGTGCCAAGAGATGAACAAATTGGAGATAGTCCAGAAGAAAGCAATGAAAATAAGAGCTATAGAAAACATGACCTACAAGGAAAGTTAAGAGAAGAGAAGGCTGAGGCTTCATAAGTCTTCAGATATGTTAGGGCTGTTATAAAAAGGACATCAATCAATTGTTCTCCATGTCCCCTGAGGATAGGATTAAACTAATCCATTTAATTTGCAGCAAGAGATATTTAGGTTGGCTATTAGGAAAAACATTCTAACTATGAATGTTAAGTACAGTTACCTAGGGAGATCATGGAATCCCTGAGTCATTGGAGGTTTTTAAGAACAGGCTAGATCAGTGGTTCCCAACCTTTTTGGCTCAAAGGCTACAGATATCATTTTTACAGCCCTGAAGGGCCACCAGTCTATGCCAGTAGCTTCCCCCTACCCAGGGCCGTCCCTCGGGGGTGGGGGGCAAGAGGGACGATCACCCTGGGCCCCACAGTTCTGGACGCCCCACACTGTCATGCCAAGCAGGGCAGTACGGGGCCCGCATTGCTTCCCCCCCCCCATGGTGGGGACTGGGCTAGCTGGCCAAAAGAAGCACCAGGCTCAGCACTCCCGGTCTCCCCCCACCCCTCTGCCAAGTGTATTGCTTTCAGCTCTGTGCTGGAGCAGCAAGGAGAGGGCGGGAGGCAGTGCAGGGCCTGTACAGCTACCCCCTGCCCCAGCTGTGCTGCCTCCTGCCTCCTCCCTGCTGCTCCATCACAGAGCCGAAAGCAGTGTGCGTGGCGGGGGGGGGGGGGAGATGAGGGGCGCTGAGCCACCTCCTGGCATGGGACAGCCAGCACAGGGGCGAAGGGGCCTGCTCCTCCCCTGGACTGGATGGCCCCGCCCTCACTGCTGGGGGGACCCTGAGTGGGGGCCCCTCAAGGATGATTCGCCCTGGGCCCCGCACTCTCCTAGGGAGAGCCCTGCCCCTACCTCCTATCCCACTGCAGCCTGATGGAAGTTTTTCAGTGAGGAGGCAGCCTGCTCTCAGAGCTCTTATTTCCCTGGCTGTAGGTTGGAAACTGCATGCATCCTATAGCCTTGTGTGCTCTACCTGGGCCCTAGGCAGTGGCTCCTTTTTACAGTCAGGGGTACAGAAAATCAGTTCTCTCCTTCCTCTGACTCCAACACAGACCCCAAGACATCAGGATCCAAGAAGAGCACTTTGTTCTCTGCTGGAGTCGAGGGAGGGGAGTGCTCATGTCCCTTCTCTCTGGCTCCTGCAGTGACCCCCCATTCTGTGGACCTGGGTGGAGGACTTTGCCATGCTCCTTCTACACCCAGGTCATCAGGAACACTGATCTCCCATTCCCTTGGCTGCAGCAAGGAGCTTGCACCAGTCTGGTAGCACTTGTGAAAATGAAATCTCCCTGGGTCCTTAGGCAGCAACTCCATTCTGCAGCCCAGCAGGAGGAGAGCCACAGGCTATTCTGAAAGCCCTCATGGACCACTTTTGGCCCCTAGGCCACATGTTGGGAACCACTGGGTTAGATTAACACCTGGCATAATTACTTATTCCTGCTTCAGCATGGGGGGAAGGACTAGATGGCCTTCCAGGTCTCTTCCAGCCCTACATTTCTCTGATTCTATGTAGTGCCAAGCACAGCCTAGGTTAAAGGATATAACACTTCCTGAGGCTGTGTCTGGAAGTGCTGCACGGCTCAGGAGCTGGAACCTTCTAGGCATAATAGGCTGTATAGACATCTGAGGAAACTCTTAAAACGCTGAGGATTAGAACAGCATGGGCTGTATTGTGTTCTGGTTTAGCGTCAGGGAATTATGAACTGATGCTTTTTTGAGACTCAGAATGGAATTTTTTATTTTTGCATATGCACCAAGTGAGGGACTTTATTCCATCAACTCAGGGGCTGGTACATTCCAAGGTAAAAATATCTTGAGCTGGAATTCAGTAGCTTTTTTTCAGCTTTCTGGTGGTGTTTAGGTTCATATTTAAGTTGTGGCATTCCTTGTGGGCACTTCTTTTTGTTAACAAAGGACATGTATACACTGCCAGAAAAACCAAATACTAGCAGTCTGCAGATTGGTGCCAATATCTTACATTTCTATGGAAATGGGCTGCTGGGGGAGGGAATGTCAGTTTTCTATCATCTGTTCTTTTAACTGTGATTATTAACACCCTCCTGAAGGGGTTCCAGGAAAAAAAAAAACCAACCAACCGAAAAAAACAAATGGATTCTTTATCATTTGAAATTTTAAAATCAAAACTGGATGTTTTTTTAAAAGCTCTAGCTCAAACAGAAGCTATGGGTTTGGCGCAGGAATTACTAAGTGAACCTCACGGACCTGTGTTATGCAGGTGGTTCAGACTAGATCAGGGTCTCAAACACACAGCCCATAGGCCGCACGCAGCCCCTAAAGCTATTTCCTATGGTCCGCAATGACGATATTTTTACTGATATTTGCAATGTTGTTGTATGAAAAGACTTTATTGTTGCGGCCCTTGGGCTAACTTACTAGTCCTCATGCTGCCCTTCACTAGTCTTCATGCAGCCGTCGTAGTGATTTGAGTTTGAGGCCCCTGGACTAGATGATCACAGTACTCCATCCTTTCCTTAAAAATCTATAAATGAAAAGTAGTGTGCAAATCCTAGGGGACAATGGGGGCAAGACGTAGATAACAGAATGAAAGTGCATTGCAACGACCTCACTGTGTGTCTGCTCCAGTTGTCTCCATTGTTAACACAAACAGGAGGATTGTTGGTGTGTGCCCTGGTCACTGAATGGGTAAAATAAACCTGATTTCCTCGGTCCAGTCATTGTATCTGTAGCATAGGGAGAAGACCATTGTTTGGTATAATCATACTGTCAAGTTGGGTTTTTCATTCTGACCAGGCGTGAGATGTACACTGCTCAAAGCCTGGGAGGCAAAGTGTTAAGAACCTTCCTCAGGAAGAAGGAGATCCTATATCTATTGAAAATAGGTTTGTCAACATTCTGCCAAGTAAACCCTTGCTAGACCATCACTGGTAATAGTCAGCAAACAGCTGAGTCATATATATAGTGTAGCTATAAGACACAGGTCTAGATTATTGTTGGTGGGTGTGAGTAGGACATATTGGTGTCTACCTTGATAGAAATCTTTAATGACCAGTGCGAGATGGGAAGCTCAAGACTTGGCTTTGTTTCTGTTTCAGATTTTCCTTAGCATAATCCTTAATTTTATGTTGAAGACTCAAATCTGATTCTGTGTCTTCCTTTTCCTACTCCACAGGGCAGTCCTCAGGGGGGGGGTGAGAGGGGCAACTGACCCGGCCCCACGGCTGTGTGGGCCCCATGCTGTTCTGCCATGAGCAGGGCAGCATGGGGCCCACACTACTGCCCCTCACAGCTGTGCTGTCCCCTCCCTGCTGCTTTCAGCACAGAGCCAAAGGCAATGGGGAACTGGCGGGCGTGAGAGAACAGAGCTGGCCTCTGCTCTGGGCCAGCTTGCCCTGTCCTGAGAGCAGGGAACAGCCGGCCCAGGGGTGGAGCAGGCCAGCCCAGAGGCTGGGCTCTGTTCTCTTGCCCTTCCCCTTAGCCGGCTGCTCCTCCCTAGGGGTGGGGAGGGCAGGCACAGAGGCGAGGCAAGAGAGTGGAGCCCAGCTTCTGGACCAGCCTGCTCCACCCCAGATCAGGGGAGGGGTGGGAGTGCACCTCCTCAGTGCAGGGGGACAGTTGGGTGGGGCCCCCACAGGCCAATTGCCCCGGGCCCCACATCCCCCTAGGGACAGCCCTGCTCTTCCATCCAGCTGCATGCTGAGTGGCCTATTTTCAGGGCTACTGTGTGGCTGGAGTAGAAGCAAGGTGGAGGCCTGAGTTCTGGAAGTTTGAATGGTGACCCCCTATACTACCATCAATTAATGATAAATCAGATTTCAATATTCCAGAAATTAGGGACTACACCACTTCAGACGAGTTAACTCTAAAGTCTAGACACTACTAGTTACATTCTCTTGAGCAGAAGGTGAAATAAAGCTTGAAGATTTGACTGGAACTTTATTTTAATATCCACTGGAAAAATAAAACAGGGTGAATGTCACTACATGGAGTTTTCCTTCAGTCTGTTCCTTCAGTGCCTTTCTGTCTTGTCATATTAGGCCCCATGTGTGCTCCAATTCTATATTTATAATCAAAAGGGAAGCACTTTTTTACTCGCTAGTTATGCCTTCTGATCTGTAGGTACTACCTGCCAACAAGAAGTAAGGTTTTTATAATAAAAATTAAAAAAAAATTAAATGTCGAGGCTGATAGACAAAGGTGCTGATAGAATATTTCAAAATACATGTTGTTACTTTCTGTATATGGATTATAAATACAGGCCAATCAAATTCTCTACTGTTCTTAGTATAAATGCAGTCTGATGTTAATGATCTTACTGCTGAGCATTTTTTCCCTTTTGATTCTTTGGTGCATGCTGTGGTGAAGAGGTACATCTTATAGCATACTTAAGGATAGTAACAGTGGAACACTTTCCAATCTTTTATTTGTGGAGAGAATAGGGGTGGATCCAGAGCCTTGGGCTCATTGTTGAGAAGGCTCAGCTTCCTGTGAATTTATACCTCAACTCTGTCTTTAAATTTTTAAATACAGTTTACTGTATGTTCACAGTTGCTGTGGCGGATCTCAGACAGAGAGTTGGTTTGAGACAGCGTGGGCCTAAATGTTTAAATCAGCACCAAAATCTGGAAGTGGTTCCATTAGTGAACAAGGAGCCAGTCAGTACAGATTGCTGAGGCCTGGCATGATATGTTCTCTGTGTCTCTTCCTACATGAGAAACACAGTTGCCAGCTCTCTCAATTATGTTTTGGCACAAAGCTTGTGATATTTAGTGTTTGGTGGAAAAGGAGGTGAACAATGAAACAGCAAACTTACATACAGCCTGAAATTATTTAAGTTAGTCAAGACTGTGACTAATATACGAAATCCCTATGAAATAAATCAGGGAACTGCGTCCTAGTCTATGACTGGGACACAGTTCCCTGATTTATTTCATAGTAATTTTGTTCCAAAATCCAGAACTTGAGGACTGCAGTGCTGAACTTAGAGAAGGTAGAAGTGTGTCTGTTTGATTATGAGTATTGCCATTTTACTAGTGCCAAACATGTGCAAGGGCAAGTTCAGCCATGAGGCACTGCCGTTGTTTTCATTTAGCCCTGAAATAAAGTTTACGGGTAACACTGCACACAGACAAACCAGACGAACCTACCTTATAGTAGAGAGTCTCTGAGCCTGGGCCAGCTGCCTTGGACTCATGCTCTGGACCTAAAAATAGCAGTGTAAATGTCTGGGCTTGGGTTGAAGCCTGGGATTTGAAACCTGGCAAGGGAGGGCGGGGCTCCGAGCTCAGACTCCAGCCTGAGCCCAAACTTTTACCCTGCTATTTTTAGCCCCACAGCATGAGTTCTGTGAACCTGAGTCAGTTGACTGACCTGTAGTCTAAGACGCACTGCTGCAGGCCTTTTCTTGGAGTACAGACCTACCCTACGTCCCACTTTCAGAAGAGACTTGGGAGTAGGCTGACCAGATTTTTTGAATGATTTCTAGGGACCTCTGATTTCCCAGTTCTGGGGCACTGGGTGGCAGCTGCCAGCTTCTTGGGAAGCTGGGCAGGCAGCAGCTGCCCATGTCCTGCCCATCCCCAGTGGGAAGGCAGACAGCAGCTGCCCAAGTCCCTGGAAGCTGGGAGCAACCTTCTGTGCTCCGGCTGGGTAAAATACAAGTAAAATCTGAAATGTAGTACAGAGGTTACATTTTATTATTTGTGTTGTGTCATATTTGTTTATTACAATTTTCCTTCATTTTTAAGCCATTGTTTGGTGACAAAACCAACTGGGGCCATTTATGAGGATGAGTTATTACCAGGCCCAGAGTACCTAAATCGGGGAGTGTCCCTAAAAATCTGGGACAGCTGGTTACCCTACTTGGGAGCTTGCTCTCCTTGGGTATGTCTACACTGTGTGTTTAAGTCAACTTAAGGGCCCTTAAGTCGACTTAAACAAAGCCCTGTCTACATTGCAGGGAAATAAAGTCAACTTTAGCATCAGGTAAAGTCGACTTTATTACTTCTGCTTATAAAGTCGACTTTACAGTTAAGTCAACTTTATTAAGTCGACTTAAGGCAATGTGGAGGGGAAGTTGCCTTAAGTCGACTTAATTGGCCTCCCAACCACAGAAGACATGGGGATGGAGGCTAGCTAGAAGGCACAACACAGCTGGGAGCGTTCCCACCTGTGTGGACCACAGCCAAGCTCCCCATGTTCCCTGTCTGATCTCCCTCGTTCAGAGCCGGACCGGGCATCACAGCCTGACGTGGCATTTCCCCCATTCTCAGCCCGCTCTGCATGTCTCCCCCATTCTTAGCCTGACCCCACGTCTCCCCTGTTCTTTGCCTGACCCTGCATGTCTCCCCTGTGCTTTGCCTGACCCCGCATGTCTCCCCCATTCTTAGCCTGTCCCTGCTTGTCTCACTCCTTCTCAGCCCAGTCCTCAGTGTCTCCCCCTTCTCTGCCCAAAACTGTGTGTCTCCTCCTTGCCCTTCTCTGCCCGACTCTGGGTGTCTCCCCCTTCTCTGCCCAAACCCCTGTCTCCCCCTTACCCTTTTCCACCTGACCCTGCCTGTCTCTCCCCCTCTCTGACCAACCCTGTGTGTCTCCCCTTCTCAAAGGACCCCCCTGATATTGTTGTAAAACAAACAAGGAGTCCAGAGGCACTGTTTAAGACTAACAAATTTATTTATTGGATGAGCTTTCATGGGAGAAAAATTCCACTTCATCAGATAATTTAAAGATGGGAGAATTTACACATTGGTAGGAAATAAATGCAGTGGAGTGTCAGACATAGGATCAGGTCACAGTCTAACAGCAAATCAAAGCAGTTGTTAAGATTCAAACACTGGGAAATAGCACATAGAAAGAAAGAAAGAATGTTGCTATTTCTTTTAGATTAGATTGTGTGAAAGCAGGATTAAATCCTGACTGTGGATTTTTTTTCCCCATTATAACAGGTGATTTGATTTCACCTTCCTCTATGTGCTGTTTCCTGGTGTTTAAGTCTTAACAACTGCTGCACCCTGCCCCTGTGCTGGAAGTTGCCCTGCAGCACCTGTTCCAGAGCCGGAGGAGTCTGGGAACACAGGGAGGGTGTGGAGTGCTGCGCTGGCACATCGCTGGGCTATGTCAGGCTTCTGGCCTTCCTGGGCTCCCTATTGCCACACACAGTATGGAGGGTGGTGTGGTCACTCACTTCCTGTAGTAAAGGAGTGGCCAGAAGAGAGGGCACCACAGCTGTGGTGCACTGTGGGCCAGGTACCCATAATACACCACTCCTAGGGCAACCTAGCAGCTGCTGGTGTGGACGTGGGAAGTCTCCTGGCATTTTGAGTGTGGACGTGCTAAGCCGGCTTAATAAAGTCTACTTTAAGCAGACTTTATTAAGCCGGCTTAACCGAGCCCTGTAGTGTAGACATATCCCTCTTGCTGTCACTTAGGTGCTTTTGAAATTTTACCCCACAGCCTGTTCTATGTCTATATGTTTAAACTTTTCAGTAAATGAAGAAAGTAATAAAGAATCAGTTTCACATTTAAATTTCTACAGACAAAATTGACATTTTTGCATCAGTCCTGCAAACACATATTCTCCATTCAACATAACTATGCAGAATTAGCTTTTATATGGATGAGAACTGTCATAACTTCACTTATCTCAAAAGAGAAATGTTTTAAGGACTCAAAAACATGCCTTCACTCAATATTTTCACATTATAACAGTTTTGGTACCAGCAAATGATAAAGCAGTTAACTCAGAGTTAACTCAGCAGGGTTTAATAAATCTTCATTACTGACAACCTGTAATAAATAATAAATACACACAGTTTATTTCTCTGTATGCAATTAGAAACTGACTAGATGGGAATCTTTGTCAGCTATTAGGACGCTTTTACATGGGTATCAAGTCAATTAATTCTAGACCTTGTGCCAAGTTCATAATCTTAATTATTAAAAGATTCTACTTGTAGCTAATGTTAAGGATGATAGGTGTCTCAGTATATACCAGTTATATTCCTTTTATCCATATTATTTCTGAGTATCTTTCAGATGCAGAGGAATATATATGTTCCCTTATATTTCACAGGCACAGTATTTCACAGTTAGCCAAATGCATTAAGGACTTTCTCTGAAGCATTACACATTGGCAGCTGCCAGAGCCAGGGTGTGAAACTTGATGGACCAATGATCAAGTTCAGTGTGGCAAATCCCACGTTTTTATAGGGTGTGCACACTGCATCATGCATTGGGTATGTGCAAATATTACAGGTTGTAAC
Organism: Podocnemis expansa; assembly: GCA_007922195.1. Taxonomy (NCBI): domain Eukaryota; kingdom Metazoa; phylum Chordata; order Testudines; family Podocnemididae; genus Podocnemis; species Podocnemis expansa. The sequence goes on along the minus strand of ML681964.1, from coordinate 14,257 downwards.
AGGGCCAATCACTTCCTGAGCACCTTTCTCATGGCCAGTAGTCACTGTCAGACTCTGCCTCTTTTTTTCCTCTCTCTTCTTTAGGAGTTCCTAAGAATTTACTCAGTTTTGAGATAATTAAATCACTCTGCTGCTGAGCTGAGGGTCCAGAATGTTTAGTGGGTACACATTGGCTCTCCAGGCCCTAACCCCAGTTAACTGTCTTTTTTTCCATTAGGCAGGGACCTGATCCTATGTTTTACACCCCCTTGCATTTAGTTTCATTCCTTTCTGTAAGTTCACCCATCTTCGAAGCATCTGAGGAAGTGGGATCTTCTCCCACGAAAGTTCATGCAAAAAATAAATCTGTTAGTCTTAAAGTGCCACACAGCTACTTGTTGTTTTTTTACTGGACTAGACTAACACGGCTATCCTTTTGAAATTGACAGGGAGCTCCCAGCCTTTCTTTTCTGAGCTAAGGCCTAATTCACAGTCATTTCCAGGCTTTACCTGTCTGGAGCTTAATCTTAGGGCTTTGACTACTCAACTCCTCTCATATCAGGATCTTCATGAGGAAGTGTAATTTCCTCCCATGAAAGCTCATGTGATAAATAAATTTGTTAGTCTTCACGTGCCACAGAACTCCTTGCTTGTTTTGCTGAATTAGACTAATACGGCTGTCCCTTTGGAACTTGGCAAGATGCAAGCCATTCAAAGGTTCTGTACCTCAGTCTCCATCTGTACAAAGAGGAGAATAGGTTACCATTTGTACTTCACAAGTGGAGTAAGTCTTAATTCATTCACGTTTGCCAAATGTTTTGGGATCCTTAGGTATAAAGTGCTACAGAACTACAAAATAGTATTATCACAGTTAAGCATAAATTCTCTTATTACACAATCCAGTCCAGTTAATAACTGATAATGATATTGCGCTAATGCAGTGTAGACTTTTTAAAAACACTCTAACCTTTGCTCTATTGTATTGTCTTACTTGCCTCCGCTGGGATAAGAACTGTTATGGCATCTGGCCTAGTCTACATAGTAAGACCTACACAATACATTATTGTTGTTCAATAATTCCAGGACTGCATGTACTGCAATCGTCTTGAAGTACGGTGCATTTTTTTTAATGGCACCATGGACTTTTGTTCTTGTGGTTACTGGATGGTTAATCTATAACAACCTTTCTGAATTTGATAAACACTTCAGTCTGAACAGCCCCATTGTTTTAATGCTTTATTTGCACTGTGACACTGTATTGTTGCTTTGTTTTATCCCCAGCTTACTTGAAGCAGTTATTAAAGATGAGTAACCTGGAATTTGACAGTTCTAATGATAGAATGTTATAGGTCACCAGAACAGAGGAGGATGTTGGAAACAAAGTATCAAAATATTTGCAAACTTTAAAAGGATTCTTTAGGTGCCAGGTGTAAGATTTATGATAGTGCAACACCAGGACTTGCCCAGTGAATAGATGGAATCGCTTTCTTCTGATCTCAGTTAGTAAAATACTCTCTGTCCTTGTCTGTCACATGGTAGCATTCTGTTTCCATTAAAGTAGCTTCATGCCCCCTTTGGTCACCATTTCGTGGGTCTGATTAGCCCCTTCATACACAGTGCACAAAGGATGTGTGAAAGATTGACATGCCCTATCTGCTCTTTGTGCAAAATGTGAGTAGATTGGACTTTAAACCAGGGGTGGGCAAACTTATGGAACTCAAGAGCCACACAAGTCGATAATTAAACCTTCGAGAGCCACACTGAGGCATATAACTACATACTTTTACTTACTCCAAAATTACTAAGCTTAAAATTCATTGCACATTTAATTTTATTGTAAAAACAGGGCAAATATTGATCCTACTGATGCCAAATTCTAATAATTACTTAAGGTTACCTTGAAAACTAGGCCTATACAGTAAAAACTTACCTGTTGCTGGATGTAGAACACTGCAGGCTAGTGGTCAGTTTTTTAAAATCTGGGTGGTAACTTGTCAATGCAGTATGTAAAAGCTCTCTCAGGTGCTGATCCCTAAGTATTGCATAATGTTTTGATTTAACAAATTTCATTGTGGAATACAATGCTTCACAGCAGTAAGTTGTGCCAAAAATTGAGAATAATCTACAGTCAGTTTTAAACTTTTCTCCTCTGTATTTTCATTTCTCATTATTCCACATCATGTTTAGGACTTGATTTTATTTTAACAACAAGTAAACTGCATTAGGGCCTATGAGAAAATCTAAACATGCTGCAGCCTCCCCAAGCACGCTGCCCCCCGGTCCCCCACTGGTTTCTGACCATGCAGCTGCTTCTCTGCTGTCCCCTGCCATGCCGCACTTCTCCCTTTGTCCCTGACCATGCTCCTGCTTCCCTGCTGGCTTCGACCATGCCACACTCCCTCCCACCCCTCTCTGACCATGCCGTGCTTCCCTGCCAGCTTTGACTAAGCTGCACTTTCCCCACGTCTCTGAGAGTGCCGTGCCTCTCTGCTGTCCCCAAACATGCTGCCACTTCCATGCCGACCCTGACCATGCTGCACTCCCTCCTGTCTGACCAGGCTGCGACTTCCCTGCCAGCTCTGACCATGCCACGCTTGCCTGCAGTCCCTGACCATGCCACGCTTCTCCCCCCTGTCTCTGACTGTTCTGCCCTTCCCTGATGTGCTCGTCCATGAGCTGCACTTTTTATTTGAAGAGCTGCATACAGCTTATAAGCTGCAGTATGGCCACACCTGCTGTAAACCATATGAAGTGTGTGGATTGCTGGGCACCATAAAAATCCTTCTACTAAATGAAAAGATCAGACTGATAGAAATTAGTGTAGCTATGCTGCTTTAACCCAGCTAAGGATCTGGTCCAAAGTGTGCATGCCATTGGCAGTTACATCAGAAGTAACTATCGATGCTGTCCTATGCAAATACACATTTGGATGCAGGACACTGAGGGGAAGTATAGAGTATTAAGGTGGGGGTGAGCAAAGGAAAAGGGGGCATAGCCCTGTGAAAAAACCCTGTGCTGTATCCTCTGCTGAACAGCATACATTTTCAAATTCACAAATAGTGTGTAAGGTAGAGCAGGGTCTGAATGCTTTAGCTTCTGCGGAGGTCCTTATAACCATGTGGTAATGAGGCAGACGGCAAGGCTCAGCATGGAATGGAGTAAGTACTAGAAAAGGTTAACAGGCTACATGAAGCAGTAAGGTGTAGTGGTGCTTGAGAGTGCTCAAAGAGAGGAATGAAACTAAGAAGCAAACAGGATAATCTATTAGTGCTGCCCATAACTCGTTGGACCATCTTTTGGTTTATGTGGCTGCCTTTCAGTGAACTCAGTCTCTGTGATACTTGATAGTCTCTTGTTCCTCACATTACTTTCTGCCAGCCCTTTGCTCTTCTGGCTCATGTAGTTTTCTCTGCTGTTTCCTTGCCTAATCACAGATCAAACATGTTTCCCAGAATGTGTCATCAGTGAGCAATGTTGAGTTGTGCCTATAGCATTGCTCCACTCTGGCTCTTGACTCACGTACTGGGTAATATGTGATCTGCAAATCTGCCACTCCACCCACACTTCACATCTAACCATAACTAATGTTAGTTTGAATTAGTCCACTTTGTTAATTCAAACTAAGAAGTTCAAGGTTAGTTCGAACTAACCTTGAACTTATTGGTTTGAATTAACAAATTAGAACTAACTTTTCCTAATGGAGACATAGCCATTGAAAGTCATGGGGATTTAGGCCTCTAAGCCACTTGTGAAAATAGGACTTACGCTCGTTTTGAAAATTTTGCTCTATGTGACCAAAGGCCTTATAGCAACTTATGAGGAATATAAATAATTCAGTACAGTTAGCCATGGTTTTAGACAAATAGAACAATCTAAAATAACCGTACAAGGTGACAATGATCAGTCTGGGATTGCTTTCTGTGAAACTGTCTGTTTTAGCTTCACTTGTTTAGTCAGCTTGATGTTTTGGTGGTTTTGATACCCTCTTTAGGTCCCTGATGAGAAAAAATGGTGTCAGGATTTGTAGACATGATTCAAGATACTAGAGTATTTTCAGGTAGCTTGGCAAAAGCACACTTACCACATGCTTATCACCAGGAAAGGGTTAAAGAATGATATCCTTCCTCTCAGATTGCATTATCTTTTATTTTAATTCATTCTTGTGCAGGGTGCAGTATTAAGCGCACTAGAGAATGAATGAATTTAAATGAGACAATGTAATAATGAAGGAAGAAGCAATTCCTTTTGAAATTTATTGATGAAAATTCTGACTGGGAACTAGACTCCACTGCAATTGATACACATGCGCGTATCTCCTTTGGGGATTACTCAAAAGTACTAAAGCTTATTTTCTGCCTGAGCATTTATTTAAATCTATCCTTTAAATATACTTCTTGGGCTAAAAACCAGTAAATTTGCTGTTTCTACGTTATTTTGCCAGGTCACTACGATTTACCATCTCTGTTGCATGCAGAGGACTCCTGCGGTGAAACATCCCAAAACTGAGGAAAACTGGGATCTGGACTCTGATCTGAATTTTGTTGTTCAGGATGACCTCTATCTGCAAAGCATGCTATTTAAGTATTAAATTGTGTTCTGGCAAGAAGACTGGGGTCCTTAAGGAAGATAGACTGTCTTCTCTCTAATAATGAGCTCAGTCCATTTATATTAGTTCTATAGAATTTACTGCTTTTATTAAGTGTGAGCAAGCCAAGACCCACAGTTGTTATTGTACCTTGTGATCCCTTTTTAAAACCTTCCTTTTATGTTTTTGATGTTCCCAATGCCCAAATCTCTCTCAAATCTTTTTCCCTCCCTCCCTCTGTCAGTAAACAGCTACACGAAGGCAGCCTGGGGAACAGGGAACCAGGACATGAGCAATGGATTTTAGTAGCATGACAAAGAGTAGGGCAGACTTATAAAAATGGATTGAGAACGTTTTTGTTTTATTACTTTTAATAAACCCCCTGAGTGAATTCAGTGGTCTTGAAGGATAGCAATTAAAGTCCTAGTGTAAATGGGGGTGGTGGGAAGTGGATTTTGCACAATGCAAACTTATTCATGTGAGGGGCAGTCCTGACCTGGAAAAGCCCTTTTGTTCTAGCCCAGGGACTATGTGGAGAAAGACTGCTGTTCTTGCGGAAGTCTGCCAGAAAGCCCGCAGCTTCGGCATAGTTCTTTTGAGAGGCTTTTGGATCCAGCAGGATGTCCCCACCCCCAGTTTGGCTTTTATTCCCCTGCTTGTCCCTCTGGGTCATTATGCTGCATCAATTTTTCCACTGCTCTTATTATGTAATGCTGGATACAGTAACCTCTAGAGCCCCTCAGTGACAGTCCTGAAATGGCCAGAGGGAGCATCACTTACAGAGTGACATAAACTGCTCTCCCTAGCTCCTGTAATCCTCAGACAGCTGGGGAACAAAGGGATAAATCTGAGGGTCAAATTCAGATTGCACTTGGGTAGGTCAGGTGGTAGCATCCACCTTTGGGTGATCTTATCTCTTAGTCTGAATCCAGGAGCTGCCAAATACCTTTTGTGTTATACTGGCCAGAAAATTGGTATTTTCTGTGGAAAATTTTCAAAGGAAAGCAAAACATTTAATTTTTAAAAAGATTCCAAAGAAATTTCCAGGTGTTTCTTTAATAAAAATGTGAACTTTTTGGGTTTTGGTGCAATTTTGGTTTTTGAAAAGCTTGAAGTTTCACACTGGAAAACATCTAAAAAAATAAACATTTGCCGTGAAAAATTTCATTGCATAAGGAACAAAGAAAGGGCCACTCTAGGAAAAGTTTAGCTAGAGGGACAGCTGGCTGGAGATTTTCTATGAAGTACCGAGCTTCCTTTATCTCTACTCAGCATCACGCAGGAGGGCCTCAACAGCTCCCATGAGGAGTCCCATGTAGAGTCAATGTACAAGATGCTCTTGTCATCTTATTATCAGTTCCTTAGTCCAAGCCATTTTATTTTCATTGCATCTGCTGTAAGAGTACTAAAATTTTTCCATTCTAAATCAAACAAGAAATAGAACAAACCACATTTTTCCATTCTAAATCAAACAAGAAATAGAACAAACCACAGATATCTATAAGAAAGCTATGCTTTGTCTGGTTATAAACTGAAGAGTAGCTTCTTAATGTCAGTCAACCAGCCAAGAACAAGATTTGTTGCACAATGGGTAGTAGGGAGGCTGTGCTGAGGGACTGACAAATTAATGTACTCAGGATTCATTCGGCCAACATGCACAAAGTTTCCTATAATTTCAGTTTCAAAAGCCAACATTTCTGATGTCATCAATTTACAGTAATGCACAGTGAGCTAACACCAGCCTCATGTGGGTTGGAGTAAACTTTGCATCTAAAATGAGTGATGAGACATTTAATGCTTCATCTGTTGTCATGGCAGCACCATGAAGTTCTTCTTGCTGCTCTCATGGTGCCCTGCATGTGTGTGTTGAGCTGCCTGGGGAAGCCACACTGCAACTGCTCTCATGGCTGGTGCACACACCCTTACCTGCTTTTCTTGCTTCTGAACACACATGTGTCTGGAAAGGATAACCCTGGCACCTGTATGCTCAGGAAGGCTCCTCGCTTGGCTCTTACTGCCAAGCAACTGTCCTTCCAATCTAGGATAGGGAGCAGACACAATAGCTTTCAACTGATTGAGGGACTGGTTTAATGAATTTGAAAATAAAACACCATCTCAGTGACTGTTGATGTGCTTCACAACTGAATAGAGCTCACATTCCTATAAATATGGACCAGGTCCTATAAGATACAGAGTGCTTTCTCTGCTAATAAGTGGAAAGTCTCCCATGGGCTTAAGTAGGTTTTAGATCTGGTCCTCTGTGAGGTGCTTTCCTACTGCATTGGAATCAACAGCAATTAAAGCCAATTTGCACCACACAGGAAATGCTCATTTCCCTATGGAGTCAAACCTTGTATCAGCTTTGCAAAGTAAAACAGCAGCAGAACAACCCTTTGCTTATTCAGTTAACTAAGCAGTTGTTATTTGGAGTACTAGCTGGGTACTGATACATGGATTAATAAAGTAGTGTTCTTCAAATGTCAGTGTCCCCTACCCCCCCCACCCCAATTATACTTTAAAGACCTTGGACATGCGTGCCTACTGAAAATCAAGGCAAAACTGTCACTAATGTTACTGGAAACACAAAGAAAATTTTGACAGTTGTGTAACTAAATTTCTGTTGAACAGAGTTTGCCATGGAAATGCCCTCTTATTCTCCCAGGCTAAACTGTAGAAGCAGCCTTGCTTTACAGTAGTATGCACCTAAACTGTGTCACCACTATTGGTAACAAATAACAGTAAGATTAATACTGCTTCTGTGATGATTAACATCCCTGTTTCAATTTTTATCCTGAAACACATAATCATTAAGAACACAGACATATTTTTGGCTGTGATAAGAGACTAAATACTGCCCTCTGTCAGAAATCTAGTAGTACTGTTAAGTCATTTTTTTCTAATATATGAAAAGCTATTTGTAGTCTTACTGTATTTTTTTAAAACAGCTAAGCACTACTCTTCACATATATTCAACCCCAAAAAACTATGGCCTATTCTTCAGATGCTTTCTCATTTGCTTGTGCTGAATTTATAACAGCTCTAGCACTGATTAATAAAGTACTTTAGATGCACAGCCATTTTCAGTGAGCTTCTAGGAAGCCTAGAGACTAAGAAAACGTCACTGCCTAGGAAGAATATCTGGAATAATTATGACTGTATTCTTTTCAAATTAATTGGGAAGAATGAACAAGCTCACCTATTAGCTCCTATTCCTAAATGAAATAACTGGCAATTTAATTTTCTTTATCAAAACTAAAATATTCTGGATAATTGCACTCCCATCTTGCAAGGGCTAAATTCAGGCTGGCCATCCTCAGTGTGTGGGGAAAGAGACAAAACTCCACAGCTGCCCATAGTCCCAGTGTCAATGTAGCATGCTGTTACCTTTAGGGATTAAAGTATAATTTGGTGGCCCCAGATGTCTCCTAATTGGTGGGCCCCTTTCCCATATTGTCCAGGCCCCCTTCCCAGGGGCGTTGCTGCCTGGGGGAGGGACCCAGGGCACAGCTCCAGGTCCCACCCCCTGGCCGCAGGCCCCACCTCCTGGCCGGGGGCAGGGCCAGAAGCAGCCGCAGGCGGTTGGGCACTGCATCCCTGGCTGGGGACTGGGCTGGAGCAGCTGCCACTGCTGCAGGCGGCTGAGCCCTGGATCCCTGGCTGGGGATGGGGCTGCCGTGGCTGCGGGTGGCTGGGCCCCAGATCCCCGGCTGGGGACAGGGCCAGGAGTGGCCTCCGTGGTCAAGCCCCGGATCCCCAGCTGGGGATGGGGCTGCTGCGGCCATGGGCAGCTGGGCCCTGGATCTCCGGCCCGATCGTGCCAGAGACCAGGGATGGGGCGCCAGACCTGGGGCACCGGAGCTGGGATTTGAGGCATGTGCCCTGGGTGCCCAGTGCCAGTGACGCCTCTGCCCCTTCCCACATGTGTGGGCCCCAGCTCAGGAAGGATAAGGGAGGGGGATGTGGAGGAATGGAGCAGAGGCAGGAGGTGGGAGTGTTGAAGGGGTGGCTGGGGGCAGGGGCAGGAGATGTGGCAGAGAAAGGGTGGGTGGTGGCATGAGGTGGGGCAGAGAAGAAGTGGGTGGACAGGAGTTGGGGGCAAGAGATGGTGGTGGTGAAGGCAGGCAGGGGCAAGAGATGGGGGCAGAGAAGGGGTGGATGTTAGCAGGAGTTAGGGGCCAGGAGGTGTAGGGGTGAAGGTGGCAGGGGTAGGAGATGGGGGCAGAGGAGGGATGGGTGGTGGCAGGAGGTGGGGGCATGGGCAAGAGGTATGCTGATGAAAGGGACAGGGCAGGAGATGGGGCAGAGAAGGGGTGCAGCAGAGGAGTTGGGGTGCTGGGGCTATATGGGAAGGGGACACTGGGCCGCTTGCCTACCAAGCACCTATGTTCCCTCTAACCTGTGCACGTGTGCACGCACACACAGGTCGTGAAACCTGTGCACACAACAAAATACAGCATGCACAAACAAATTCAACAGTGCTAATATTTTTATACTACTTTAAGAAGGCGGATTCAAGTAGCATGTTTCAAACAAGGTTTTGTAATTTATAAAATCATTTCCATCACCATATAAAAATAAAATTTAGATATTATTTGCCTCATACACACTTGCTTTGTTGTGCTGACAAGTTTGACCACACTCACTGGAGTGCGTACAAATTTAGGCACTGATTCCAAAAATTTGCACAAAAGAAATTTTTTGCACACACAGGCTAGTAAAAATTAGAGGGAACATTGCCCAGCACCCCTCTGCAGCCATAGGGAGCTGATTGGGCCTGGCCCAGCAGGAGAGAGTCCACCCTGCCAGTCCCCACACCAACTCCAGTCCCAGCCTACTTTGCTACCTCAGGGCCTGTGCTGTGGAGCCAGAGCAGCCTCGGCCCCACACTCCCAGCTCTCACTCCTCCTCCAGCCCAGGCCTGTCCCCTGGGTCCCTTACCTGGCTGCTGAAGAGGAGTGGCCACCCCATGGGCTGCTCCTCCTGCCCTGAGGCAGATCTGACTGAGCATGCTCAGAAGCTCTGAGCATGCTCAGTCAGAGCAGGTTCACGGATGGAGATTTAAAATCTCTCAGCCTGGGAGAAGCTCTCTGCCAGCCAGAACACTCAGAATGGCATTCCAGGACCTACTATTTTTAGGGGCTCAGCATTTGGTGGTCCCCTATTAATAAAAAATGGAGCCAGAACATTGCATTCCAGTGCCCACTATTTTGAAATGGAGGGCCCTGTAACCCAGTGTTCCAGCTCCATTTTCTATTTTTAGGGGACCTAGAACGCTGAGCCCCTAAAAGTAGTGGGCCCTAGAATGCTGTTCTGGTGCCTTCCAGCTTACTGTAACCACTGGTTACTTGTGCAGCTGGGGCTAGACCTGTATACTGTTTAGGTCCCACTTGAGTGAGTCTTGCTGGTAAGTGAAGCATAGGTTTTGTGCTCTCTGGCCGTCTGCACACAGGAGAATTGAACTTCTCTTATTATGTTATTTCCTTTGGGGGAAAGAAACTGGCTCTTTAGCCCTGTCTCCATAGAGTAAAGGGCTAAAGCCTGGGCTCTTACAGCTGTATCTCTATGGGAGAACTGGCTGGCTAATTCACTAGCCCACAAGACACATCCCAAAAGAGGCATGGTTTATAGCTTAGGGTTGTCCAGGCCCTGTTTAGTGATATTTGCATATTACTGTCTGCAGCAAGCACTAGCTGGGTGAGCACTGTGCTCACTTTGGTTTCCCCTGAGCCTGCCTTGTTTGGAATGCTGCCCCTGACAGCAGGATTCCTGTACTGCAGCTTGGGGGGGGGGGAAGTTGCCAAAGTCTTCTGAGAGGCTTTGAAACATATACAAACATTTCTCTTCCACAGAATGACTGCAGACAAAATATCTAGGGAAAACCTCAATTTTTTCTCGATGAATATGTGAAAATCACTGAGATAAGACTCTCTGAAGGAAGAGGAGAATCTCCCTGGTGTAGACAGAAGAGCTGCACCTAGCCGTCCATACTAACTCCCTCCTTGAGAGACGTACAGTGAAGAGCTACTTTGAAAAGTGACTCTGTAATGGAACTCATTGACTCAATAGATCTGTCTCCTGGGGACTAGTCCAAGACAACACTTCTAGCCCGTGCAGAGGGATGGCATGATTGGAATTGCCCAGGGAAGGAAATGTCACAGTTCCCTTTTTGTCTGTTACAGTGCTCCTATGGGTAATAATCTGCCAGTGGCTTACTGTGCTAGAAGGTAACTTTCTCTGGTTCAGCCTTGCTGTCAGTGGAGGCAAGGCCCAGTTCAGTCCCCATTACTCTCTACCTGCTCCAAGCCCAACTCTGAGGGCAAAAGGGAAAAGCAGCTCAGCAGAGCTTGTTTTGCCCTAATGCTCAGACCAGCAATGTGCATCATGTGCTTTATGCCCTCTAGTTTATGTCCCCCTGATATTAGGCTGCATGGACTGGCAGGATAAGTGATAGCCTTGCTTTGGGTGAACTGAATCATATCTAATCATTTTGGTGACAAAAATAAGTTTTTACTGCCTTTGATTCCCAGCTAATTCTGTGGAAATAATACAACTGAAAGAGTGAACAGGATTCTAGTCCTTATGTCTCATTAGCAGAATTCTTTACTAGGATTGAATCAGTCACACCTCTATAATCCCAATAAAGCAGGGGTCTGAAACTCAAATCACCATGAGGGCCACATGAAGACTAGTACGTTAGCCCAAGGGCCACACCACTGAAACCTTTTCATACAATGATATTGCAAATATCATTGTATGGCTGCAGGAAATAACTTTAGGGGCTGCAAGCAGCCCACAGGATGTCAGTTTGAGGCCCCTGCATTAAAGTCTATAAGACTGCACAAGGGTCTCAGTGGCATACGTGAAAACCAGTGGTCAGTTGGAAGACAGTTGTCAATGAAGGCAGAATTTGAACTGAAGGCTTTTGTGTATGGGAGGGGAAGAAATGCTTCAAGAGGAAAGATTCCTGATTGCAGAACAGGTGATCAGATAAAAGAAAAATTTTATTCACAAAACAAGCACGTTTGATCTGGAGTCATGGGGGGGGGCAAGAAATATGAAGCCCTGTGATGACATTTTTCAGAATATAACCCTTTCTGAAGTGCTGCAGAGGGGTTTGCTTAAACCTTCAGCTGTGAAAATTCCACTGGATGAGAATAAAGGCCTAAAGAAGCAACTGATTTATCTTGGTTTCATAATGAGCCACTCAAGCCACAGAAAAGCATCTCACTAGGGAAATCAAAAAGAGTAATTAAGTGAACATGGTAATTAAAAGGTATCCTAAGAGATCGCATACGTGACATCCCCACCAGACGATGAAGTACGTTTGATACTAGTTTTTATTTTCTCCATCCCAGGTTAAATTAAGTCTCTGGCAAACTGCATCCACAAAGTTGCCATGGTTACAAATGCACAGAAAGGAGAGCAGTGACCTTACTGTGTGTCTTATAATCATAACTATTTAGTTGACTTGGGATTGAGAAGAAAAGGAATATTAAAATTAAAGTACAAGAATGTATTAATATTTAACAAAAAGGAGAACCTTATAATATATTCACATGTGTGTGTTATATGCATTACAATATGGATTTGTAAATATAATTGTTCATTAGTCTTCATCTCCTTTCCAAAAGATCTGCATAGATTTGCATATATCATCTCCTCCTCCAGATATATACAAGTTTAGTGAAGAATGATATTGTGCATGTGTGTGGATGGAGGTACAGAGTATTTACATATACTGATAATGCTATATATTAATTAGCAATATTTTAGTCATCATTGAAATGCAGATGTTGCTGCTACGGGTGATGAATACATATCTAACCAGAATTTTGGGTGAGAAATGAAGAAACCATAATGATCATTTTAATCTTTTAATCTCATCTGAAAACACAAATTTAACTACCATCTTAAAGCTGATTATTTAGGCTATGACTACACTGGCAAGTTAGTTTGAATTAAGGAAGCATAATTCAAACTAACATAGTACCAGTCCACATCAGGCTTTCATTAGTTTGAAATAAGGGCATCCTTAGTTCAAACTAATAAGTACCACCTGTTAGCTTGAACTAGTGGCTTGTTTGAATTTATTAGTTTAAACTAAACCCATTGTGGGCGTGTTAGTTCAAACTAATTGGCTACTTCAAACTAAATGACAACCTGATTGTCTTCCCAGGATGCTTGGCACTAGGAAGAGCCTGGCCCGGACAATACCACTCCCATGTCATTTGACAGATCTTCACAGGACAGCCTGTTTTGCAAACATGGCTGAGGGCAGTGCCAGCAGCTATGGAGGGCTCCAGGCTGGACCCATGAAGAGGTCCTTGCCCTTCTGGAGATCTGGGGGGATGAGGCAGATTTAATAGTCATGATTTAAACCTGCTTTCACACAACTGAATCTGTATATCAGTTCTAATTAAGCTGTTTCTCTTTGAAGGCTTGATGTCCTATTGACTTGCTTGAGCACAGCTGTTAACAAATCATCCATAGAGTGATTAGAAAGATTGAAGTGCTCAGCAGCTGGTTTTTGAATGTTGTGGTGTCTGATGTCAGCATTGTGCCCAGTTATTCTTTTGCACAGAGATTGTCCTGTTTGCCGAATGTATAAGATGTGGGGCCATTTCTGGCACATGATGTTATAAATCACATTGGTGGATGAGCAGGTGAATGAGCCCTTGATGGAGTAGTTGGTTTGATTAGGTCCTATGATGGTATCTTTTGTGCAGATATGTGGGCAAAGTTGGCAACATGGTTTGTTGCAGGGGTATGTGCCTGTGACTGTGGATTCTTTTCCCAGTACAACAGGTGATTTGACTTCACTTTACTCTATGTGCTGTTTCCCAGTGTTTGATTCTTAACAATTGCTTTGAGTTGCTGTTACAGTATAACTTGATCCCATGACTTACACTCCACTGGCATTCATTTTTCTCTCATTCTGTAAGTCCTCCCATCTTCAAAGTGCCTGACAAAGTAGGATTTTCTCCTACAAAAGCTCATGTGACAAATAATTTTTTGGTCTTTAAGTGCCACAGGATTGCTTGCTTGTTTTGCTTTTCCCTTGAATGGGTTGACTATCAGAAGGGAGCACTATTGTCTATGGCTTTCTTGTCTCAGGATGCTGTTTGTGCTATTTTGTCCTATGCTAGTAAAAGAAGTGTTAGAGAGATGCTTGTGCAGCAATTGTAAGGTTTACCCCCTAATCAGACTAGGAATCCCAATTGGATTCAATAGGATTGCGTTAGGATTTTGGATTGAGAGGCTATATCCATCAGGTCTAAAGTCTTATCTGTGAGCGGTGAAGAATACAGCTATAAAGTGAATATATCATCTGTAAAATTCCAGTCATCAGAAGTTATTTATGCATCAATGGCTGTGTTCACACAGCATCCTTATTTTGAAACAACAGAGGTTGTTTCGAAATAAGGTTTCAGCTGTTCACGACGCACAGTTGTTTCGAAACAAGTTAAACCCCATTTAGGGTTGAAACAAACTTGTTTCGAAACCCTTGTTTCGAAACAAAGCGTGTGAACGTGTTGTTTCGGAACAAAGTGTTCCAAAACAACACTGGATCCTCAGCACCCTGGCCAGGGAACCCTCAGGACCATGGCCAGGGTGCTGAGGGCTGTCCCTCAGCCCCAGAAAGGGGGCTGCAGCCCCCGGTGGGTGTGGGGGGGTGAGTGGCTGCGGGGCGCT
>ML681963.1:142809347-142892871 GCA_007922195.1 Podocnemis expansa | reverse complement strand
TGAAGAGAGGGAGAAGGAGAAGTTGGTGTTGTGAAATCAAGAAGGAATAGCTGCCTTTGGAAAGAACACCTCCAAATGACTAATTTCTTTGTTTTGTATGAAGCAGGTTTTGAGAGTGAGTGAAACTTGGTGGTAGATAAACAGAGAAGAGCGTTGGAGATATTGGAGAAGCAGCCACCTCTCGTGTTTTAATAATGGGAAATGGAATAATCCTTGAAATAAAGAAAGAAGTAAAGAGAAGTCAGCCGAGTGGACTGGAAGTGGAAGAAAGACTGTATTGTCCTGGAGTACAGTGGGTATAGGGAATTTTCTAAAGATGAGCTCAGGCGTTCATTGTTGGTTTCATTATTGGTGCCTGATGAAAGTGACTGAAGGGGACAATGGAAGGGGATCATTAAAAGTTGGTTGAAATGGAGAAATCGTAGTTGTAGTTACAATGGAAAGAGTAAGGCCAAAGAAGAGAAATGATCCCATCGTCTATGTACGTGTTAGTGCGGAATAAGAAATATCCCGCAGTTTTGAATAACGAATCCTATGTGGCATAAATACAATAGTGACATAGTTTGGTCCACGTAAGTGTATAGCTGGAAATGTAAGAAAAGAATAAATATTCCTTTGGGTGTTGATATTTCCGTTGTTGTAGAGGGAGGTGAAGTAGGAGGTGAGGAGACAGTTCTTGGGGTAATGGGAGTGGTGGACTCTGATTTGGGGGTCTCCGTTGAGCGAGTTGAGATTGGTGTCAGTGGGACCCTTGTGGGTGAAGTCTGGATGGGGGTGGGTTTTGTTCTGAGGGATATAGAGGAAGGAGTGGATGTGACGGTGGTGCTTTCAGGAGTCGTTCTCCTTGGGTAAGTTGGGGAGGACTCTGTGGATGTTATGGGTTTGGAGGTTGTGGAGAAAGGTGTGGTCTGTGTTGTTTTGCTCGTAGTGATAGTGCTAGCTCTTTGTGAGGTTGCGGTCTCTGTTGAAGAGAGGGAGAAAGAGAAGTTGGTGTGGTGAGATTAACAAGGAAAAGTTGGGTTTGGAAAGCAGACCTTCAATGACTAAATTCTTTGATTGGTATGAAGCAGGTTTTGAGAGTGAGTAAAACTTTGTGGTAGACAAACAGAGAAGAGCTTTGGAGATACTTGAGAAGTAGCCAGCTCTCGTTCTTTAATAATGGGAAATGGGATAGCCTTTGAGAGAAAGAAGAGAACTGAGAAGTCAGCCGAGTGGGCTGTAAGTGGAAGAGAGAGAGCATTACTCTGGTGTACAGCTGATATATATTGAATTCTTTGAAGATGAGCTTAGGCGATGCATTGTTGGTTTCATTATTGCCCCCTGATGAATGTGACTTAAGGGTACAATAGAAGGGGGTGTTGGGGAATTGGTTTAAAAGTACAAATTTTGAAAATGAATGATGGCTTGTAAGGAAGTCTTTTCAGTGAATAATTCATGATATTGATTTGATGAATGTTTCAGTGTGAAGTGATTTTTCTGACATATTAATAGGGTTAATAATGGGGAAATGGTGCAATATTTATGCTAAGGAATTTGATAGCTATTGTTCCATAGAGAAGAAGAGATGTTTAAAATGGAAGTGCCTTTATTGTTTGGAGAAGGAAGCCAGTCCATCTTCCTGTTTTGGCCTGTAATGTCAGTTGAAATTTTCCTGATGGAAATCAAATGAGGAATGCAGAAAACCTTTCTGACTGTCGTAAGGTACCTACTACTCTGTTGATTTTTTGGCATTATATCTTTTGCTTCTTTGTTGGACTTTGACCTTTTCCTTTCTGGGTTATGTGATGGTATAAGGAAATTCACTTTCTTCTCTGTGCCATCTCATCATTTTAAGAGAGATTGTCATTGGAAATATCAACCCAACCACTGACAATATATGTAGGACTGTTTTATCTTACAAGCATGGGCCTCTCTTACTGGAAAATACTGAAGGGCTTCTGTTTTTTTTCTCACCGCTGGTGAGAAATGTTTCCACGGCCTTTGCACAATTTGATGCTGAAGAGTAATTACTCCAAAATTATGGGTGTATAGAATGTGATGTGGTATAAAAGCAAGAGCAAGGTAGTTTTTATCTCCATAAATGCCCACACAGAAATAAAATAAGTGACTATACATACCTGTCTGTGGTGTTGCAGACAGAGGTGACGTAGCAGGTGAAGAAACTCTTCTCGGCGTTTCGGTTTTTATGGTGCTTGGGGTGGTGGACTCTGATTTGTGGGTCTCCTTTGAGTGAGTGGACAGGGTTGTTGTGGTCAGAGTGAGTCTTGTGGGTGTAGTTGGTATGGGGGTTGTGCTAGTTCCGATAGACGTGGTGGGGGGAATAGGCGTTGTCACACTTGTGCTTCTGGGACTAGTTCTTGGTAAGGAAGTTGGGGAGGACTCTGTTGACCGTGTGGTTTTGGATGTTGTAGAGAATGAGGTTGTTGGTGTTGTTTTTGTCGTACTGATGGGAGTAGGTGTTCGTGATGTTGCGGTCTCTGTTAAAGTGAGGAAGAAACATGAGTTGATATGGTGACATCAACAAGAAAATGATGGGCTTCAAAAGAAGAAACTGCAATGACTAAATTGTTTTATGGGTATGAACAAGGTTTTGCGAGTGAGTGCAACTTTCTGCTAAATGAACACCACTCAATTTGCTAGATGAGCAGAGAACAATGTTCCATATATTTGCCAAATAGAGTGATGGATTGGAAAGCCTAGGACTGATTCTGGTCCCAGAATGTCATTTTCCAGTGCATTGTCTTGTGGTGTGGATGTAGAACGAAGCATTACAGCTCTGGTCCTAGCCTTAGCACTGGAGTGGTGTGGCTTTGCACTGGTCATGTTTGCTCTAGCCCAGCCCTGGAGAAAAGAGGTTCTGTGCCAGTTGTGGTGGATAGAAGATTTCGTTTCAGCCCCAGCCCGGGAGGAGTATGGTACTGCCAGGTGTGCTGAGATAAGGAGGTTGTATATGCTCAGCCCCGGAGCAGCATGGACAGTACTGGCGAGGTGAGGGTGGAGGGAAGCAGTGCAGATCTGGATAGGAGGACTGAAGGAAGCAGCACAGTGCCAGTCCCAGAGCACTGCAGCATTGCCTGAGGGTGGGGTGGGGGGCCTGGCTAGGGGCATTGAACCAGACACCGAGCTCTGGTGACTCGGATTCGGCCCACGAGCCCTATTTTGCCTCCCCTTGGCATAGAGGTTAGCCTTGACAGATGAGGGAAGATTGAAAGAGCTGGGTTTGTGTAGTTTGCAGAAGAGTCTGAGAGGGGACAGCATAACAGTTTTTTAAGTACCTAAAAATTTGTTATGAGGTAAAAAAAATTATTCTCCGTAGCCACTGATGATAGGATTAAAAGCAATGGGTTTAAATTACAGCAAGGGGCTGTAGGTTGGACATTACGACCAGTCTACAAGGGGGATCCACTTCATGGACACTATTGTACAAATAAGTGATGGCCACATAAACATTACCCTAGTGGTAAATTAGAGGCCGGTGGGCCCCTGAGCCTTGCACACTGGTGGGTCCTACCTCTGGCCCCACTCAGGGCCCCACCCACCCTTGCCTTGGGCTGCAACCCCCCTCCAGTCTACATTCCTACCCTCTGTAGGAAGGCTGGCACTTGGTGGTGGAAAGAGGGTGGCCTGGGGCCAGACCAGAACCACCTGGGTTGATTGGCTTCCTGGAGCAGCACTCACATGAGGAGCAGCTTCTGGTGTGGCCTAGCTGTCCTGGGGCCTGTGCTATACTTCACAGCATAACAGCTGGTCTTGCCCCTGGGACAGATCGGCTGACCTAGGGGTGGCTTGGGATAGGAGAGGAAAGCAGAGCCCACCCTCTGGCTGAGAGTGGCTCCACTCCCCCAAAGCACCACAGGGTGGAGGGCCCCTCACATTGTGCAGGCCCCTGTACATGGGGCCTGTAGGCCTATGCATCAATCTGCCCATGCACTACCCTATACAGGAAAACTACTGACGGTTACATTAATCTATCTGCTTCCAGCTTTCATCTCAGAGCAACAGCATCTGACGAAGTGGGATATTTTTCCCATGAAAGCTCATGCAATAAATGAATTTGTTAGTCTTGAAAAGTGCCACAGGGCTCCTTTTTTGTTTTATTGTCTAAAGAGAAAGCCTAAGATAGAACTGCATTTTCTCTGATCCCTCAGACTGAGGCAAACACATTAAGGATCTCTAATAACTATTCTTAAAACTACAGTACCCACCCGGGAAAGTGAAGAAACAGACTGACAGAGCCAGATGGCTACCCAGAATTCACCTACTTCACGATATGCCCAAGAAGGAAAACAACAGAATGCCACTGGTCATCACCTACATACCCAAAGAAAACGTCTCTAGGACATAAACTCATAGACTCTAAGGTCAGAAGGGACCAATATGATCATCTAGTCTGACCTCCTGCACACTGCAGGCCACAAAAACCTCACCCACCCATTCCTACAATGAACCTCATGAAGGATCTAGAACCTATCTTGAAAGACAATCACTCAGTCTCCCAACTCTTGGGAGGCAGGCCAGTCCTTACACAGAGAGTCCCCAATCTTAAGCATATACTTACCAGCAACTACACACTATATAGCAGAAACACTAAGCTAGGTACCTATCCCTGTCACAAACTCTGTTGCCAGCTCTGCCTGCATATCTACTCAAGTGACAGCATCACAGAACCTAACCAAATCAGCCATTCCATCAGGGTCTCATTCACCTGCACATCTTCTAATGTGATATATGCCATCATGTGCCAACAATGCCTTTTTACCATGTACGTTGGTGAAACTGGACTGTCTCTGAGCAAAAGAATAAATGGACCCAAATCAGATATCTAGAATGGTAACATTAAAAAAACCCAGTAGGGGAACAGTTCGGCCTCCCTACACATTCTGTAACAAAATAAAATTTTACAGTACTTCAAAAAAAAAAAATCTTCAAAAATGGACTTCAGTGTGAAACCGCAGAGCAGGAATTTATATGGAAACCTGACACCGTAACAATGGGTCTGAATAGGAACTTGGAGTGGCTAACTCACTACAAAAGGTAATTTCTCCTCTTCTAACATTCTCAGCTTCTCATATATTGTTGTTTAAAGGCCCATGTCCACATTGTTTAAATTAAAACAACTTGTTTGGTTTGCTGAAATAGACTAACAAAGTACCTGTCTGGAACTGTTTGAATTGATTTTGTGACTCAGCCTTCTCTACATGTGTGTATGTACTTGACAGACTGCAGTTTCAATTTCATTCATCTGAGAAAATGGGATTATGCCCATCAAAGTTTATGGAAATAAACAGATTTGCTAGTCTTTAAAAGTGTGACAGGGCTCCCAGTTTGTTTTGTTTTACTGTTGTAAATTAACATACATATTTCTGAAAGGTTTCACACTATGTTTTTTTCTTTTTTTCCTCCTGTAATTTGATATACTCCATTTTGGGTTACATGACTCATATATGAAAATACACTCATTTCTCTGTTCTATATAAGCTTTGTAAGAGCAGAGTCTACTTCTACATTTTTATCAACCATTCACAATGAATATTTCATTTTATTTTTCAAGTGTTGGTCCCTATCCTCGTGAGATGGTGAATTGCTTCCCCTAATTTTTTTGTCTAATGTTGGATCTGGGGACTTTCTTTATCTCAAATTATTTGGCTTTTAATGCTGAATTTACTCACTATGTCAGTTTAGATATTCTGACTAGTGCAGACTAACATCTAAGGAAACCAAAGTGTGCTTCTGAGTGTCAGAAAAAATTACCTATCTTCAAGATCAATGTCAACTGCTAGAGTGTTTCTTGTCCCCAATGTGTTTGAACAATGACCTGGTGGCGATTATTTTCAAGTGCCAAGGTATGCTAATTTTCCAGAAGCCCTAATATGCATAGTTTCCAGTCAGTAACAATTGTGGAACTGTTGGGTAACAGAGACCTATTATACAGCAAAAGCTTATGTGCAGATTAATTGCTAAGATTAAAATTTACCAGTTGTTGTTGGTTTTGTACTCCTTGTGGAGAGAGTTGTTTTCAGGATGGTGGTTTTTGTACTGCTTGGGGCACTGGTAATCTTGGTGGTGGACTAAGAGATGATGGTTGGTGTTTTGCTGGTTAATGCTGTTATGGTTGTTGATTCTGTCCAGAAATATTTTGTTGTTGTAGTGGCTGGTGATTGTTTAGGTGATGAAGTAATTGGAAGTGTTGTTGTAATAATTGGTGTTGTGATGGTAGTTGTCAGATATGCAGTTGTAATTTTTGTTTTTGGTTCACTTTTTAGAGAAAATAAATGATGTTTCTATACTAGTAATAATAAGACACACAATAGAATATATTGAAAAATGTTGCAAAATACAAATGAATAATAAGTACAGGTAGGAGTGCTGCTTATTTTTAAGGTTGCCTGACACTTCTTAGTGTTCAGCCCTGTTTTCAGCTGGTTAAAACTTTGTCAAATTTAACCACGGGTGGAAATATTCTATTATTTTTGCTTTCTTCAGCTTAATTTTTTTTTCTGGAAAATGTATTTCACATTAGGTGATGTTATTAGCTTTTGACAAATCATAGTTCACACATGCTCAGTTAATACTTCTTTGATTTGTCCAAAGTAGGTGTAGATTTGTACTACATGTAGGTTGTTCATGTTGAGCACACTGAAGTCAGAGAACTTGGCATAATAGTACCCATGAGATGGTGTTTGCACTCTGTGGCCCTTGCCCCTCCCTTGGTCATATAATACCAGAACCTTCCATCATCCCCCAGTTTACTCTAGCCACTCACAGCTAAAGTTGGAGGTTGTTGCAATGTTTTCACTTCAAGTTTTCATTATAAGCTTTCTGAGAGATTTTTCTATTTTACTCTAGATAATAGGTAGAAGTATCTCAGGTATAGTGTAGTGGTAGTGTAGTCATAGTTAGAATAGTTGGCTGCCCTCAGTGATGTCCCCAGTAGGCTTCAAGCATTGTCCATTGTGTAGGGGGAGGGCATCCCCAACAGTGATTTCCACATGGTATGCTTGTTATATCCTGACTAAAGACACATTAAGGAATTGAGCTCCTCTGCAAGTCATTCAAAAAGAGGATTCAGGAGGTGAGATACTTATAGCTGAAGCAGCACTTACTGGAGCAGGCCATGTGATCTGCTTTGGCATCAGTGCTCTCATGTGATTGGTAGTTGCCTTCAAAACTGGCAAATGATACTGCTCCATGTTCAAACTGCTGTTTCTCACAAAAGCAAGATGAATCATTCTCCCTCTACTGCAGTGAGGAAGAGGTTCTGCAAAACTAAATGGGAATGCTCCAGGGTTCAGGTACATTCTTTCTTATTTTCTAAGAAGAGTGCTGATCAGGACTGTACTCCTATCAGCATGCAGAATAGAGAAGGTCCGTCTACTTCTCCCAGATACTGCTCTGAGGTCAGCATGAACCTGTGCTATTGTCTTTTGTTCTGGCCACAGGGTGTCTGTTGAGACCAGTACTGATGATGTCAGCACAAGTGCTGGATTGTCTCAGCACTGGTGGTACATTGGGCAGCTTCATATATGCTCTGCCTCTTAGTCTCTGACTTTCGATTAGTTGGAGAGTTTCCTACTGTCATTGTTTCTACCATTTCATCCTCCACGGTGCTTTGGCATCTTCTGGCCCTGTCACAGAGCTTCCAGGTTTGTTGGCACTGAGGCTCCCACAGCACACAGTGGAACTGGAGTAGACACCTAGGCCAGCACCAATAGGCTCCCTCAGTGTTGGTGCATCTTTCAGCACACTTGCTGCTGAGTACAACTGGGACCAAGTCCCTGATCCTCTTTGGCTCTGATGCTGCCTTCTTGTTGGACTTCAGTTAAGTTTGATCATTTGTTTGCCCCATTGGTGCTTGTTCCCCTGTTGTGAACAGAGAATCTCCAGGACTCCTCAAAGTCCATCTCTGGGTTATCCTCCCCTCTGATGTCATCCAGAATGAACTAGAAGACTTCCTTGGATTACCATCAGTACAGAGATTGGCATCATTCCTGCAGTTGAGATGTACTAGTGCCTACTAGTCATCAATGCCATATTTATTTATCGAGTGGCCTTGTTGGAATCCTTGGGATACTCCTTGGGTTTTGGAGTCCCATCTGTTGCTTTTCCTCAGAACAGGATGGCTGGTTTCACCGGTGGTTCTTGTTCTTGAACAACTGCAGCTAGATGTGAACACTGAACCTCTTCTCTCTGGGCCTTCAGGGTTATCCTGACTAGATCATATTATTCAAAAACAAGATCTATTTTTGGTGTAGCAAACCACTTCTTCAGCTTTTCTAGATAACTATACCATGCTGGGCTTCTCTTCTCTCTCGATTCCTCAAGACTTCAGGATGTATCAGGATCTTCTGTGGCATATGGACACTATCTCAGGCATCCAAGCTGAATTTCTGAAGGAGCAAATGCATAAGCTGATGGATATTTGCCAACAATCAGGTCCATAGAAAGTAGCCTCCTGATG
The DNA here is from genome assembly GCA_007922195.1 of Podocnemis expansa. Classification (NCBI taxonomy): domain Eukaryota; kingdom Metazoa; phylum Chordata; order Testudines; family Podocnemididae; genus Podocnemis; species Podocnemis expansa. The sequence continues at coordinate 142,884,413 of ML681963.1, read as the reverse complement.
AGTGAGACTGTTATGGAGCCTGCAAATGCTTTTTAGAATACTCCCATTTTGTTGCCTTCCACAGAAAAACATGTCAAGTGGGCGATCAAGCTCTGTCAATTCTGCATTAAGGAAAACATTCACCCCTGCAGCTGATCATTCATCTGGGATCCAGGATCACTTGGCAGACCATCTCAGCAGAAATTTCTCCCTAAATCACAATTGGTCTCTGAAGCCGTGTCCTGCAGTCTGTCTTTTTAAGATTTTGGACATTCTGACAAGTGGCCTGTTCACAATGAGATATGACAAGAAATGCGGTCTGTTTTAATTTTGAGGGATGGTGAGTTTCAGTCCAATGTCCCTGACAAATGCTTTTCATTTGAGCTGAGAACTGACAGTCCTGTATGCTTTTCCTCCAAATCCAAGCATCCCACAAAACATTCTCAAGCTGGAACTGGATCATGATAGGCTCATTCTCATTGTTCCAAAATGCTGTAGACAATTTTGGTTTGTCAACCTCCTTGTGTTACTGGTTAGGCTCGAGTATCTCTTTCTCTTCAACTCCTGACTCAGCATCACAGTAGGCTTTTGCATTCCCCACTCAACTTCCTGCATCTCATGGGGTGGATGCTATGCAGTTAGATTAGAACAGGGAATAGTTTTTGGAGGTGATCTGGTAAATCTTCCTTAGTACAAAGCCCCCCACTAGCATGGCCAGTTGGTTAAATGGAAGCAGTTCTCAATCAGTTATCATCTGGGGGAGTTCAACTAAAGATACTTGTACATAAGACATTTTGTAGTATCTGTTACACCTCCAGTGTCCTGGTCCTGCAGTTAGTTCACTTTCCTCCATCCATCCATGGGAAGTTAGTATTTTCAAACTACATGAGAGTGAGGTTCTTGAAAGGAAACACTCATCTCCAATTTCCTGTGAAAGAACCATTCCTTTGTGAGACCTTTATATTTTCTTAGTAGCTCTTATGAGACATCTATTTGAACCTCTGGAAATTTCTCCTTTCTGCCTTCTGTTTCAGAAACCTTCTTTCTTTGAGAGTACATGGTGTAGATTTCGATAGCAGATTCTCCTTACACAACCTATTCCTTAGTCAGAGAATCCCTGTGGCCAACCTCTAGGTTTCTGTCTAAAGTGGTTTCTCAGTTGCATTTGAACCAAGTTATATATCTACCTTTATTCTTCTGTAAGGCATATTGAACCCCAGCTGAGCAGTGTCTTCATAGGTTGGAAGTCAGGCAGTTTGGTTTTTTATTTGGATGGTACTAATCTTTCTATTCTTCATTCTGTTTCAGACCAAATAAAGAGAAAAGCAGTTCCTTTGCAGATGCTCTGTAGGTGGATAATTTTCTGTATCATGACAGCATACAAAGTAGTTCAGACTGTGCCTCCCCAAAGAGCATTCCATGAGAGGCTTGACAATGTCAGTGGCACTTCTAAGTAATGTTCCTATATTGGACATTTGCAGGACTGCCACTTGGTCCTCTATACATATGTTTACAAACCATTATGTTGTTACACCTTCATCCAGGTCAGATGAAATATTTGGGAAGGCAACACTGTAGTCTTTGTTTAAATAAACTCCAAGCCCCACTTCCCACGAGTACTTCTTGTGATTCACCCACATGGAATACATGGCTGCATCCACTCAAGGAAGGAAAAAAAGGTTGCTTATCTGTATTATAACTGTTGTTTCTCAAGATGTGATGCAGATGTATTCTGTACCCCTCCCTGCATTTCCCTTTGCATCAGAGTCTGTATTTCTGACTGTTAGTGCAAAGGAAATGAGGAGGGTAAGGGAAGTGCTGCCTTCATGTAGCTAGGAGAGGAGCTAGTTCCACAGGGTGCAAATGCTGGCAGTATAGGTACTGCTAAGGCAAACTTCTCTGGCTTCGCTGTACCAGGTGTGTGCATACCCATATGGAATACAAAACTGTATCATATCTCAAAGAACAGTTACAACACAGATAAGTAACTATTCTTTAGAAGCCAAACTCCCTTACAAGCTATCTGCACAGTTCACCTTCAAGTCAGGTGCTGAGTATCACTTTGTCTGCAATTGCAGCTCTTGAAAGTTGAGGATACTCCTATTTTTAATATTTATTTTAGTGGACAGCAATCTGAAATTAGAGTCCTCTGCTGTCCACAATAAAGTTTCACTCTCATGGCATTTGTATAATAAACAAAACATTAATTGTTCATTTCTTCAGTATTATTTGAACAAGTAGAATTCTTTGGTTCTCTATGTATAAATGGCTTATATTGCAAAAATATAAGGAAAAGGAGTAAAATTTTTATCTTTAAAAGAGCACAGAACTGAGTTTGCACTTTGTATAATATGATGGAAATTAAGTCAAGGTAGAATTAGTGGTGCTTCCTGTGGCTCATATAAACTCAATGAGGAGTCCCACAGCACTTTAGAGACTAGCAAAAACATTTTGGGGGTGGGGGTGGTGAATAAACCTCCATGAGCTGGAACCTACCTTGTTGGATGCATGAAGTGTAAACTTCAGTTTGTTAGGTGTATATATATGGAAGGTTGAGTTACAATTTATGAGAAGGGCAAGTGTAATGAGGTCAATTCAATCAGGGAGGAAGAGGTACATTTGACAACCGTTGAGGAGAAGGTATGAATTGCCAAAAGAGGTAACATTATTTTTTGCAAAGTTCCAAAGGGGGGTAGCCATGTTAGTTTAGTTCAGCAAAACAAACAAGGAGTCCTGTGGTACTTAAAGACTAAGAAATTTATTTATCACATGAGCTGTCATGGGAGATGGTTTGAAGATGGGGAACTTAAAATTCTCCCATTCAGTAAGGCCATGTCTACACTTAGAATGGTAGTTCGAAGTAACTTACTTCAAACTAATTAATTCAAACTAATAATGGTTAATTCAAACTAAGTTAATTCAAACTAACATTGCCCCACTAGAAACCCAAATCAAACTAGCACGTCTATGGACAGGGCATGCTCGTTCAGTTTAGGAAGGGGACACCATGGGAAGTGTGGAAACATGGCACTCAAGGAGGGCCATGCCCCCACGTAATACATAGAAAGAGGAAGACACCCTGGAAGGAGGAAGCTCAAACTGCATTAATTCAAATTAATGGTTAGTTCAAATTAATGCGGCTCTATTGGGTTAATTCGAACTAATAAGCTTGAATTAACTGCTACTTTGAAGTTAAGCAAGGTTTTATAACTTAGAAGTAAGCGTTCATTACTTCGAACTAAGGAATTCCTTAGTTTGAAGTAATGTAAGCCAGTGTAGCCATGCATTAATTTACTTCAAATTAATCCTCATTAATTCAAACTAAATTGTAAATGAAGGCACAGCCTAAGTTCCCTCATCTTCATCTAATGAAGGGGGATTTTCTCTCATGAAAGTTCATGTGATAAATAAATTTGTTAGTCTTTAAGTGTCACAGCACTGCTTGTTTGTTTTATTTTTTGTAGTGAGCTAGCCATCCCTAGTCTCTATTCAGGCCTACTCTTATAGTATCAACTCATATAAACTCAGTTTTTCTTGAATATGGGAATCTTGGATATGATCAGTTTATATAAACTCAATCTTATATTGAACATTAATTGAATTTCAGAGTGACACAAAATCCCATATTCTTCACGCTTTTATCTGTTACTGTTCTGCAGCCTACACAATTCTTAACAGTATAGACTTTTTTAAATATGAAGACAATTGAAAAAATGTAAAAAGAAACAAAATAACATACCAGTTGTTGAGATGCCTGTGACTGTAGGGATGATTGGTGTTTTTGAGGTTGATGATAGAGTTGTTTTTCTGGTGGTTATTGGTGTAGAGAACTCAGTCAGTGTTGTGTTTGGGGGACTTGACAGTGTTGTTGATTTTAAAACAGTAGTTGCATATGTGAAGTGAGTGGTAGATTTGATTGTGGTAGGTTTTGTTGTAATAATTGGTGTTTTTATGGTTACTTTTGTTGTTGATAGGGTGGTTGGTATAGTGGTTATAATAGTATGTATGGTGGACTCTGTTGATGTAGTGGTTGATGTTCTAGTTAACACTGTGGTTGTTGGTGGTATGGTAATAGTTGGTGTTTCAACTGTACTAGTGCTTCTTGGTGCTGTCGTTTGTACTGTTGTTGCTGCAAGAAAAAATAATAAAATAGGAATAGTGAGGATAAGAAATAATTTAAGTAAATAATTTCTATGACTATCTGTCATATTAACAGAAAAATGATTTTAGGAACAAGTAAAATTAAAATATATTTTATTATGCATATAAAATTTGACATAACTTAACCATCCTTCCCTTCTCTATCCCTCTTATTATAGTACTTGCAAATGGCCCAGAGTAGGAAGACGTCACAAAACTTTATTTTCATTTCTTCAATATGATTTTAGGTGAATTCAGCACTCAAAAATAATTCAGAATACGAGTTATGTAAATTAGTCTATTATCCTCTGAATTTTATAATGCAAACAACTGGCACCATGTTTGCCACGTTGCCCTTCCAGGGACCTTGATTCTACAAAGCCATATGCTTGCATTTAGTTCTAGTGACTTCATAGGAATTCCACACAAGTGTAAGTGTCAGCAGCTGTAGATCTCCTTATCATACTGGATGAGTATGCCTTGACTATTTTGTAGAATAAGCACTTCTAAAATTGAGAGATTGTTTGATCTTTGAGCCTAATCAGTTATCAGTCTCTGAAAACTCCTAACTAGTCACAACTGTGGCACACTAAGGACTGCGATGAGACTACTGTTTACTTTCGTATACATGTAGGCTACATCTAGTGATAATTGTCTTTTGTCACTCTGTCCTGGATTTTAACCAATAGCAATATCAGATTGCTAATATCTTAAAGAATTCAGTAATCACAATACCATAATTTAATATACACAACTCATTTGAAAGCTTTGTAAGGCCTGCATATATTTCACTGTTGCACATTAAGCATTTCAGAGGAAGATGTAATGATTTTACAAATGAAAAAAATACTTACTATTGAAAATGAGAAATCAATGATATATATCTGGGAGCCAATATGTGATAACTATATTACATATTATTTCCTTTGACTAAACAACTAACCTGTTGAAGGTGTAGAGGCTTCAGGTGTAGTTTTAGTGGGTGAAGGTACTGTTGTGTAAAGACAGAAGAAAAGTTTAACATATGAATAAAAACAAATTAAGAAGATATTTTAGAGGGGAGACTTCACAAAATGAGTGAAAAATGAAAGAATTGCAACAGTGTGTAAGACATTCCTGAAAGCGCTGTTTTTATCAGTGCTTTTTCTGTGATGATACAAAGGCAGAACAGCACCTTTTTTGCCAGCCCTACTGCCCAGCTGGGGTGAGGTGGCCAGCAGGGGAAAGGAGAGTACTGGCACTTTTTTTTTTTAAACTAAAAAAGCTTTGTTTGTTTTACGTTTCAAAGCAAATCTCCATTTCAGCAGAAATAAACAATTCTGAGGATATCAGTGCTTTGTTTGAATGAGCATTCTTTTGCTACCTTTGTCACTATATTCATGTTTAAGGGCAGCTATGTGTCAGGAAAATGTACATATGGATTTTCTGCAGATGGTATAGCTCCAATAAGTAGGAGCTTTGAATGCGGGTTGTTATTGTATAACATGGTAATGGTCCTGTATCCAAATCTGGATGCACATCCAAATTTTGCAGATTGAACCTATCTACCCATCTATGTTTTTATAAATTTGCCCACTATTGTAGGATAGTGGCACTACCTTGTAGTAATGATTTCAAAAGTACTAAAAAGTATGTATGTTAGAAAAGAGAACTAATTGGTTAAATTCTATGTACTAGATTCTGTCTGGTGACAGAGTTCTGCCCACTCTGGAAAAGGCATCAAGGAGCCAATATTTTCAGGGGCCCTGAGATATTATAAAATGCTCTAGCTTAGAATGAGGGTAACTTTTTATCACAACTATTAAAATCAACTAGAACATTCCAACTACTACTTAATTTACAATCCTTTACAGCTTGACATTTTTAGTTGCCTGTTTTAATTCAACTGTTTTCTTACTCATCTTAGCAGTAGATTAACACGATCATAATGAGTTCCAAAGGGGTAGCTGTGTTAGCCTGGTTCAGCAAAACAAACAAGGAGTCCTGTGGCACTTTGAAAGACTAACAAATTTATTTTTTGCATGAACTTTTGGAGGCAAAATTCCACTTCTTTGGGTGCTTGAAGATGGGGAGCTCCCCATCTTCAAGCATATGATGAAGTAGGATTTTCTCCCATGAAAGTTCATGCGGTAAATAAATTTGGCAGTCTTTAAAAGTGCCACAGGACTCCTTGTTTCAATCATAACAAAGGAGAATTGTGCTTGGATGAGCAGTCATTATTAATGAATAACTATTAAGAAGAAACTCTACCTCTGAAATATTCAGGTGATTCAATTTTTAAGGCTTCTAACTTTTGCAGAGAAACAGAGTGACTGTATAAATTTCTACTTACAGCAAGGCACACACTTTCCTTCTTCATAGTCAAAGTATTCATTGTGTGAGCAGTTGTAACAGCCTGGAGAGTGGGGAGAAAAGAATGCTATTCATTCCTCGGAGTTTAGCAGTTTCCTACAACCTTTATTGCTTAACATGTAAGGAACTTAAGATAATAATATGAAGTTGAATACATATTGAGCAAATGCCATTTAGCCAGCAACAGGTCCAAATTCCTTAGGGAAACTTCTGTAGATACAGTAAGAATTAGAAGCTTCATGCTCAAGACAGGAAGAGGTCATTACAACACTCTGTGCACTCGGCATTCTATGCCAATCACTTATCATTGTAATAACAGCAGTAGTAAGGTGAAGATAAATTTACTACAGTAGGACTATGTAACCACTGCTCCAAAAATTATGCCAATGGAAACATCACCATCTTAGCCATTTGTTAATGAAATAAAAATAACAATTGTGTTGTTATTTTCAGCTTTATAGGGTCATTGTGACAGATACTGCAACCACATACAATATCTTCGGGGACCATATTTTACTAAGATTATCAGTGGTTTATATAACATTATGGGCCTGGGATAATATACAGTTCCAGGTTGGCAGGTTATCACAGCTCCTTCAGGAACCAAAAACAGCGAGGGGTGATTAAGGAGGATTGTTCAGGTTTTAAACTCCTCTGGAGAAGTACTACACCCAGATAAGCTTGCACATACTGGTTCAAATTGTGTCTTCCAGGCACCAACAGACAAAGAAAAGACTTTTGGTATAAAATATCATAAGATTAAAATAATACAGGGCCTTCTTCTAATTCAGCAAATGGATAGGACCCTCTGTTTATGGGGAGCCCAATCTTTGCGTAAGGGTTGGAAGAACTTCAGCTTACTAGGACCTGAAAACTGATGGATGAGCTCTGATAAGCTTTTAGCATGTGTACAGGAACTTCTATTATTTTATTTTTTTTTATAATGCTAACACTGGCCTGGTGGGATATGTGTTTGAAAGTGTGATGGCTGGGTGCTTGAAATCTTAAATGGGTGTCCTTGAGGTAGACCAGGAGTGGAAGGGTCGTCAAAAATGCAGTTAAACTTGAAACTGTGGCAATCATTATTACCTTCAATGTTGACATATTTGTAATCCTGGTTTGGGCAATTGCAAGGCCGGTAATGCCAGGTGCAATTTTGTTCATCCTGGTAATTGTAGCTGTAGGTACTCGCACTGCCTGACTTTTGGTGGGTGTTGAAGTAGTCACAATAGACAGCTGAAAAAGCAAAAACAGAAGGAAAAGCTGAATTTTTCAACTTATGGAAAACTGTTCCTCAAAGAATTCAGAGCAGGCAGGAAGAAAGCAACTCAGTAGTAGTTGATACATTCCAAAGGGATAGCTGTGTTAGTCTAGTTCAGCAAAACAAGTATTTTGGCACTTTTATTCCTTGTTTGTTCAGCAGTAGTTGGGACTTAATGTAAGTGCTCTGACTTTGACTGTGGGTGAATTGATTAGAATTTGTGTTCTAGTGAGTCATGAGCTAATACCTTAGCAGGTGCAGGCATTTAGCAATTTGCAAGATACACTGTTCTGATGTGTTAAATGGAAAGTATCAAGGACTATAGCTTTCAAGGTTGTTTACAATGCATTGTGAAGCCTGTGCATATTACTTCTTTTTCTATAGAGCAACCATATACTGATAACCATTGATACACTTACCTGCTTTATGAAGTCCCATCTTTTTCTGTTTATTTCCCTGCAATCATCACAAAGATGATTTTGTTACAACTAGGGGGAAGAGCTCTGGTTTTTTACACCTTTGTGTTCCCTCTACTGCCCAGTTTGCTGTCAGTTTTGCAGTAGGAACAAAGGAAAGTAACAAAGACAAGCAAACGTCAGGGATAGTTTAAGAGGGTACTTGGTCCTGTCATGAGTGCAGGGGACTAGACTTGATGATCTTGCATGGTCCCTTCCAGTTTCTATGATTCTATGAAATATATCACAAGATTATTATTATTTGTGACTTGATTTTTATCGCTCATTTCTCCATGACAGAATAAGCTGTTTCTGGTGTGTTCAGTTCTGATGAAATGTGCAAAAGTTAAGAATCCTCAAGAATGAAGTCATTCACTTATAGAGCACAGATACAACACAGGAAGTGGCTACACACAAATAGTACCCCATATTGCACCATCAGCGTACCTTAAACCTATAATAATAGTTAGTGTCCTTTAAACTCCTGTACGGTTGGCAAAGTATAAAATAAATTAAAAACAAAAGCTACTAATAAAAATCTCATACATCATTTTTGAAGGCGTTCAAGAAACTTACGACAGAATTCTGGGGTTCTCCAATCAATGCAGACACCTACATCCAAGCATGCTTTGGCATACGCAGCAATGGCATCACACATGCATTCGCAGTCTCCTCCAGTGTCACACCCACAGGAGTCTTGGACACAGGACTCGTAATACTGCAGGCGGTAAACCTTTGGTTGAGAGAAGGAATAAATGAGTTAAGCAGGATTTTCTTGTTTATGTGCTTTGGTGAAGAAAAATTCTTTCCTGGTTATAACTTGACTTAATCAGAGATGTTAACTCCAAGTAAAGTGAGAGCATTCGGAACATAATCTGTTCTGTGAAGTGAAAGTATGAATTGCTCCTCTAGTTGTTGAGTAGTAAAATAAGCAATAAAATTTTCCAATTCACTGTTATTTTTAGTAAATACTTAGGGCAGTGTAAATATCAACAGAAAATAATAAGATATTTTGAAGGATTTCTCTACAATCATTTATGTATTAGATCATTTATATAGCTTCCACGTGATTAGATAGCAAAATACATCAGCCAAAATAGAGGCATATAAGTTTACGAGTTTCATACTCTTCTAGGATACACATGAGCACTGTTTACATTTCTCACTTTAGCTCAGTTCTTGAAAATGGAAAGTTTCTTTCATAAATCCTAGTTCTGCTTGACCTGGTATTTTCATTTCTCCCAAAGGAGAGGGGGGTGAGCACAAAGCAATAAGGAGAGTTGATGGCATCTTGCACCGGTGTTGATCTGCTTCTTGCTTTGTCTTCTCGTCATATCTGCTTGATTTATTGACAAAGGTAAATTTTTCTGTTCTCTCCCAGCCTTACAGAGTCCATATTCTACTCTGTCTCAGAAATTATCAAGAAAACAGGTAATTAATTTTTGATTCTTGAATCTTCACTGTATAATTGCTGTAAAATCTTAGGTAAATATAATATTTAGGGTTTTTTTGTGCTGAAAGAATAGCAGATAAAGGTAAGTGAAGTATTACTAGGAAAGGAGGTGTTTACATTACACATGAGAGGTGTTTTAAGGTGTATTAAGGTGTAAGAATATATTAAATGTATAAGGCATTAATGCATTATGGAGAGGAAGTAGGTACACACTGAAGTGTGAGTGGATCATCCTTTGGAAGACAGTAGAATATTTATAAAGAGGGCCAAAATCTTGCTTACCTTACTGTGACAGGGAGCAAAGACCTGGCTATTGATGATGGAACATTTCCTCTCTGCCCAAGCTTTTCGATAAGGGTTCTTGCTACAGGGATCAACAATGAAGAACACGTCCCCACACAGAGGATTTTCTTTCCAAGAATTTACAAACTCCAGTTCATTTGATGCCACATATTTGCTTCGTGTTTCTAAGTCATCCTTCATGTTCCCATTGTAATTCCCACACAAGCCACAGAGATGCTCCTAGATGAAAAGGTGAAAGCATTAATATTAGACTGCTCCTGATTTGCTAATTGCAACTGTCTTAATTAATTTTCTATTATCTGCATTGCTTCCTGTTTCTCAACCGTGTTTGCAAATCTGTAAATACTACGCTACATATTGTTAATTTATTGTCTATGAAGACATTCTTGTTAAATGAATAATGTAAAGAAATAGTGGAGTTCTTCCTCAATAAGGTGCACACACAGAGATATGATCTGCACCCCTTAGAGGTCAAAATTAATCAAAATATCCTGTACAAATCTTTATGGCATTCTGTGAGATGAAAGGGTGTGTTGTCATTTGGATAACACATCAGCTGTCAGCCCAAAGATTCATGTTGTTTTGAAGTTGGATAATCAGGTGGTAAGCAGCCTCCAGTGAAGATCTCTGCTACTCCAGAAGTGATGGGAGTTACAAGAGGGCTTCCTAAAAGATCCATACTACAGCAGAAAGTTGTTAAAATTGCCATTTCATGCACTTTTTTGTAATGTTCAGGCAAATTAATTTAACAAAGAAAGGTAAGGAAAGTTTATTACCTGTGCTTCTCTGAAGATCTTGATGAAGATGTTCATATGCTTGTTCCAGACAAGAGTCATGTTGTATTTTCCTGGGATAATGATATCGAACATCAAGTGAAGGGCATTCTTTTTCACATGGAATTCTGTCAGAGGATTTTCCCCATAAACGAAGTAGGTTTCATCTGCCAGCATAAGTGTCAAGTTCTGAAAATAAATTGGTCTGTGAGTTATAACTTAATTTCCAATATCTTTTAGTATATCCCTTGCTTATTTTGTAACATTATTGGGAATCACTAAATGATGCCGCTATAGATTCTTTTCTCTACTTATCTGCATTTATCGTGTTTAGATGCTAGAGAATTATTTCTTGTCAGCTTAGTCACAGTTCTTAGTTGATGAAAATCTCTGTTTTAGGCCTGGTCTGCACTACAGAAATATCCACATCTCTCCACAATGTAGTTATACCAATCCAGCCCAACTGTATATAGTACAGTGTTGGTGGGATTGATTCTCCTGTAGACATAGCTACCATTTTTCAGGGAGATGGATTAACTCTGCTGATGGGAGTGCTCTCTCTCACTGGCATAGACTGTCATCTTTAAATTGCTACAGCTGTGGAGCTACATCAGTGCAGTAGTGTTGATGTAGCATTTTAAGCATGAACTTGCCCTTAATGCTTATCTCTCAACATAATTTCTGAGGCTTAGATGCAGTCTGTTAATGCTTAGGTGAGAAAACAAATTCGTGTATATCGCCAAAACACTGTACTCTTCTCTCATCTGCATCTATCCTATACAAACGTAAAACCTACCTTGCACTCAGCTCTCTGAATTTGTTGTATGCATATGTAAATTATAATAAAGAACATGAAAAAACCCATCATGTTTCATGGTCAGTGTAGTGTACAACAGAACTCCATGATGGATTGTTTTGCGGTACATAACACTTACATAACACTTAATATACCTGTGTGCAGCAGGCTGAAACACAGAATTTTCTATCCATAATTCAAAATGAATGAGAAACCTGTGGCACCTTAAACACTAACAAATTTCTTTGGGCATAAGCTTTTGTGGGCTCCAACCCACTTTGTCTGATTCAAATGAGTAGATGAAAAGTTACATAGAGTGACGGTAGCTAATATTACCTTGGTCAGTTTTACCTTTCATGCACTTCTGTACTTTTACATCTTTCCTAAGAGCAGTGATGCACAATAACAGTTCCTTTTGGACCAATAATAGGGTTCCTCTAAAGCAAGTATTTAGCAGTCAGGTGCAAAAGAAGTAACTGACTTTGTCAGTAAAGCACTCAGGGGCATCGCTGTGCCGGGGAAGCACCCGGGGCACCGGCTCAGGCCATGCCCCCGGCCGGGGATGGGGCTGGGAGCAGCCGGGAGCGGCTGAGCCCTGGATCCCCGGCCAGGGACGGGGCCAGGAGAGGCCTCCGCAGCTGTGGGCGGCTGAGCCCTAGATTCCCAGCCAAGGGGCCGGGCAGCTGGGCCCTGAATCCCCCGCTGGGAATGGGGCTGCAGCAGCTGCGGACAGCCAGGCCCTGGATCCCTGGCTGGGGATGGGACTGCTGTGGCTGTGCGCGGCTGGGCCCGGGATCTCCGGCACTGAGAGAGGCAGGCCTTGCCAGACCCAGGGCACTGGCGCCAGGATTCGGGGCATGTGCCCCGTGTACCCGGTGCCAGCGACGCCCCTGAAAGCACTAGCATTTTACTTTTGTTGCTGTTAATGAATTAGGTTGCAAGTGTGCTCTCTGTGCAGTGAGAGTTTCCTAGTCTAAACAGTCTATGGTCTCAGTTTGGTTTGCTACTGAAGCAAGGCCCTGAGATAGTCTGATATCAATTTGTTTTTGATTCCCACACACCTAAGAATTATCCACCATTAAGGGAGGATGGAAGTTCTTAGGTCACAAAGGAAATCAGAATAATCACTTTTTCCAGTTTACATATGCACCAACAATGAGTTAGTGAGGAACTGGAAGCAATTGGACCCAAAGCCCACAAGCTGGATTTGAGGCAATTTTTACGGTTCGTTTCCTGTCCATGTTTGAGTATTCCTTAACTTCACACAACTGCCTTCTTGGTTCCTTTCAGTGGTTCATGCAGCACAGCTGATACTGTTCCCCTGCATGATTTCATTCGACAATGTGTAGGTAAAATCCAAGACTTTACCTTTATGGCTTCTAGGCAGGCCACAACTCTGTGAAGTGAAAGACTGAGATAGGGATTTCAAACTGAGATGGCATGTTACACACTACCACAAAACTTTAGGTCACCAAGTAGACTGTCTGACAAGACTTGATTGGAGACTTCTACACTGCTATGAGGGCTGACCTGCAAGGATAACAGCAGCATAATGTCTTACCCCAAGGTGAATCTTGATGGACCGGGAGCAGGTGACCCCTGATTTCCCACAGATGACGTTCTCAGTTACAATTTTAAAGGTGGAATGATGGCTGCCCATACCACATCCATCCTAATGGAGAGAAACAGAGCTGTGTAACCATCTGAGAGTTCAAAGTAACAAAGTGAACAATAAGATTCAATGTGCTGACCTATCACTTCAGGGAGTTTGCCTCTTAGCTGAACAAGTCAGCCACCCTCAGCATTCCACTTGATTTGTAGCATGCTATAATCACATCTCTGACTGGCTTTGAATCCAGTTATTAGATATCAATAAAATTGTTTAGGTGAAATTTGTAACCGTGCATCCCCCAACTTCTAGGGATCAAGCTATCAAATTGCTTTTAAGTATTGCATCACTTCTCTAGAAAACACTATCTAGTTAGTGCAATATGGTTAGCTAGGTAGATCATCTACAGACACTCAAGTACATTAGGAAATCTTTGAATCTTTTGTAATTTCATATAAAATGTTGGGATTTTATTTGGTTGGTTTGTTTGGCTTTTTTGTTATTTTTGGTGTAAGAAGTTTTGAACTGAGGTTTTGAAATAAGCACTAAATATGTTAGCATTCCTGTTGTCTTGATATGTGTGATATCTTCCTAGGACAATTCTGTAACCAACAGTTTAAATCAAACCATTTCTTGACAATGAGAGCACTGCCATAAGAAGGACTAATACTGATGTTACCGTAGCTAGTATGTATTCACAGTTGCCATCAAATACAAAGCGCTGTCCATCAAAAGTTGTGACATGTCCTTCTCCGTAGAGGGTACATGTTGACGAGCACTTAGATTTCTGAACACATTTCCATTTGCCTCTTGTACAGGTGCTAGTGGTGAACAGGAGATTCTTGTTAAGATTTCAAAGACATACATCTTTAACTCATCTCCTCTTTATACACACATTTTGTATACACTGTATTAACTTCATTGATTTGTTTTATAGATGCAATGTGTCCAAATTATGATTAATAAGGGAACTGTTAATTCAAATTTCCAGACTTTTATGAAAATTAATGTATAGTAAAGATGAAATTTTAAGTATAATTTCCATTTAAGGAGAAGGTTTGGAACTTGAAATGGTAGCAACTGCTGATTGAGAAAGTAGCTAGAAAAGATGGAAGCAATGCTGGTAGGTCAATTGATTTGTCTAGAGAAAGGGAAGAGAAGTGGGCTTGCACCTTCATCTGTGGTGGAACTGATCAACTTTTCCAGCACAGCTTATAGTTTGAGACTGCCGTTGGATCCCCTAATGCTTCTGGATGTGCAGGTAGCAGCAGATGTCCTTAAAGTCTTATTCTTTTTATAACTGGCCAGGAGACTATGACCTTTCTTCTTAGTTATAGACATTGTCACAATTATCAGTGGCTTTATCAGCTCCATGCTTTATTACTATAGAAAATTTTTTTAGCTCCTAACCTTAATTGTGACCTATTCATCTGCTCTAGTTTAGACAAATGGAAAGCTAGCAAACAGGTCACTTCTAGATTCTTACCAAGTCTTGCATTCGGTGTGGATTTCTTCTCCTTTTCTATAAGAGATGCCTCCATATTCACAGGGACATTCATCAGGTGGTACACACATTCCATCTAGATCCTCATATAGTCCATCAGTGCACACACAGCCTGATTCACACTTAGTGGGTACCTGGGAAAGATCAGGAAATTGCAACATTAGCTGTAAACATTTTGTTTTTATTGAGATATAACCTATCTTCAGTTTTAATTTTGGTTATTTATTTGGAGCCAAGAGCCAGTCTATGTTTTACTGATGTAAGTTTATGCAAGTTAATGCACTATTGCACTTGCTTCACTCAGTTTTAAAATATAGCTAGTGTTTGAGGCAATAAGCTTGCTAGGGACTTCTTGCATTTCATGGATACCAACTTCTCAGACAATTGGAGAATAATGGAATAATGTATGTTTCCTTCCAGCCCAGGAGTCTGCTAATTCAACTGCCTCTGTATTTACTAAGAATTTTTTATTGAATTATGAAACATTTGTGTTGTTGTAAATGTAACAGTATATACTGGGATTTGTAAACCCCTTTCCTGTAGTAAGTCAATATTTGATGCACTGGATATTTTTTTTAAAATGATCTATTTCTTTATATAGTGTTTTATTGCTTGGCTTGGAAATCGACAGGGCAGTTTATGAAGTAAGTATTGCAGTATTCATGAAGATGCACTGTCACAATATTATCAATTGATAGTTCTTATAGGGCTCCATTACCTTGATATCAGAATATCTATCTTAAATGTATTTATTCTCACACCACTTCTGTGACTTAGGCAAGTATTACTGTTCCATTTTACACATGAGGAATGAGAAACAGAAAGATTAAGAGCTAGATTTTTTAAGGTATTTAAGTACCTTGTGGAATTTTCAAAAAGCATGTAGGAATGTAAAACTAACTGATTTTAATGGTTTTAGGCTCCTAAATGCATTTGAAAATTCCCCTTTAAAATCTAGCCCAAATAGATTTGCCCAAGGCTATATAGAAAGCCTTTTTTGCAGAACAAGGACTTGAGAGTATGTATGCTTAAGTGCCAGGCAACCACTAATCCATCCTTCCTCTCAGAGTATTTCCATCACAGAGATGTGTAACTCACACATTCAATTCCAGTTGCCAGCATCTGACAGGTAGGGGAACAAGCAGCTCCATATTTGTTCCCTGAATTCTGGGAACATGATACATATTTTTTAGGAGGCTTGCAGTTTTCTATGGGGGAAAAAAAAAAAGAAAGTTATAACAGGATAGTTCTGTAACATGGGGAAAATAATGCTTTTGAAGATGAATGTAAACTGTACCCAAATGCGTACCTGAAGGGTCTTGAGGTTTACCAGTGCAACTCAGCTTTCCATTAACACAATAGCTAGGAAAAAAAGAGCATTTCAGTGTACATCCCTTACTAATCAGGGTGTTTAAAAAGATGCTCTCAAGCTGTTTTATGGTCTTAGTTTTTCCTCTTTGAATGTGATACCCTTCTAAGAAAACAATTTTCAGGCTTTTTGTCAAATGGCTTAATATTTTCTTATGAAGCAATCATTCCAGTTGTGCCTTTTGCTCTGCCTGGTTCCTTCAAAATGAAATGCAAGTCAACATGCCTCTGCTTAATCTTTGAACTGCAACAGTATAATCACTTATATCAATTTTGTATGCAGTATGGAGCAAGGATCATGTTTATGTGTTGGTACATCACTTGACAGTATAATTCTTGCACCTCTTAGTGCCTCTTCAGTATTACCATAGAAAACTAGACCTCATGTGCCTAATATTTCCAAGGTAAGAGAGAATGGAGAACCGAATGATTTAACAAAAAAAAAAAAAAAAAATCCAAAACTCTTGGACACCTCTGTATCTGTTAGAAAGAAGCAATGAAAGGTCTACAGTCCTATTATAAAAATATATATATATATATAATAAAAAATCTCTGCAGTTTGGAAAAAGACAAGTATATAACAAAGCCCTGCTCTCCTTTGAGTATTTTCTTTTCTTTTACCTCACAAACTTACCAGGTAATACCACCAATTATAGTTGACTGATCAGGCAGGATGAACTTCTTATCTCCCAGGTAGCAGGGACACAGGGATTTACGAACACATTCACTTTTGTGGTTCAAGAAGGTACCTTTAGGACAGTTGCAGCCATCAATAGGAATATCATTAGTATAACATTCCAGATCTTGGTCAGAGAGTGACAGGCACGTCCTGTCACAGGCTTCAGTGTGGTAGCTGAAAGTCTGATTGCCAGTACAGGAAACAGCTGTAAAATGAAGACAGGAGTGGGAGTTGCACTTCATTTCTCTGATCTCCTCTCTTAGGGATGAGGGAGCTAGGGCAAGGTGCTGCATATAATGCCAGTAATTTCAGTGTTAACAGTTATTGCTTGCTCCCCTTCTCACACTATAGGGCCAATTAACACATGGCTCCTTTGCAGGTGATACAGCTCAATAACCATGCTACATTTCGTGTACTTTGCATTTACATATGAAATCAAGCCACTCCTAAAATTGTAGGTAATTCTACAGAACTCTCCGAAGGCTATGTCCACACATAACTCATTTCAAAATGGGTTATTTCGAAATAATGGTGTATTTCAAAATAAAATCCTTATTTTGAAATAAGTTAGTTCGAATTAAGGGAAAGCCTGCTTTCAAAACAGCTGTTATTTTGAAATGGTTATTTCAAAATAAGGCTGTTCGGACATGTTGTTTTGAAACAATGTGTCCGAACGCCGTTGTTTCGAAACAGCCATTTTGAAACAACGGCTATTTCAATATCGAAGCAGGTTTAACAGTTTCAAAACAATGACCATTGTTTTGAAACAATGGGTCCTGTTGTTTCGAAACAACGGTATGTAATGTGGACATGAGAATTTTTATTTTGAAACAACCTCTGTTGTTTCAAAATAAGAACCCTGTGTGGACATACCCCAAGTGATTTTTAGTGCTTAAAATTCCTCCATAGTACTTAATGATATTTCAGCACCTTAGAGAGAATCTTAGAAGTGGAACTGGTCTTAACCCAGGAGAGTAGAGGGCAGCCCATAACAGTCACTGGAATTTTTCAAGTGGAATCATGTTTTTTCTGAGTTTTCTAAGTAGCAATGATGAAATAAGTGCATCAGATTACAAGGTTTTAAGAGCCAGTGGAGATCACTTACTGCAGTTGTCTACTGTGTCTCTCCAATTTACAAGGATCAGTCCCATTGAAGCACACGCTCTTGCATAAGATCCCATGGCAGAACAAATATAAGGAAAGGTCTCCTCATAGTTACAAGCTTGGTAGACACATCTCTGAAAAAACGCACATTATTCTGTTAGGGCAAGTAGTTGGAAGTGATTAGCATGCTCAGAAATAAGTCTTGGAAAATAAGGCATTTTATAGAGCACATGTAACAACTGAAAAAGAACCAGTGAGTGGCCAATAAAAGTAAAATATACTTAGTCTTTAACTGATATGGGGCATTTCAATCCTTTGATTTCAAAATGCTGCACAAAGGGGGTAAAGTATTATCCCTATTTTGTAGATAGGTAAAGTATACTCAAGCGGGTTAAGTAACTTTTAAGCTGTTCATTTGGGGAAGTGTGCTGGGAAATACCCAACTAATTATCTGTGTGAGGGGAAAAATAAATCCCCTCCCTCTCCTTTCTAGTGATTGGGACACAGCAGTCTGTGATCATACCAACTCTCATCTGCCTAGGAAAGAGGTGTTTTTGAATGATTTTTGATCTTAAGACCCTCTTATGCTCCTACACAATGCAGTGCTTCTCATTGCCTCACCTCAAGATCTTAGCAGAAGCTCCTACCTTGTAAAATGGAGCAGGATTCACCACAGAATGGCATTTCTCAAACACTGTGCCCTTTTTAGTAAGAATGGAGCAATGTGTCTCTGCAGACATTTCTAAATGAGAAAAACAGTCGTGAGCATTAAGCAATAGAAGGGTTAAGAATAAAGGTGGCTGTGGCCTGTATTTAATTCAATGAGAAAGTAATACCTGGTTTGCAGTCACAGCACTAGAAAGCCAGAGACTATCTTAAAGAACTTCTGGATATGACTACCAATAGGAACTCCTCCAACTTACTGAGGGAATCGAACTACTAGTCAGATCTTTAGTGAGAGAGCTCATCATAAATTGACTCAGTAAGAGTATATTCTAGAAATGTACATCTTTCTATAGATGAAGGAATCAGTGATGTACAGTCCTCTTCTTCTTTCCACTCAGACTGTCTGGCCACATGTGGATGAGTGCATGGTAATCTCTCAGAAAGAGCTAGTCAATTGGGGTGATCAGAGAGGTCACAGCATTCTACTTACTATTCAATTGACTCATAGAGCAAGGGTCTGTGTCCCTCTCTGCAGCGGGGTGGCAATTTCCCGCTCTCCAGGAGTCTACAAAGAGGCTTGCTGTTCCTTCAATAATATCCATGCTGGTCATAAAATCATCTGTAGTGTCTCCATTGTAATTGCCACACAGCCCTGAACACATGGGAACACCCAGGATGAAAGCAAAACAATGAATATATATACACCAGTAATGATATGTCATTGATGTACAGTAATAGTAAAACACATCAGCAAGTACAAACGGAGTGATAATGAGTACTGCAGATTAAATAGCTTACATATTTCTGTTATATACCTCTGTTTTCTGTATTCATAATTTTCCATCTCTTTCACTTACTAAGTTAAAATTCATTAAATATTTTTATTTCCTTCAGGTGAATTTGTATGGAAAGATTTTTGGAGAAAATAATTCAGCTCTTTTAAAACATAAAGAGAAAGGGGGAAAATAATCTCCCAATTGTCAAAAAAAAAGTTATTGTGACTTATTAAATAGCTTTAAAACCAAAGCATTTGGCTATAGAGGCTTTTCAAAACCACACAAAGAGAGTCTACCCATTGGACAGTGGTTATTAAGCTTTGAAAAGGCACAGTTTTACTGCCTCCCTCCTTCATCTTGGACTGTAGAGGAAACTGGATTTCTTACCTTGAGTTCTGCCTTTGAAGAGAAGTCCAACTTTTATATAGACCTGAAACACAGGCCGAGTTTGAACTATGAGCTCCAGCCCAAAGGTAGTGTACATTTGAATGTGGGTAGAAGACTGTCTGAAAACGGTGATGTCACCTAAAATAAATTAGATAATTTACAATAATTACATAGCTATTTATTGTAAAATTCTGTTATGCACATACGTTTCCTTCACATGTGCCACCGCACATTGAGGTAGGTACATTATGGACTTTTCCTCTAAAACATTTGCTATTGGCAACTGCTAGAGAAAGAATGCTAGATCAGCAAGCGTTCAAGTATAATTTGGGGGGCACCCTGGACCCCAGCTACTGCCCTCCACATGTCAGCGCCTCACTCCCTGCTCCCAAAATCCCCCCAGTATGACCCAGGCCACCCCTCCACTTACTGGCGGTAGCGCGGCTGGGGAGTTTGAGGCAGTAGGCCCTGGGTTGGGGCAGCAGTGGGGCTGGGGACGAGGCTGCAGGCCCCAGGTTGGGGTGGGGCATGGAAGGGCAGGGGTTTGGGGTTCTGCTTGAGCCCCCCAGCAATGCCCCTGGTCCCTGCCTCTACCCTAGCCTGCTGGAACGCAGTGAAACACTGCTCTAGAGCCTGCTATTTTTAGGGGCCCAGGGTTTGGGCCCCTAAAAATAGAACATGGAACTAGAACACTGTATGCCGGGGCCTGCTATTTTTAAATGGTGGGCCCTGGAATGCAGCGTTCTGGCTCTGTGTTCTAGTTTTAGGAGTCCCAGAATGCTGAGCCTCTAAAAACAATGGGCCCCGGAATGGTATTCTGGGGCATTCCACCTTACTTTAATTCCCATAGATTGGATGAATGAAATGCTTAATCCAGTCTTGCACATTCCATGTTCTCACTTCTTCTTTACCTGATCTATAAGGTAGCCACCTGAGTTCCTCATCAGAGAGAAGTTCATTTTGAGAAATTACAATTTTTTCCTGTGAAGAGAGCACAGTAATAAAATCATGGTAACATAGGGCAGGTAGGAGACTTGAGAGGTCATTTATTCCATACCTTCACACAGAGGTAGGATTAAGGATGCCTAGTGCATCCCTGACAGGTTTTTGTTCAACTGTTTCTTAAAATCTTCAGTGATGGGGATTTCAAAACCTCCCTTGATATTCCAGTACTTAATTATCCTTGTAGTGACAGTACTTACTAATATATAATCTAAATCTCCCTAAAGCAGATTAAAATGATTACTGCTTGTTCTACCATCAGTGGACATGTAGAACAGTTGATCATAGACCTTTTTATAAAAGTCCTTACCATATTTGAAGATGGTTTTCAGTATTCTTTTCTCAATTAATCTTCATTAAAAATGTCTCAATCTGGACATTAATTTAGTCATTACTGCATAGCTGGGCTGAAGAACAAATGCCTCTTACTTAGGTCCTGAAGGTAATTAAGTGGACCCACAGAGTGGAAGAGAGAATTGCTATTTAAATGATCTTTATTAAAATAAAACAGTTATTGCACCAAAATATTTAATGGGACGATATTCATTGATTCTTTTTCTATCAGTCCTCCTGCCACTCACTCTGTTCTAATTTTTCGCTTTGTAAACTGGTCACTCCATACCTTAACTTTTTAAACTGATGTGACATTGCATATCCCTCTGAAATTGTTATCTCACCATTATGGAAGGCACTTGCATTTGCACAAACAATTTGCTCCCAGATTTTCATATGACAACACTTGTAATGCCTCTAAATATTAACTTAGATAGACTGGCATTTGGGATCTTGCTGAGGACCTATGAACTGCACTCTTACCTTTGCAGACAAGTAAATTATAGCTGTCAATGATGTTTCAGAATGAGAGTAACCAGACTTTTCATACACAGCCATCAGGGTTCCATTGTGTGGAAGGCTAGGACTCTGCAAGAAAAAACAAACAAACAAAAAAAACCAAACAAACAAAAAAAACCCAAAAAAATAAACAAAACAAACAAACAAACAAAAAAAATCGTGTGTGTAAGAAAAAATAAACTAATCCCCAAATCCATTTATCGTCATAGAACCTAGTATAACTCTTGTCATTTTAGCCTGAAATTGAGCTTTTTCATCAAATTGGTATAAGACTCCTTTGAATACTAGTCATTCTCACAAAAGTAATCTTAAAGCAGTGGAGGAAGAAGATAATCTGTGATGCATTTGCAATATATCTTTAACATTTTATGTCTGGAATAACTCTTCTCGAATCACAGCAAATTTTTCAAAATAAACTAAGATTGGGACTGGCCTGGTCTTTCCAACCTCTCTTTAAAAGAATGTAATGGACTCAGTTTTCAAGTGTGTGTCCCTTTAATGCAGGATTTGGACACGCTATTTAAATGCTCAAAACTGTTACTTAGGTGTGAATATTTAAAGTGACTACATTAAACAGGCAACATTTTTCAACTGTTATCACCCAATGATATCTTAGATACTGCAGTTTTATCCTATTTTACCATAAATATTGTGATGTCTCAGATAGTAGAATGTAACTGTTAGAAAATATTTAATTTTTAATGATGGCTATTGTATTTCATAAGGTGAAATGTGAAAAATTGGGTTTCCTGTGTACCCATTCACAGTCAATGTTGTCTTATGAGCATCTGAATCAATGAAACCTATTTGACAATTCTTGGATTTTGAGTTTTATAATTTTACAGTTTGTGCCTTTACTAGTTACTAGGAGAGTACTGGTGATACAAATCCCACAGACATCTTAGCTGTCGGAATCCTTGGTAGTCATTTGTTGCATATCATGCTAACCAAGCAACTTCCCTGTCTCACCAAGACTTCAATCAAATTATGAATGGTATTTTTTCCTTTAACAGGTGGCAGCTCTTCGTAGTACAGATACTCAACCTTTGTTCCAAGGTTTTTCTGTTTCAGGCTTCTTTTCTGTTCTAAGCTGATGAATCGGCTGAGGGCAGGTTCCACCTGTATGAGCCTGGGCAGGCCTGTTAAGTAAATACTTTTTACCTGCAATAACTGCTGGCAAATCTTGTGGTGGATCCAGGACTACAAAATTTTCATTGTGTAATTCTGTCTACTTGCAAGTTGGAGCCATTCACTATAAACTGTTGTAGCATCTTATCAAATGACGACAATAAAGATATCATTTCATACCCACATAATCTTATCCTTTGTACCTGGAAGTGACATTAGTAATAAGTTTAACAAAGAACTTCTGTGTGACACTACCCAGGACAACAGTCCCTGACAACTCAGTCATGACAAAAAGATTATTAGTGGCAGATGTGAATGAAAGAGTCACCCTTCAAACAGCATTTGCTAAACAGGTGAGACAAACTGCCTCTTGAATCTTTCATCATGGTAACAGAAGACTCTGTGAAATGGCCTTTGCTTGCCAGTGAGGTGAGAAAAGCCAGTATTTTAACTTTACTTTGTAATAAAACAGACACTTCACAAAATCACCACCCTCATAACAAATACAGTGCATTATAACTTGTCCCAAAGCTGATTGTGCCTTTTGTCATTTCTTAATGCTAAGAATTTAGAAGTTCTTTATTTTGCATTGTACACTAACAGAAAACACTTAAAAGTTCACTTGACAGCTTCTTCAATATCAAATTGCTGCTTGGTATTAGGTATGTTATGTGGGATAAATGGAGGTCATTGAAAGGTTTTATTTTATATGGGGATAGGAGGAACAAAGGTAGATTGTAAGTATGACACCTCCTTTCAGCTGATCTCATGTTCTTTGACATCTCTGCACCTTACCTTCATAAGGATGTATGTGCAAACTCCATGGAACCGGTATGACCTGGAATCAAATGTGGTGACAAAGGAGCCTCCCTCCAGGGAACATCTTCCTGGACATGGTAGGTCTTTGCAATCCCACTGGCCCATTGTACATTTACTGGGGAAAACAAGAGTTCATATTAAATAAACTATTAGCAGTCTAACAAAATTTTATCCTACTATATGGGTTTTTTTGTTTGTTGATTCCTTTGCAACTACATGTCTGTGGTTATATCTCTGAGCAGCAATATCTTGAAGTCAATTGCCTCAGTCTCTTCCACTGTGGATATCTGTAGATGACTGATCATCTTGGACAGTGATTGATGTGTGCCACAATGAATAACAAACAAGATACTGTACATGCCATGCCATAAACATTCATTTCAATAGAAATGAATTCTCTTGAAATCTTTTTTTCTTTCAATAACTTCTCAATAAGGAAATATATATGTATATGTATGTATTTCTTTTCCTCTGTGAATTTTTTTTGTTTTGTATTATCATACACTAAATATATAGGTAGACATAATTTATCTCAATCTGTGACTGCTGAGGCCATCGTATGTCCTAGCTCAGTCAAGAAACTTCAGAAATAAATCACTGGTGAAAAATGAGTTGAACTGACAAGCCTGGAGTTTGCATTCTGTTCTTTATTCATGCAACTGATATAGCATGACAGACAGCATGGCAAAATTCTCCACATTGCAACTCCAAATTGTTAAAATACAAACCTAAGGGACCCATTTCTAAGGGTAAAAGGGGTATCTCCATGACTCATTCAGTGTTTGAAGGCAAAGCCCCTCTGCTCAGGTTGGCAGCAAAGTTGACCATTAGTGATCATTCTGGTGATAATTACTGTAAATTTGCACAGGATAAGGTTACATTTGTTTTTGTCCATATAGATAAGGAAATCTGGCATACATTTTGCCCTCAGCAGTTGCAGATATAGGGTTCTGGGTGTTCAAACCTGAGTTTGGGTGATGTAAGCACATTTGTGGCTGTCCTTTGAAGATCTGGACCACAATTATTCCATATTTTCCAATCACTTGGCAAGAGTGCTTTTCACACTTTTTCAAAGAAATCTGCTGCCACTCACCAGGTCCTGCATGTTGCTTTCATTAGAGCACCAGGAGCATATTTTTCCCCATTCAGTGTGCATGGACACTGGTCAACAGGAACACATGTTCGATTTTTTGAGATGTCATCAAGAACAGTACCTGCCAAGAGAAGCTAACAGGTTAGGCAGATAGACATTTTCAGACACTTAGCCACTTAGTTCCTGAGCACTGAGAACTGTTATATTATCTACCCTTTGTGCTGTGCCTTGCAGAGTCAACATTCCTGAGAGGGACATTTCAGCACAGCCTTCTGTCCAGACTCATAGGTGTGTGGAAAGTGTGATTTTTCCAAATCTACTAAATTTTAGCTCCCTTGTTTAGAATAAGATTATGTCTCTATAAAGAATAACAGGTTTTGGTCACTAATGGGAATGAATTAGCCTTATATTTAATTACTGAAATTTCAGGAAATGTTGAATAATAACAACAACAATAATAATAAACTTACACTTTTGTAGAACAGTTCAACCAGAAGTATGATGTAGGCTTTTACAAACTCTGCACAACACAGCACAATTTCTCTGTTTGCAAATAAAATGCAGCCACTTCTCAAGTCGAACATGGCAACTGCCCAATAGCACATGGCAACACTACATAAGAGATTGGTGTAACCAGTGAATTATAACCCATCCGCTTCAAAATATCAAGGGAACTTTGAGTTGGCAGGCTATAATTATCCCATCTTGAAGTTTGTCCAGAATGGGGCTGCTACATCTCTATTCCTGGGAAGAGTGCCAAGGGGTCTTTAATGACCCCACAGATTAAGATGTACGTTTTGTATCTCTTCAGAGAAATAGCATTTCCAGCAGCACAGTGTCTTCTATCATGATACTGTTGCATTAATAAATGGATTCTTTCTGTTTGCTAGATATGTGCCAAAACTCTTTGCATGAATGAATTGTGAGAAGATCAATACAATTTTTATTTTAATACTTTACCTTCTGGGCAGAAGCAACCATAGGTACAGTAACTAGAACAGGTGTACTCAGGGTTTGAACAGGTTTGAACACAGGGAGACCCACACTCCTTGTAGATTTGGTTAGCTGAACATTTTCCTATAGCTGCAAGAGACAATAAGTGAAAGTATTAAGTAATCTTTCTAAATATGAACTAAGGAAAAATCCCCCCTGCCCCAGGAGATGGAGATCAGGCTTCCCTGCTGCCCTCACAATAACTGAGACATCCTATAGCACAAGAACCCACACTCCCATTCCCAGTCTATCACCTCACCAAAGTCCAGATTTCTACTGAATTAATTTTTCGTTCTTTGTCCCAGATTTACTAAACATATTCCAGACAAAGGCTAGAGATGAGACTGCCTTTTCTACATTGTCCCTACACTTATAGGTCGTAGACCCCTGAAACCATGCACACTTCTGAAAGATGAACCCGAGGTCCCTCTGTATCTGTAATAGGGAATGAGAGTGATAGTAGACTATATCAATGTACATTAAAAACAAAACAAAAAAGAGGTGTGATGTTTAAAAGTGCCTATGTGACTTAATCTCACTGACTTTCAGTGGGAATTGTGTTCCTAAGTCACTTAGGTTCTTTTTGAAAAACCTCCTCTCTAGCATTATTAATACATAGAAGAGGGAACACACATTTTTCATCTGACAAATTATAGGCTTCTCCCAACAGGAAGGGGACGATAAGTTACAGTAAGAAGTGGGAGAAGAGAGCGTTAACCGTTGCACTGGAATTTCAAGCACCAGAGTCTCCACTGCCTTGTACTTTATGTAGTCATTTTTACTAGAAAAGTGTCTGCAAGGCTTATTTAGTAAAGCTTGACACCCATTTTGCAGAGGTATACTTACTATTCAAGGTGTCGGGGAGTGGATAATCATATCCCTCAATGTTTTCAGACTTTTTCTCTTGTGGCATATAATATTGGTGTTTCCTAACTTGCAAATATTTGTCTTTTAACCTTCACTGTGAATAGTCTCACGTTCAAGTTTTTTTATGACTACAGCTTTTAGTAACATTTTTTTTTAAGGTCATGGTCTGCTAGGAACAGTAATATCATAACAAAAGCTAGATGGGGTTGTTATTTTTGGTGTGATGATGGAGCACTATTGTATAACATTGTTAATACATGCAATGCTTTACAAATATTGGTTGAGACAAGTTTGCTGCTTGAGGAGTTGACAGTCTTAGGAGAAGCAAGACAAATCAAATGCTAAGCAAAACTGGGGCACCCACTTTACATTTAGGGAAAGGAAATTGGGGAGACAATATTGGAGAGAAGGAAAAGAGAACAATTTCAGGAAGAAGTGAGATTTTGAAAAGTCAGAGGGAGAGATGGCATTTGATAGGCAGGAATTAGTAGATTTCCCTGAGCACAGTGCAAAGCTTGACAGAAGGCAGAAAACAAAAAGTGGAAGAAAGAGATGATGAGCAGTAGAGCATGAATACTTGTAGAAGTAGAAGGAATGAGAGAGATGGACGGACATGAGGTCAGAGCTATCGGCTGAGGCAGGGCAGGATGATAAAAGGCCTTGAAGGTGAGAATAAGGAATTTGTGATTAAAACACTAGAAATCAAATAGTAGATTCAGGAATATAATCCTGTTTGGGCCTTCATCCCACTTCTCATGATAACTTCCAAATATACAGAAGCAGATGCTGAGGTCACCTGCAACAGAATATGAAGGAAGGGGCAAGGAAAAGCAGGTTCCTGTGAAAGCAATTTATTTTAATAAATAGGCACTGATGAAAGAAAAGGACCATATAAATGTGTAAGCAAATAAACAAAATTGTGGTTAATTATGTTTTAAAAGAATAGCATGCCTTTGTGAAATGTCATTTTGAAAGACCCTCTTCCTTGGCATACATTATCTCTCTCATAATTTATTGTGAAGTGGTTGAGAAAAAAATCACTTTAGGTTACTTGTGACTTTCATTTGGTTAGCATGACTGCTTATAAAACAATGAAACTCTGTTAAAATGCGCTACTAAACATCAGAGTTTCAGCCAGATTCTGAAGGATTTTGTAAAGCAAACCAGCTTCCTCTGCTCCACCAGATTTTATATTTGCAGCTGACATCCAATCCTGATCCAAGAAACAAAATATATATATGCCTTGCATGCTGAATTTGTTCTCGTTTGGAGCTTTGCTAACAAGCAAAGCACAAGCAACCTTGTGATAAAAGATTAATCCAATCATGTAAGTCTTTGACATCAAGAGAAGTGATTAATTGGCTTTCCACTGAAGGCTGTGACAGAGAAATGGAAGTGGAATGCATAGGAGCAATTTTACTCCTACAAATGAGAACCCAAAGGCTGCTTAGTCTTGTATTCATATCTTTATTTCCCTCCTGGCCTTTTTCCCCACCCGAGGGACCCATCTGAGATATAGAGGGTGGACTCTGTCTTCTTCCCCCTATGAGTGTGCCTAACGCTGGTGGTTCAGAGCAGAGGCAGGTTTTGACATTTCCCAATAATTTTGAGAGCTATTTGTGGCCATGCCTGCTGAAGTAAAGATGCATGTTCGCTGAAGTAACATCAAGGGAATGTTCTCTAATCAAGGATTTAGTTCATTTAACTCTGTTTCTCACTGTTAGGGATTGTGTATGCCTGAATTTAGAGGAAGGCACTAGGGACGTGAGAAGGCATTTGTTTGTGTGGCACTTCAGAGCAAAAGCCCAGTAACTGGTGGAGGAGATGATTGGAGGAGTTGAGTTCCTTTAAAAGCTGACTTGTTCCCCTGGTTAATTTACAGAAGGATTAGTGCATAATGAATAAGGTGTGGTGAAGAAACAAAGCAGCCAGATGGAGCGGGTCTAGGAAGTCTGCCAGTTTTCCCAGGCTTTACTTGTGTATATTTTCACCTTTAAGTTTTATGGCCTAGGATCCAAATCCTGGAGTACTCTTTTTTTTTTTTTTTTTTGCCTTTTGTCTCCCTGCTTTAGGAGCCTTGTTTGCAGACTCTCTCTATTGTATCATTGCAACCTCTAAATAAACAAGTCTAGCAGCATTTTTAAAGATTAACACATTTATTTTTTGCATGAGCTTTCATGGGAGAAAATCCCACTTCATCAGATTCTTACAGATGAATAGGATGAAAATAAATGCAGGGAAGTTTATGTCATAGGATCAAGTCAGACTGTTACAGTAAATCAGGGCAGTTGTATAGATTCAAAAGGTAGAGAACAGCATAGTAGTGGGAAGTAAGATGAAAAAGAAGGCAAAATCATCTCTAATGAGAAAAGATGCTGAAATCCCTATTTAAAGACAACAGTGTCAAATTGACATATGAATTTCCATTCTGCAGTTTCTCTTTTAGGCTTTGATTTATTATTCATTTGTTTGAGCACAGCTATTAACAAATCATCAGTGGAGTGATCAGGAAGATTGAAGTGTTCCCCTACTGGTTTTTGAATGTTGTTATTCTTGATATCAGATTTTTTTTTCTTATTACCAGTAATTTTGCCTTCTTTTCACCTCACTTCACACTAATACACTGTTCTCCACTGTTTGGATCTATCTGCTTTGATTTACTGTAAGTTAGACCTGATCCTATGACTTAAGTGTCCCTGCATTTATTTTCCTCTGGTTCATCTGTAAGCATCTGACAAAGTGGGATTTCTCCCATGAGAAAGCTCAGGCAAAAAATAAATTTGTTAGTCATTAAGTGCCACCAGACTCCTGGTTTGTTTTGCTGAACGAGACTAACACAGCTAGCCTTTTGGAACTGCAACAGCTCTGACTGATCTGCATGTTAAATCTGGCTTCTCCTGAATAACAGGCTGATACAAAATCAAACACCTTTCTGCCAGCTGTTGCATGGATGATCCACCCACAGATTATGCTACTTGCTTTCTTTCAGGTAGATTGGAAGGGTTTGTTCATCAGAGGGAAGGTAAGCCAAGTATACAGTTAAGTAGATGTTTTAATGTGGTGTTTTTAGTTTCAAACATCTCCTTCTGTCTCATAGCTGCTCCTTCATTTTATGGCATTGCTGGTGAACATTGATAAAATTGTGCCAAATTTATCCTCAGAGTTTCTCTTTGCGTAGGGAACAGTAATTATAGAGTATGAGGCAGTCAGCTTTCCCACTAATTGGGTGCTTGGCATTTCAGAGGGATTCACTTCACTGCCTTAAACTCTGAGTGTCATTTGCAGATTCGTTTCTTCCCAAAAGAATTCCACCTTTTGTCTCATCAATTAAGATTTCAACTGGGCAGCATTGTGTTGTAGTTAAAATTAATGAATGTGCTTTTTAAGAGTCCTTTGTTGAAGGTTTGTCACATATTGTCCCCTGCTTTGTTAAACTTTTAAACAAGCATACCAAAACCAATTTTGACCTATAAAGGGTTGTACTTTCAATCTCTTGAGTTCCATATAAAATTACAAGGATATGTGCAAAAAAAAAACAAAATTCATTTGATGCTGCCAAGCTTCACCTGATTGATTTCACTTCAAAACTAATAATTTCATGATTTCAATGCAAACTGAAACATAATGCAAATATAAACTAGTCATTTGTGACTTTTGCTGATCCTGATCTGAGCTGTCTGTAACAAAACCTCTAACCTGTTGAATTGAATTGTTCTGAGTTTAATTTTAAACAGTTAGCACAGGCATAGCTGAAAGTAGCACAGCACCTTTACTACAATGACAGCAACTTGAAGTCAAAATGACAAGCACTGAAATAAATCTGAATTGAGTCACTCTGCATTTCTTAAAAGATGAAATATCACTTTGCCTGTAAATGTTTAACACTTCAGTTTAGCTGACAAAAGAGTCACAAGGAAGCATTTCAGAGTAAGGTTCCTTTTTTTCTTTTAAGAAACAATTATTGTAAGACATTGAATAAAGAAATAGCTTTAGAAGTGTGAGACACATGGTCAACTAATTTAGCTGTTGTGCTCTGGGGAAACAAATGGAGCTGTAAGTTTCTGTATTTTTGAAGGATCCCAAACTTTAACTCTCACACGTTGCCATTTGCTTAAATATCAGTGGCATAGCATAGGTGTCCAGCACCCACTGGTGCCCACATTTGTGCCCCCCTGCAGCCTGGTACCTGGGGGCTTGGGCCCCCTCTGCCCTCCCTCCCCATTGTTATGACATATTATGCACAACATTATGTCAAACATCATCCCTGAGTCTATAAACCCAACCAACCCAACCCCTCTTTGATTTGTATGGGTTGAACTTTCCTAATGGCTTTTTAACATTTCAGTAATCATTCCTTATCTATATGACATATAAGTAAAGTTATGATGTAAAACATTATAACTTACAGCAGAAGTCTACACTCCTCCAGTCAGAGACTGCTTGATGGGACATGGCACATTGCCTCGAGTACTCTGATAGTGTAGCACAGGTACAGTTCCTTTGCCCTGGATCACTACAGTCTTGCATGTCTAACTGACAACGGATCACAAATGCTTTCTTTGACACATTGCACACTGGAGATACAAGGTTGAGTAGCTGGGAGCAGATCCTGGCCTAAAAAGTTTTTTTAAAAATGGAAATTTAGTGCAAGTAATGTCCCTGCTACACTGAAACTATAAGAAATCCATCTTACATGCCAAGCTTTTCAATGCTAGATTTGCAGCCCTTAATTATACTATTGCATTTATTTAAATCAAAGTGCACAGAAAATTCTGGAAATGGAGGAGGATACAAATGATACTTTTTAAAGGGAAAAGACCCCCTACAAAATTTAATCAACTTCCTCTCTCATCATATTAAAAGATTCATTTATGTCATCACATTTCCATGATCTCAGATTACGGGGTTACATGCAGGGAGTTTTTTCTCTCATGAAGAATTACCAGGAGGAAGAATGTTATTTGAACCAACGATGATATATCACTTCCATAAAAAAACTCAAACTGCAGAGATGCATTACAGCCAAAGAACACAATGGACTTTCTGTGAACCTATACTTGATTTACAAGAGCCAATAAAACATTTTCCATAGTGTTTCTGGGTGTCATTACTTATTATTGTACACCAAATGAAGCTTTTAGAAATGTAGTGATAATTGGCAATGATGAATTTTTAAAAAATGTTTTTATTTTGCTGGTACTGTACATTATTTCCTGAAATATAAGATCTCAAAGGAAAACGGTGTTAAAAGTATCAGGGGTAGCTGTGTTAGTCTATTTCAGCAAAACAAACAAGGACTTCTGTGGCACTTTTAAAGATTAACACATTTATTTACCACATGAGCTTTCATGAGCACAATTCCACTTCATCAGATGAATGAGGTGCATCGTCCTCAGCTCTTTCTTTCAGTTCCTGCCTCCCTATTCCACAGTCTGAATCCATACAGCTTATGGTATTTGCTTTAAAGAGAGAAGCTAGCAGCATATCCCTCTAGATCTGTTTGAATTAACCCCATGACCAACCCTTTTCTGTATCTATATATTTACAGCTAACATGCTATGTTTTCTATTTCATTCATCTGATGAAGTGGGATTGTGCCCATGAAAGACTGTGATAAATAGATTTGTTAGTCTTTAAAAATGCCATGGATCTCTTCCTTTGTTTTAGTATTAAACTAGCAGACCTAGACTGATAGAGCCAAAAGAACTACTCCACAAGTTCAAAACAAGATTCTGTTAACAAGTTGTGCTAGAATACTGCACACTTATAGCTCCTCACATCCAAATATTCCCCTCATTGTGGCTCTTGTTCAAACCAGTCCAGTAGTCAGCTCCCCTTATATCCTCCCATTTGTTGTTTCACTCTTCAGGATGGGGATAAAAGCACGTTTTTTCCCTCTATTCTCAAAGCAATGATCCAGAGAAGAATGGTTTTCTAACTGCCTGCTTGCTTTTTGTAGTACGGGAACAGGGCTGGCCCAAGGCTTTTTGGCACCCTAGATGCCTGTGATTTTGGTGCCCCATTCTCCTCCTCCCATAGTGGCCTGTGCCACCCTTTGGAAAATGCAGGGCCCCCTGACTCTCCCTGCTGGCGTGAGCACAGGCTGCACCAGCGGCTGATCCCATACTCCCACCCCTCCCCTGAGCCGGGATGGAGCAGGCTGGTCTGGGGGGTTGGGCTCTGCTCTCCCACCCTGCCTCTGGGACAGCCCTCTCTGCCTGTCAGGCCAGAACAGCCAGCCCAGGGAGGAGTAGGAGAGCAAAGGCCAGCCCCTGGGCTGGCCGCTCTGCCTGGGGCTGGTGTGAGCTGGCCCTGAGCAGAGGCCAGCTCTGTGCTCCCAACCTCCTTCCCCACTGCCTTCAGCTCCGTGCTGAAGGCAGTAGGGAGGGGGCGAGAGACAGCATGGCCATTGGAGGGCACTAGTACAGGCCCCGTGCTGCCCTGCTCATGGCAGGACAGTGCAGGACCCATAGGACCACAGGACCAGGGGTGATTGCCCTTCTTCCCCTACCCCACCCAAAGGATGGCTTTGGCACCCCCTACAGTTTGGCACCCTAGACCTCTATAATAGGACCAGCCCTGCACTGGAGTTTGTTATTCCACAAGAAGGGATGGTTTTTATTGGTAGAGCTAATAAAATCCATGGCTCCTCAAATTAATGGTAGGAAAAAAATCCTTAAAATAGTAGAGATGCGGGGGTAGGGAGCTTCATGTTTCCCATTTCAGAACAAAACCAACCCAAATCCTCTGCTCTCTCAGCATGCTCTGTATGCATAGTGCCTACACACAGTAAAATAGTAACCACCTTATAACAACTACAGAATAAGTGCATGTTCTGACACACAATTACAATTCAGTTAAAAAAGGAATAGCCATATTTGTAGTATGTACCATCACTAAGAAAACAGAGATAAGTATTTGTTTTTCAGGGTACATAGTATTAGCTAATTTCAGAAAAACTTCTAGATAGGAAAAGCTGTGTTAGTGATAGGAACTTCTTGAGTTTGCCTGATGAAATGATGTAACAGAACCACAACAGTGAGAGGAACTGCTTTGCTTCCTAAACTTACAGATCCCTTGACATCTATGGAAGTGTTATACCTCTCAACTGCCTCCTGCATCCTCCTACTCTCCCCATACCCATCATCCACAGCAAGTGTTTAAAACATGCATTCTAGTGCAAAAAGTCTCTTTTCTTCATCTCTGTACACTATATATTTTGGTGATGTTAGCCACCCTCATATCAATTACCATTTCTAAGCTGATGATTCCCAACTCTTTTACCTCTCTCTCTCTTTCTTTCGCTCAGGTTTCTCTGTAGATAAGGCCAGAAAAGTGATACTTACATATTTTTTGCGAGGAATAGTGGGAATTGCCATCTCCTCAGATGGGCAGATCTCTGATGGGTCATCCATTTTTTGTAAGTTGGCAAATTCATGAGCATCCAGCAACTTACCTGGAAGTTGAGGTATACAGAGATCAGAAGAAAAGTCTGTCTAGATTAGTCTGATGAACTAATGGTAGTATTCTGAGTTGCCATGCAGAGAAACTCGTTCTGTTTTCTCACCCTGAAATATACTAGTGAATACCTTTGAAGTAAAGTATGCTGCTAAAAATAATGGAGAATAATATAGGACCATACCAGCATAATTATATTAAAAGAGAAAGTGTGTGGGCACTTAATGGATGTCATGACTGCTGATAGTGCTGTGTTAGGTTTAATTTTGATTTCCATGATTTATAACAGTAGTATTTGAGGCTATTGTTTACATTTCCTAAAAGCAGATATCAGCCTGGAGCATCCAGATGAGAACAAGAGATATTCCATTTATGCAGCCTCATAGGCACTGGATGACAAACTGTCACTTATCAAATGGCTTTTGTCAAATTCACATGCTACCAGCTAGTAAGTGGCTGCATGACTCACAAATCTACCTGTCTTCCTTTGTTTAAATCCAAATCTCAGTGTATCTTTTGGCTGTCTCCTCATGAATATCCAGCTATCAAGTTTAAATTCAGCGAGGCTTCCACTGAGCAGTCAGTCTCTATCTAAATGCTTCTCTCGCCTCCCTCCTCTGTCAATCTGGACAGCACCACCATTCTCCTGTCGACCCTGTCTGAAAACTAGGTGTAATCCTTGATTCAGTCAACTCTCTAGACCCAAGATGTGCCTAATTCTTTCTATCTAATACATTTAAGATCTGAATTTCCTCCCTTTCCACATAACCAAAACTCATGTCTTGACTACTTGCAACCTCCTTCTCCTCTGGCACTGATGACTATGGCGACGTGTATGTCTCCACGGTCAACTCTGTGGCAATCGATGCAGTGGGATCAATTTGAGTGGGTTATAAAGACATGCTTAAATCGATCCCAGATGGGCTTTCTGCTTGATGCTAGTAATACAGCTCCCTGAAAGGAGTAAGGCTGCATCAACAGGAAGGTTTCTCCTGTTGATGCAGTACTTCGAAGATGCTGCGATACAGCAATGTAAGCATGTCAATGGGAGATACACAAGCAAAGTTACATGACTTGCATATTTCAGGCCCATCATGCCTTTCTTACCCCTTGGAAGTCCATTCAAAAAGCTCCTGCTAGAATCATGTATTTGGCTCATTGTTCTGAGAATGTAATCTCTCTCTTTGAATCCCTCCATTGGCTCTACTTTTTCCAATGGAACACGAGATTTTATAGGTTTTTTTTTAACCTTTTAAGATCCTTAGTATGTTAGCCCTATTTTAACTATCAGATCTATCATCTTACAGAAATACCTACTGCTGCCTTTGCTTTGCCAACAATGCCATTTTTTAATGCCTGTCAGGGTGAAGGTGCTTGTGGGAGAAATAAACTTTCTTTTGTGTTGTCCCCTACAGATGGGGCAAAATTAATCAAACTCTGTAAGGTTAGTTTAGCTTCCTTCAGTTCTCTCCTTAAAACTCACCTCTGTGATCTGTAAGACGCATATGATAAAGGCTAGGTGAGGGATGACAGAAGACTACAGATGTTGTGTAAAGACCTTTGTTTTACAGTTACCTCATTCTATATCCTCACCATTTCAACTGCTTCATCCGTGTGCCATGTCCTCTCATAAACCTAGATTGTATAAGAGGAAGAATTCTTGCTTTTTACCTGCTTTGAATAATGCCTAGCAGTGTGGATACTGATAACCAATTTGAGGACCCTTAGATGCTGTTATAATACAAATAGTAACTGGCACTGTTCTGGAGAATCGTGTTATAGTTCATAAGCCTGTTGTTGAGTTATGAGAGGCTCCGATTAATTTTAGAAATAGAGTGGATAATCTAATTGCAGGAATTTAGCTGTAAAATTTCCTCATTGATCTTGTGTGACTTATTCCTTTATGTTTTGCTGGGCCTTACATCTTACCTTCACTCATAAACTCATTTAGTTCCTGTCCATCAAAATTCCCACACATTCCACAAGTTTTCCTCATATATTTTCTCTCAGCCATAACCTAAAATTAAAAAAAAAAAAAAAAAGAACACATGATCATTAAGAAATGTCAATTGGCCAAGATCTCATCTCAACTAATAGTTGAGATATCCAGATAAAATCACCCCTTTCAGTTAATTTCTGAGTCTTGGAAAAGAATTAAAAGTGATATGGTCCTTTTCCCAGTCAGATATTTTGTTTCTTTTCTCAGTAATGGTGATAAGAAATGTGGATCTGGCATTCACATCTGTGCCCAAGCAAACTCAGATGCTTTTTTTTAAAAAAAGAACATGTTGACCAGATTTCTTGGGTTTATGTATATTTCTTATATATGTCTGATGTCTTTTAATGGGATGGTAGATCTGATGCTCTTTCAAGTGAGGGCCTATTATGCTACCTAGAAGAAGACAAGATATATGATAGCTATGTGCTAGTTTGCTCCACATAGCAGTATTAATGGATCTTAATTCTGACTGTAAGCTCTTATTGCTGTTCCACTGTTGAGTTGCTCCTGAACAGATAGAGCAAATTGCGTGGAGGTGCTTTTCTGCTGTGGATGTGGGCTAGATGAATAATGTTTTCATTCCAGTGATGCTTTGGGATTTCAAAGCATGACGACTGCAGAAGATTTCTGTCTCCCACACCCAATGAAAAGAGAGTAAGAGGAAATGGGCATCACCTCAACAGATCTGCTCAACCTGGGGTTTGAAGATTTTGTAAGTTTTTGTTCTTGTTTATTACATTTGTTTTACATTTCTCCTAGTTTTCTCTAACTTCACTTACGTGATATTCAAAGTGTCAGACATTGGAGAAACAAGTCAAACAAGTAGTCTTGTGGTTCTCTTAAAGACTAACAAATTTATTTATCACATGAGCTGCTGTGGGAGAAAATCCCACTTCACCAGATGCTTGAAGATAAAAAATGGAGTACTTCATTCTTTTTTTAAATTTCTTTCAGTTTTACTCCCTTATCCTTTTTATCTACTCCCCTAACTTTGGTAAAGTTGCTGCTGCTTTACATGAGCGTACATGAGAAGAGAATTGGGCCTGAATTTCCTACGAGAAAGTATATGACATGATGCTCTAGGCTCAACCTCTGCTCCTCATATACTGGGATATATTACTTTAAAGACAGGTATCTGGTTCATACTCTCAGAAGAAATGTGATCTTCAGTCTAATCCAGGTAATTTATTTCTATATCTAGATCCTGATCACAAGTTCTTCTTTCTCCTTGAGACATGATATGAAGCACATAAACATGATGACATCTGTAACTAATCTTAACTGTAGTCAGTGAGAAGGGAACTGTTTTATGTATTTTTCTGTGCAATAACTGTCCTCTATACTTACATCCATTAACAAGGTGAATAAATGCCTACACTACCCTCACCTTGGAGACCTATGAGTTTGCATACTTATACCTTAAGTATTGCATACAAGACTTTAAAGGACACATTCACGATCTCAGGACAAATAAAAACAATGAATGCATGTAAAACACCAGCTCAGAGATAGGGAACTTTCAATATTTGAGCAAAAGTTATTCATTTGCTTTGTGATAAGGTTTTACTCACCATAAGATAGTCATCGTTGTTCCAGACAATTATTAGCTCCATCTCCATCAGTTTGGTAACTAAGCGGACATTGTTTCCAAAAGGTGCAATTTGGATTCCGTTGCTGGTGTATGGCAACTTGATGATACTGTTATGAGGAAGAAAAGAATTGATCCCATTATTTTAATATATGTATGCTAGTAGCAGGTTCTAGTGGGCAGTCATTGTTTCTAATGTATATACTTCATAGCTGTCTGTGTACCACATAGTATTTGGTGGCAAATTGAAAAAGAAATTTGTTTCTTCCCTCACAGCTGGGACATTTCAGGGTATCTGGCTTGCATTCAGTAGAATTTTTCAGTCAGCAGTTTAAAAAAAGAAACACTATACAGCTAAAGCATGATTACAATATGAAAAACAAGTATGGGGTATATGAGACATGAATAGGGTGGGGGAATAATGCTATATTTTAACAGTAGAGCTCAGTTCGGTTTGGTTTGATTTTTATAAGGCAATTGTTAATCTCCTAATAGATACTTCCTTACACATTTTGTCTGAGTAATAATAGCTGTCAGTTATTACTCTGAAAAGGTCACAAAAGTCTCAGTCTATGTTAAAGCAGTTGTTTTATCAGGGCCAAAGCTCACCACCATCAAGAGGAATTGCATAACAGGAGCTCTGTAACAGGAAGGGGACTTGTTTCTAGTAGCAGAATTCTGATGCTGGAGACCAAAGAACCAATATGTATAGAATATATTAAATGGAATGGCAAGTTTAAAATGTAGGCCATGAGGCCATTGATAAGGTTGTCCTTGGAAATTAATCCAGAAGCAATGTATTTTTTTCAGTGTAGTTTACCAAACTGAGGCACAGTTACAAGAAGCACTGGGTGAATCAAATAATTTTTTGGTTCACTAGCAGTTCCAAGTAACTGAATTTGAAAATACAAAAATAAAAAGGTAGCAAATCCAAGAAGTCCATTTCAGGTCTCATGTAACATTTTGTCCAACCTGCAGCATTTGGTTGCAGCTGATGAAGTGGGTTGGAGTCCACAAAAGCTTATGCCTGAACAAATTTGTTGTTCGTTAAGGTGCCACAAGAGTCTTCTTTTTATTTCGTTTTTGAGTGTTTTAAAAGGGGCTACAGTTACATAACAACTGAAAGTGCTGGTGCCATTTATCTTACAAACTTTAGTTCACTGATTAGGGCACTCACCTGGGATGTGGTAGATAAAGATTCAGTTCTCCCTCTCTGCCTGATGGATAGAAGGGATCTGAACTTGCTCTCCTCTGTTGCATGGGAGTGCTCTAGCCTTTGGGATATTGGATATTCTGATGTGCGTGTCTCCTGTTAAAGTTGTACTGATGTGGATAAATAATTAAATAGTCACTGGGCCAAAGAGACAGGGGCTATATCTACACTAGCAAATTGGTCCTGATTAAGGAGGATTAATCTGGACTAATTTGCTCCCTGTCTACACTAGGGTTTGCCTAGCTCAAACTAAAAAGCTTTTTAGTTTGGACTAGTTAGTTCGAATGGTAAGTTTGGACTAACTGCTTAGTTCAAACTTATTTTGAACTTTAGTTAGAACTAGTACAATGGAGTCATGCTAGTTCGAACTAAATAAGTTCTAATTAGTGGTTAGTTTAAACTAAAAAAAAGTGTGGCTAGTTTGAACTGAAAAGTTAGTTCGAACTAAAAAAAGCAGTTAGTTTGAACTAACTTAGAACTGCTTAGTTTGGACTAAGCAAGTCTGAACTATGCAGTTAGATGTGGACAAGGTCAGTGTGATCTGACAGGTGATTAGGACACTCATTTGAGAAGTGGGAGATGCAGTTCCCCAAACTAGTGATTGTTTATTTATAGAAATTGAATTAATTATTAGCTGGAAAAAAGGAATCAAGCTGTAGGTAAAAGTCCTGTTTTTCTGCTGTTGATAGTTGTAAATACATGGGTGAAGATAATAAAATAAGAACTTCCTACAGACATCCATATCCTTTCTCTGCTTTTATCCATTGGCAAAAACTCAGAGTTACCCAACTCTAAAGCATTACTGAAACTTCATTTTGTGAATTTCAGCTTCTGGAAAAGAGTGTGTCTAGAGGAATGGCAATCAACACATTTCCCAAAGCTCCCTGGCAATCTGATTTCTCTGAATTTGCTGCCTTCTGGGAGCAGTAGTTTTAGGAATAATGAGAACAGAAAACAGTCATGGGTCAGCAAGGGGGCCCCCTGCAAGTCCCCAGGTGTTCCCCTATTTTTTGTTCCCCCACTGAAGTGCAAAACTCAGAAATTTGGGTTCCTGATAACTGAAATTCAAATAATCTCAAAGCAAAACACATCTAAACCTCTAAATTTTACCTAGCTTCACTAACTGACTGAGGTGAATTTGTAACTAGACACACTTAAGAGGATTGCTAACTTTAAGTCAATGTAGTTTTAATTTGGGTATTAATTTGAGATAAAGTTTCAGCTGTCTTTTGGCTTCACACAGAGTGTTTTTCACAGGCATAATCTATGATGGATTTACATTTATTTGGGAGTTGTAATCTGCTTTGATAGGAGGCCATAAAGTCAGTGTTTAGCTAGGTTGTTTGTACCTAATTTCTATAATTTATTATTCCACTTTAGGCATGAAATGCTTTCTCTGCAGTACAATCACAGACTTATCCAGTGTATTTTACATAGATAGCTCTTGTTAGTCTTTACACACTGGTCTTCCATAAATCCCTGAAGCTTACCCAACACCCTTGATTGCAATGATGCTCTTTTCAACTGTGATGACAACAGGTCCCAGCTCAATGATGATTCTTGCAATTTTTTTGTTCAGTCCACGGCGGAACTGGATGTTGAAGTCTGGGGTAACATTATCGCATACGGTAGCAAAGATGTAGTTGCAGTTCCCAGAGAAGTCATACAAATAATTATCAAAGGTGCAGAAATGCCCTGCACCCCAGGTAGAACATGAGCCCTTGTCTAAGAAATGAAAGAGAAAATATATTTACATTATTTTGTGCCAGGTGTGATGAGACTGAAAGTCATTTGAAACACTACTAACCATGTTCAAATAGCAAGAAAAGTTGATGAGCTTGGAATTTAAATACATTTAAATAGACACAGAGAAACTGAATTTATATTCAGTTTATGATTTATTAAGTTCAGCTTTCTATGCTTTCCTCTCTCTCTCTCTCTCTCTCTCTCTCTCTCTTTTTTTTTTTTTGTCTGTGAAAGACATTTGCACTAGTTCATCTTGCTGTGTCTTCCCTTAAATTTTAAGCTAATATTCTGCTGGTAAAAGATGCTCTGAAACACATTTGGGTGGTGTATTTATATGCAGGGCAAATGCAGCACGCATAACACCTCTGCAATCTTCATTCCCATGGTCCAAAAAATGTGCCAGGGGTTAAAGGAAGGAAAAGTGGGAAGGAGTGCAGCTCTTTTTTCCTTTTCTTTCTTCTAAACAGAGGAGAGCTTTTCATCTCTCCATAGCTTGGAAGAGCATTGTGTCTCCACAGTCCCCTTTCCTCCTTGTCTGGCATCCCTAGTCTTAATTACTGCTCAGCCCTAATTTTGAGTGATTACATCTAAGTATCGAAGAAGGCAGATCAGGATCTATGTCCATTTAGTCCCTGGAATCTGCTGAGGTTGCATTCAGGGGAACTGATTAGTGACAGTGAGATGTAGAGCTAGGTGACTTTTTCACCCCCCTCCCCAAATCCACAACCACACCCCACAAATACCCACCCAATCTGGCAAACCAGGAATATTTCACAAATGTATAGTGTTTTGGAAAAAACATTTCCACAAAAATAAAACAATCCCTTCCCCCCAAATCTTGGACAAATCAAAACATTTTGTTACATTTTCAAAAAAAATATTTCATTCCTTTTACTTTGAAATGAATTTTTGTTCCAAAATTTCCTTTAATTTTATTTTAAAACTCAAAAACTGAAAAATGGTCAAAATCTAGATTTTGTTGAAACTAAAGATTTTGGTTGGGGGAGTCAAATAACTTTTTTTCCAACTTAAAAAGCTATTTTTTAATATATCTATATCTATGCAATATTTTAGCTATTTTTTAGTCAAAACAGTTTCTGATTAATTAAATATTAAACCATTTTGAAAATGGTTTTGATAACATTTTGGGTAACCATTGCAGTTAAACATTAAGAAAAATTAAACAAAATAAGTCCATTTTGAATCAGGATATATAAAAATTAAGTGTCTTTGATACAATACAAAATGTTTCATTTACATTGATTTTTAAATTTAAACAAGATTTATATGTTGCTTTCTTCTTGTTGATTTTGGTGTTTTACTTTCTGTCCGTTTGAGTGATTTTAACTGTTAAAGAAAATGTTTTGTACATGTTACTTCGGTTTCCTAATTGTTAGAATTTCAGACTTTACAGAGAATTTTCACATTTAAATCTTCATCTATGATGAAAGACTATTTCAGAACCTCATAAATATCCTTAATTTCAGAAACAGGCTATATTTCTCCTCCTCAGTTTGAAGACAGTGGGATCTGTGCTTCTAAGTCCCTTAGATGCTTTAGAAATCCTACTTTTAGTTGCCTAACTACAGGTTTATGTGCCTAATTTGGGTCTTCTATTTTTGAAAATTTTGTCTTGCCTGAATACAGACATTCACAATAAATTTGTCAAAGTATTGAAAGTCTAAATAATTTTTTATTGTTACAGTCATACAATTTTGTTTTGAAGTGGAAAAGATTTTATGCGACTGAGAGAACTTTTAAATAAAAAAAAAATACTTTTAGCTACTGATGCTGCAAATGTTTAGAGATACATATTTATGCAACATGCATAGACCCACTAAAATCAATGATTCAGGTGAGTTAACCTGTTAAAGCACTAACAGGATCTGGTCCTTAATTTTTAATAGTTAGGGGATTTTTTGTTCATAGGAGTTTTGTAAAATTTAAGTAAGAAGCCCTACCAATAATTACATTTAAAAAAACCCTCAGCATTTATCATACATTTTAATCTAAAGTTGCATTAGCACAATTTTTCAAATTAGTTTTAAAAAGTCTAAGTCTCAATTTAGTTGCTTACGTTTTAAAATATTATTTAAATTACTCCCACCCTATCTCAAATCTGCAAAATGGAAACCACTTCAAAATACTAGAATTTTCCATTACATTTTTTATTTTATTTTTTCATACAGCTATAAAGGGTACAGTGGTCACCCTAACTCCTTCTCAAGGAAGGTCCTTTCAAAATACTTCCACAGCTTTGTCCAGTAAGTGTAAAAGAAACTGTCACCTGAACGTAGCATAGCAACATCATCTGCACTGCTGGACTCTTCACTGTTGCCATCTGGAAAACAGGAGTTGGTTAAACATTGTCACTGTTCCTTCTTCAAGTCAGACCTGAAATATTTTAACATTAATATAATACTTGGCTTTTGCACTTGCTAGTGAGGCCAGCTTGATTGGATCTTGCCAATTTTCTATTCACCAAAAAGTATTAGTGGAACATATGGAGGTAATAGTGCCACAAACGATATTTTCTATAACTATATGAACGCAGTGATAACTAGGATTAAAGTATACCAGTTAAAATTCAAATGGAGATAAATAACAAATAGGAATGCCAAAGCATATAATCTGTATGGAATTCAATTTTTGCTGAGTGACTTAAGTTGATTATTATTTTGTGTATAGGCAAGAACAAGCTTTATTGATTATTGTAGCAAATTGTTAGTGGGGATGGGGATGACAGAAAGGATTTCTTCTTCTTGATCTCTACTGCTCAGGGCATTTTGCTCCTTTCAAGGTTCTTTTCTTATAGCTTTTACCTGCTTTTATCGCTGATGAAATACTTACTTAATCTGAACCAGTCATTGCCCCTGATGCCTAAAGGAAAATAAAGAATTACAGTTTAGTATCATCTTAGTGTAAAAAATCTAATATTTATATAGTATCTTTCACCCTAAAATTCTTTACAAACTTGATTCAGAAATCTCATTAGCCATCAGTGAAATGCAGCTAATTCTGGGTTGAAAGTAGCAGTCTTTTAATGGCACATAATTTAGATAGGGAAAAAAAATAGAAAACTGTATTTTATCCAGAAAGAACAAGATAAATTTAAATAGGGAGAATGTGAGATAATTTACTCAAATTGCTAGAACTGATATGCTGAAATCTTATTTATTTTTATAAGGATATCAAAAGCTTTTTTTTTTAAATTATACATGCTCAGGACTATGGCTGGGCAGCGCTGGATTATTTCAGGTGCTATAGGGGCTGAAGCCTAAAGCTCCAGCCCCTAAAACTCCAACCTGAGCTGCCCCCTGATCCCACTCAGTGTTGATGGGGCTTGGGGGAATGCTGAGAGAGTTCCTACCCTGGCTGGAGCTGGGGGTGGGGTGAGACAGTGCTCTGTGGCCAGACGCTGGACGCCAGCTGGCCCTGCCTCAGTGGACTGATTGCCTGGAGTGGGGCCGGGACAGAAGCACCTTCTGGCCCCAGGGCCTCCCCCAGCTAGACTGCCTGCATTCTGCTATGCTAGGGGAGCCCTACGTTGCAGCAGTGAGGGCCCTGTGGCTGGGTGCAGTTTTGCACAAAAGATTTTTTAGAAAAATGCAGAGTCATCAACACCAAACTATTTTGTGAATTCATGTCTGTTTCACTTAATTGTTTCAGTTTAAAGAAAACCCTAAAAATGTTTAAACGCTTATTTTGACATTTTTTAAACAAAGCTTTTTGATTTTTCAGCTCAAAATGACTGCTCAGAATTTCCTACAATTTTATTTTAAAAAAAATCAACCAATTTAAAAGTACTTGAAATCAGAACAAAATGTTTCAATGCAAAATAATCTTTTAAGACTTTTTGAATCACCAATTTTTTTTTTTTGTAATAAATCTCATGTTCGGTTCCATCGGAAACAATTTTTTTCAATTGCCAGCAAACTGAAAAATTATTTTTGCAGCTCTGCTCAGGGACGTGGACCATTCTGTATTATGGCTCAGGAGACTGACAGCACCTCCAGCAGTATAGGGCCTCATGTTGTATTGCTTCAATATATAGAATGACTTGGATGGACAGAATCAAATGTCAGGGAAGCTAGTTAAAAACTAAATTTTTACTGCTGCAGATAACCTCAAAAATGTATTACTGTTATACACTTGGAATAGAAGCTACCACAGTCACTTCCAGGGAACAAATGCTGAATTTTTAATGATATTCACCCTATAAAAGTTACCACAAATGTATCAATTACCTAACATTTATAAAACACAGTGTATTTAAAGCTCCATGGCCCAGATCCCAAGGCAAC
Source organism: Podocnemis expansa (assembly GCA_007922195.1). NCBI lineage: Eukaryota > Metazoa > Chordata > Testudines > Podocnemididae > Podocnemis > Podocnemis expansa. Next base: position 142,839,746 of record ML681963.1, on the reverse strand, counting down.
TCTTCAGCCTAATCAGGCAAAGACCAGTCACTCCTTTTGATTCTGTAGTCAAACACAATGCTAGATAATGTACTACTATGGACTTGAGTCTAGTTGCTAGACCCAGATTATGATATAGGTATTTCTGACTCCAGAAGCTGCCTTATTGCGATGTCAATTTACTAAGCCCAGGAGACACTGTATGAGGTGGTTGCTGTGGTAACCATGGCTAAGTGATAGTGTCAGGACTGCAGTAGTTAAAGCCAGTTTTGACAGCAGGGCTGCAGGGGGCTCCATGCACTAACATAGTGGGCTAGGAAGGAGCTCTCTGCATGGGTGCAAGGGAAGCTGGAGTATGGTGACCAGACAGCAAGTGATCGAGGACAGGTTTTCTTTTTTTTTTTTCCTTTTTTTTTGGCCCGAGGTGTATAATTGTGCATATAAGACAAAGCCCTAATACTGGGGCTGTCCTGATAATATTGGGATGTCTTGTCATCTTAGGCTGGAGTCATCCTGCCTTGCCAGAGCAGAGACCATAGCCAGGACTTCAAAGAGGAGGATGAACCCCTGCTCACACAGGAGGCCACTATGCTACTGAATAGTTCTTTTGCAGGGTGTTTTCCACACTCCTGGCTGGTGAGTGAGGGAGCAGGGCCATGACTGCAGAGCTGCAGAGAGCTCTCTGCATAGCTGCAGGATCAGTGACACTGGCACAGGAGGGAGGCTGGGGTCCTGGTGCAAAGAGCTGAGACACGTGACCAGGATTGCAAGGAGGAGAGCGAATATTGTTATTTATGACACTTTGTGATATCTGCCCCTGCCCCATCTATCCCTCTGCCACTGCAACGAAACCCATGTTTGAGGCATCACTGCTAACTACTCAGTTGGCACCTAATACCTTTGGTAACTAAACATAATCAAAGCCTAAATTTTTGCTGTAAAAACTCCCTGAGCATGTAGGTTGCTATCTCCGGGCATATGTACTGCTGTCTCACTCATTAGGGGTATAAGATAAAAAATACCCATAGCTGTCTTGGGTCATTTGACTCTGGCTCATGGGGCCCTGGCTCTGGGACTTAAAAATAACTCTGTAGACGTCTGGACTTAAGTGGAAGCCTGAGCTCTGGGACCTTGCAAGTTACTACTACCGGTACTCTGAAGGCTAACCCTTCAATTAGAATTTGTAAATGAGCTCCTTGATGCAAGGACTTTCTTACTCTGTGTTTCATTCAGTGCCTTGCACCATAGGGCCCAGATCCTGATTGGAGCTGCTAGGCACAGCCTCAGATTAAATGTATAACAACAGTCCAAGCATTTACCTCTTTTCAGAAACTCCTTCTGCCTGTAGAGAAATTGATGGGACATATAACTCCCTTCAAGCCCTGTGAAAGGAAAAGATATCATAGATAGGTCATCAACATGAGAAAAAAGAGAAAAGCTTCATCAGTTTATGAGCGCCATCCTGTCCTTTGATTTATTATGCACACCACTGTGATATAAATAACAATTACTTTGTTTGTCTCAGTGCATGACCAGTTTATAATGAACTACTTTTAAATTGGTAGGAAGGTACTTTAAGCTGCAAGAGCAAAGAGCATCTTGCAGAAACCATATATCACTCTGCTGTATCTTTTTTACTTTACACAACACACATCATTTGCCAAAACAACCCAGATGTTTTCTAAATGTATATAACCTACAAGGCCCAGCTACATGTATATACTACTGATTTGCAGAATTCCACTGACTTCTGAAACATGAATTTTTGAAGACCGGTAGAGGGCCCCTTAACTGTTAACAGTTATTGTCTAATAATCTAATGTCTATTCACATCTATGAGTAAGATGAAACAGTTGGCACTGGGAGAAGAGTGAGAGGATGACTCATGTGCTCTCTACAGTTTGTATTTGGGGTGATGTTGAGACCTATCTCTGTTTAAAATAGCTTTCACTCTCAGGCTTCAGGCTAGGTGTACCCTTTCTGGCGGAATTTGATTTAAACAGATAGCCAGATAATGAAAAGTAGTGCATATTGGAGAGCAGGGCTAAAACGCACAAGTGTTTGTGGGTAAAGCAAAGATGGTAGTAGGGATGGAAAAATTCTCCTCCGTGGAAACTTTTATGAGCAGGAATAAGTTAAATATTGAATGACTGAACTTTCTGCAAGATTTCAGTCACATATAAAGTAGCGTTTTCTCAAACTTTTACAGAAGTCAGGTATGTGGAAGAGATTCTGAGACTAGAATGAAACTGAGCCTAGTTGACTCTTATTTTTGAAGACCCTTTTTGGACACAGAAGAGTTATTGCAACTTCTGCACCAGCAAGGTTTGGTAGCTCCCCACATGTTGGTGTGTGATGTTGAGATGGGAGGGGAAAGAAAAAGAGCTAACAAGGTAGATCTTGTCTTAATTTTATAAAACCATAGAAAAGCCAGAAAGAGCCTTTGGAGCTAAAATGAATAACAAGTAAGTATATTTTAAATGCACAAATTCCTCAGAAAAAATGAGGAGCCGTGTGGCACTTTAAGACTGAAAAAAAAAAAAGTTAGTCTTAAAGTGCCACACAACTCCTTGGGTTTTTTTTTTGCTGGACTAGACTAACACAGCTATCCCTTTGGAAACTGACAAATTCCTTATTTGGAGAGATTTGAGGCAACGTAGTATTTTGGTTAAGGCAATGAGTTGCAATTCAGGAGATCAGAGTTCAGTTCCTTTCTCTAACACAGACTTAATCTGTGATTTTGACAAATTACCAGACTCCATGCCTTATCACACACAATGTTGTGAAGATAAATCTAGTATGTTTCCGAGTGCTAAGATATTATGGTGATGAGAAGTGAATATGGGAAGTACTACAAATAGATGGGAAACTAATGAAGTAGTGGGAATACGTTTACCAAAAATGCTTTCTTCGCAACCTGAGACAACTTCAGTGTGCTTTCTTACAGAGGAAAGAAATAATTACCAACTTCAAAGTAAATGAAATCCCATAACCTTAGGGCTTGCCTGTACAGATTTAGGGCCAGACTAATGCAGGGGCTGTAGGGGCTGCAGCCCCAGTGCTCAGTCTGAAGGGAGCCCCAGGCTGCAGCCTCAGAAGTGGTTGCTGGCCCTGGGGGTGGGGCTGTGGGGTCAGACGCTGGTGTTCCAGCTGCCCCACCCCTGGCTGGCTGGTCTTTCCCTGGGGGCGGGGCAGGTCAGAGCATGTCTGCTGTGCTCCAGGGGGGGCCCACTGATGTGAACAGCAGTCTCTGGCATGGCCCTCTAGGGGCAGATGCACTATCAGGCCACTGTGCCAGAGACCTGTGCAACTCAGGCTGGCATTGCTGAACGCTCCCCCTGACCCCAGCACCCCAGGGCAGTGAGCCAGTAGTGCTTCTGGCTCTTGAAGGCCGTGTCAGAAGCTGTCTCCTGCATTGGCTGGCCCAGGGCCATGCCGGAAGCTGTTCTGTGCATTGGCTGGCCCTGTCCCCTGAGGCAGAACAGCTGGTTGGGGAGTGGGGCAGGAGTGATGTGGGAAACTGCAGCCTGTGGTCTCAGGGCCCCAGCCTTCCCTGCCCCCAGAGCACTATGGTGGGGCGCTGGGTCTGCAAGGGGGCCCACAAAAGTGGGCAGGCTGGAGGTCCTGATCCCTTTAATCCAGCCCTGTACAGATGCATTGTTTTCAGAAAGCTGGGATGCAAATCTAGTCCACAAAATCCTACTGTGCACTAAATGTCTGTGTGGCTCTTTCTGCCATGTACTAGAGGTTCCCTAGGGCACTTTAATCTCCTTGATCCAAGTTCACTAAATAACTTTTAATGCATGTCATACAGTCTTCAAGTGGTGAGAGAGAAACTTCATGGGAATACTTCACCAGTCACTCAACCATCAGGCTGCCAGTTACCTCACCAGGCAGTTAGTACTGTTGGTTCTGCCAATAGTCTGAGAAACCTATGGCCAAGGTTGGTCTCAGCATCTGGCATAATCGAGAAAAGAGTACACCACTGGATGCTTTTAATTTGCCAGTTAGGAAGCAACCCCCGTGGCCAGACACTTAGAGAGCACAGTGTGCTCCAGTCATTTCTTCTTCTGCCCCAGTACATTTCCTGTGTATCCGTACAACGAGGGGCAAAAACGGAGCAACACGTAATTAGGTAAGATGACTGTATGGCAAATGAGGTTTAATTCTTCAAGACTGTTGTGGTAGCTGAATTTTTGAGGTTGTATGGATTCATCTTGTTCATGATCCAGTAAAAATGAGTTAAAAGTTCCTCAGTTGCTACAGCTAAATCCCAGGATGTGAAATCTGCATCACTCCTGCCCCTATTCACAGAAGTCAATTCCTTTTCTGGAGATATGAGGTCCTTGAGGTGTCACTTGAAATCACATAATGAGCCTGATGGAGAACATGACGTGTAATGCTTCTGATCTCCCAAAAAGGTAATCTTATAGCTTGGGTGCTGGTTTCCAGTGCTGTCACTGTCTAAAAGCATGCTAAACAGCTTCAAAATACTAAATCTACCCTACGCTTACTTTGTTTCTGGGATCGGAATAGCTAAATGGAATAAATGGTGTGCAGTAAAGGGACATGTAAATGTATCAGAGATAATTAAGTACATTAAATCTACATTAACATTTTTGTTCCAAAAACTGGTGCTTTACAAAATATGGATCCATATATTGACAGCTTGTAGCCCAGCCTTGATCCTGTCTGACTTGAACGACTTAGATGACTATTACAAACATTTTGCTTACCAGGCATCTAGCTCTAAAAAGATTACAAAAAGCATGTTGGTAATTTAATAACCTTTTCATGGTTGTCAAAATGTACCAAGTATCATGGTTGAGCACATTGCACTTTATATGAAATCCTATGTAAGAGTTGGTGGGATGTCATTTTTAGAATGTTTTGGTTTTTGGGGTAGGGGAGAGAGATTGATACAAAATGTAATTACTGAAAAATGCAAATTTCCTATGTGAAAGTTATGATTTTGCCAGGAATTTCCTATTTTCTGTTGGGAAAAATGAAATGAAAAATGTGTGTGTAGGGGGGTCTTAAGCTGACTCAACTTTTTTTGGTGAACTTATTCAAAACAACATTAAACTGTATCTCCTTATTAATGCTTTGTCTTATAGGAGTTGTAGTTGGGACTCCTATTTTCTCCTGTGGACAAAGCTTCCCAGAGAACTAGACCTTCCCATAACACAATGTAAATTTTTCTGACTGAGCTGCTTGGTGCATCTTGGGAGTCACATGACTCTATATGTACTACGGGAGATGGAGTCCACTCAGGGAGGTGACCGCACAAGCAGAAGTTGTAGGAATGTTTATGCTATAGCTAGCTGTATGGTTGGTTAGGGTACACTCTATATTGATACTTTGTAACTTGGAGAAGCAGATAGAAGAGTTAAAATAAATAACCAAAAATATAAGATGAATTTGCATGATGATGATTAAAGAGAATTGTAGTACTCATTTTGTAACTCCAACAGGAATAATCTAGTCTACAATGTGTTCTGTTATTTCTAATTAGCCTGAAATAATTCAGTTACTTTTATTTCTTTGTCAACTAGGTGCCAGCGTAGCATCATTATTCGTCCTTGGAGACCTAGCAGTGCACATTGTTAGAGTAAGTACTGTATACGTAAACAATTTCTCTTTAGGATGCAAGGCTTGCTGTCTACCGTGGCAGTCAAAATGAGTAAGCTACAATTAGATATCAATATAGTAAGAACCTTTAGATGATATCAGGTTATAGTTAAAATTGACCATCTTAATCTAGTTTGCATTATTAGTCATTTTCTCTATATTAAGTTAATGTAGAAATATTTGAGTTAGCTACAGAACAAAAATCAAGTCTCAAGACTTCAATGAGTTTTTATACCACATACACACTGCACCAAAGAATATTTAAATTTAAACTTAGAAAAGAGCCTAAACTGCAAACTTTGAAGCTATCAAATGCTACCACCTTTCATGAGTATCAGATGCATAGTTTTTAAAAGAGACATTAAGTGGTAAGTTCACTAAGGAAGCAGGAAGCAAAAGAAAGCCCAGAGTTTTCACTGTTCTAATGACTCGAGCTAGAAGAGTAAAACTTATTTTTGCCTGTGAAGTACGCAGCTAGACTCAGATGCACAGGGAGCAGAAATATTGAGTAAGATGGCATGTGTAGCTCTGATCAAGCTAGCTCACTAAAAATAACAACCATCCATGCTGCCATGGCATTGCTGCCACTTTCATTGTGCTTGTGGGGTGCTGCAATCATAGTCCTCAGCTATAGTGTAGACATATTTATAGGGCTCTGGGTTTGCCTACACAAACATTTAGTTCACAGTAAGCTGCAGTGTGAACATACCCACACCAGCCCATCACACTCTAGTCCTATGTCTACATTGTAGATCATTTTCAAAAAAACGTTTTTTGAAAAATTATTTCAAAATATATTCAGAATAATTATCTCAAAATAACTTTTTTCAAAAATGCTATTTCAGGAGAACAGTCCAGGGACCAGCTCCTTGTCCTGAAATACTGTGGATTTTTTTTTTTTCCGAAAGTGAAAATCTACACTGGACTTTCTTTTTCGAAAAAAAGAAAACCAATGGAACAAAGAGGCAGGCTTTTTCCAAAAAAAAAGCCTTTGCCACATCTGGCAAAAAGGCTTTTTTTTTTAAACTTAACCAGGTTTAGCATTTGCCAAAAAGTGCTTTGGTATTTTGAGATACTGGTGCACTTTTTCAAAAAAGCTAAACCCAACATTTATTTTGAAAGCAAAGCCTTTTCCGAGATAGCTTTTTTGAAAAAAGCCATCACCTGATGCAGCAAAGGCTTTTTTCGAAAAAGCCCGCCTATCTCTTCCATTGGCTTTTTTTTTTTTTTTTTTTTTGGGAAAAGAAAGTCTGGTGTAGACCTTCACTTTTGGGGGGGGGAAAAAAAGCTGTGGTATTTTGCGACAAGGAGCCATCCCCAGACTGTTCTCCTGAAATAACTTTTTCCAAAAATGCTATTTCAAGAGAATTATTCTGAATATATTTCAAAATAATTTTTTTGAGAAAAAGTTTTTTTGAAAATGTTCTGCAATGTAGATGCAGCCTAGGTGTCCATGTTAACCATTCTAATCTAGTCCTCTTTCAAATGGAACTGGAGCAAAGCATACTAATACAGGTCAGCAGGATCAAGAGGGACAACGTGTCTGTGGCAGAATAATGTGGAAGAGATTCAGATCTCAGCTTGCTGCAAATTAAATGTTTGTGTAGACATATCCTCAGTTCCTAACCTGTAAAATAGAGATAAAAGCACTACCCCACCTCAGAGAAGTGTTGTGCATATAAATATATTAATGTTTATGAGGCACTGAGCTATTAGAGCAGGCTTGTCCAACCTGCGGCCCAGGGGCCAGACTCCGGCCCACCAAGGGCTTTCATCTGGCCCATGGAATGCTGTTGAAAGAGCCTGGAAAGCTAAGTCAGCAAGGTGCCATGTGGTGGTGGGGGTGTGTGTGTGAACTGAGCTGACGCTGTGCTCAATCTGGTGTGTGGAGGGGAGGAAAACTAAGGAGAACTAAGTAGGGATGAGGAGAACATAGGCGGAGAAATGCAGGGCAAACTATGACAGTTCTGGGAGGGTGAAGGAGCAGGGGAGCAGTGCAGCTGGTTGGCAGGCTCCAGCTACTTCCTGACCTGGACATCCCCTCAGTTCTGCTATCCTCCCACACCCCTAACTCCAGCACCCCTGTCCTTCCCTTGACCTTTATGGCAAAAACTCTTCTGTAAAAATTGCTACCCATCAATGTTTCTGGTACAGAGATGCCCAGTGCCAAAACCTTTGATCCCTGCAGAACTGCCAGGGTTTCTGTCCTGTCTCTGTCTGACTCTGTTCTCCTCTCCCTCTCCCCAGCACTGCTCTCTCTTGCCTGGAGCAGTGCTTGGCAGTGAGTGCAGAGAGCAGAGTTGTTGGAGTCCCTGTCAGGAAGTAGCTAAGAGTTCGACCATCTAGGTGCTTTGCTCCTCCCCACCTCACCCTTCTTCCCTTCCACTCCTCTGCCATGCTTCCCTGTCCTGCCTTGCCCCCTCACACAGGCACCCCTACCTGTTTGTCCTCTGTACAGAGTGCAAGCAAAAGCAATGCCAAATATCACACTAATCATTATTTTATTAAAGTTTATTAGTAAGCTTGACTTGCATGTCTTATCTGTCAAAATTTTTTTTTACTGGCCCCTCAAATGAGAAAAGAATTGCAATGTGGCCCCTCACCCAAAAAGGTCAGACACCCCTGTATTAGAGTGATGTCAGTTATAGAAGTCAATTTCAAAAGGGATAGCCCTGTTAGTCTAGTCCAGTAAAAAAACAACAAGGAGTTGTGTGGCACTTTAAGACTAGCAGATTTATTTTTTGCATGAGCTTTCGGGGGAGAAGATCCCACTTCCTCAGATGCTTCGAAGATGTGTAAACTTACAGAAAGGAATGAAACTAAATGCAAGGGGGTGTAAAACACAGGATCAGGTCATAAAGTAACAGCAAATCAGAGCAGTTTACAGGCTCAAACCATGGGAAGCCTGAAGTCAAATTACCCTTTGTAATGGGAAAAGAACCCATAGTCTCAATTAAGTCCTGCTTTCACAGAATTTAGTTTGCATATTAATTCCAGTTCAGCTGTTTCTCTTTGAAGTCTTGATGTCCCAGGTACATCTCTAACGACAGTCGTTAACAAATCCATCATCGAGTGATTAGGAAGATGGAAGTGCTCAGCAACTGGTTTCTTTGTTCTTTGATTTCTGATATCAGCTCTGTGCTCATTCAGTCTCTTATGGAGCGATCGTCCTGTTTGTCCAATATATGAGGTGTTGGGGCATTTCTTGCACATGATGGCGTAGACCACATTAGTAGATGAACAGGTAAATGAGCCTTTGATGGAGTAGCAGGCTTGATTAGGACCTATGATGGTGTCTGTTGTGCAGATATGTGGGCAGACTTGGCAGCGTGGTTTTTTGCAGGGGTGTGTGCCTGCTTCAATGTTTCTGTTGTTAGATCTGTAGTTGCTGGTGAGTATCTGTTTAAGATTAGGGGGCTGCCTATAAGCAAGGAGTGGTCTGTCTCTAGACCAATATTTGATTAGCTGTTCTCAGAATCATTCCCTGACAAGCACAGAAGTGTTGTCAGCCTGGAAAAAGACCCGAGGCTTGGTGCACTGGGACTTGGGGCTTGTGCACCACTGCTGCAGCCACTGCTGTGGGCAGGCCAACAGCAGACCTGGGGCTTGGGCACTGGGATTCAGGGCTTGAGCCCCGTAAGCCCAGTGCCAGTGACACCTTTGGACAAGCAGCCATGTTTTGGATGTAGTTTTAAGATTACAGTTGTCTATTTTACACAGAATATTCACATTGTTCATTTGGGATCATAAAAATAAACTCTGAATTAGTTATCCCAAACAAGCTATTAAAGCATAGCAATTGTGAGTGGACAGTAGCCTGAACCTCAACCTCTGATCTAGTCTGGGAGTTTTCAGAGTTTTATAATCTGAATCCAAATTTCATGACTAGCCCATATCTGTATAATTGACCAAAACATAACCCCTGGATCCAAATTCCCTTCCATGAACTTTGGGTTTTTGGTCTGTATCTCTGGAGTCTTAGACATCAGAGGTTAAAGTCAGAATGAGTCACCAGATCATCTAGTCAGACCTCCTGTACATCACAGACAGCCAAACAGCATCCAGCTACTCTGAGCTAAGTTTAAAAACCAGAATTAGACCCAAGTATTACAGCCCCATGCAAATCAGACACCTGTGTCCTATAGATAGAAAATAGGAAGAGAGTGAGATGCATCAAAGCCTGAGGACCCTGCAGTGACAGGGAATTAAGTGAGATTTATCCAGATAGTTATAGCAAATGACTTAATTCATCTAGTTTAATGTATTAGACATATAACTGCACTTTTCCATCACCAGACCTCAACCTTTGACCAGGAGGTTTTATCTTCATAGGTAAGAAAATTCAGCTTCCATGTTTATTCATTACTTGGTCTCTCTGCAGTGATTATCAACACGGATTCCAACTGTAAGACTTGATGACTAGAACTACATTGAAACTACCACATAAGTAATCAAATAGCCTTCCAGTGCTAATAACTTTTCACTACCATTTATCTAGGTTGGTCTTGAAACAGCGGAAGTGATAAGGGCTTTGTATCAGCTGTAAGCTATTATTTAGGTTCTGATTATGCAACCTTTTATGAGGTGACAAAAAACACAGCTTGATTTTTTTCTTTTGAGCATGCAATGATGTCAATTAAATGCATAATCTTTCAACTTCAAAACTGGACACATTTGATCTGGACATCAGTAGCCCTGAACAAATGTGAATCTCCACTGTGTAACTTTTATAGGTACCTTTACACTTATTAAAACTGCATTTTAAGCCTCTTTAATGATGACATTATAAAACTCAAATCTAATACTTGATACCATGTTTATAAGTATCTTGGAATATGACTTCTGAATTAGATTTAAGTTTCAGAGGTTATATTCTGATTTTGGTTATAATGGTGACAATGAAGTCAGTCCAGTTATTATGGATTTATATCAGTATAACTGGGATGATAAATTTAGCCTGTGGAGTTTACGTAAGGCTTTAATTGTTCATACTTTTCTTCTCCCAGTTACCGTATAAATCTCTGATTTAAGAATAATATGTACTGTTACTGGATTAGTATTATATGGGCCATTAAGTGTGATAAATACAATACAGAAGAAATAAATTTAGCTTTGTTCAAACTAAGCTAAATAAATTATGCACTTTAGCAGCTTGGACCATGTGCTTGAAACATTTTTGGCAGCCTTCAGGGCAATTGTAACAACTGATAATTATGGAGCAGACAAATAACAAATAAAAGAAAAGGAAACTACAGTCTAAATCAACAAAAAAAAAATCACTCAGTAAGGAAGGCCCTCTCATAATCCAGTGCAAGCACCTTGAGAAAAAAAGTGGAACACCAGAGATTCAGCATGGTTAGTACCCCTTTGGAACTTGTCAACATGTTTACTTGTCAGCCTCCACACCAAACAAGCCTATTATATCTAAAAAGATTGGGTCAGAATGGAGGAGTGAGGAAGGCAGATTCCTCCATGAAACATAAAGCATTTATTTTATATAAAGAACTAGAGAAACACAATGGGAGATTTCATTTTAACATTTTATAGATTTGAACATCCAATTTTGTCCTTCCTCTAACTTGTATTTTAAGACCTTGAACAGTTTTTCTTAACTGGCTCAATTCTACAGAGGGTACATGTGCCTGTGTCCCACTAGCATCAATGTAAGCATGGCATGTGCACCTACTGCAGATGAGAGACCCTCTACTGTTTGTAAACAAAATATACAATTAACTATATGTCAGCACAACAAATACTCTAATAAGTTCTATGCTTTTGAGAGATGTGACATAATTTGCTTACTATGTACCAGGCAGTGAATGATCCACCAAGAGTCTCAGTAATCAGAAATTCCAGAGAGGAAAGGAAAATGATCATTTAAAATTGCTTTAGTGGGTTGTATTTTCAAATCACATGTTGGCAAAATATGAAGTTGCATTTTTTTTTTTTTTTTTTTTTTTTTTACTTTTCATGGGAAAAAGTATAAATTGAAGTGATTGTAATTCCACTGAAGATGAGGGAAGAGAGAGAAAGGTCTGAATCCCATGCACTGTTAGTCTAATAATGGAATCTTCTAACATCACACACTGCAATTTCCCCTTGTTTCACTATATGCCTATTTTCCGTTGAATAACAAATAGTAAAATATCCATAAAAAGAAATTTCATGTTTAGCTAGAGATCTTAGACTTACCTGTGCAGTGCAGAAAACTGCAGCAGATTAGTAGTAATAGTGCCAAAAGCATGGTGTTTGCATTGACTGGAGAGTTTCTTTTTCAGGGCTCTCCTCCCCTACCTGTTCCAAAGGGGCAGAGCTGCTGCTGCCACCTTCCAGGCTTGCCTTTTCAAGCTTGGATGCTTTATATATAGAATTGCAAAGCCCTCCCTTATTCCCATGAACTTCAGAAATTGCAACAGCTGGCAAAGTGGAGTAACTGCCAAACAGGATCTTCCACCTTATCACGTTCAATACACCTAAATGCCATTTATAAAAGAACCCTCCCTCACTCCCCAAAACTCCTCCAGCTCATTATCATTTTTCCAAAGGCAGTTTAATGGATGCTTTGCAACAGTTCAAACACATTTAACTCTATTGACTGTACAAATTTGGTATTATGGCCAAAAGAAATGCAGATTGGTAATGAGTAAATTGTGATAAGGAGAAGACTAACACTGTGATCAACAGCCCAAGGAGGAATGACCAGGTAGCGTGAACTGGAATGGTGGGGGGAGAGGGAAGTAGACAGAGGGTGGCTAATGTATGAGTGAACAGTGGAGAACTCAAATCTTCTGATTAATTCTTTTTCTCTCAACAGTCTTATTCATCCAGGGTCATGCACAAGGGGAGTCAAATAGGAGTTTTGGTTTGGGCCTGCACAATAATCTTCAAGGACACAGAATTCCACTGGCCTCAGGGCTGAGAGAGTGAGCTCTTACAGTCCCACATCTGGGGCAGTAACTGATAGCTCCTCTGACTCCAAGGCCGTGGGGGAAGCTGACCCTGGAGCCGTGGGTGGAAAACCAGCTCCTCTAGCCATGCGTGGGGAGAGCTGACCACAGGCAGAGAGCTGGCAAAAGGAGTCTGTGACCTCACAGGGAGAGCAAGCTTCTCTGGCCATGAGGCTGCGGGAGGGAGTGACAACTCCTTCAACCCCAGGGGATGGAACTTGAAGATGGGGCAGAGAATTCCAACAGCTCTGGGGGCATGAAATGTGCCCCTCCTAAAATGGTCATATTTTTTTTCCTGCACACACCTCTATGTCCATTCTTTCCTTCACTGTCTTTTCAAGCAAAATGATGAGAAATGTTTCTTCAGTAGAAGTGATACTAGCTGTTTCCTCTTGTGGGGTGGAGGAGGAATTACAGCTCATCTCTGGTTATCCTCCTTTCATTTGTACTGGCGTGTTACTTTCCATATTGGGTTATCCCATTACAACACGTTTTAGTCCCCCTCTTGAAGTGAGTGACCCCTTCAGTGGCACCTGGTTCAAGATGGGTAGCTTGTAGCAATGTTGCCATCTTTGTACCAATTATTTGCAGAGAAGATTTCAGTCCTCATGGTTGTTGATGCAGCATCTTTCACAAGCAATGAAATTCTTAGCGAAAAAGGAGTGGAATTATGTGAGAAATTTTATTCTGCTGTTTATAGCAATGTGATAGATAAAAAAAGATGACCTTCCCTGTGAAAATACCATATTTATGGGTTACTTCTTCAAATGCATTCTCCTTGGTTCTATGTTTGTACATGTAGACTGTCCTTTTTGTACATCACATCCCTGGATTTCTGTCACTCTGTTCACTTGTTTCTCCTCATTTGGGGATCAGCAACAGTGGCTCAGTGAGCCTCATGTGGCTCCCTGACTGCCCTCTTGTGACTCCCTGGCAATCTCATCCAGGAAGCCAGGTGTGTGGTAGCTCTCCCCTCTTCCTGGACCAGCACAGGTGAGTACTGGGGCTGGGGAAAGCAAAAAGGAGCTGCTGGAGAGTGAAAGAGAAGGAAGGGGGGAGGGAGAGGGAAACTAGAGGCGTGAGAGGGGCAGGGTGGATGGAAGGGTGGTAGATTGTGGGAGGTGAGTCTGACAGGTGATATGGTGGTCTTGTATCCTGGGGTCTTGCACCCTGGGGTCTTGCACCATGAGGTCAAGTCAAACTTGTCTCCTCCCTCTGTTTCATGCATCCCCACCCTGTGCACCCCCCACCCCCACCCATAGGGCAGGAGGGACCCCACTGCTACCCCTCAGTTGCCCTAAGCTGGAGATTTTTGTAAGGGCACTCAGGTCCCTTGGCCCTGCTGCTGGGCTGCAGGGGAGTTAGAACTGGGGCCCAACCCCTGCCTAGTATTTTATCTGGCAGTGCCCCTGGTAAGAGGTCTTAATGTATTTCACAATCTCCTCTGCTTTCAGAGTCCACCCAAAAGTCTCTACCTCTGCTTGTTGCATCTCATGAGTGTTCGATTTTAGACAAAGGTGTTTCACTGGGTATGGCCACACACACTTCTTATTTCGAAACAACAGGGGTTGTTTCGAAATAAGAAGTGCCATGGCCACATGACGCACGGTCATTTCGAAACAGGAATCCCGGGGGCGGGGCCCCGGGGGCTGCCCCAGCCCCGCCCCCGGCAGGCGCGTCGGCCCCGCGAGGGAATCCCGGGCCAGTGCTCCCTCCGGCCCTGGCAGCAGCGGGCTCCAGCCGCGCGCCGGGGCTGAGGCCCCAGGTTTGGGGGCAGCGGGGGGTTTAAAGCCCCCCCGGGTGAGGCGCCCTGCGGCGCCTCACCTGGAGGGTGTCAGCAGCCCCTGCAGGCACCCGCGGGGTAAAGCGCCCAGCCGCGCTTTACCCCTCAGGTGCCTGCAATCCCCTCCCCTGCCGAAATAGCAGGTCCACACTGTGGACCTGCTATTTCGCTGCCTTATTTCGAGGACAAAGTTTTTTGTCCTCGAAATAAGGTGTTTCGAAATAAAGAGTTATTTTGAAACAGCTTGTTTCGAAACCTCTTGTTTTGAAACAAGCCCTCCCCGTGTGAACATAGCCATTGTGTGTGCAACAAAGATCAGCAGTGGTAAAAAATGGCATTCAGTTCAAAATTAAACTGAAATTATATGAAGGGTCAGATGGCTTCAAAAAAGAGGAAAATTGATGCTGAAAGATCAGAATTCAGAAGTGAATGGATTGAATTGTTCACATTTATACCCAGCTTGGCTGGGTTCCCATTATGTTTAATTTGCAATGAGAAACTGGCTAACAATAAAAAGTCAAATCTTGAGAGGCATTTTACACACAAATATGCTTCATTTGCTGAGGAATATCCAACTGGAGATTTCAGCTAGAAGGCAGTTGAGGAGTTATCACACAAACCGAAGCTTCTCACAATGGATGAAGACATAAAATAGCACTACTGCTGTTAGCTTTGCGATAACCTAAATGATTATGAAACATGGACATCTATTCACAGAGGGTGACTATATAAAGGAGTGCTCCCTGGTAGGAATAGAGAAATTGTTTGCAGATTCCCAAAAACAAAAAGAAGTCCTTCAGAAATGTAAAGATATGCCGTTGTCTGCAAAGACATTTAGGGACTGACCAATAAAAATGGCCACAGACATTAGCAGCCAGCAGATGGGAGACATAATCTCAGCTCCAGCCTACTCGGTTGCGTGTGATGAATCATGTGGATATTTGAAGACAGCACAGGATGCTCTCTTCTGCAGATATGTAAATTCAGAGGGTCTCTGAAAGGAGGTCATTGAACTGTTACCACTCAAAGGCCAAACATGGGGAGAGGACATTTTTACAGCAATTGTAGATTGTCTGAAGGCAAAAGAAATCAATACAAGCCACATGGTCCCTGTTGTGACTGACGGGGTGCTCAGTATGAGAGAGTCACATAAGGGGTTTGTCAGTCTGCTGCAGAAAATTTGGATTGAAAGGCAATATCGTTTTACTGTATAATCCACCAATAGGCCCTTTGCATATAAACATTTCCACCTGAGATCATGAAAGTTTTGACCCTGGTTGTGCAAATTGTCAACAAAATAATGGCAAAAAGACTGAACCATTGACAGTTCTGTGAACTTCTGGAAGAGATGAACTCTCAATTTTCAGACCTGCTTCTATACAATAATGTATGTTGGTTATCACGGGGAAAGATGCTGACATGATTTGCTGCCTGTCTTGAAGAAGTGAAGGTGTTCTTGCATCAAAAAGGCCGAAAATGCACAGAACTTGAAGATCCTCTGTGGCTGCAGAAATTTTGTGTCATGGTTGGTACTTCCTCACATTTAAACAGCATTGGAAGTAGGAATTTCAGTGCCTGAGGTGTGTCCGGAGTGGAACGTGCCCTTGGAATGTATGGTGCCTGGAGCAAGTGGTGCGGAAGGTGTCCTTTGATCGAGCAGAGAAATGGAGCCACTTCGGGGCGCCTGGGGAAAAGCCTCAGTCGCCCTACTCTAGTCATGGCCCTGAATTTAAATGGCCTCAACAGAAAGCTGCAAAGAAAGGGAAACACAACTATCTCACTTTTGGAAGAAGTACAGTCATTTGAGCAAAAACTAACTCTTTGTGAGAGACCTGGAAACTTGGTCATTGGTTCATTTCCCATCACTGAAACAATTCAAAGAGCAGAACAATGAGCTTGACAATAAGAATCTCAGAGATGTGATTCTAAACATGCAATGATCATTTGCTGTGTGATTTCAGGAATTCTAGGGGGGGCAACTTTAATGTTTATTTTGAACTCCCTTAATGCTGACATGTCTTCACTCAACTCTTCTGCTTCTGTGAGGTTGAAGCAACTAGATTTTGAACTGGAATTGGCCAGTCTGTGGACCAAGGAGTTGTGGACTCTAAAATTCAGGGGCTTAGTGACAGACATTGAAAGTCTAGAAAGACAAAAGTCTACCCTGGTACTAAACACAGGTTGAAAGAAATACATGATCTTCGTAAACAGGATCAGCTTGTGTTTGACATGTGGAATTCCTTACCAGACAGATACAGCAACGTGAAGAGATATGCATTTGGCATTCTTTCCATTTTTGGATCAATGGACCTATGTGAACAAGTGTTCTCAAGCATGAATTACAGCAAAAGCAAACTTTGAAGCTGACTGAACGATGAGAGTTTACAGTCCTGCTTGAAAATGAAGACAGTGCCATACAGGCCTCGTATTCAACAGCTCTGCAAAGAGACTCTTAAACAGATATTGCACTGAACTGGTAAGCTGGCTGGAGATTCTTCAAGATTTTTAAAATAACTATACCAAAGATGTTATAGATACCAGAAAAAAAAAAAGCCCCTCACAGTTTCGTTGGTGTGAATTCACATTCACAAAAATGGTTTTTAGAATCGATACCTAATTATTCCTATTTGTATTGAACACATTTCCAGACATCTTCATGTGCCTGCTGATATCCTAAGAGGGAGGGACACATGCGAGAGAGAGAGAGGGCAAGAGAAAACATCATCCAATGGAGGACTGAGTTATTAAAACACATCATATGCCGTTAAAATGTTTATATGTAAATTGTTTATTAACATCATTAAACATAGTTTTTTGTAGTTAAAAATCAATATGCATCTCTGTTCTATTGTTCAGTTTCTTAACCAGGAAGCTAACCATTGTGGCTCTCAAAATGCTTGGTTATTGAAGGAATTTTTAAAAATGGCTCTTTTTATCTTTTGGGCTGGATGAGTGTACCTTCAGTGGCTCCTCATATTGTTTCCAATCTCACCTCTTTTGCCAAAAAGACTGGTGAGTACAAGCAATGCAGGCATTGTTCTTAGTGAAATATTGTTGATCATATTGTCTCTACATCTCCAGTCCCTTCCTTCATTCCCTTATTTCACACACACCTCTTGTTCAATGATGTTTTGTCAGCATTTGAGATGAGACAGTAGGTCTGCTGGTCTAGAAATCTATTTAAGTTCTTTTTCATGTCATTGTTCTTTCACAATACATACACCTGCTAGCCTCTTCAATGAAGCCTCTTCTCTTTTGGCTGAGCGTGAGATTCAGTTCTTTGATAAAATGTGGAGTATATGTAAGTCCACTAGAGGTGCATCCTCAGTGCTGTTTATTATGAGCAGCTCAAGAATATGTCTAACCTACATTCTGTCCATTAAGTATAATACCAAAAGTTCTGTTTCACTTTCCTCTGCACCATGGGACATAGGTGGCTTGCAAGGATAATCAGGATGTATCTCAGTAAATTAAGTACCTGCCATTACAGGGCTCTAGAACACTAGTTCACTCGGTCTCTCCTGTTCTCTGCCTGTGGCATACAATGGTTTAGTCTCCTGAGAGTTGAAATATCTTGATCTAATTCTAGTTATTGGTGTAGGGGTGGCTGGATATATATGAGGTCAGACTAGATGATCTAGTGATGCCTTCTGGCCTTAAAGTCTGTGACAAAGATGTGCATCCCTAAACCTTGGAGATGTTCTACCCATCCTCTCTTATAAGGTACACATTGTTATTAGGACCTAAACAAATCTGGACAGATTTATAGTATCGATGCAAACCCAGGTGTTACCTGATTATTTGTTTTTCCCATAGGAGAACAAATTTTAAAAGCACAGTAAGAAAATAAATACCTAAATGAGGAAGTGAAAGGCTTGAAACCTGATTTTTCAGGGTACTGACTAGAGTCGGATGGAAATTGTTTTAGTAAAAAGTTTACTTCTTCATTGCAAAACTGATTTGCTTTGTTTTTTTTTCAGCAACTGAAAACCAAAACATTTCTTGCCAAACCTCCAGATTTCCTGCAGATTTTCTGGGTGTTGGTTTCCAACAAAACCTCTTAAAATTTTCAAGGAAAGCAACATTTTCTGTAAAAAATGTCAGTCAGTTGAAAAATCTAATTTTTGTGATAAGCCACAAATACTGATGACTAGCAACTCACATGACTTCAGCTAGAGTTGTGTGTACTCAGATCATTTAAAAATTGGATGCAGGATTTTTTTGTGACAAGTTTTGAATTTTTTTTATTGTATGTGTCTTTAAATTTTGGCTACCATTGATTTTTCTTATTTATGTCAACATAATGAATATTAAATTGCCTAAAATGTCTTTTATGAGCTATCTTCTTCCATAGATCTTTCTTTAAATATTCCAGAGTGCTTTTTTATCCCAATGTGTTTATCTTTCAATCCATGCTGTATTCCTAAAAGCCTGTGATTTAATCAGGTTTTTTTTTGTGAAAACATTAATAAAAGAATATAAATTTAGGCCATGATTTTTGAATGAGACTCATAATGTTAGGCGTTTTTATTATTGGGTCCTAGGCTTGAGATTCCTTAAAAGACCTGATTTTAAAATGTGAGTGTTCAGCATTCTTTGGAAAACTTGGATCTTTTGGAAGGGTCAGGTGCCTGTCCAGTGCCTGAAGTTGAGACTCATGTCAAGGAGCAATGTTAAATTTTCAGATTTTAAGCCTAGAACCAAAAAGCAAGGGAGCCCAGGCTTAAGTTTCTGCTGATAGAGGCAGCAATGCTCCCATCTTTGGAACCTTTCTTCCTGCTTGGAACTGGAACCAACTACATCTGCTTCCACTAGAAGTGGTACTCCTTCTTTGACTGAGCTACCTGGCCAATCACATTCCTTTGTACTGATGAAGAAGCACCAGAAGGAATCTGAGAACTCGGCTTCTGAGAATTTGGGATCCTCAACATTGACTCCCAGTAAGGACAAAGGCAGTGGAGTGCACTTGAAGCACATGCCCTCTTTGAGGCCCAAGGGGAGTCACTGACTCCAGCACGAGCGACAGTCCCATGGAAATGAGTACCAAAGTGATATTTACATCAACAGTACAGCCATTCATGTTTCAACAGCAAGAGATTGTTCCAGGACTGTCTATGCTGAATGCTTATAGGGACATAGGAACTGCTAAATCTCGTTGTAACAGTTTCCCTGGTGGTCCAGGAGTCTTCACACACTGTTTGAGCATCTATTTGCTAGCACTAACCTACCATCTGGCACCTCCAGCCTCCCAAAGACCTCTCCAAATGGTGCTGTCTAGAAGAAAGCAGGCCATGATTTTACTAGTACCACCCTCTCTAGGTATCTACACCCAGCAACAATGGGAATGCCATGGCCATCCCTTTATCCCCAGTCAGATTAAGAGGCTTGCTTGTCAGATTCAGGGGTTTCGTTTTACATCTCATGATCACATCATATACAGCAACATCCCTTATAGGTAACTGTCAGCCCTGTGATGTGGCCAGTTTGCACACTGGGGGCAACATCTTGGGCCATGGCATCAACAATTATGATATGTAGATATTCCTGGCTTCAGTCATCCACTCTCTGTAAACAGGTCCAATAAACCATACAGGACCTGTCCTGTAAAGTGCATTCCTTTTTGTTGTGCAAATCAATACAAGCCATACAGCCTTAAGGACTTGAAGATGATGCTTAAATTTCTGAGTATCTTTTTCTGAAAAGGAAACAGTTTTGTTCTCAGCAGCCTCACTAATATCCTAATTTCATGCCTTGCATCCAGGACCTAACCAGGACAAAAAAAGGGGGGCAGATTGGTGCCTTCTTCTCCTATCCTGCTTGTTGCCAACTGACTATCTCACTACCAAAGAATTTGGTTGCACATCACTGCAAAAGGATGTTCTCCTGTAGAACGTGAAATTTCTTCTCCATGTGGGACCCAAAAGGAAGTTCCTGCATTTCTCAAAGGGAAAGGAATTTTATTCTCATTGCTTCCTAATCCTGAAAGCAAAAAGGGGGGTCTCAGGCCTATTTTAGATCTGAGAGAACTCAACAAACTCCTGAAGGCAATAAAGTTCAGGATGGTCATTCTGGCTTCTGTTATCCCCATATTGGGCCTTAGGAATTAGTATGCTGCTTGCACCTTAGAAGATCCATAGTTCCATGTGGGTATACCTGAGAGCCACAAGAAATTCATCAGATGTGTGGTCCAACAAATCTCACTACCACTGTATAGCATTAGTATTTGGCCTATCCACAGCCCCTCATGTATTCACAAAATGTATGGCAATGGTGAAAGCTTTCCCCCCTTCACCTTATATATTGGACAAACAGGACAGTTTCTGCCCAAAAGAATAAATTAATGTAAATCTGACATCAAAAATCACAACATTCAAAAAACCAGTAGGTGAACACTTCAATCTTCCTGATCACTACATTTCTGATTTGTTAATAGTTGTGCTCAAACAAATGAACAACAAATCAAAGCTTCAAAACAGAATTGGAATTCATATGCAATTTGACAGTGTTGTTTCAGGGTTAAATACGAATTATGGATTTTTTTCTCATTACAACAGGTGAGTTGACCTCATCTTCCTCTACATGCTGTTCCGCAGTGTTCGAATCTAACCTACTGCTTTGATTTTCTCTAATGAAAGCTCATGCGATAAATAAATTTGTTAGTCTTTAAAAGTGCCACAGGACTCTTTGTTTGTTTCACTGAACTAGGCTAACATGGCTACCCCTTTGGCATGTGAGAAAGTTAGGCATTCATGTGTTTCTTTATCTGGATGACTGTTTGGTAAGGAGCCAGTGCCCAGCTCAGGTGCTGTCCAGTGTGATAGCCGTCCAATCCACTGTCAATGTGTAAAGGTTGCTCATCAAAAGAGAGAATTCAATCCTGTTGTTAGCAGAAAAGAGGAGAATTTTGACAGGACACCTTCTTTTTATGGGTCCTCCTTGCCTCCTAGCATCTATCATCTAGTACACCCTATCCCACAGCAAGGAACTCCAGCTCACAAGTGATGACAGTTAAAGCAAGAGCATGGTTTATTAAAAGGACAGGGGGAAGAGGATTTATCATAACATAAAACCCTATTATCTAAGTATAGAACATAGAACAGGTAGGTATCTAGCTGACCCCAGGGGTGGATGGTACCACCCCTGTGAAGGCCCAACCAATCCTTCCCCACCTTCCTTCCTCTCTGACCTGAGGGCCCTCTGATAATCATGGTCTTTCTTCGCCTGACTGGCGCTGTCCTTGCGATACCGGGCAGGGTCCGTCATTGTTTACAGGGTCTCGGGAAAAGGTCCAATCTTAGGGCTGCTTCTTCTGGCCGCTGGTGGCCGGGGCCCTTAATCAACAGTTCATTTACCCCAAGTCAAAGTCCACTTCAGTGCCTCTTGCCTAGGCCACTGATCTTTGGGGTCTCCTGCAGAATGTCCTCTTCAGGCCTGCCATGAGTGCTCAGCTCAAATGTTGAGCTACTGATTCCAAGAATCAGTCACTCAAACGAAGTCAGTCTCTCTGAGCCTCTGAGGCCTTCAAGCAGTCCGGATACCTCAGACGAGCGTTCAGGGTACAGAGAGGAGCTTAACCAGTCCAAGTGCAAAGCGCAGCAGAAAGCCCTGTCTCCTCAGCAGGTGCCTCTTAAATACTCCAACTCTTAGCCAATCCACGGGCAACCCTTCTCCCACCAAGAGGGCTCCCCATAAGGATCAACAGCGATCCTTCCAGAAAGTTTTCCACATGGCCCTGACATTAGCTGCCCATAACCCTCTCCTCTGCATGCAGTCCCTGCTGTTGCTGGGCTGGCAGCACCCTGGGGGGAAGGTCCCACCCCCCCTCAGCACTTTGGCCAGGGATCAGCACCCTGGCCAGGATGCTGAGTGGGGTGCAGGGGGTAGGAGGGTGTCCCAGCCGGCTTCCCCCCTGCTTCCCCTTGCTAGGAGCAGGGGGGATGGGAGCCTCAGCCCCCTTCGGCCCCCTACCCCCGGCAAGGGGAAGGGGGGGAAGCTGGCTGGGGCTGCCCCCAAGCCCGGGGTGCCCTGCCCCCTGGGCTTGCTCCGCCCCCCACGGGGCTCCTGCCCAGCGTGGGGGGGGGGCAGAGGAAGCCCCTCCACACCGGGCAGGAGCCATGGGGGGGCAGGGGAATCCCAGGGGCGGGGCCTCGGGGCCCAGCACAGGGCCTCCCTCCTCCTCCCCTCTCCTGTTTCGAAATAGCATGTCACACTGGACATGCTATTTCGGTTCCCTCCTTTTTCCTTATTTTGAAATAGCTTTTTGTTATTTCGAAATAAGGTGTTTCAAAATAAGGCTTTATTTTGAAACGGCTTGTTTCAAAACAAGGGCTTGTGTGTGGACATAGCCTAACTTACGTAGCCCCTGTTATGTAACCATCCAGCAGTAGCTGCCCATGCTCCTAATCCTACTGCTGAGGAGGAGTAGGTTTAAACATTCACGCCCTATTATAACAAAACTCAAATTTCCAAAAACCATTAAAACATTAAAAATTCCCCATACTGTCACCTGTACAAAGAAGAGAGGTTATATGAGATCATCTTCAACTATACAGACGCTATGCTGAACACTGCTTTGGACCTGAAGGCCCATCCTACCATGACAGTTGAAAATTGCCTCAGGCATCCAGCACATATGGCTTTGCATGCTTACATAGTTCAGCATTCCAGGTTCCCTCTCAGTAAACCACAAGGGTGGTTAGCAACAGGATACTCACTGATCCATAATCCTCTAAATATATTAGTTTGGATGTTCTCACTCTTGACCATTCTAGACTGGTGGAAAGACCTTTCAAATGTTTTTGTTGGAGTTCCATATGTTCCTCCACAACTAGCTTTCTTCTTATTCACAGGTGTTTCTGCCTAGCATTGGAGGGGCACCTTGAATCTCTTCAGACTCAAGGTTTGCAGTCTGTCCATGATTGTACATATAAATTCTAGAGAATTGAGGGCCATTCATCAGGCTTGTCTGGTCTGGTCTTAATTTTCCTGGGAAAGTATCTGCTAGAAGATACGACAGCTGTGTCCTACATAAACAGGCAAAGTGAGGTCTGGCTGACCGCTATGCCAGGAAGTGATGAGGTTGTGGCATCTCTGCGTTGCCAATTCTATCCACATCAAAATCTCTCAGCTTCTTGGTGTTTACAGCTCTGTGGCAGTTGAAGCAGGTGATTCACGAGTCAGCATGAGCGGTCTCTTTTCCCAGATGGTGAGTTCCATTTTCCAATAGGAGGAGTTCCCCACATAGATGTGTTTGCAACAAAAGTCAATAGGAAATGTCATTTTTTTTTGTTCTTGAGTGGTCACAGCTCAGCATCTCTGATGGATGCTTTCCTGTTGCTTTGGTCAGCTTAGCTTCTGTGCACATTTCTTCCAGTGCCGCCCCATCTGGAGTTTTGCTCAAAATCAACCAGGACCAGATTCAAGTTGTATTTGTAGCTTCACAGAGTGACTTTGAAAGCATTAGTTTTCAGCTATGCTTACTGTTCCTGATAAAGCTCTGCTAAAACTTCCACTGAACCCAGATCTGATCTCTCAGGCCAATTGACCTCTCCTCCAGCTAAAATGCAGGGGTCCAGCTGATATCTTGTATGCTCCATGGCTGACTTCTCTGGACAAAATTTGCTCAGAGGAGGATCTAAATGTGCTTTTAAATAGTAGAAGGACTCATATAGCAAAATGGAAGACATTCTCCCTTTGGTTCAAGAAGAAAGTTGTTTCCTCACTCCCAGCTTCCGTTCATGATGTAGTGGACTAGCTTTTCTATCCACAACAACAAGGTCTTAGTTCCATCAAATTCCACCTGGCAGCTATCTCAGCTTTACAGGAACCAACTGATCACTATTTGCTTTTTTCCAAGACTATAGCAATCAGATTTCTAAATGGTATTGACAGATTATTTCCTCAAATGGAGGATCCTATTCCTCCTTGGGGCTTAATCCTAGCAAACTTGTTAACAAAGTTAATGGGTTCCCCCTCTGAATGAATGGCTACCTGTTTATTACTCCTGCTTTCCATAAAGGTAGTCTTTTGATTGCAATCATCTCACTCTGGAGAGAGGGTTAGTTATGGGCTCTGGTTTCAGAACCTCCTTATACTGTCTTCTATAAGGACAAGATTTACCTCTGCCCTCATCCAAAGTCCCCTGCTAAAGTAGTGTCCAACTTCCACTATAATTAAGCAATTTATTTTCCAGTTTTCTACCTGAAGTCTTATCATAATGAAGATGAATTATTTTAGATTCAAACAGCTTTAGCATTTTACCTGGACTGCAGTAAGTTGTTTAGGTCATTGTCACAGTCATTCATGGCAATTGCAGATAGACTGAAGGGCCTTAGAGTCTCCTCTCAAAGGATCGCCTCTTGGATCTCCTCTCATATTCATTTGTGCTGTGAGTTGGCTAACATGACAGTACCAGCTACAGTGCTAGTACATTCTTCATATGCGTACTATGCAGCTTTCTGGCCCAAGTGCATATCCTGGACGTCTGCAGCTTGATCATCAGTACATTCTTTTGCTTTGCACTGCACCATCTCTCAACAATCTAAAGATGATATCAGGTCTGGACAGGGGGTAATTCAGTCTCTATTCATGTAGATTTTGATCCCACCTCTACAGTTCAAACTGCTTGGGAGTCACCTTAAGTGGAAAGGAAATGTACAATCACTCAAAGAAGAAGAAATGGTTATTAACATGTTCTGTAACTGCTTTCTTTTAGATGTATTGCATATTTCCAATCCACAATCAAAGTCTTTCCCCTACCTCTTGGAATCAATCTGAGGGGGATGGTCTGGCTGGCTCTGACTTTTATATTATTGTACAGTAACTCAAGGCATCACAGATTTCCATGTGCCCACCTACGGGTACTGCTGTGGGAAACCTGAAGTGGAACATAAATGTGCAACACAGTTCAGAACAACAGTTACATAAAAAGTTAGTAACCCTTGCCTTCACCATTTATCATAAAATCTTCTTTATAAAGAAATGAACATGAAACCAGGTTGATTTCAATGAGAACGTCACAAGTGGAGCGTTCAGAAGGTTGGATGCTCAATAGTACCTGTATGTCAGCACTAAATTTATCAGATAGACAATTCTAGGAAATGAAGTTCTTGATTTATCCACAGGAGAGGTATAGCAGGGGCAGTGGCAAAGCTGATCACCATACGTTGCTCAACCAGTGCTTCTTAACTCTAACTTGCAGGAGTCATTTTATACAAGACATCTTAATTTAGTCACTGAAGATGTAAGTGAAGTCATCAAACCCCTTCACCTGAGACTGGAACAAGAGTACCATTTCATTTCACGTAGTGCATTAAATAGCCATCAGCCATTAACAGCTCTATCTTTGTGGACCTTGCTTGATTCAAACCAGCAATCTAGAAGTGTTCCGTATCCCATTACTATTCCCCTGAGTCTGCAACCTTCCTCTGTAGTTAAATTTTCAATGATTTTTGTATCATTTCATACATATCCTGTGAGGAAATTATTATAAAGTATATATTTTGGCAAATGCTAATAAAACATTTCACTCAAAGCATTACTATTTTTAGCTTCTCAGATTTATTGCAGTGTTCTTTCCTGCCATTCATTCTATTAGAGAAAATGGCATATCATAAATTCAGCTATCTAGGAAAAGATGGTTATTAAATCAGTCTCAGCTGTTGCAACTCAGAAAGCTGTTTAATATTATATGAAGACATGTAAATACCATAGTGCTCTAGATAAAATTAAATATAAGGAGTACCTATAAGCATATTTAATTTATGAGGATAGATCAAGATTGAGCATCAATGCTGAACCATTTTTTGCAGTGATCAGAGGAAGTTTATAGAGTTTCAGTAGATAAATACTTACTTTTGCTATAGAGTTCTGTGAAAAATTAGCATATCAGGTTGTATATGTGGAAATTGCCATTCTTTTGATAATAAATCTGTTCAGTTTTGTTTGATTTTGTTACTCCACTGATTAATAATTGACATTTACTGTGTTTTTGCATGTCTTCTTTATGATTTTCTGACTGTTGCTGTAGCTTTTAGGAACCATAACTGTTCATCTGACCAAGATCATTCGATGCTAATACATTTTTTGTCAAAAGTTCTCAATAATGTAATTCATTTTCCAGAGATAAGCATATTGCTTGAGAAATTTGCAACACCCCAGATACATAGTGAAAGTTCTGAAACTGATTATATGGAAACAGTTTAAGCAGTTCAATTTGGAGACTGTCTATTATCGTACAGCATATTTTAGGTAGGATTTTCATTAAGGTATGTCTGGTTTTATGGCTCATTTACTTTCTAAGCATTCTCTGAGAAATGACTCCACTTCCAGTGTTTTATGCATTTCTCCTATCATGTTCTAGCTAGTGGGCCAAAGGATGTTTGGACACAGATTCACATTTGTGATTGAGCTTCTACTACCATAGTGGACCAAACAGAAATCTAGAATCTGTTCATTCTTTCCTCTTCTTAAGAAAACAACAACAACAACAACAACAAAAATGAGACTCCTGTGGTACCTGATAGACTAACAGCTTTCTTCAGGCATAAGCTTTTATTGGCTCCAACCCACTTTGTCAGATGCAACATAACACGGCTACCCTTCCGGAAATTCCCCTCCTTGACTCAGCAAAATTCACAGTAAGATCCAATTTTATAGCTTGGGACCAGCTCTAGTTCTGAGGCTCTCTAGGCCATTGTTAGGATTGCTATGCTTGTAGCTAACTATAACATGACAAGGACTGGAAGTTAGATTAATTTTTTGAAGAGGTAATATTTACTTTTGTGTAAAGCTCAATTTAAGCCACAGATTTTTACTATACTTCTAAATTTTATTGGCAAAGAGAAACGCATGTTTTCTAGATGACTTTAAGTGGCTGATCTTCAAACAAATCTTTCAAAAGTTGATGCCCACTTCTAGTTATTTATGCTAGATAATTACAACCATCTATGTCTCATGCATATTAAGCCTGAATGAAACTTTTGAAAACAATATGGACGATGATGTAGGGATTTAAATGCTGGAGTCTGTAGTAGTTGCTGTTACTATTCAGTTGAAGTTATCTTTATTTTTGATGATTGAGATACTTATTATGTTTGCCAGAGACAGTACAGATTTTACTGGCTAACATGTAGATGTTGAATCTTCACTGTCATGTTTACCATTTCAGGGAGTAATATAGTATCTATAGTATGTTGTAGCTAGTGTCACAAAAAAGTCTTATTTGTGGCATGTAGACTGGAAGAAGATGGATTGTTATAACATCTTGCTTTCTTTAGGACAGACCGTTTCAAAGAAATATTTTTATTTTGTCTTAATTTACTTGAGCTACAAATGTTCTTGAGAAAGAGTGTCTTTGTTACATGCTTTTAAAGAAATGTAAAATATTTGGCGATTCCTATGTTCCTGTTTCATGGGTCATATTGGAGTGGACCTGAGATACATCTCATCGAATATACAGTTTCCAGCAGTGGCCAAAACCAGATTCCTCAAGAACTAAGCAGTAGACAGATGTGATATAATTTGCTTCCATGAAATCTCAGTCTAATCCCAACAAGTTGAAGATTACTTTAAATGCTGAACCATGGGTTCTTATCTTTTCAAAAGCCCTTTGTTTCCATTAACTGCTATAACTTGGATAGCCTTGTTATTTAGATAAACATCCAATCTCTCTCTGAATCTTACTAAATTCTTACTGTGATAACTAAAATGGGTGGATGAGGCCCATTCACAACAGTTGATTAGAAGGTGAGAATGTGTGAACAAGGACAATCATTTTTTGTAATGTGCTAACCATTCCAGGTTCCTATTCAGGCTTAGTCTGATTGTGTCAAGTTTGTAAATCAGTTCCAGATCTGCAGTTTCTTCACCACTGAACAGCGCACTAAGCCACAGATACCTTCCTTCCAGTGCTACAAAAAGAAGAATTCTACATGGACTCCTCCTGACAGCTGAAACAACAGACTAGACTTTTGCATAGAGGGTTTCAGTTGATGTGCACAAGCTGAGATTGTAGACAAGAAACATCACTTGCCCCCTAACCTCAGCTGTATAGAATGCAATGTCATCCACAGCCTCAAAAACAATTCTGACATGATAATCAAAGAGGCTGCAAAGGAGGTGCTGTAGTCATCACAAATATGTCAGGTTACAAGCTGGAGGCTGCCAGACAACTCTCTTAACACCACATTCTACAAGCCCCTACCCTCTGATCCCACCAAGGAATACCAAAAGAAACTACAACATCTGCTTAAGAAACTCCCTGAAGAAAAATATATATTCTTTTTGAAACTGAACAGCTGGAACTGATTTGCAAACTTGATGCAATTAAACTGAGTCTGAATAGGGGTGTGGAATGGTTAGCACTTTACAAAAAGTGATTGCCCGTGTTCACACATTCTCACCTTCTAATCAACTGGTATGAATGGGCCTCATCTAATTTTACCAAATTGACTTTGCTAACACTTGCTGTTTTTCTGCCTGGCATGTGTTAATACATCTCTCAACTGTAGTTGCATCTGATGAAGTGGGCTGGAGCCCACAAAAGCTTATGCCCAAAGACATTTGTTAGTCTTTAAGGTGCCAGAGGACTCTCATTGTTTTTCCTGTACACAGATTAACATTGCTAATGCTCTCTACAATGGTATTGAATGCTTTTCTGAAGTAAAATCCTCTAGTTGTTAATAAGAACAGAATGTGACCCCTGTGTAGATAAGGGTTTTACATTTTGTGTAAGAATTTTGCCCTCAGGACAGACAAACTTAAAATTCAGAAAGAACTGTTTTTGAAAACATTGCATAGGTGTATTTAATATAAGTTGAAGGTCCAGAGAGAGTTCTCAAGAGACAGTCTTAATCTGGATATACATTGTACATTTCATATCCAGTTTTAGAATTAGACTCTGTCTCTGACTTCTGTTCTCACACTAACACCTCAAGTGAGGAATAGAAAGAAAGTGTTCAGTCAGAGTCCAGTGATTTGGATGAATGCTTTGGGTAAGAGCCAATGACTTCAGTGACACCAACACTTAATGAGAATTAAAAAAAGAGTGAAATCTAGACAGAAGACTACGTTAAGAGAGAGTTAAAATTGGAACTATAGCACTACAGAATAAAAACAACCTAATTAGAACACTATTTCAAAATAAACTAGATTTACTTAACAAAATGTAGGAAGAACAACTGCCTTCTTGGTTCTCACCAGCATTGTCTGTGTAGCTTAACAAGATGGTTGCATGCTTCATTGCTTAAGTAAGGCTGCACACCCAAGAGGCTCCTGTTGGGAGGCTGGCAAGAATCCAGGTGGATAAATGGACCAGCCAACTGGTCAACTTTCCTGATGTCAACATGGAATGTGACAATTTTGATGAATCAACACTTTCCAAAGGAAAAAAATCCATAGTAAATTATCCAACTAATTGTATCCCTGCTTCTAACCCTTACTCTTAGTCCCACCTTTCCATATCCCAGCCCTGTGCTTCTAAATCCTCCTCCCAACCCCCGCCCCCAGCCACAGCATTTTCATGCTCCTGATTTCTGCTCCTCAGTACCCAGGACTTTACCAGTGGCATTGTGACTTCAGAGGCAAATCAACCAATCATCTGATTTTAGTGAGAATCAGGCTTTTCTGGTTTTCTGAGGGTATGTTCACACACACTTCTTATTTCGAAACAACATTTTGAAATGGCCGCCGTTCTTTCGGAACGGCTAAAACCTCGTTTGGTTTCAAAACAGGGTTGTTTCGAAACCAGTGGTTTCAAAACAGCCCTGTGCGGACATGTTGTTTCAGAACAAAGTGTTCCGAAACAACATTTGACGTCCCTCCCAGGGTGCTAAGCACCCTGGGAGGAAGGCCAGCACCCTGGCCAGGGAACCCTCAGCACCCTGGCCAGGGTGCTGAGGGGTGTCCGCTGGTGGGCGGAGGGGACTGCAGGCACCTGCAGGGTGCAGCGCAGAGGGGCGCTGCACCCCACAGGTGTCTGCAGGGGACAGCGGACACCTGCAGGGTGCAGCGCCTGGCTGCGCTGCACTCAGCGGGTGCCTGCACAGGGCTGCAGGCACC
>ML681963.1:142755203-142808947 GCA_007922195.1 Podocnemis expansa | reverse complement strand
GCCTGCAGAGGGCTGCAGGCACCTGCAGGGTGAGGCGCAGCCCCATGCCTCGCCCCTCGGGTGCTTGCAGCCCTCTGCGGGCACCCATGGGGTGCAGCGCCCCTCTGCGCTGCACCCTGTGGGTGCCTGCAATCCCCTCCTCAAGCAAAATAGCAGGTCCACATTGTGGACCTGCTATTTCGCTCCCTTATTTCGAGGACACTGTTTTTGTCCTTCGAAATAAGGAGTTATTTCGAAAGAGCTTGCTTCGAAATGTCTTGTTTCAAAACAAGCCCTTCCTGTGTGAACATAGCCTGATTGTCACCAAAATCAATAGCGTTCCTCTCCTTGATACCACGTTACAGATAGGCAAACAGAGAAATACCATGGATTTGAGTATTAGGCCTCCTTTTGCTTGGCCACCTACAGACCACAGACTTTCACTATCCTTGATAAGACTTTGTTTTATGGTCTGTTAAGCGTCAGCCCACTAACTCTCTGCTTAGAAGACAGAGACAATCTGTTTGTTCTTTCTTTCTGAAGCAGAGCCCACAGCATCTATTACCCTTGTTGCTCACACAAAATCCTGTTTTCGTTTACTACTTTCCTTCCCCTCTGTAGGTTAAAGACCATTTTTCTGCCTTTATCCTCTCCATATGAGCAGGAAACCACACTAGAATTACAACCTCTGAAATGCAGAAGTCTTGGCCACTTGCCCTGTTCTCCACCCTCCCCTCTGCCCACCCCAACCAAAAGCTCCTAGTGCTGGCTGTAGGTTTTTCTTACTAAAAAGTTTTGGAGAGCCATTTGACTCGCACAGACAAAAATAACACAATACATGTATTTTATATTTTATTATTTTATTATTTTTCTTAGTTTTTGCTACCATGACACTGCAGTCTGTGCTAGGGGTGTGTGAATTGTAGAACACTTTATACTATTTCCCCAGTGAAAAAAAAAGACCTAATATATTAAATCTTTTAACTGCCAAGGCAATGTAAAAACCTTCCTGGCTGGTCAAAATGTGGCCAGAAGGCAACCCTGGACTTTTCAAACTTAGATAAGAACTCATTTTAAAACAGGTAGCTTTCTTGACTTCCCTATACTCATAGAGAAAGTAAATGCCAGATATGGGAAAAGAAACTGAAATCATAGGATTCCTAGTTTGCACTTGACCAGACCTCCTCAGCCTCCAAGTTTTTGGGTGTTTATCCACACTTTATCCTTTGAACATTTTAATCTCTGCCCATCTCTAATATCTGATGAAAAGATATGTAATAACTGACAAGAAATTATTTAAAAAAAAGTCATGCCAAACAAATATAAAATCTGAAATTTTATATGCTGATCTGGGAGATAAAGGAGATGAAATTCAGTTGACAAATGTATTTGAAATTCCATAAAGTATTTGCTAAGTTGCCTGGTAACAGATGACTGACTACCATATTTTATTTCTCCTTTACTTTCCAAATTTGACTGAATTAAAAATTACCATTGCCATTAGACTGGAAGACAATGCCTACATAAAAATATGGTGCAATCTTCCCTTTCTCCACATTGTGATTAATCTAGACTTAAACTATAAACATGTTCTAACAGATCCCAAATGGTCTTTATTCTGTGAGTCTGAACTGTCTGCTTGTTGGAAATGCCACCAGTCATTCAGTATCATTTTAGATGAGGACTGGTTGAAATTTTCCCACTGATTTTTTTTTGGGGGGGGGGAGGATAGAAAATCAGGGTTTGTATTAAATGAATTCATTCCTTAAAAAGTGTTTGCTTTTATGGAAAACTTTGACTTTTCACTGAAAAACAAAATACCCCCAAGCCAAAATATTTTAATTAATATCATAGGGTACGTCTACACTAGAGCCCTAGGTTGAGTTTAGGAAGCTTAAGTTGATCTACAGAACCCCATGGCTACACTGGGCTTTTATTCAGTCAACATAAGTGCTTCCTTAAATTGACTTAATAACACAACCTCTTAAGGTCGATTTACAGCTTAAGGCAACCTTATTAAGTTGACTTAAGCCAGTGTAGATTGGGAATAGTGCTTAAATTGACTTAAGTGGCCCCTAGATCCTCTCCTCCATCAACCTAGCACCTGCCAGTGTGGACACAGGCAGTTGTCAGGAATTTTTCAGTGTGGACGCTCTGTCAACTTAACAAGGTTGACATAAAGTCAACTTTAACAGAGCCTCCAGTGTAGACATACCCATTGTGATGCCTTATGACCCTATTCTCTTATATGGGCCAGCTTCCCTAACCACAGCATTTCTCTGCTGATACTCCACAGCCAGGGATTTTCACAGTGTATGCAAGTTCCAAAGGGGTAGCCATGTCACTCTAGTTCAGCAAGACAAACAAGAGGTCCTGGGGCATTTTTAAAGGCCAACAACTTTATTTATCACATGAACTCTCATGGAGAAAATCCCACTTTGTCAGACACTCGAAGATAGAGTTCCAAAGGTATAACGGTGTTGGTCTAGTTAGCAAAATAAGCAAGGAGTCCTGTGGCACTTGAAGACTAACACATTTATTTATCGCATGAGGTTACATGGGAGAAAATCTCACCTCTTCAGATGCTTTGAAGAAGGGGGAATTTATGGAATAAGAGGAAAATAAATGCAGTGGAGTGTAAGCCATGGGATAAGGTCATACTATAACAGCAAATCAAAGCAGTTGTTAAGATTCAACCACCAGGAAACTTCACATAGAGGAAGAGGAGGTCAGATCACCTGTTGCAATAGGAAAGGAATTCATAGTCATAATTTAATCCTGCTTTCACACACACAAATCTGGATATCAGTTACAATTCTGCAATTTGTCTTTGAAGTCTTGATGTATTACCCATTTGCTTGAGCACAATTGTTAACAAACAATCATCAGAGTGATTGGGAAGACTGACATGCTCAACTACGAGTTTTTGAATTTTGTGATTTCTGATGTCAGTTTTGTGCCCATTTATTCTTTTGCACAAAGATTGTCCCGTTTGTCCAATATATAAGGTGTGGGGGCATTTCTGGCACATGATGTCATAAATCACATTGGTAGATGAGCAGGTGAATGAGCCCTTGATGGAGTAGCTGGCTTGATTAGGTCCTATGATGGTGTCTTTTGTGCAGATATGTGGACAAAGTTGACAGTGTAGTTTGTTGCAGGGGTGTGTGCCTGTTTTAATGTTTCTGTTGTTAGGTCTGTAGTTTCTGGTGAGTATCTGTTTAAGGTTAGGGGGCTGTCTGAAAGCGAGAAGAGGTCTGTCACCCAAGGCTTGAGAGAGTGAGGAATCATCTTTTATAACAGGCTATAGGTCCTTAATGATGTATTTTAGAGGTCTGACTTGAGGGTTGTATGTGATGACCAGTGGTGTTCTGTTGTTTTCTTTCTCGGACTTCTCTTGTAGTAGTTGACTTTGGGGTACCCACCTGTCTCTGTCAATCTGGTTTTTTTTACTTCTGCAGGTGGGTACTGGAGTTTTAAGAATGCTTGATAGAGATCCTGAAGGTGTATGTCTCTGTCGAAGGGATCAGAGCAAATGTGGTTATATCTTAGGGCTTGGCTGTAAACAATGGATTGTGTGGTGTGTTTTGGATGAAAACTCGAGGGATGTAGGTAACTATACTGATCAGTATATTTTGTGTATAGGGTGGTGTTTATGTGTCTATCCCTAATTTGTGCTGATAGTGGAGTGGAAATTGTTGAAATCTCTATGGAACTCTTCAAGGACTGAAGATGGAATGTATGCAGTGGCTCAACAGGAAGGGATACTAAGGTGTATCATGGGAGGTTTAGTTCCAACTGGGCCCACAAGGGAAAATGAGGAGAAGAGGCACTTGAGGGATAGCACTTATGAGACACTATGAAGGTATTTCTAAATAAAAAAAAAATTGGTTTTAAATCAAAAGTTGTGGGTCAATTGTTTTTAGATGTTAATTTTTTTATTTAACAGTCAGTGTTTTCTGCAGCGGGAAAAGAACCTTTTCTGACTAGTTCAGATTCAGACCTGTCAAAAAATGTTTGCCCTCATGGCAGAATCCTTACACTTCCCCCTCAATCTTTCAGTTATGCTGTGCTTTATTGTTTTCATACCTCAAAAATTTACATGGAGAAACTTGAGTTTATATAAGAAAATCTGTTATATAAGAGTGTAAGATTCTAGGAGCAAGGAGCCTGGACTTTTGAAAAATATCACACACCCCACCCCACCCCAAAAAAGAAGAAAAAGAGGCTTGCAATAAAATTATGAGAGTTAGCAACACCTGGATGTCTGGAGGGTTGGTTGTTTGGGTCAAGTGGATTAAAGCCTAGCAATTGAACTAAGGACATTCACTAGGGTTTTCCCAGCAGGATGAACCTCTGTGTATTAAAGCCAGAACTGAAGGCATGCAAAGGCTCTGTTTAGAATGGGGCTGGATTTGATGAGGAGCATGAGTCTTTGTGAAATTGAAGCTGGTTGGTGTCCAGATAAACCCCCTGTTTCCGTGTGAGCCTTTGACTTGTATTCAGGTATTATCCAGGTAATAATTACTAAGAACATCAAAGTGATAAAAGAAGTAAAAGCACATAGCCATTGATACAGCTCAGCCATACTCACCAAAATAGATGAAAACAGACATAATTTATGACACAAATAACAGTTTCTTGTCAGTTGACTAGCATGAAAGATATAGTAATAATCATAACAACTTTATTGTGTTTATTTTAGATACGCTATCTAAAATCCTGCAATATTTAAACATGATGTTATAGTTGGAAATTTTAGGGTTTCTTAGACATTTATTTTATGGTAGAGGCTTGAAATATTTAAATTAAACCAGTCCAGTCAAGACCTAAAATGAATGTGTGCAAAAAGGATAAAATTACATACGTTCTTTCAAATATCAGGTTTTTTTTTAAGAAAGTGGCATGTGACCCAATATTGCTTGGGAGTCTTTGTTTTTAGAGTGTTTCTTATCTTTCAAGGAAGTAAAATGAAACATACTAGAGGATTTCTGTTATCAAGTTCAGGTTCTGTGCCATTTTTTGTGTGCTATGAAGGAGTTTTGCCAACACTTGGTAAATATACATTGTACATCCTGTTGTTCCATTGGAAAAACGGTGATTGTTTCTAAAAGGTCACATCGTAAGTCTGTATGGGAGATCTGTGCACCCTGAAGGCACAGGATGGGAGTAGTCTTACTGTTCTCCGAAGTGCAAGGACTGCAGTTTTGCCTGTATTTTCTGTGAAATTCACTGGTTATGGTACTTTGCACACATTCTGTAAATATTGTGCACAAAGGTAATGCATGACCTGACTTAAAGTAAGCAAATCACAGCTTCAGGCACTGGGAGTGTAAGAATGGCCTGCTTTCATTTACACCTGCTGAATTTTTTAGAATTAAAATATAATTCTATGAAATATTTCTAGATAGTTATCATAAAGAATACCAGAGTATGTGATCACTGGAGCACTGACTATATTGTTCCCTGTAGTACACCCACTTTAGTTCTCAGTTGGGCAAGTTATGTATCTCAGTATTTGTACTGTTAAGCTTCCTGCAGACTGCAGTGCATCCAGCATTTGGTTGATGATGTTTATTCTTTCCCCACATACTTTGATTCATTAGGAGCATTTATAGTATTGAGGGGCCCAGAATAGTGCTCACTTTTTTTCTAAAAGTTACTTCACCAGTCAACTAAAGAGACACTATTAGGCATAAATTTGCTTTAAGTGTTCCTACAAATAAACTATGAAGTGTTAATAATATACTTAAAACATTATTGGGTTCATATCCAGGAATATATCCATATTTATTGTTTATGAGGAAGTAATAATGCATGCCTTTGTTAGTATATAGTAGCATATTATGTCTTATTAGAATAGAATTATTGTTTACAATCCAGTCTGTAAAAGTTTTAGAAATATTAAAAGTGAAATTTAAAGCTGGCAAAATCAAGGGAATTTGCAATTAAATCCAGGGGCTAAAGTAAGGGGGAACGCACTGGAATGCTGTTTGGGGCCCACCAATTTTTGCCAGCATCCCAGAACCCCTAAAAATAAAATAATAGGGCAGAACACACAGTCTTCCAGCTGACAGGGAGCTTCCCCTAGGCTGGGCCTGGGAGTTTTTCAATCTCCTGCCCTAAGCCTGCTCCAGCTGGCAGGTAAGGAGACCTGAGGTGGGGTGGGGTTTGGGGACAGACAAGCTGGAAGCAAGGTGGATGGGTTAGGGTGGGATTGGGGGTTGGCAGGCCTGGGGTGGGGGTATGGAGCAGTAGGGCCAGCTGGGGGATGGCAGAGGGGCAAATTGCCCCAGGCCCCCACCAAGAGGGGGCCCCCTGCCTCAGCTTCTGATTCTATATGTCCCAGGGGCCATTGGGGCTGGGTAAACCAAGAGGGACTTGGAAATTGGGAAGGTGGTTGGAGTAAGCTGGGATAGGAGGAGACCTGGAGGTGGGCAGAGGTGGTATGAGTTGTATGTATGAAACAGTGAGGGAGCCCCCTCACATCAAAACAGCCCCAGGCCCTTAAGTCCTCTGGGGGACCCTGTGGAGCAGGCAGTGTGGTGACCCCAGCAAGGCCTGGAAGCCCTGTTGGAGGGCCTTTGGCTGCAGCCTCGGAGCAGTGCGGCCAGGGGCCTGGTGGCAGGACAATGGGGGGGAAGGCATTTGTGGGGCAGTAGCTAGGGTGTAGGGGTAGCAACTGGGGGGTAGGTGTTCAGGGGCAGTAGCTGGGGTGGGGGGCAGTCGCTGGGTTTGGGGCATTAGATGGGGGAAGTAGCTGGGGAGGGACACAGTAGCTGGGGTGGGGGGTAGGTGTTTGGGGGCAGCAGCTGGGGTCAGTGGCAGCAGGCATTGGGGGGGCAGTAGCTGGGGTGGGTGAAGGGGGGCTGGACATGCATGAAGGGGGCCCAGACAATACAGGAAGGGGGCCCAGAAATTTAGAGGATCCTGGGGCCACCAAGTTATACTTTAACCACTGATTAAACACATTCCAACTTTAATTCAGCCAGCGGAACTCATGGGTCTTGTTATGTTTAACTTTTCTTAGTCATCTGAGTTCTTCAAAGGCATATTAACAATCATAGATTCACACACTGGTCTGTGCAGGACTTTTAAACTGTATCCTTTGTTTTGCTATGAGAAATAGTAATTGTCATGGTAACTGGTTGGTAAATAGCATGAAGGCTGGTTTTGTTCCACCAAATTCAACAGAAAGAATGCCAGTCTAGATTTTTTATTTGTGTTAAAGAAAAAGAATAAGAAAGAACCAAAGTCAACAGAAAAGTCTTCAGATTTATATTTCAGTACATGAAATGAGCCCTATACAAAAGGACAAAAACTGTCAGTAAACGTATACAGGTTAATCTGTGCTATGATTCCAGAAAAGTGGGGGATACTTAGTGGCAAAGCAAGGCTTTCACTGCACTAAACCATCTGAGTTTGCTACCAGTGTAATTCTCCTAGCTGATGTTAGCCTAAGCAGTTGAGGGACTGTGCTATCACTCAGCCTCCATGACAGCCAGAACACTTTGTTTGTTAAGCTGTATTAGTGAGAGGTGCCATCATTAACTTGTCTCCCCACCTTCTTCAGCTCTGTCATATTTTCATTTTATCAGTAGTATCATTTTAATAATCCTAACTTTTGGAGGAAAAGAAAGTTAGGAGGAGGAGTTAGATGAAGGCTTCCAACTGCCCGAACAACAGTGGTGAGTCTTATTTTCAAGTCTGTTTTCTAGCCCCTCACAAGTCAACAGCACTGAAAGGGAACTGCTGCTTCTTATCTCTAACCCAGTAAACTGATCAACATGGGAATGAAGGAAAAATGAAATGTAACAAAGGATGAACAAAAATGCGCACTTGAAAGTAGTTTCAGTGATTCTTAGCAAACATCATTCTAGTATCAAAAGGAAACATCCCACCTATGGTAAAATACACACAGATAAAAGAGAAATGTAAACATTTGATTACCACTGACTTCTTGTTGCCAGCTCTTAAAATTTATGCAAATATGCTTTTTAGTTCCCTTAATTAGCAGTATAGGTCTCAGTTTATACTTAATGGATTCCCAGTTCACATTACCTGTTTGCTTTTCATTCCACATCCGGTAATAATCAAACCCTGCATGATTTATGACGTTAACAGTATCTATGACCTGGTAAATGATATATAATTGTTAGTTTTACCTGATTCCAACACGGACATTAATTACAAACCAGAGTTTTTGCACAGTGGCCAGGAAAGTGTTCTGCTGGCTGGTAATGCGTATTAGTAGAAGCTTCAGGTGGTTCTTCTTCTATGACCCAATGAAGTGGCTCTGATTAAACTACCCTTTTAGGTATTCTTATATTAACAACTTATTGGGGTCTTTGTTTTTCTTTTCTCTGCTTGCTGTATAAAGTAGAAATTTGTCCAGTGATTTTCTTTAGATATAATTCAGGGCAATAGCTGGGCTTTCCCATCCCTATGATCAGGAAGGAAATGAAGACTGTAGATAAAAATCTAATTCCTCAATAAATGTTTTTCTTTGATTACCCAAACTTGGACCTGTAGTGTATCTGTTCCATGCTAATACAACACAGAGAAACCCAAAGTGAGGTGTTGGGTACACTCTGATACTAATCTTCACTTTAGTTATCTCAAACAAAAAAGGGCACATACCAGTTGGGATGGGTTCATGATTAAGTCTAGTGTAACTCAGCACTTTGTATGAGAGTTCATAGTTGATGCTAAGGATATAGCAGACAAAGATTTTCTTTCTTTCCTCCTACTTTTAAAGCAAATCAAAAGCAAATCCACTTCTATCCACTGTATCCTCTTTTGTCTCCTGCATAGTTCCAAAGGGGCAGCTGTGTTAGTCTACTTCAGCAAAAGAAGCAAGGAGTCCTGTGCCACTTAAAGACTAACAATTTCATTTATGACATGAGCTGTCATGGGAGACACTTCCTCTATGTGCTGTTTCCCAGTGTTTGAATCTTAACTGGTTTGATTTGCTGTTATAGTATGACCTGATCCCATGTCTTACACTCCCCTGCATTTATTTTCCTCCCATTCTGTAAGTTCCTTCATCTTCAAAGCATCTGATGAAGTGGGATTTTCTCCTATGAAAGCACATGCGATAAATAAATTTGTTAGTCTTTAAGTATCACAGGACTCCTTGTTCCCTGCATAATGCTTCTGTGCCATTTCTACTCTGTATATAGGTTGCAGTGGCAATAGAATTAAATTCACTCAAGTCTGATTCAGTAAAGCACCTTCTCAGACTGATCAGTGCAATCTAGACCACTTTAGAGATCAGGATTCAAGTCAATATGAGCTTGCTGTGAGCAGGTAGTGTCATTTGTCTCGAAGTGCACAAGATGCTGATAGATGGCACTGCATTAGGCGATGATCAAATGTTTGCCTATATGGTCTACTTCTCACATTAGCTGGCATTCCTCAACTTTTACTTGCTAACATTGTCACCAGTGTTTGACACCTCAGCTCTCCCTTGATTTAGAGTATACCAATATTTTCACTTAAGGTCAATGCCTGGAAGAAGATATTCTGAAGAAACCAGACGGCAGAGTAACCGAATGGAGGAGCTGGGAGAAAGGAATTTACACCTTCCCCATACTCCCAATCAAGCAAAGGAACGGGAGCTTTGCATGTCTCTTGACAGCTGTTTACCGAACGGCTGCTGGTTCCCTTCCCACACACTTCAATCTTCACACTGCTTGTTCTAAAAATCTTGAAAGATTTTGGCTGGGTTCCTGTCTTCAGGCTAGCAGACACGCTTCAGAGCACCATGGGAGTAACAAGTTCTCTCAGCTTCTCTAATGCTGGTATTAGCATGATGCAAAGATTGACTGACACCAACAGAGGTCCCCACACCTGTGGTATCTGAGATTTTGGTCACAGTGAGTGTCACAGGCACAAAGCCAACACAGGGAGGTCTGGGGCCATTGTCCTCAGGCAATTATGATTAAAACCCAGGCACAAAATAGTGATGTCTTTGCCACTTCAGAGAAGCATATTTTTAAAATTATTTTCTCTCTTTTACCAGGTATAAGAAAAGGAATTGGCTCTAGAGCCACTGCAGTACAAAAGGACAATAACAGTAACAATGAAAGAAAGTTCTGTAAAGTTCAGAATTTATGTACACTCTGAAAAGAAGGAATAGAAGCCTGGACAATACTTAAAGTAGTTATTCTAACATTGTGCAACAACTACAATTCAAAATAAATTAAATAAATGAAACCATCATTAACTATTAAAACCAGGAATTGGAAGCATTGCTGTAGCCTGAAGGAAGATGGCTATTCTTCAAAAACGGCTGTAGAGGACTGACAGAAAAGAAGGAAATAGCCAGGAAAGGAAATAAAGATAGAAAAATAGCAAAGGAAAGAAGTAGAATAATAGGAGGCAAACAAAAAAAACCCATCATGGTGAAGTTGAGACCCTGTAAAGGACACCCCCATCTTCCATTTGGATGGTTAAATCAGAACTTAAACTGAGTTTATTACTTACTTGTTGGAAGTAGTGATTTGAGCATGCAAATACT
This sequence comes from Podocnemis expansa, assembly GCA_007922195.1. Taxonomy (NCBI): domain Eukaryota; kingdom Metazoa; phylum Chordata; order Testudines; family Podocnemididae; genus Podocnemis; species Podocnemis expansa. The sequence continues at coordinate 142,798,446 of ML681963.1, read as the reverse complement.
GGTTAGGAGTAGAGCTGCTCAGAAAACCATATTTCTTCCTGTGAGAAATTTCAAAGAAAAAAAATCTTTGTTCACAACTTTACAGTTGAAAGATTTCCATTTTCCAGAAAGAAGTTTCAAACCGTGTTGATACAAACATTTACACTTTGAACTGACATTTAGAAATGAAACTTAAAATATCATTTTGCCCTTGAAAAAAACAACAAAATTACATTTTAAGGGCAAATGGAACAAAAATGCTTGCTTTACGCCAAAATGTTGATTTTCCTGCAAGAAAGATGAATTTTTATTGGAATCCACATTTTCAAATAGAAAAACTGTTTCAATAAAATGTTCTGTCCTCAAAATTTCAACAAGCTCCAGGCGTTTAATGTACCTATTATTTATCGTACATTGTAAAACTGGACTAGAGGGGCTGGACTTTTATTTTCTTATGTCAGTCCTCCTGTGAACTGAAGATCTCAGCTTCCATTCAGAAAATAATTGATGTTTCTAGCTGTTATGGTTGCTGAAAAAAACATGGAAAATGTGAAATGAGTGCACCCTAAAAGCTCAGGAAGCAGAAGGCAAATAAAACCTCCCTGAATTTTATTTTTTAAATCTCATGATTTTTGAAGCCTGGCTCATGATTTTTGAATGCTTGAGGTCAGCAATATTATCACCCTACTCCCCAACTTCCCTGCAGAGATAATAGGGGATTTTTCCATGTGCCCCTGCCTCCCTGCTGTAGGAATCATGCTGCAGCCTGGGACTGCAGAGGCAGCTTCTGTTCTGCAGCAATTTTTTGTATAGTGGCTTTTTGATGTCAGGGTTCCTTGTGCCCACCTGCATAGAATCATAGAGTTGGAAGGGACCCCACGAGGTCATCTAGTCCAACCCCCTGCCAAAAAAAGCAGGACCACTCCCATTAGATCATCCCAGTCAGTGTTTTGTCCAGCTGGGACTTGAACACCTCCAGAGATGGAGATTCCACCACCTCCCTAGGCAACTTATTCCAATGCTTCACCACTCGCCTAGTAAGGAAGTTTCTTCTAATATCCAGCCTGGACCGCCCCAGCTGTAACTTGAAACCATTGCTTCTCGTTCTGCCCTCTGTTACTACCGAGACCAGTCGAGCTCCCTCCTCCTTGGAGCAACCCTTCAAGTAGTTGAAGGTTGCTATCAAATCCCCCCTCAGTCTTCTCTTCTGCAGGCTAAATAAGCCTAGTTCCTTCAGTCTTTCTTCATAGGGCTTGTGCTCCAGCCCTTTGATCATTTTGGTTGCCCTCCTCTGGACTCTCTCTAATTTGTCCCTGTCCTTTTTGTAGTGGGGAGCCCAAAACTGGACACAGTATTCCAGATGTGGCCTCACTAGTGCAGAATAGAGGGGAATGATCACATCCCTTGATCTGCTGGTAACACTTCTTCTGATGCAGCCCAGTATGCCATTGGCCTTTTTGGCAGCAAGAGCACACTGCTGACTCATGTCCAGCTTCCCATCCACCATGACTCCCAGGTCCTTTTCTCCAGTGCTGCTATTTAGCTGATCACTCCCCAGCCTGTAGCAGTACATGGGGTTTTTTCGTCCCAAGTGCAGGATTTTACACTTATCCTTGTTGAACCTCATGAGATTCCTCTTGGCCCACTGCTCCAATTTGTTTAGGTCTCCCTGAATCCTGTCCCTGCCCTCTAGGGTGTCTACCGTTCCCCCCAGTTTGGTATCATCTGCAAACTTACTAAGTGTGCAATCTATCCCATCATCCAGATCATTAATGAAAACATTGAACAGAACTGGCCCCAGGACCGACCCCTGGGGCACACCACTTGTTACTGCCTGCCAACTTGACATGGAGCCATTGATTCCTACATGCTGAAACCGTTGCTCTAGCCAGTTTTCTATCCACCTTACAGTCCATGCATCTAACCCATACTTCCTTAATTTGCCAATGAGAATGCTGTGGGAAACCGTATCAAAAGCCTTGCTAAAGTCAAGGTATATCACATCAACGGCTCTTCCCGCATCCACAAATCCAGTCATCTCATCATAGAAGGCAATGAGGTTGGTCAGGCATGATTTACCCTTGGTGAATCCATGCTGACTGTTCCTGATTACTCTATTTTCCTCCAAGTGTTTCAGGATGGATTCTTTGAGAAGCTGCTCCATGATTTTTCCAGGGATTGAGGTGAGGCTGACAGGTCTGTAATTCCCAGGATCCTCCTTTTTGCCTTTCTTGAAGATAGGTACTATATTTGCTTTTTTCCAGTCCTCTGGCACCTCCCCTGTTCGCCACGAGTTTTCAAAGATAATGGCCAACGGTACTGCTATCTCATCAGCCAGCTCCCTCAGCACCCTCGGATGCAGTTCTTCCGGCCCCATGGACTTGTGCACATCTAGTTTCTTTAAGCAGTCCCTAACCTGACCTTTTGTCACCAAGGGCCTCTCTTCTTCTCCCCAGTCTACCGTACCTAGTGTAGTGGGCTGGGAGCTGACCCTGCTTGTGAAAACTGAAGTAAAAAAAAGCATTGAGCACTTCAGCTTTTTCCTCATCCTCTGTCACGAGGATGCCTGCCCCATTCAGTAAGGGACCTACACCATCCCTGATCCTCTTCTTGTTATTGATATACTTGTAGAACCACTTCCTGTTATCCTTCACATCCCTTGCTAGTCACAACTCCATTTGTCCTTTGGCCTTTCTGATTTTATCCCTGCAGTCCCGAGCAATGTCTTTATATGCCTCCTTAGTCATCTGTCCTAGCTTCCACTTCCTGTAAGTGTCCTTTTTATGCTTCAGCTCAGTGCAGAGCTCTCTGTTAAGCCACAGTGGGCGCCTTCCACATTTGCTGTGCTTTCTCCTTATTGGAATTGTATCTTCCTGTGCCCTTAGCAGGGTTTCCTTAAAATGCACCCAACTCTCTTGGACACCTTTCCCCTTCAGATCAGCCTCCCAAGGGATCCTGCCCATCAGTTCCCTGAGGGAGACAAAATCTGCTTTTCTGAAGTCCAGGGTCTGCGTTTTGCTTCTTTCCTTCTTTCCTTTAATCATCAACTTGAACTCAATCATTTCATGGTCACTGCTACCCAGGCTGCCATTGACTTCTACTTCCCTGATAAATTCTTCTCTATTTGTGAGCAGCAGATCGAGAGGCGCAAGGCCCCTAGTTGGTTGCTCCAGCATTTGTACCAGGAAGTTGTCCTCAACACTCTCCAGAAACTTCCTGGATTGCCTGTGCACTGCTGTATTGGCCTTCCAGCAGATGTCAGGGTAATTGAAGTCCCCCATGAGAACCAGGGCCTGTGCTCTAGAAACTTCTGTCAGTTGTACACAGAATGCCTCATCCACCTCCTCCTTCTGATCTGGTGGTCTGTAGCAGACACCTACCACAACATCCCCCTTGTTGCTCTCCCCTCTAAACTTAACCCACAGACTTTCAACTGGCTTGTTTCCACTTTCATAATGAAGCTCTGAGCAGTCATAGAGCTCCTTTACATATAGTGCTACTCCTCCCCCTTTCCTTCCCTGCCTGTCCTTCCTGAACAGTCTATACCCATCTATTGCAGAGCTCCAGTCATGCAAACTATTCCACCACGTCTCTGTTATCCCAATCATGTCATAGTTCTTTGTCTGCGCTAGTACTACCAATTCCTCCTGCTTGTTTCCCAGGCTCCTTGCATTTGTGTATAGGCACCTAAGATACCCAGCTGATTGCCCTACTTTCCCATTTTGATTTTCAATTCTATTGTATTTACCTCCCTGGATTTTCTTTTGGTGTTGACCTCCCCCACCTGCCTCAGGCATTAGGGCTTCATTAGAACATCTAAGAAAGTTATTTGATTCCCCCCACATGTTCCAACTACCCTCTCTTCTATCCCTGGAGTTACAGTCCTGGCACCCCCCAAGTTCCATCCCATCCCCCTGGTCTCCCACATAGTCACTTACCTGTGGGCTTTGGTCTCCTTCCCCCTTCAGACCTAGTTTAAAGCCCTCCTCACTAGGTCAGCCAGTCTGCGTCCAAATACGCTCTTCCCCTTCCTCGAAAGATGGAGTCCATCTCTGCCTAGCAGTCCTTCTTCCTGAAACAGCAACCCATGGTCAAGGAAGCCAAAGCCCTCCTGATGACACCATCTTCGCAGCCAAACGTTCATCTCCAGGATGCATCTGTCTCTGCTCAGGCCTCTACCCTTGACCGGAAGAATCGAGGAGAACACCACCTGTGCTCCAGACTCCTTCACCCGCGCTCCCAGAGCCCTGAAGTCACCTTTGATCTGCCGAGGATCACCTCTCGCAGTATCATTGGTTCCTACATGGATGAGAAGCATGGGGTAGTAGTCAGAGGGGCGGATGATTCTCGACAATCCCTCCGTAACGTCTCGGATGCGGGCACCTGGCAGGCAGCATACCTCTCGAGAGATCTTGTCAGGGTGACAGATGGGTGCCTCCGTCCCCCTCAGAAGTGAGTCCCCAACCACCACAACTCTACGTTTCCTCCTAGCTGTGGTGGCTGTGATCCTCCCAGCCTCGGGGGTGCATGGCCTCTCCTCTTCCACCTCCTTCACCGTCTCTAGCACCGCATAACGATTCTTCACCACAACAGAGGGTGGGTTGTGGGCAGGGGTGGAGCACTGCCTACTGCCAGAGGTAACCAGCTGCCAGTGTCCTCCCCCTGCCACAGGCTCCCCATCCAGCTCCAGTGTTGTGGCAGTAGTCTCTGGTACCTGGTCAGTGTCCTCCATCTTGCACTTCTCCTCGTGGATGCTGTCGAGGAACTTCTCCAGGGTGTGGATACTCCTAAGCCGAGACACCTCCTCCTGTAACTCTCCCACCTGCATCCTGAGAGATTCCACCAGCAGGCACCTGTCACATCGATTCATCTCCCCAGCCTGATTGTTGGAGACAGGGAACTGCAGGCTGCAGTCCCTGCAAGTCCACACCAGGGTCTGGGTAGAGATATCTATGGTCAGGATGTCTGTCTGGCTACAGGCACAGGTAGAAGAGACAGAAGGGGCGCTGGCAGCAGTGCGGCTCCTCTTCACCATCGTGGTTTCACAAACTCCTCCCCAAACTCCCTCTCAAACTCCCCTGTTTGCTGTCCCCTGCATGTTTTGCATCTACTCTGATCCAACACTCTACATGTCATTTTGGATGGTAAGGGTTCTGACAACCTGATATAGAACTTCACAAGTTCACCTACGTAGTTTTAATTGTGCAGCTTGACACATGCTGATGTCTTGGCTAGAAGAAAGCCAGACAGCTGTGCACCATGTTAGAATACAGTGACCAACTGCACAGTCACAGCATAGAAGACACCAATAAATAAACCTGCTATGCCAGCATGGCGGAGCAGTGTTACGCCCCATGACAGATGAAAGTGGCCAAGAGAGTGCATTTTGCTGCTTTGATGTTTCCTGGTGTGCAGCAATGCACACTAAAACTGCTCATTTAAAACTGAAAGGGGTTTAATTTTTTTTAAAAGAGTTTTTCATATACTGCTTCCAACAAGTTCCCATACTCTGCTTTGGGAACCCCAGCTATAAAATGAAAACACATCTCACTCTATAAGACCACTCTATAAGACTACCTGTTTCAAAGTTAGGCAAACTCATTACAGCAGAGGGGGTGCTCTTCAGCTTTGAGACTCCTTTGAAGCCAGTGAACACCCAATGGATGCAAAGAACCCTTTCATATTTCATTTTCAAGGCATTGTAATAGGGCACTGCTGACCCCATGCCTTTTTAACAGGCAGCTCTCAGGGTTCTCTTTCATGCATACATCATGATCTTTATTTACAGTGCAGAACTGCTTTCCCATACACAGTCCAGTCCAGTCCAGTCCAGTCCCGTAGCCCTCAGGCACTAAGCTTCATCTTCATCTTCACCCTCACCCTTAACAGCCCAGAGACAAACTGACTTGAGGGCTTCAGCCCTCCTCTCTGACCATGTCCCTGTTCTTTCCTTCCCCAGGCAGCTTATATTCTCCTGCTGCTAGGAGAGCAGCTGTTCTTCATTGCCTACTTAGGGGGGCATCAGCTGGGCCCTATTCAATTCCTACAGCTGTGGGGCCCTGCTGACCTGCTCTTATCGCAGTGTAGGCAGTGAGGAGGATGGGCTGAGACTCTGAGGGGTTTGGTCTCCTCCAGTCTACCACATGTTTATAGTGTGACTCTCAAGAAGAATGTTTACCAACTCTTTGCATTTTTAATAGCTACAGTTGTATTGTAGGAGCTTTGAAACAAAATGATCAAAATCTCATTAAACTTACCTGAGCCCTATCCCTTTTATCCCCTTTATCCACCATTTCCTTGCTCTTTATCTCCTTAACCCACCAGTTTAGAGAATTTTGAGCAGGCAAATGTTAGGACAGCACAGGAGATACTAATGGAGAGTAACTCAGATATTGTATCTGCTTTTTTTAGTAATTCATATTTTATGGTGTAACCTAAACTGCCTGTTATCCTTGAAAGCAGAGGCAATAGAGTGACACTAATACTCTTTTTAGTAGAGCAAGTCATGGGCACTCTTGGTTCTTCGGTCCTGTTGCTGCTTCCGTCACTGAGTTTCTGTATGAACCATTTGCATTAATAAAAGACCAAATGTGGTGTTGTGCCTGCAGAAGTGTGGGCACATGTCAACAGGACTACATAATCCACTGCCTACAACAGTACAGTTCTGCAAATGCCTACTGTATTATATCCTGGATGCTGTGTGCAGACTGCAGAGACCACAAGGATAGATTGGGTTGTAATGTAGGTAATCATGGGGGAAATTATCTGGTTTGTTTTGCAGGTCAGATTAGATGATCAGAAGGTGCTTTCTGGCCATGAGACCTATGAATGACTGGATAACCTTTACCCCTTTCAACAAGCATTTTTCCATCATTTTTTCCATGGGTTAAAGTAAGCTGGAACACCCTGGAATGGCATTCTGGGGACCCCTATTTTTAGAGGGCAGCATTTCAGGGCCTCCTTAAAAATAGCAGAATGCACCAGTTCCCCACGGCTAGCTCAAGGGGCTGCAGGCTGGACTGAGCCTGGCCACCCTTCCCCCCCTCCCCTGGAGCCTGCAGCATCCCCGCCCCTTCCTGCTGGGCCCGGGTGGCATGTGTGGTCCAGACCCAGTCTCTGGTCCATGTCACCCCTCATTGGGTGGCCGGCCCTGCAGCATCCCTCCCCCAGGCCTGGCTCAGCCCAGCCCAGCCCAGCTCCTTGGCCACCTCGGTGGCACAGGTAAGGGGGCCCTGGGGGTGGTGGTCTGGGGACAGTCAGGCAACTGGCACCTCAGTGCGGGGGGGGGGTGGAGTGGGAAGAAGGGGTTGGGATGGTGCCTATGTAGCCTATGTACGTTGCCTATGTAGCCGCAACTACACTGCTGTTTTTATTATGCTACCTTGATTAGAGCTATTGTGGGTATATCTAACTGAACTGGAGATTTCACCTCTTGCTCCCATGTAGACCTGTCCTTAGGCTGTATTTCCCTGAAGGTGAAAGAAACCTATGTTATTGCAGCTGCAACTTTGATCCGGGTTAGCTGATTAACAAACAACAAACCCTTGACTGCTCAAGGAGATTTTTGCCATGCAAGTCCATTTAAAAAAAAATAAGGGGACAGATTCTGGTTTCTGTTTATGCCAATACAATTCTGGAGGAAAGTCAATAACTTCACTGAAGTTACTCCATAATTACTCTTGTCTAGTGTGACTGAGAGCAAAATTTGGTCTAGTAGCCTAAACTATTTTTTCATATGGTTTCATGAGATATTATTCGTAGAGTGTGTTGCTTCTGGCGGTGATGTATCTGATAGCCCGAAATTTTCAGAAGAGATGTGGTAGGATGAGCTACTCCTGAGACTTTTGTTTCATTGCAACAATATTAATAAATCCAGTCATTTACCTGTTGAAGTCCATGGTCAAGCTCCCATTGACTTCAATGGGAGCAGGATTGGGTCCAAAATCTGTAAGGCACTTGGATATAGATTATGAAAGATATTTTAAGTGCAAATATAAATTTAAAAAATGTAACTGGAAGATCTACTAGCATCAAAGTGAACTTAATAGTATTATGTTTCTTGATAGCATCTTTATCCATCTGCCAATGTAGATTTAGTCTGCCCTGCAGTTAATGCACCTTTAGGTCAAGACTGTGTACTGCATGCAGTGGTAGGAAGCAGATATTGAAATCTGCTCAGGATTCTTTGTGAACTGGCGTGTGAGTATGTGTGTAATGGCAAAGAAATGGCCTCATCTCTTCCTTGCTAGTTTCTGCCCGTCTGGGGAAATTTATGCATCACAGTTGCTAGGAGGGTAACACATCCTACACTCTCCCCATATAGGACTGTTATGTCTGGACCTTGAAGGAGAAAAAGAGAGTGAGGTATGGTTCTTTGTGCTCTCTTCCCATCACATCTCCAGTTGTGGTTCATCAATACTAAGGCAAAATGCTGTGGCCTTCTAGAGTGATTTACATTGACTTCAATGGGCTTGAGTCAGAATATACTTCTAAATAGCATACGCTGACAATGTGGTCACTAAAGCTTGAACCAAAGGTCTGGAGGCACAACTGATTTAAATACTAGAAATACAATTTTCACTTGCTGCTACAGTTTATACACAGTGTGGGATGAGCAGCAATTACTTCTGTGCTTAGATACTTATTTTTTATTTAGTAGTCCTGTTTTCGGCCTGAACCTGCAAAGAGCTCTAATATAGATGGATATCCATTTACTTTAGTGGAGCTTCACTTGGTCACAGAGGTTCGCATGCACAGTTATTTGCAAAATCAGGGCTAATTCAGTCCTAAATAACACACTAAAATGCTAGTTATTTTAAGTGCTTTGGAAGCACTTAACAATGTTTCAGCTGCTTTAGTCAGTTCTTCTAGGGAATAGCACTCATACATAGGCTTGGAAGGAGTAGATGTTTATAAGTAAATGTCAGATGTTGCTATCACTGCATGCATACACACAAAGACAAAAGTATTACATCAATAATAATAAAAATTTACATATAGGCAAAGAAGGAAAAATACTGCTTGAAACATATTAGAGTCAAAATCCAGTGATATTATACCTTTGAATTAGGCTTGTTATGAATTATATCAATTATGAATGGTTTCTGTAAATTCTTCATCTTCAAGCATGTGATAAACAGGAATTTTCTCCCTTGAAAGCTCACGCAATAAACAAATTTGTTAATCTTTAAAAGTGCTGTGGGACTCTTTTGGCTATGTCTACGCTAGGGGTTAACTCAACTTAAGCCCCTTTAAGTCACCAGGCTACCTTTAGTATTTATTAAGTCAACTTAAGCATTTGCTTAAAACGGCTCACTTTTAAAGTCAACTTAATTTTTAAGTTGACTTTATTAAGTTGACTTAAGCCAATGTAGCCTGGCATTAGGCTTAAGTCGACTTAATTGGCCTCCTGGCCATCTGAAATCCTCCTGGCAACCAGAAGTACCTACCCTGGGCAATCCCAGGGCAGGATAAAGCCCAACCCACCCTGCTCTCCAGCAAGAGCTAGACAGGGCTCTGTCTGTGTTGCAGGCATGGCCAAGGGGAGAGCCAGGCAGGCCAGGAAACTGGCCACCTCTTGGACCCACCAGGAGATCCTAGATCTCCTGGCTATATGAGAGGATGAGTCCATATGCTCCTGGGTCCAGGGCAGCCAGAGGAACTGGGAGGTGTATAAGACCATCTCTGATGCCCTGGCAGAGAAGGACCGCACCCACAACATGCAGCAGGTGAGGGTGAAAATCAAGGACCTCCGTCAGGGCTACCACAGGGCATGGGAGGCCATGCAGCACTCAGGCGCAGACACCGCCACATGCCCCTACTATACCAAGCTGTACACCTTCCTGGGCCGGGAGGCTGATGATAGGCAGACATCTCACACCATCAACACTGCTGAGTCCCCCTCCCAGGATGATGACCAGGAGGAGGGCTTGGTGGATAAGGATGTGGTGCTCAGCACATCAGCATAGGGCACTGTGCTGGCCATGGGCAGTGCTACCCCGGAGCTGTTCCCTGCCCCAATGCCAAGCCTGGGGACACAGGGAGACTCTCCCCACTGAGGAAGACTCAGGGGGGACATCACGCCAAACCCTTGGTACAGCAGCTCATGAGTGTTCCCGCTCTGCAGGCATGGTGGTGCATGCATATGGGACAGGGACTGCAGGGGGGATAGGGCCTGGGGACAGGCAGGGTACTGGGGGCTGCAGAAACCATCCTACTGGGGCAGAGGGGCAGGGGACTGTGTGTCGGGTGGGGTCCTGGCAGGAGATGGGGTGGTGGCATGGTAGGTGGGAGCGCCAAACCTAGACTGTATGTGCCCGACACCACTGACATATGGCCTCTGGAGACACCCTCCTGGGCAGGGCTGCCTGAGGCTCACCACCCTGGGCTCAACACCCAACACATGGAGCAGAGCACAGTGCTATGTACTAAGGGGTCCATATCCCAAAGGACAGGGGGAGTGGGAAGCCCGGGGTGGACATGAGACAGCAGGCGCTGTCATCGTGCACTCTGCACTACCTAATGGGAGGTACTGTTGTTCTTTGTTTCTTTCCTGTAGACCGTGTGCCTATGAGACCAGTCACTTCTGGGGGGCACCTAGCCCTGACCAGGATGAGGAGGGATGTCGCTCCGGGGACCAGATACTGGAGGATCACCTACAGCTGGCAGAATGGGCTGAGGCCCTTCAAGCCTGGTGGGAGTGTGAGGACACCCACCACAGGGTTGAGCAGGCCCAGACGAACTGTCAGCTTGATCTGATGGAGCACCAGACCTGCACCATGGAGACCCTGGTGGCATGGGCCCAGGGCTCTTTGTGGGCTGAGGATCCCCTTGCATGGGACCCCAGCAGCAGCCCCCATCATCATATGTCCAGGACTCAGGGTGGCCGGATGCAGGTTCAGGACCCACTGGCTCGATGCTGCTAGACACACGCTCCCAGTGCCATCCCCCTTGTTCCCCAAATCCCCCTGATCCCTCCAAGCCTCCTCACTGCCCCACTCCCCAATCCTCCCAACCCCTCCCTACTCAGCCCAAACCCTCGGACCCTCACAGCTCACACCCCCATACCCTCCTCCGCTCCCCTGCACACCCTGCTTGTAAATAAAACCCAGGTACCCTGTTATTTGGTGTGCTGTGATTTCTTTTATTGTGTTGGGGATGGGGGGAGATGGGTGGGTTGGGTGAAGGGGCAGAAATGGGCAGGTGGGGGTGGTGATGGTGTTTAGGAGGCTCAGCCTCAGGATGGCCCCCACAGTGGCCTTGCTAATCCTGAACTGGTGGGCAGTGGAGTAGTAGGAGTCATCTTCCAGTCACTTATCCATGGGCCGGGCGGGTTGAAGCTGCTGCAGAACTGGGGTGAGCTTGGTGACCAGTTTGAGGTAGGTGCTCTTCCTCATCTGCAGTGTTCCTCAGCCAGTGGTCATCGTCCCAGGTGGTAAGGATGATCCGGTGCCAATAGGCACTGCTGGTTTCCTATGCACCGAGGGCACCCTGTCTGCACCAGCTTCTAAGGAGGGCGAGGGGGGTTAAGCCTGCTTTGGCCTGCCCTTGCACTGGCATTTGCCCTGTGGTGCCTGGTTCAGAGCCGGAGGAGTCTGGGGAATGCAGGGAGGGTGTGGATTGTTGTGTTGGCACACTGCTGGGGCACGTCGGGTCCCTGACCTTCTTGAGCTCCATGTTGCCACACACAGTATGGAGGGTGGTGTGGTCACTCACGTCCTGTTGTAAAGGAGTGGCTGGGAGAGAGAAAAGCACTTCCTTCTGTGGTGCACTGTGGGCCAGCTATCCACAATGCACTACTCCTAGGGCAACCTAGGAGCTGCCAGTGTGAACATGGGCAGTCTCCTGGAAGTTTGTGTGTGGACTTTCTAAGCTGACTTAACAAGGTCTTCTTTAAGTTGATTTAAAGTGGACCTTGTTAAGCCGGCTTAACAGAGCCCTCTGGTAGCTATATTTTGTTGATTTAAGGAAATTTACTTAATATATTTTGATATATGATGTTGAAACTTTGTGTTTTTAATTATTACAAAGCTTTAGCTTTGTGAATCTCCAAGTCTTCTTTAATTAAATAATTGCCTGAATATCCCATAGTGTCCCACATCTGTGAACATTTAAATTGATAAAAATAGAGAAAAGTGCTTAAAATGAATATTGATGTTATCTGCTGAAATTATTTAAAAGAAAACAAAGCAAAAAGTCTGCCAACATTACTCATATTGGTAAGAGTCCTGGCCACTGCAAATCTCTACATTTCATTAAAAAAAAAATTATGCTAACGGTTAATTAGGTCACAAAGCCAAGCACTAGAAAATTAGACTGTGCCAGATTTACAGTAGCCTATGAAATGTTGTCCATGCAGTCTATAAACTGAAGGAGGCCCTGATCCTGTGGAAGAAAAGCATGTAATTATGTAATTAAATATATTTACAAGTGCTCAATTTATTTGTAATGTTCAGTACATATGTACAAGGGGGAGGGGGGCCAGGTTTAAGGTTGCTGCACTTAAAATTTAAATTGGTATTTCCTAGCTCTTTGCTTCTTGATTTTGCAATTTAAATAATCATCTTATAACATAGAAGTTTTGTGTGTAATTTCCTAACAGTTTTTACAGAAAAATGGTTAAAGCAAAATCTTCTTATGTATACCTCTCATCATGCAGAATGATCAATGTTTGAACCCTGAAGCAATGACTTCCATCATTTGAGATACTGGACTAACTTCATTAGCTGGTGGCAAAGGAAAGCAGATCTCTCACAAGGTGAATGAAAGCTGGGGGGTCATGCATTTGGTCCAGGAGATTTTTTTAAAAGGAGCTGTGCATTCTCTTTCTGAGTTGAGGGGTTTCTGGATTTAGGAAGTGCCCTTATGGAGTGATGGTGGATAGGACACTGGGGCCATTTCTTAGGATGGGCAGGTTAGAGGATGAAAGCCAAACATGCTACCATTGTTCTGACAACTCTCAAGTATTCCCAATGTTGTGTTAGTCCTGCAAAGTGCCACAGGACTCCTTGTTCCAGAGAGGTAGCTGTGTTAGTCTAATTCAGCAAAACAAACAAAGAGTCCTGTGGCACATGTGATAAATAAATTTGCGAGTCTTTAGGTGCCACAGCACTCCCTACAGGAATCCTTGTTTGTTTCACAAAACAGTGTGCGGTGTCTAAGACCCAAGATTGTAATAATGCGTATTCTGGACTTTTTTGCAGGAGTCAATTTACTTGAATTTTTTTCTGACCTCAGAATATGGCTGTTATGATGCAAAGAGGATCATTTTCACTATTTATTGCTAACTTCTTTAGAATCCAGGATTCTAAGAACATTAAGTCTGCTACGTCTTTGTTATCAGGGACTTAATAAATTGTTTACCAAATTTAGGTCCTGGAAACTGGAGCAAAAGTAATCAGTGAACAGATAGGGTGCCTTATTATACTGTTCACCCTCAGTGAGTCAGGCTTTCACAGTTCAAGAGGTTTGATATCAATATCAGATTCTGAGGTCAGAATCTCCACAAGGTCTATATGCTAGTTTAAAATAGTGACTTGATTGTCTAATTTATCATATATTGCAGCATTTTCCCTAGTGGTATTTCCAGTTCCTGTCTATGATAGATTATCTTAATTTAGCATTTTTAATTGTCTCACTAGGAGCTCAGCTACATAATATTGATTTTAGATCTAGGTAGGCCTGGCACTCCCTTTTTGCTTTTAGTGGTATTTTGTTATTTAATCTGGGTGAAAAAAAGTACATTTTATCTTCATTAAGGACCTGGCATTTGCTGGACTAAAGTATAATTGCAATCTTCATTCTTTATTTTTGTAATTCAAATTCTAAACTAACTTTATTCTTTCTAATCTGGGAGGAGGGGAATCATTTTAGAAAGAATCCCAGTTTAGTATATGTCTCTCCATTTTGGAATGTAATGCTGTTGACCTGCTTGTGGTGAAGAGCCTGCAATGCAAGTAGATTGAATTGGATGATTTTTGATGCAATAGGACATGTTATCTGTAAATTTGATTCAAGCAACTTTTGTTATTCATCACATAAGGAAATGTAGAAATGATTCACCATGGAGTTGATTTATTAAGTTCTTCTATATAGTGTTGCTAGCAGCAATGCTGGCCTTAGGGCTCAGCTGCCTATCAATTTTTGTTGTGTTTTTTATTTTTATCCAATAGACTTATATGAAGAAACCACATGGGCACAATGGGAGTCCAGATAATCATTTATATTAACTATATGCAATGAGCTAGGACTAGTTACATGTATACACTTTTGCTCTATAGTGTTTTAGGTGGCTTCTCAACACAGAAGATGTGTAGGGCTGGTAGAAGGTTCATTCACTCTTTAAAGGAAGTAAATGGAGCAAGCTCCTGGCCTGTCTCCCTTTTACAAAAATCAATAGACTATGCAGTTCCTAGATAAGAGATATTAGCTCTTAAACTGAGGAGAATGGATAATTTACTTGACACTACCCAATTCCTGTACACTCCAGTTTTCATAGTGCCCCACTCTGTCAAGGACTCTGTACCAGGAATGTACACCTGCCTTTTGTAGCAGCTTCTTTTGCTAATTCTTCTGTAATCCTAGTTGCTTTTGTCACCAATGTGCTGTGGAAGAGATTGAGTCCTTTTGCTGTCCCCCATGCTCTCTGCTTGGATAGATGCATAATCTTCTGGTTTCCTAATTGAAGTCAGTGGTCAAAGAGAAAACTAAAAATGACACTATGCATGCTACTTTAAAGAAGCTCTACAGAAAACTAGAGTCAGTCCTGGCTTTTGGTCAGAAAAAAAATCTCTCCCTTCAAATGAGTAGCTCAGCTCAGGGGAAAGAAACTGGGTTTTATCATAATGTTTTTTGGTTCAACATTCTTCTCTCTGAAACACTGTGATGTCATTTATGTAATTGCCTGTGTCAGATTAGGGTACAAAAAAGGTAGGAAAGGAGACCTGACATTGCCAGCCAAGGAGGTAGTAAAAAGATTTTTTTCTGCTATTTTCTCAGGACAGTTAGTCCATCAAATTTAAAGGAGAAATGACCTATTTTACAATATTTACCATTTTGCCTTTCTAATGCACTAGAAATATGTAATCACTATAGCGCTTGGCTACCAATAATGTTACTCTGGGGGGCATTGTCTGCTGAAATGGTTCTATTATATCTTCCTCACCAACCTACTATATGGTGTATCTTAATGACATTTCTGAAAATGTGATCCTCAGCACTCCAGACTAGAAACAGAAATATGTATGCACCTACCACACAATTGTAGGCAATATACAGGCCATTGTAGTTAGTCACAATTATTCCCAGGGCTAGAGATCAATGGTGCTAATATAGCCATTGAAATAATAATATCAATACCACTAATGCAGACTTCCTTGAAAAAAACCTCAAGTAATCAAAATGGCAAATACTGTCCTGCCTCACTATAGGCACAGTTTTCCCATTTAGCTCCTCCTCAGTGTGGGACCGGAAATCCGTTTTATCCCACATCCGTGTGCCTTGGCAGAGTCACTGTTTAAACTTGATTGACCACATAGAACTCCCCATTGTAATCCATAAGGAAATTTGGCTGCTTCTGCTTGCACTCTGCTGTCCCCTTAATTGCTTCATTTATAAAACTCTGTAGGCAGGGGTGACATTTGTATGGTTTTATTTAAACTGTGTTTGAGCTATTACAGAGTACATAATGGCTGTCGCATTTGACTACACAGTCACTGCATTGCTTATATCTTACTCATAGCTGCACAAAGTGGTTTGTATATGTCAAACTTGAAAGGCACAGAATTCTTCTCTGAGCCACTTACAAATAATTTATTTACTAAATATGATTTGAAGGTCCCTACTTTTGACTTTACAAATTTATATCACTAGTTTATATTAGACGAAACTCCATTATTCACTTTCTGGGTTTATACTAGTGTAACACACAAAATTTGTCCTCCTGTGAATAAATCTTAAAACAATTAGATATGTAAGCAGCAGTTGCTTTCAGCAGCAGAGATAGTCGTCTAATTGCTGAGTTATGTAAAAAGGTTTTAGACCATAAATTTCTTAGAACGACATTCTGATTAGGTGCTTGGGTTTTTTGTTAATCCTATAATTAAATCCCCTATGGCATGGGATGTGCTATCATAAGTCTCAATACCAGATCACTGCACTTATGTAATTAATGTGCTCATTATAAATCAGATGTCTAAAAGGAAATGGTTAGGAAAAAATGTCCACCTTCTTTTAGTAATTACCTTTTAAAAGTAAATACATAATTTAGATAAAAACTGATCTTAAAGCTTTCTATTGTTGCTACTTCTACCAGTGTTTTCTTGTTACACCATTTCTTGAATGTCTATTACAAAAAGAAATATCCAAAGCAATGAACAACTTTTGATCTATGGCCAAATTCTGCTTCCAGATTTGCATTCACAGTTCACACTGACTTCAGTAAGAATTGCAACTATTGGTCTGTAGAAAGAATAGGTGTATTAGGTGTCGCAAGTGGAACTAAAGATATCTGAGAAGTGAGTCTCGAAGATCTGACTGGTGGAGTCCAGCCCAGCAGTGACTTATGTCTCTAATAGAATCTCACAGGTGTTTGCTTTCAAAATAGATTATGGTGAAAGATGGTGTTGGTGTTGCTAATAAATGATGCAAGTGGGAAAAAAAAGAACTTTAAAGAAACAGAATAATTTTTTAAGTAAATGATAGGAAAACTAATGCTTTTCCTCATCCATTTTCTGCTTTACCTCCACTATGGACTATTTTCAACTGAGAAAGGGTATTTCCAAAAATAGTAAAGAAATAGTCTTTTTAAAAATTATATTTAAAAGTTAAAATTAAAATAATTTGAGACTTAAATCTATCCTGCAACTTCCTCCCACCAAATAAATGAAGTCTTGAGACAAGGATTAAACACTAGAAAAAATAAAGGAATCTAAACTATGAGGAAATAATTCTATCATTTGATACCTAGCAGTGTCAAAGACACTAGTTGGAAAGTTTTATTCATAATCAGTATGAGATTGAATTTCATAAATTTGTTTAGCTTTATAGATCTTTTAAGTCAATAGCACTATTTCACCATTAACATTTTTAGCATTATTGATCGATTATAACATTATTGATCTATTCAGATCGATTAAAATGAATTGCCAGTGATCTGAATAGCTCACCTTGATTTACTCTTTTGTGTAGCAATCAGTAGGATGAGCAAACAATTCAGGTACTTGCAGGGAAAGTTTGAAATCATCAACGGAGGTTTTTTTGTTTTGTTTTGTTTTGTTTTTTTACAAAAGAATAAAATCCTTCCCTTCACATTCATTGGAAAAAACAAATACTAGAAAGGTGTTCTTATATCTCAAATACTCATAGAAGAGTGAAAGGGTATTCTTTGCACTCTTGACATTAGCAGTTATTCAATGAACCTCCCTACTCTCTGTTGTCATCTCCAAGGGTAGGCTAATAGTAGAGACCTTCTTAGGGTAATAATTGGCCCAGTGATGGGGAGGGGAGGCTATAAATTCCACTTATTCCACAGTGTTATTTCTTGCAGGGTATGCAGACAGAGCCCTCTTAATACAGTGACTGCTGTGCACTGAAGATGACTATGGAACCCTTGCTCCTTTAACTCAGCTCTCTTTGGAATATAACCAGTAAAGGGGGGGGGCTGCTTTATGCTGGGAAGATTGTGAGCCACCTGATGCTAGGTACAATTTCATAAGGCTGGGGGGAGAGCTGCTTTATGCTGGGGAGATTGTGAGCCACCTGATGCTAGATACAATTTCAGCTATTCTGGGACTAATAAGAAGGGAACACAAGTTGATTAAACAGAAAAGTACCACTCACACTGCAGTTAAAATGATGTTAAATGTAAGATATAATTACATGAAGATAACTTAACTATAATGTGAAATATCTTCAATGGCTCAGATATTTCATTCTGCGGACATCAAGCAAGGCTACTAAAGAACATTAGCTCTTCGCAGATATCAGTTTAAATCAGTGTACACTTAAACAAGGAATTTCTAATTCAAAACATATCTGGTTTCTCTTACTTGGATTTCTAGCCAAGCTATAAGGGTGAATTTGTTTGCTTCTTGACCATAGCTGACTAGGAGGGCAGTAGTGTAAAACTATTTTAGGTCAAATGAACACTGTTTCAGACAACTTGATTGTAATTAGGTCCAAAGGTGCAATAAATTGTTGATCCACTAGCATGAAAGGTGATTTTGTGTATGTATGAACTATATGTAAACAACCTATCAAAAGTATGTAATAGTATAGATCACAGTTTAATTTGTAAATTACATAGCATTTGTAGGTTACAATCCTGTGGATTACCTTGTTTCTATGGAAGCTGTCTCTAAATTATATGGGAACTCTGTTAGATGGTATGATTTCTGTTTAGTGAGATTGTAGGCAGTATATCGTTCTTGCTCTCTGATTTTTCACTGCATGTAAGCAAAGTTTTTCCTGCCATCTGGCTAGATCCCAAATCCAATTCTTAAGTCATTAGTGGCTGGTCTTTTGTGGGTTTGTAATCATTTGGAAAATTGAGGCTTTTGCTAAGGGAATGTAAGCTGCATTAAGAATGTCAACAGCAACATTGTTTGGGTTTTACATTATGGATATGCTGATAGTCTCTTGCGTGTGCCATTTCTTTCATTGTTTCAGGATCTCCTTAAGAAGAAAACCATGTTTATATCTGATTTCAAGGAACAATTTAACATTTTTTTCCATGGGTTGTTTATTTTCACTGGTTAACTTGATAAGAGCCTTTTTTTGCTCAGAGCCTACATTGATACGATTGTTTTCCTTTTGCTGACCCTCCTAGTCTTTTAGACTGTAAATATTATACTATGTACAGAAAAAAGGGAAAAGGAATACTATGGAAAATAAGTTATTTTTCACAGTCTGTTTCACAGATCAAATTCTCATTTGTGTGCAAAGTCAGAGTGAACCAGTTTGCGTAGGTGAATTCTGTAGGAACAGGGGATGGAATCCTCCCTACCAAGTGGCAAAGTAGATGAACAAATATGCAGTTCATTTCTCAAATTTAGGTGCTAGTGGAAAGATCTGTGTGATGGAAAGGTGTGAAAGAGCGATCAGATGTGAGTGACTCAGCAGCCC
This sequence comes from Podocnemis expansa, assembly GCA_007922195.1. Classification (NCBI taxonomy): domain Eukaryota; kingdom Metazoa; phylum Chordata; order Testudines; family Podocnemididae; genus Podocnemis; species Podocnemis expansa. Next base: position 142,779,345 of record ML681963.1, on the reverse strand, counting down.
TGCTGCACGTAGAAAAGAAAGATTGCTGATGTGCATTATGACTTGTTTTAGGCCTGGCTGTGCCTGCTAAGTATAAATGGAAGGAATTATTACCTTAACCAATGTTCTCCTCATTCCTGTTTAAGAACCTTGAAGTGAAGTATAGTATATATTGTCTTTAAAATGTTGAATTTGGGCCAGCCGGTGAGAGCTACATCTATTTAGACGAGCCAAGAATCCATCCCTGTATCCCTACATGAGCTAAAAATATTGTGCTTCCAAGGTTAATTGTGATTACTGTTTTAGCTTTCTAAAAGATCTGTTATCCATTAGGTTCAGTTGTCTATGGTAGTGCTGCTGTTGCATCTATGAAGGATGATGCAGTTTTAGATCCAGTTTTGATAAGTAATGACATTATTGAAGAACTAGTCATAGGAAATAACTTTGGATTGTTTGATCATTAATTGATTCAGTTTAAAGTAAATGGAAGGGTAATACATAATGTGATCGTTAATGTAAAATGGCTGATGGGAATGAGTGTACAGAAATAGAAATTACCACATCCAAGATGGAACAAAACTCTAAGGTTATGTCTACACTGGCAATTTAGTTTGAATTAAAGAGGCTTAATTCAAACTAAATTAGTCCCCATCCACGCTAGGCTCTTCTTAGTTTGAACTAAGGAATTTCTTAGTTTGAACTAATCAAAGCTTAGTTCAAACTACTAAAACTTACCCTTTAGTTTGAACTAAATGGTTAGTGTGGCAAGATGAGGCCTCAGGTGCCCCTGTAGGTCCTGTGCTTTCTATCATGCGGCGAGATTTGGCTGACCCTTCTCAATTTTTTCCTTCTCCCTGGTAGTGAGGTGTTGGCTGATGGGAGGGAGTTGGAGGGAGGGACCCCGACCCAAATGGACCCTATTAAGTAGCAGTCTCCACACAGTCCAGGAGGGCTGCTATCTTCCCTGGATTGCCACTCAGTGGCCCCACTGTTCCTGGTCTGCCTTCAGACTCTGGGAAGTCCCACACCCTCTGGTCCTAAAGCCTCAGTCTTCAGTCTCTGGAAAGTTCCACAGTCTCCCTCAATTAAATATAGTACACTCTCAGGTTGCAGGTCCTAGTAGCCTTGCTTGTAGGGTTTTCTCTCCCAAATTCCCCACTGTACTTCTTGGTGTTGTGGCAAAACTCCCAACAAATTGTCAGTGTCTTCTCAGCAGCTCTACTCCTCTCTAGTATCCTTTCAGCTGCCCCACCCTACCTGAGAACGAGGCTTTAATTAGCAGGCCTGTTGATTGGGACACTTGGGACCAATTATTGTAGAATATTTCAGGCTAATTTAACCCAAGGAGCAAAGCTTTATTAAGCCTGGGGCTAATATATACTCCCTCCACCACTCTCCTATACCCATCCAGCCTGACCCTGTCATACATCCTCCCCCCGGCTCAATCCCACAGGATTGGGCAATTTGGGATGTCATATAGTGAGCCTGGGACATGCCATCTACATTCCCATGGCAACTTCTGGGTCTGTGTTGTACAGTGAATCAAAAAGGCTGGAGCAACAGGAACCATCTGATCACCCATGTATTTTTCTCCTTATATTGTTGCATCCATTGGAGGGGAGCATGACTGGTTACGAGGGTAAAGTGGTGACCTAGCAGGTAATAGTGGAGAGTTTCCATAGCCCACTTGACAGCAAAGCACTCCTTTTCTACCATCGCATATTTCTGCTTCCTTGGGTGGAATTTTCTACTAAGATACATTATCAGGTGTTCTTCATCTCCCACCATCTGTGATAGGACTGGTTCCAACCCCACCTCCAAGGCATCAGTCTGTAGTATAAATTCCTTGGTGTAGTCTGGGACAAGTAAAACAGGGTTGCTGCAGAGGGCTGTCCATAAGTCCTTAAAGGCCTCTTCTGCTGCAGGCATCCACTGCACCGTGTCAGGGCCCCAGGCTTTTATCAGGTCTGTTAGAGGACTAGCTCTGGAAGCAAAATGAGGTATGAATTGCCAATAGTATCCTACGATGCCCAAGAATGCTTGAACCTACTTCTTTCGGTTGGGTCAAGGCCAGTTCTGGATGGCTTCCAGCTTGTTGAGTTGGGGCTTTACCACACCCCTACCTACAATGTACCCCAGATATCTCGCCTCAACTAGACCTACAGTGCATTTTGCAGGGTTTGCTGTGAGACCAGCCTACCTCAGGGTGTCTAGTACTTCTACTTTCTGCAAGTGGGTTTCCCAGTCTGGGGTGTATATAACTGTATCATCTAGGAATGCGGCAGCATAGCTTGCCTGTGGATGTAGTTGCTTGTCCATCAAGTGCTAGAAGGTGGCTGGTGTCCCATGGAGTCTGAAGGCGAAGACAGTATACTGAAATAGCCCATCCATTGTGGCAAACACAGTCTTTTCTTTTGCCTCTGGAGCTAGGGGAATTTGCCAATACCCCTTGGTCAAATCAAGGGTGGTTAAGAAACGGGCCTTGCCCAGGTGGTCCACAAGCTCATCTATGCAGGGCATGGGGTATGCATCAAACATGGAAACCTCATTTAGTCGGCGGAAGTCATTGCAAAATCTTGTAGTGCCATCAGGTTTAGGCACTAGCACAACTGGGCTAGACCACTGACTATGTGATTCTCCTATGACCCCCATTGCTAACATCTTCTCCACCTCGGTGTTAATCTCCTTCCTTTTGGCTTCAGGGATCCTATAGGGTCTCATTGTTACTCTCGTGCCAGGGTCTGTGATAATATTGTAGTAAATTTCCATTGTTCGGCCTGGTCTGGTTGAGAACACATCCTGGTTCTGGACTATCATCTCTGCTGCCTCTGCTTGTTGATTTGATGTCAAGTCCAGTGATATCTTTACTTGTTCAGATGGCTCTGCCTCCTTTGTTAGTGTCATACATGCTTCTCAGGCTTTCCAGGGCTTTAATAGGTTGATATGGTAGACCTGTTCCTGCTTTTGACACCCTGGCTGTCACACTCTGCAGTTGGTTTCCCCAACAGGCTCAATGACTTCATAGGGCCCCTGCCACTGGGCCAACAGTTTACTCTCAGATGTGGGTACCAGTACCATCACCTGAGCTCCTGGCTGAAAATGCCGAATTGTGGCTTGGCAGTTATAGTGTACTTGTTGAGCCTTTTGGGCTTTCTCTAGATGTTCCCTTACAAGGGGGGTTACATGGGCTATCTGATCTCTCATCTGCAGCACATGGTCTACTACATTTTTCTCTGGAGTGGGTTCTTCCTCCCAAATCTCCTTGACTTATATCTAAGATTTCCCAGGAGTGGCGTCCGTATAGCAGTTCAAAAGGGGAAAAGCCTGTGGAGGCTTGTGGTACCTCACGGATGGCAAACATAAGGTATAGCAGCAAGGTGTCCCAGTCTTTCCCATCTTGACTTACTACCTTTCTTACCATAGTCTTAAGAGTCCTATTGAATCTTTTTACAAGAGCATCTGTCTGTGGATGATAGACAGATGTTCGTAGGGTCCATACGTGCATAAGTCTTTCATTAGCTTTGACATAAATGGGGTTCCTTGGTCTGTCAATATTTCTTTGGGTATCCCGACACGTGCAAAAATTTTTACCAACTCTGTTACTATATAGTCTTGGAGGCAGTGTTCCATAAGGGGACAGCCTCCAGGTATCTGGTGGCATAGTCAAGAGCAACGACTATATGCTGGTGACCTCGCACTGTTTTCTCCAGGGGGGCCACTAGATCCATGGCAATCTGTTCAAATGGGACTTTGATGATGGGGAGTGGCACTAATGGGGCCCTTAAGCAAGGACGGGGGCTGTGTAATTGGCACTCAGGGCATGTGGCACAGTATCGCCATATATCTTCATGGACTCTGGGCCAAAAGAACCTCCTTAAAATTTGAGCAAGGGTTTTTTCTACCCCTAAGTGGCCACCAAAGAGATGACCGTGGGCTAAACTCAACACAGACTTTTGGTGTTTCTGTGGTACCAAGAGTTGTAGCAACTTCTCTCCCTCCACCTCTGTGACCCAATATAGCAAGTCCCCCTTTATTATAAAATAGGGTCCTGGGCCTTGGGTCTTTCCCTGTACTGGGACTCCGTCTATCTCCTCCACTTCCTTTCTGGCATTGATATATCTTGGATCTTCAGCCTGGTCTCTGCCAAATTTTCCACGCACCAGGCTTAGCTGTTCAGGCTGTCTTGGGTCTGGTTGCACCTCTCTGCCAGGTTTGGTGTGGTTCAGCTCAGAGTCCCCTTCAGGTTCCTCTTCTCTCTGAGTAGCTTCTTTAGCTGCAGCTTGGGTCTGCCTACCCACCATGGCAGGCTTTATTACCCAAGCCAAGATTCTGGTGTCCAAAGTCTTAGCTGTCCTCCTCTTGGCCCGAGTCTTTTGGCCCTTCCCTTGTGGAAGGAATATATCCTGATGTATCTCTAATAATATGGGGAGGGGTCCTCTGAGGCCTCTGTAGTACTTGTTTCAAGGCTTTCCTCTTTCTCTAAAACCTCTGGGGGAAGCAGAGCCCCAAAACCTGGGAAATCTCTTCCTATCAGGACAGGGTATGGGAAGTTAGGAGCCACTCTGGCTGTTAACCTTTTGACTCCACCCTGAACCTCAGTGTCTACTGGGATAGTTGGGTAATATCCAACTGTCCTGTGAACACAAGTTACTCCAGTTAATTTGGCCTGTGCCAGCTGACTAAACTTCACAAGTTTGCCTGAAATAAGGGTGTTAGCACTCCCCGAGTCCACTAGGGCTAAAATCTTGACTCCATTTAGTTTCACAGGCTTGGTGTATCTATGTGGGGTTAGGGCTACCCCTATAAGGTGGATAAGATCGCAAGAGTTGGCCCAGCTTCCCATGTTGCACTGCATAGGCTCCTCTGCATTGGGGTATTGGGCTGCTATGTGTCCCCACTTCCCACATGCATAGCATCGATAGTTTGCCTTAGGTACCCCTTTATCTTTTGGACTAGGGAAACTCTTCCAATTTTCTTTGCCCAGGTCATTCCATCCCTTGTTGCCTCCTACTTGACCCTCTGCTTCCTTTGATTTCTGTCTGGCCTTTCCCTGGGACTCAGTTGCTCGGGTAGCAAAGCCAGGGGCAGGTTGTCAGGCTCTGGGCAAGTCTTCTCTGGTTGGTGGATGTTGGGTAGTAGCCACCTCTGGGTGAGGTGGGCAAGGTCAAATAATTGTGATCTGGGGGCCTTGCCCTCTTGGTACCTCCAATCATGGTACCTCTGAGCTCTCACAACCGTAGTGATTCCTGACTGAGCCAGGATCTCTGTTTTTAACAGATGGTAGTCAGCTGTAGCCGTTGTGGGTAGGTCATAGTATGCCTCTGGGCTTCTCCATATAAGAAAGGGGCAATAATGCTAGCCCACTGGGACTGGGGCCAAGCCTCCTGCATAGCAATCCTCTCAAAAGTAAGGAGGTACATCTCCACGTCATCTTCTGCAGGTATGCAGTACCTCGCAGATCTCTAGTCCTGTCAGGTCCAGGGGTTTGGGAAGCCAGGGTCTTCAGCTGGTCCACTACGTCTCGCAAGAGGGCACAGTCCTTGTTTGCCTGGTTAATCAGCAACTGGTTGGTCTCTTGCTGTGCAGCAGTCTGGACCCTGATGGCCTCTTGCTGGGCTGCTGTAGCCTGTATGAGTGCCTTTACTACATCTTCCATGTTGGTGGGGGAAGATGGTTTCTCTTGCTTCCCTGTTCCCCATTTCTGTTTAAGCCGCAGCGCAAAGATCCCTCCCCTGACACCAGTTGTGGCAAGGTGAGGCCGCAGGTGCCGCTATAGGTCCTCTGCTTTCTATCATGTGGCGAGATTTGGCTGACCCTTCTCAGTTTTTCCTTCCCCCTGGTATTGAGGGGTTGGCTGATGGAAGGGACTCGGGGGGGCCTGGTCCCACCCTCTACCCTGGGATTTGACCCAGGGACCCTATTAAGTAGCAGTCTCCACACTTAATCCAGGAGGGCTGCTACCTTCCCTGGATCGCCATTCAGTGGCCCCACTGTTCCTGGCCTGCCTTCAGACTCTGGGAAGTCCCACAGTCTGGTCCTAAAGCCTCAGTCTTCAGGCTCTGGAAAGTTCCACAATCTCCCTCAATTAAATATAGTCCACCTTCAGGTTGCAGGTCCTAGTGGCCTTGCTTGTAGGGCTTTCTCTCCCACATTCCCCACTCTTGGTGTTGTGGCAAAACTCCCAACAAACTGTCAGTGTACTCTCAGCAGCTCTACTCCTATCTAGTATCCTTTCAGCTGCCCCACCCTGCCTGAAAATGAGGCTTTAATTAGCAGGCCTGTTGACTGGGACACCTGGGACCAATTATTGTAGAATATTTCAGGCTAATTTAACCCAAGGAGCAAAGCTTTATTAAGCCTGGGGCTAATATATATTCCCTCCACCACTCTCCTATACCCATCCAGCTTGACCCTCTCACGTTAGTTTGAACTTATTAGTTCAATGGAACTGCATTAGTTCATACTAACAGTTAGTTTGAACTAAAAGTGGTTCGACCATTTTCGTTCCAGGGTGCATGGCACCAGGAAGGAAGTGCCTGCCCGGGCTGCCACCCCTCCCCACCCTCACAGGTACATCTTGCCCAGACAGCATGGTGGCAGCATTGCAGGTAGCCATGTCTGAGCCCAGCACTGTGAACCAGAGATGTCGCAGAGCTCCTGTCTGGAGCCACAAGGAAGTCCTTAGGCCCCTCAGTATTTGGAGGGATGAGGACAAAATCTTTTAGTTGCAGAGCAGCCACCACAGCTGGGAGATCTACTCCAACATCTCCTGGGATCTGGCTGCCAGGGGCTACATCGACACCATGGAACAGGTGCTGGTCAAAATCAAGACCCTGTGGCAGGACTATGCTGGGGTCCAGCAGGTGAGGTGGTGCCAGGAGCAGCTCAAGCCACCAGCTGGCCTGATTCAAGGAGCTGGACAGCTTCTTGGGAGGGGAGCCCACCAGCATCCAAGCCAGGAGTGTTGACTCTGTGGAGCCTCCCTCTGATGTTGACCCCCCAGGAAGGGGCTCCATGGATAAAGATGTAGTTCTGGATGTGGGTGACACCAGTTGCTCAGATGGCACTCCACCACCACCCAGCCTAGCAACCAGCCCAGAGCACCTCCCTGCCCCTAAGGAGGGACCAGCCAGCCCAGAGAAGGAGGAGGAACTCCCCCCATTGAGGAGGACCCTGGGGAGGAGACATCATGCCAGACATCGGCAGCACCCATCAGTGAGGGCTGCCTGTTGCACATACAGTGTGTGGGAACATGGTTCAGGGACAGTCCTGGTCCTGGGGATGGGAGGGGCACAGAGGCCCTCCCACAGGGCAGAGGGTCCGAGGACCATGTGGCTGGGGGGCCTGTTGGCAGAGGGGGTGGGGGGAACCAGAGGTGGCAATGTCAAGGACAGACAGTGGAGACACATGGCCTTGGGAGATGCTCTGGGTGCAGAGCTGGGCTGACTGCCACTCACCACTGTGGCACTGCACACAACCTGGGCAGGACGGCATGGCCACATGTACCTTGGGGGCCCTGCCCCATAGGACATGAGTCAGGAAGCATGGAGATAGTCAGGGCACAGCTGGTTGCTGCTGTCAGGCTGCACACAGCTCTAGCTAGCTAGCTAACAGGAATAACACTGTTCTCTGCTTCCCTCCAGCAGCTCATGGAGCCACAAGACATGCCACTCCAGGGAGCCCACCACCAGGCGGAGGAGGAGGGCCCACTGCACCTAGGATGAGCTCCTTGGCAACCTCGTCCACCCAGGCTAGGTGGCTGAGGAGCACATTGAGGCCTGGCATGAGTGGTTGGGCACTCACCAGATGACTGCCCTAAGCCTGCTCCAGCAGTCTGTGGACTTGGACAAGTGCCAGACCATGGCCCTGGAGTGGCAGAGTTGTGCCCTGGTGGGGCTCAGTGTGGCCATCTGGGACTTGGTGGCCAGTGTCCACCAGCTGGCCAACAACTTTGCCCCCCCAATGGCTGAGGGTGCCACTTCTTCTAGGGACCCCACCGTCCCTCGCTGCTGTTGACCCCAGACTTGGGGTGGCTGCAGGGAAGGCTGGGATATCCCTGCCCAGGGCACTGGCACTGCCCCCCCACCTTCCTACCTGCCCAAGGCCCCTGTTCTCCCCCAAGTCCCAAATCCCCTGAGTGCCCCCAACTCCTCCACCTTTGTAAATAAAACCCATTAGACAATTACCTTGTGTCTGATGGTTTTATTGGTTTGGGGATGGGGAGGGGGTGGGTGGGTGTGGGGGGCAGGCATGGGCTGGTGGGGGAGGTGAGGGTGCCTGGTAGCAGCAGAGGCAGCCTTAGGCAACTGGGGGCCCTAGGCAAAGGCTCATTGTGGGCCCCCCTAAAGGGCCCACTATAAGCCCCCACTGCTACCCTCCCTTTGGCCCTAGTCCCCCCTGCACCCCTAACCACCCACCCAAGACTCCGTTGTTTGTTTTGCTGAACCAAACTAACTTGACTATCCCTCTGGAATTTGTAAATTATTCTTGGGTATGATATTTTTAAAGATCTTCCCATCATGAAGCTTGTATGTTGATCATCTTTCACTTAAAATAAATGTGCTGATGCTGAACTACAAAGTTAAAATGAACATTTCAAAAAGTACAAGCATTAATTAATAAATAAAGGCAACATTAATGATGGCTCAAAAATAACTAAATTACCACATTTAAAATTTTGGCAGTCAGATCTTACAAATTTTTCATATAGGCTTGGGTTTACATGCACTAGAAGCTTGATACAAATAATTATAATAAATAAAAATAAGTGAAAAGAAGGTTTCTAGTTTGTAGCTGTAAATGAAAAACACCAAATTTCAATGAAATTCGCTGAAGTAATCAATATTATAAGACTGCCCCCCCCTCAAAAATATTAAATAGTACAGAAGAAGCTAAATATTACTTACCAAAAGAAAGACATGGCATAGACATCATACATAGGGGTAATGATTGCCTAAGGCAGTGGTTCCCAAACTTTTCGCTGCCATGGCACACCTTGCTACCTTCCAATTTTTTGAGGCACACCGCTATTAAAAAACTCATGAATATTCAAATTAACAAATTACTCATGAATATTCATTAACATGGCACAGTGTTTCAGAAATGCTGCTATATGGGGTAGTAGGGGTACTAGAGCAGGGGTGGCAAAACATGGGAGGTCAGGAATCATGTGCAATGGCAGGAATGAGTGTGGGGAGTAGAGCAGGGCAGGGATGGAAAAGAGGACAAGGGCAGCCATGTGGGGAACAGCACAAGAGTGGCAAGAGAGGAAGGGAGAACAAGCGTGGCTTTGTGGGGGGATGGGGGAACCTTGGGAATGGAAAGGTAGGGCAGGGGAGCATGGTGCAGCACCCATTTTCCCCTTCTCCCCAGTGGCTCCCTGACACCCAGGGAAATCCTCACCCCACTGCTGCTCCCTCCCACCCGGGTGGGTCCCGTTCCCCCCTCCCCCAGCCCCCTGATGCCTGTGATGGATCCTCCCATCATTCCAGAAGCCAGAACTAGCTCTCCAGCCTCCAGCTACACCCCCTAACATCCCCAACCAAACAGCCACCCCATAAGCCCAGCTACACACCCTCTGCTACGCATCTACTCCCATCCACCTTTGCTACACACACATGCGTAACACCAGCAGCCCCCCCCCCCCCCGCAAGCCCTTACCTGGGTTGTTTGCAGGCTGCTGACACAAACTGCTCCGTCCTGCAGGGGGAGATTCACACACTTCTGGCCTCCTGCAGCTTTCTGTGGGCTGGGCTTAAGGTGGAGCCAACATAACGCTGCATTCCGGCTGCTCCTGCTACTTTTAGGGGGACCCCTGGAACTCCATGTTCTAGTGCTTTCCTCTACTTTTAGGGTGGCCAGAATGCTGCCTGCCTAAAAATAGGGTGTCCCTGGAACTGTGTTCTGCTGCCTTCCCCCCTTACTTTAACCCCTGCCTTTTCCCAGCCCTGCACAGCCCATGTGGCTGGGCTGAGCTGAGCAGGGAGGGAACTTTAATTCCAGCTCTCAGGGATGCTCACTGCACACTTTGGGTGTTGCCATGGCACACCAGTGTGCCCCAGCACACTGGTTGGGAACCACTGGCCTAAGGGCAGCACTGTATTTATATGTAGTGGCCTATATGAACCTACCTGGCAACCTGAGCTAATCAAAGCCAAAGGAAAAATTGTCATAAAGTCAAAGGAAAAGGCAAAAGAACAGGTAAAGAAGAAAAGGAAAAGGCAATGTTTCACAAAATTAAAAAATGGCAGAATAAATGGCCACACTGAGGAATTAAAAGATGAGGCCACTGGAAAAATTCCTGCGATTGTGCTGTCTATTGCTTGCTCCTGCTTTTTTTAGCACGTCAATGCGAAGGTGATGGGCAGCTAATGGTGAAATCTGCAATTCAGATGAAGTACAGATCCTGACGATAGCTTGCCTTGACTAACCAAGACTGACAAGTGCTTCGGCTTCCAGCCCTACTAGCTCTGCTAGACGGAAACAATTTCTATATTTTTCTATATTTTCATTTTTGTCCCCCAAATTCAGGACAGGGCCCCTTATTGCTTGGGGCCTTTGGCGGCTGCCTGTTTTGCCTACCCCAAAAGCCGCCACTGAGTAGGAGGCCCAGCCCTCAGTGCTCCTCGCTGAGGAAGTTGTTCATGAGCATGTCCCTTATGATGACTGGTGGGGCTTGTTACATCTGAGGCAAGGCCTTGGGTAGCTCAAACCACCCCGTTAAAGTGTTCAGCTTTGGCGTCCCAGACCTGAGCGACCCTCTCCCCATGCAGTTGACACAGGTTGTGAAGCACGATGCAAGGGATGATGACTTCAGGGAGACCGCACTCTACCAGGTGGAGGCGCATGAAAAGGGCCCTCCAGCAGGCTTTGAGCCATCCAAAGCTGCGCTCCACAACCTGGTGGCACCTGTTGAGCCTCCTGTTGAACAGCTGCCTGCTGGAGTCCATGTGGCTTGTGTATGGCTTCATGAGCCAGGGAAGCAAGGGATAGGCAGCATTTCCAACAATGAAAATGGGCACCAACATCTCCCCGAGGGTGATGGTGTGGGGGGGGGAAGAAGGCTCCCACCTGCATGTGCCTCTACAGGGTGGCATTCCTGAGCACATGGGCATCAGGTGCCCTCCCTGGCCACCCGACGAAAATGCGGTGAAGAGTCCCTTGTGGTCTACAAGGGGCCTGCAGGAGCCATGGAGTGGTAGCCCTTCTGGTTTCTATACTCCCTGGCCTGGTGTTCCAGGGCTTGGATGGGGATGTGCGTGACATTCAAAATGCCCACACAGTTGGGGAATCTGAGTGTGGCAAGGCCATCCATGGTATCCTGCAGGTTGCCTGGGATGACAAGGTGGGATAACAGGAACCGGTTGACAGCTCTGCTGGACCTGCAGGAGGGCGGTCCCCATGGTGGCCTTCCTGATGCCTAAGTGGTGGGCAATGGAGTTGTAGGACTTTGGGGTTGCAATCTGCCAGACCTCAACGGTCACTCTTTTGTGCACAGTCAGGTCAGGTCTGAGTCATGTGTCCTTGCACTGCAGGACTGGGATGAGCGCACGGACCAGCTCAAGGAAGGTCTGCTTGCTCATCTGGAAGTTCAGCAGTCACTGGCTGTCATCCCAGGCAGTGAGGACTATGCGTTCCTGGCAGTTGCTGCTCGTTGCTTGTGCCCAGAAGCGACAGGGCATGGAAAGCAGCATGGTCAGTATGGCAGCTGGCAGGGCCAGTATCACGGTGGTGCTACTGTCTGCCCCTGTGCTGTCTGGGTCCATGAAGAGTGTGCTCCAGGTGACAAGAGCACTGTGCAGTGTAGAGCGGGTGCTGGGCACCTCTTGGGCAAGTTGCGGTAACTGAGTGCAGCCCATGACCTCCTTGTTTAGCCTCTTGTCAGCCACAATGGGCACAGGACTGAGCTCCCTTCCTGCTTTTATGGGATTGGCTGGGGAAATGGACACACTTCCCATGGTGCCCCCCTCCTAAGCCGACCTAGCAGGTCCTTGTGCATGGACATGCTAGTTCGATTTAGGTTTCTGGTGGGGACATGCTAGTTCGAGCTAGGTTAGTTCAAATTAACCAAAATTAGTTCAAACTAATTAACTCGAACTAACTTAGTTCAAACTAGTGTTCTTAAGTGACGACATACCTTATGAGATGAATGCAATTAAATAGGGAGCACCAGATAATTTGCATTCCGGAATAGTGAAAGAATTGACACATGAAATTTCAAGTCCACTAGCACTATTAGGTTTTAAATAAATTTATATCTGTGACTGGAGAATAATTAGCATTGTACTTATATTTAAGAAAGGGGAAAAAAGATATGGTAAACTACAAAGCTATTAGTCTGACCTCTGTGGTATTTGAGTCTTTAGTCTTCCTTTCAAATTTGTTCTAATTAAATATATAGAGATAAATAGAACATGGGATGAAACTCAACATGTTACCAAAGTTAAATTGTGCTAGACTAAATATCTGATTTCTTAGGTCAAAGAAATGTGGTTTATTCTATCAGAACTTCAGTAAGGCATTTCATATGATACTACATGGAAAAGAGTTAATATGGAGACGATAGAAATTAGTACAAGAATTGTAAAGTCAGTAAGGAACAAAACTAAAGGGGAGAAGATAACAGGTTATGCTGATAGGAGAATTTTTCAGGGTAGAAGGAGGTTATTAGAGGAGTTCTTCAAGGATCAGTTTTGGAAACAATCTTATTTATTATTTTTATTAATTATCATGGCACATAAAATAGGAGTGTGCTAATGAAATTGGTCAATGACAGCAAGTTGAGAAGTGTTATCAATTCACCGTAGGACTGGAATATTATAAAAGAAGAATTGCATGATCTAGAAAGTTAGAAGAACAGAAATGGGTTGAATTTTAATAATATAGTATGTATGGTCAAGCCTTTAGGGACTACTAAGAATTGCTGCTATAAACTGGGGGTTAACCAAGCAGAATAATAGAGGAAGAGAGAGATCTGGGTGTATTAATTGACTGCAGGATGAGTGTGAACTACCAATTTGATGTGTCTATGAAACAGGCAGATTCAAACCCAGGATGTATCTGGTGATGTATTTCCAGCAAGAAATGTTAATATCATAGTGCAAAACACTAAGACAATCTCATCTGAAATACTGTGCACAACTCTGGTTATTTATTTTAAAGAAAGGTGAATTCAAACTGGGCTTATTCCAGGGGAGACTGTGTGGGGTTCAATAGTTTGTGAAGTACAGGAGGTCAGACTGGCTGATATGGTGGTCCTTTTTGACCTTGAATTCAAGTTTAAAGTTTCCATGCAAAACAATCTTGGGAATGAGTAAAAGAAGACAAGGGAGATGAGGGAAGGATATCCTCATTTTCTGGCTCCTATCCTTGTTCCCATAAAATGAACAGAACTACCAGTTCATGAGGCCAAGTGATCTGTTTTTCTTGGGAAGGGAATAATGCCCTATTATGTTCATTAGTAAGAGATAGCATCTTGTACTTGGCAATTGCAACTTCTATATTATATGTATTGGCATCAGGTGGCCACTCGAAACACTTCGTAAAAATTCTCTGCCCATTGAATGACAATAATGAAACTGAGGAACTTCATGATATCTTTACCTGTCAGTGGCAGAAGCTGACACTAAAGTGACAGAAGTTGTTTCACAACTCAATGCATCTGAAAGAGATGGATAGCTTACTTCTTAGACTCTAATGTAAAACATCCCAAGCCAAGATACTGGAGAACTTGCAGTATTTTAGTATACTGTCTCATCAATAATTTTGCCAATCACAGCACAAATTTCTTAATAAACCAGTCCCATTAGCTTTATAATTGTTTCACACTTGTGTTGTAGATGATGCAATCCTGCTTAAACGTGGCCTGATTGTTTTCACCCACACCTGCCAACTAGGCCCAGGTGCACACACAAAAAGACATTTCCAACCTTGCCTTCCTTGCAGTCTTTTGCAAATATATCCCAAAGAAGAAATCGGAAACACACATGGATCTAAGTGATTAGGCACCAAAAACAATAGTATTGAATCACATTTAATTTGTACCTCAGTTTTACCACATCTGAGAAAGTCATAGCCTGTATAGGTATCAGGGTTGCTGATGACTGTGTAATTCTGCAACATATTTAGTATGAATTCTTTGGAGAACAAGCATAAGTTTAGCCTGCCAGTTACCATAGGTGCTAGATAGCTACAGTGGTTAAAGTATAATTTGATGGGCGGTGGAACCTTCCTAATCTCTAGGCCCTCTTCCTGTATTGTCCGGGCCCCATTCTTGCATGCGCGGAGCTCAGCCTAGGTAAGCATGTGCAACCACTTCTCAGTACCATACGCATCGGTTAGTGCTCTATAAAAATATGGTTATTGCTCCATAAAAACACTGGCCCTGATCCCAGGGGTTAAAGTATAATTTGGCAGGCCCTGGAACCCTCCTAACTGGGCTGGTCACCTTTCTGCATGGGTGGACCCTGTTATGGAAAATTTATAAAGGTCTGTGTGCATGTTAATAAAAGTAAGACTAACATAGATTGGGAATAAAAGCTAATAGTGTAGTAGGCAAAAACAATGCAGGATAGCCAAGTGATAAAGCAAGGCTCAGTGAAAAACTGCTAACTCACCAGCAATACAAAGAGCAGTTGTAAGAGAGAGAAGTAGGCAAGGACATGACCATGAAGGATATACAAAGAACTACTGAAGGGACAGCCTTGTGGTTCTCTTGTAACATATGTATGGTGATGCAAGTTGTTTATTACACAGTATATAAGCTATAGCTTTGACACCAGGGGGGTGGGAAGCTCACTGGTTCTGCTGGAACTCTATAACTTTCCCCTTCTTGTACAAGAATAAAAATCTTTTCAACCACTAAGCTATGGTGTCTGGTACAGATTGGCCCACCTAGGCACCCTAAATGGGAGTTTTCCCATATCAGCCCCCTCCGGCATGTCCAGGCCTCCCTCCTGCACCCCAGCTCCTGCCCTCCAAATGTCAGCCCTCCAAATGCCAGCCGCCACCCCAGCCCCTGCCCCCCACATGCCAGCCTCACACTCCAGCTCCTGTCCCCTGGACACCTTACCCCCACCTCGGCTCCAGCCCCCGCCCCAGCTCGTGCGCTTGCCCTTTGTCTGGCTGCTGGTCCCCCAACCCCAGGGGTTAAAGAATAATTTGGGGGAGCCCTAGAACCCTCCTACATTTCTGGGCCCCCCTCACACAGGTCTGGGCCCCTGTCATGCATCTCAGCGACTGCCCCCAGCCCCCAATACCCACCCCCCAAATCCACCCCCAGCTCAGGCACCCCCAATTACCCCCCTCCCAGTGTGAGCTGGGCTGCCCCAGCACTTACTGGCAGCTGTGTGCTGGGCCGGGAGACAATGCAGTCTGTGCATGCGCAGGGGAGCTGGGCATGCCCCCTCCATTCTCCTCCTGCCTGCCAGAATGCTGCAGAATGCCGTTCCGGGGCCTATTTTTAGGGGCCCAGCATTTGGGCCCCTAAAAATAGAAATGGAATCAGAATGCTGCATTCTGAGGCCCACTATTTTTAAATTGTGGGCCCCAGAACACAGCATTCTGGCTCCATTTTCTATTTTTAGGGAGCCTGGAACGCTGAGCCCCTAAAAATAGTGGGCCCCAGAATGGCATTCCTCTGCGTTCCAGCCCACTTTAACCCCTGCCTGATCCTGGCCTTACATGCTGCCCCACCACCAACCCTCTTCACCTCCCTGACCTTGATCCTGGCCTCACACTCTGCCTTTTCCCCCCCCCCCCCCGATCCTGGTCTCATACGCTGCCCCTTCCGCCCCCCTATCCCATCCTGGCTTAACGTGCTGCCCTGTCTGCCCTCCTAGCCCCCATCCTGGCCTCACACACTGCCCCCTCAACCCCCACCCCCCTGCTCTCAGCCTTACGTGCTGCGCCCTGTGCACCCCAGATAGTACTTGTTGCTAGCATGAATGCAGAGGACTGGACTCAATGACCTCTCATGGTCCTTGGTCAGGCGGCTCCTGCTCTAAGCATGCATGTGAGCTTGCTCAGTGTACGACATTTTAAAACTCCCCCAGCCTGGTCGCAGCTCCCAGGCCAGGGCAGGGCATTACATGCATGCTTCCTGATTTTTCTGTTTTTCAGGGCCCTGGAACTCTGGCCCCTCAAATTTATGGGCCCTGAAACTGTGTTCTAGGGTGTTCCAGCCTCCTATAACCCCTGGCCTAGCGACAAAAGAAAAAAAGTTGTCAATCATTCCTCTATAGGCTGTCATGCTCACTTGGAAACATTCTGTGACTCGATCCTTGGATTCTCACTAGAAACAAGCTCCAGTTTGTTTATATGTCTGTTTTGTTTCTCACCTGTGTTGAGCTCAGATGTAACATCCTGGGTTGATAGTTCTGATCTCTTAAAGACATGTACTTGAGGAATGACCTGTGTAGTTGACCTCACAGTACAGATGTTTATGGCCCTTTTGTCACAGGCTGATTTTCTTGAGTGGCATGAGGGCAGGAATGTCTACTATAGGAAGCCATATATGATGTTATGTCCTCACTGTTTTATTTAAATAGTCCTGGTTTCCAGCCTGTGACATTTGCCTCTGGAGAATCAAGCCTTTTATCAAAGTAAGCATGGCAAAAACAGTTTCTTGTATGCCATCTCTGTCTTCTTCCATATTTTGTTATGAAATAGCTGCAGTCCTAATGACAGTTCACGATGTATTTGTTCCTTTAATCTGATTGGCTGTCCAAATTGCTTTTTCGTGTCCTTTGTTTTAAAATGATAATTTCATTAGGTGGCACTAGAGCACCTATCCGTTCAGTATTACTACTGCACATCTGTTAAAGGTGTAAGTCTCAATTCAGAAAAGTACTTAAGTGCTACGCCAGATTACAATACGTTCCTGAACTGGGGCATAGAGATTTCATGTTTTTATAAGCACAGCTGCATCACATTGCATTTTCACAAGTAGCCTTTTCTTTAATCTCAGTGACTCCCATTTATTTAGATATTTATTCTCTGACTGGAAAATAGCTACTCTGTATTTAAGTGCTTCAGTTCTGCCTAATGTACAAGGTAAAGGAGTTGAACTATATTTGCAATATCATTTTTTGTCTCATAGGGCTGCTAGATCATCCCTGAAGTATCAACATTCCAGTGAAATAGTAGCACTCACCACAAGCACCACCTACTTCTATTGTTAGTTTTCAGAGAATACCACTTTATTCTACCACTGCAGAGTCCATCAGAGAAATGGTCATGCAGAGGGACTAGCAAAACTTTAGTGCCGGACACTTCAGGTGCTAAATTTGGAAGAGACAAAGTGGCTCAGCTGTATCTTTTATTGGACCAGCTTGTGTTGATGGGAGAGAAACTATAACTTTCACTCTGAGAAATCCTGTTTCCCATAAACCAGCCTTGCCTAGGGGTTGCACAATAGAGGAGCTTTCAATAGCATATTATCCGCTAGTGCTTGCAACAGGCTCATTGGCTGTGGCCACAAATCTGTGAACAATGCCTGGAAGGAAAGTTGGTTAATAAGTTACAAAGCCCTCAAACTAGTTTATTGTGAGTGACCTGCCTCATGGTACATTGCTTTACAATGCAGTAGTTCGCAATGTCTTATTCTGAGTACTCTCTTGGAAGTACTTCGGAATACATGCAGAGATAAATAAACCAAGATGAAACTAGAAGCTCATGTACAGTACCATAGAGAAATGAATGTCAAAGTCTCAAAGGTCACAGATTATTTTTTGTGTTTACAGAATTCTGGAATTTGTGCAGAACACCTGGCTGACAGGAGGGTTGATTATAGTCTACCCAGAGCATGGCATGTGGACTTATCACACTCCTAAGGGGAACAGGCTTTGATTGATTTGTAGTCTGTGGCTTTTGCCCAGGTCTAGGCTGTTAGTGCTATGGTTTGGAGAGAGTGAGATTACTTGACTGTAGAACGAGCCAGAGCCTGTCATTTTCCCTTTCCTTCTACAGTGGTTTTCTGCAAGAGTCTATTTCCCCTAGCACACGATTTTGATTAAAATGGGGGAAGGATTTTTTAATTAGTTTTTCTTTTTTTCTACTGCCTGTATTTGCAGAGTACTAACATTTCTTGGAGAGATATGTGAACACTGGGAAAATATGGTTACTTACCATTTATTCTAATCTTTGTGTCATCAAACCCCACACAAAAGTTATCAAATACTCACAACTTCCCTCTGAGCTAGGTAAGAAAGCCTCATTATTCCCATTTTATAGATGGGGAAACTGATACCATGAGTGGTTAAGTGACTTTCTCAATGTCACAGTCAGGGTCAGTATTACAGCTAGAATGAGAAGCCAATCCAACAAAATCCTTCTGCTTCACATAAATGATAGTTTTATTAAATTAGCTCATCTTTTCAGTGAGAAATTGGTACCTTATAATTAGCATCATCTGAAAGTCCTCATTTATAGTTAGTATTGGGGAGGATAGTCCCCCAGATCAATTGATTTCTTTCCTGAAATGTTTACATCTTCATGCAGAATGTTATACTGGTTTGACATCATATCATGATGTGATCTAGAGATGAAATTACAATTACCAAAATAAATGGTTTAGTCTTCTATTATCCTATAAAGACACTTTGAGAAAATCAGGCTGACAGCAGTACCATTATCTCATGAATACAAATATAAGAATATAGATCCCCTAAATCAGCAGATTAATCTAAAACATTTAACAATTATTTTCAACCTGAGATGTATTTCCACACTTCTGCTTTATGGAAGTGTGAAATAAAAATCTCCTCTGTGTTTTAGGATATGTATCATCTTTCCTTGAGTATGCGCAAATTAATCTAAGGAAGACCCAAGGTATGTTAAAACTTTGAAACATAAATTGCAAAGTAACTTTTCATGTAATTTTTGGAAAATCATTTCACTGCCTAAAATTTCAATTTCCTATTTCAAATGTTTATCTTTAGTAAAGTGCTTTGAAATCCTCAGATGAAAGCTGCTTACTAAGTGCAAAGTATATTTGTAAATATGTAAGAGCTTTCCTTACTGCTCTGAAAATCCATAAATACAGTGACGTGTTTGTAAGTGAATTTAAAAGATCTCTCTTGCCCTTTACTTACCACAATTCAGATGGAATTTAAAAATTACAGATCTATTGGCTTTTTCTGAAAAAAGCAGATTTTAATAATTATAAACATCTAACAAATCATCCAAAGTATGGGACTTGCTGGTGATAAAGAACTTGAACTACCTAGACATCTGTTGAGAAAACAATTCAGTAGAGAACAAATTATCCAACAAGTTTTTGGAATGCATTGGAAACACTTATTTTTTATTGCAGAAGGTGGAAAAGCAACTAAAGAAAAGACTGTTCTAGATTTGATTCTGAGGAATAGGGGGGAACTGGTTCTGAATTTGAAGATGGAAGGCAGATTAACTGAAAGTGCTTGTGAAATAACTGAGTTCATGATTTTTAGGAATGGTAGGAGGGAAAACGGGAGAATAAACATAATGGGCTTTAAGAAGACAGACTTAAGGAAACTCAGAGAACTGGTGTGTAAACTACTATGGGAAGCAAGCCTAAGGGAAAAAAGAGTTCAGAAGAGTTGGCAGTTTTTTAAAGAGATGCAATTAAGGGCACAAGAGAAAACTATACCAATGCATAGGAAATAAACAAATAATCCATTTGTAAGCATCTTGAAGATAATAAAGTGATAACTAAGAGTATGTCTACACTTAGAGCAGAATTCAGATTGACTGTCATCAATTCGAATTCTATTAAATGCATGGACATACCCGCTTTCATCAATTCGAACTAAGGCACTCCTCAGTTCGAGTTGATGAAAGCTGACTTCGAATTAGTCAAACCTCACTGAGTTTGAATTGACAAGGGATGAAATTCCTCCCAGGGTGCCATGCACCCTGGGAGGAACTCCAACCCTTCAACATGTGGGGCCAGCAGCCCCAAAGGTGCCTTCACCCCCCCAGCTACATCGTGCTGGGGGGAGCAATGGGGTTCCTGTCCCTGGCTGGGGATAGGGACTCCAGCCCTTGCTCCAGCCCGGCTGGCTGCCTGCCAGGAAGACACCCCCAGGGGTGGCTTCTGCAGCCCTGGCTGCCCGCTGGGAAGACACCCTCAGGGCAGCTTCTGCAGTGCTGGCTGCCCATGGGGAATGCAACCCAGTGGGCAGCTTCTGTAGCACTGGCTGGCCTCTGGGAAGACACTCCCGCAGAGGGCTTCCTCAGTGCTGGATGTGTGTGGGGGTGGTGGGTGGCCAGTGCTGTAGGAGCTGCGTGCTGGGGTGTCTTCCCAGTGGGTGGCTCCCTGGGGAGAAGCCTCCCCCCACATTGCAGGGGAAAGCTCCCCTGCCAGGCTCCAGCACTCTGAGCCTGGCACGGGGTACAGCATCCCCTCCTCAGCTTTTTCCTGTGCCTGGCTCAGAGTGCCAGAGCCTGGCAAGGGATTGGCTGTGGCAGTGGCTGTTTTAAACAGCCATCTTGCCACACTTCCCATGGTGCCACTCCCCCCCCCATTCGAATTGGCAAGTCCAGTCCATGACATACCAATTCGAATTGGAGTTTCTGGTGTGTCCATGTCAATTCAAATTTACTGAATTCAAATTAATAATCATTGACTAATTCAAATTCAGTAATTTGAATTGAAATGCTAAATGTTGATAAGGCCTAACAGCCCACAGGGATAGTCAAGAACAGATCATAGAATCATAGAATCATAGGGTTGGAAGGGACCTCATGAGGTCATCTAGTCCAACCCCCTGCCAGAGGCAGGACCACTTCCACCAAACTGTCCCAGTCATGGTTTTGTCCAGCTGGGCCTTAAACACCTCCAAAGATGGAGGTTCCACCACCTCCCTAGGCAGCTCATTCCAATGCTTTACCATTTGCCTAGTAAAAAAGTTTTTCCTAATATCCAGCCTTGACCCCCCTAACTGTAACTTGAGGCCATTGCTCCTTGTTCTGTCCTCCGTTACTACCAAGAATAGTCGAGCTCCATCCTCCTTGGAGCATCCTTTCAAGTAGTTGAAGGTTGCTATCAAATCCCCCCTCAATCTTTTCTTCTGCAGACTAAATAAGCCTAATGCTTTCAGTCTTTCCTCATAGGGCTCGTGCTCCAGCCCTTTAATCATTTTGGTTGCTCTCTGCTGAACCCTCTCTAGCATGTGGCTGTCCTTTTTGTAGTGGGGAGCCCAAAACTGAACACAGTGTTCTAGATGTGGCTTCACCAGTGCAAAATAGAGAAGAATAGATCATGTCAAACCAAGCTAATATCCTTCTTTGACAGGATAACAAGCCTCATGGAAAGGGGGAAAGCAGTAGATTTGATATATCTTGACTTTACTAAGGCTTTTGGCACTGTCACACAAGAGCTTCTCATAGACATACTTGGGAAATATAGTCTAGGTCAGGGGTCTCAAACTCCAATCACCACGAGGGCCACATGAGGACTAGTAGAGGGCCGCATGAGGATGAGTACGGTAGCCCGAGGCCCGCACCACTGAAATGTTTCTATATAATGAGATTGCAAATATCAGTAATGATTGTGTCATTGTGGGCCGCAGGAAATAGCTTTAGGTGCTGCATGCGGCCCGCAGGCTGCCTGTTTGAGAACCCTGGTCTAAGTGAACCTATTATAGGATGGATGAACAAATGGCTGGAAAACTACACTTTGAGTATATGGCATAGAGAGTACACTTATTAAAAAAAAATTGCAAATGATACCAAGATGTGAAGGATTAGAAGAACTTTGGAGCACAGAATCACAATTCAAAATGATCTTGACAAACTGGAGAAATGATCTGAAACAACTAGTATGAAATTCAATGGGGACAATGCAGCTGCACTTAGAAGGAATAATCAGTTGCACCTTTGTAGCCCCTCCATTGTGGTGGTGCCCTGTCTGGCGGTAAGCAAAGCTGGGGGGTAGGAACTTGGGGAGGCGTGGAAGGGTAGACTGACACTGCTGCAGTGGGGGGCAGGCTGCAGGCTGGCACTGCTGCAGGGGGCTGCATGCTGCCGTTGCTGCAAGGGGGCTTCTGGGAGACCCTTGGGTCAAAGGCCATGGTCCGCAGACCACCCAGCCCAGGGACTGGAAGGGCTAGTAGAAACTAGGCAATGGCAGCATGTCGTTGAGGCCAGTAAGGGCTGGATTTTTGGAGGACCATGGGGGGTCTCCCTTTAGACTGGGGCCCAAGGCTGCAGCCCCTAAATCCCCTGCCTGAATTTGGTTCTACCTAAGTGTACCAGATTCCAATTAGTCTTTCTCCATTACTGTTGCTCTGCTCTGGGGAGATGCCCTTATTGTGTTTCCTCAAAACTGAACTCCAGGAAGGAAGTGGTAGGGCACTCTCTGTTGAGGACTTCTTTTCCTCTAAAATTCAGCTGTGGCTCAAATTTGGCCACTTTAAGACAAATAGAAAGGCATATTTATCAAGTCAAACTTTTAATTATTCCAAGATTTATTGAGGGGGAGCGAAGGTAAGATAAAATTGCCCTGTTTTTTTCTGGTCAAGGTTGATTGTTCATATACTCTCTGTTTATGTGTGTGTGTGCATGCATGAGTATCTACATATATGATGATGCAGTCTTTAAATTACATGATCACAGGACTCCTGCCTCCTTCAGGGAAAGTTTGTTTTTCTATATTTATTTTTGTGCTCCTTGTCCAATGTATGGCCCCAAACCTTATTTAATGCACACCATACACAGCCTTCACTCAAATAAAGAAACATTATTTCCCTTACAGGCATTTACAGAGCCAGATTAAGGCACTGGGTCACTCAAGCTGTCCATTTGGTGATCCTGCCCATGACAGTAGTGCCCAGCCTGGGGGGTGGGGTGGCGCTCAGGTGCCTCAGTGCTGTGGCCCAGCAGACCCACTAGTTGTGCGGGGCAGACCAATGCTTGGCACTGAGGCCAAGGGGAGGGGGGTGGTCCTGGGGCCTGCACACTGGCCAGCTGTGGAGGTGGGGTGGGGTGGTGCTCAAGGCTGAGGCCTGGCACAGAGCATCTGCTTCAGTCAAAGGCCACAGCCCATGGTGCTCCTACTCTGCCCCCAGGTTGCTTGTCTGGTGATGGGGCAGACCAGCCAGACCACCAGAAGAAGGGAAAGGGCAGGACGGGGCGGGATGGCATTGGTGCTCCAGGGCCAGGGTTGTAAGTACTGCCAGCTGCTGCTCTTGGGTCCCTGAGGTCTTTGCTATGAAACTGACCAGGCCGGTGTGAGCTGTGGAGGCCCAGTCGGCACTGACTGGCACTCTGCAGGCTGGCATGGCACTGTTTAGGGCAGAGCTGGCAGAGCTGGATTTTTGCAGGCTGGTAGGTCTGCCTTTTAGCTTGGGGCCCGGGGCTGCAACTCCTAAAGTCCCTGCATTAATCCAGCCCAGTGCATTTTTACAGTCCTCTTGCTATAATATCTGCATGTTTCACAAATATTAACAAATATGTTTTTATACCACCCTTTTGAGATCAGGTTATTCTGTCCTCCTTTTACAGAGATCTGAGGCACAGAGATATTAAATCTAAACCTGTCAAGCATGTCCACTAATTTTAAGTTCCCAACTTCATGCTTAAGGAGTGATTTTTTTTCAGAATACCTAGCACTCTTGTATCACCTTATATATATTCAAAGCACATCCACAACTGTCTTCATTTGAAGCTCTGGGTGTTTGGCATTTCTGCTAATCTGGGCTCATAGGTTTCATCTTGGGCTCCCAGAAAATGAGAAACACATTTAACTTCCTTAATCATGAGACCATCCTTTCTCTTCTGAAATTTCCTGCCTCTTTCACTACATATTTCTTTTATAAATGAGGAGCTGGGGATGCCCTGCACAAAACAGTGCTGTTCACTACACAAGCCTGATTCTTTTCCTGAACACTTCATCTTCCAAAGGGATAGCCATGTTAGTCTAGTCCAGCAAAAAAACAAGGAGTCTGGTGGCACTTTTAAAGACTAACAAATTATTTATCTCATGAGCTTTCATGGGAGAAAATCCTACTTCATCTTGCCCACTGAATGAGAGACAGTTTTGGGAAAACACAAGAAGCCCCCAAACCCCACACATAACCTTATGTAATTAAAGATTATAGCATAATACATATGCATGAGAGACTCTGTGTGTGTGTGTGTGTGTGTGTGTGTGTGTGTGTGTGTGTGTGTGTGTGTGTGTGTG
>ML681963.1:142739298-142755193 GCA_007922195.1 Podocnemis expansa | reverse complement strand
GTGTGTGTGTGTGTGTGTGTGTGTGTGTGTGTGTGTGTGTGTGTGTGCAAATTAAGGTTGCACAGACACCTGTAATTTTGGTAAATCCTAATTTTTGAGTGTTTGACTCTGCAAATATAGTGTCCTTATTGTAAGGTTTTATGGATACCAAACTAAAAGCGATCATATCTGATAGTGACTATGGTAGAATTTTGTGATCAAAGGATTATTATAGATGCTCTGGATATATTGCTTTCAGCACAGACTTCAAAGACCGTTAGGCTGTTTTCCCAAGTTTCTGAGATGGCAGGCAAGCAGGTAATCTCCTTTTCCTAGCACACAGGGCACACTTAATGTATGGCTTCAGATCAGCTGACTTTATAGGAACTAAATCTGAAGTAGAGAGTCTCCTATAAGTGAACAATTTGTAAAGCGAGACAACCTTGTCTTCATTTCTGCTTGTCTTCAGTACCCCTATAGCGTAGCTTTGAAGGTCAGGTGGTACTTATTAAGGTGTATGGTATCCTTTTCTCTACACCCTAGGACAGGAGGAGTCAGAGAGGTTACAAAACTCCAGGGGACTTAATCTAAATAAGAAATGTACTGTGCCACTCGCTGTTCACTCAAAAGTAGTCCCCTCTTTGCATGAACAATGACCGTTATTTTGTGCCAAAACGCTACACAAGTTTTAGGAAGGAAAATGAGAAATAATTTCTACACTTAATGCTTCAGGGGAGAATTTTAAGCAGACAAATGTAATTTACACAAATTGCACTTTGTCTTTGGCCGTGAGACCATAGTACCTCTACTCATGCCAAGTAACATATTTTTAGAGATTGCCGGTATCTTTTCTTTTACAAGAAGGCAGTGTTTTGAAAATTCATGTGAACTAAAAGTTAGAAAAATTGTACACATTTGTAGAATTCTTACTAAATCTTAGAATTCTTACTAAATCTAAGTTTAGTGTCACGGTGAACAGAGAGAAGAAGAAGCATAGCCCAAAAACCCTAGTTTTACTTAGTAAAACACAGAGCACCCACACCAGAGCAGTCAATGATCCATCCAGTTGACTATTCCAAATCTATCAATGGCTTCAAATTAAGGGAGATGCCTAGAGTGAATGCTGGGATCGGCTGACATGAGTTCTGGTGAATTGGGTACCTAGGATGTGGGAGGAAGGTGCTTTTCCCTCAAGTTTAGTACTACTGCCTCTCTGCTGCTTATCTGTAGTGGTGCTTGGTCCCTCCTAGCTGTGAGCCAATGGGTGGGAACAGCAAGGGTGGAGGCAGATAAGTGACATGCAAAAAAAGCACCATGGCAGCAAGAGGTTGTGAGGAGTTGCAGAACCATTCTTTCCAGGCACTGCATTATTGTGTGTGTGGGCTGGGCTTGAGTCAAGATGTGGAGTGATGGTCCTGCCAGCCTCTGGTGGTGGGGGAATGCAGCCTCTGATTACAAAAGAAATGAGTTCCTTGTTTGCAGTGGCTCAGTGGGTTCACTACACCTCCTAGAAAAAACACAAAATATTTCAGGAAATGGTAAAACAAACAAGGATTCCTGTGGCACTTAAAAATTAATAAATTTATTTGTTGTATCTGACAAAGTAGGATTTTCTCCCATGAAAGCTCATGCAATAAATTAATTTATTAGTCTTTAAGTGCCACATGGCTCCTTGTTTGTTTTACTGAACTAGATTGGAACTACAAATTGGTGTTTCTGTGATACAGTAGGGGGCTCTCTTTCCTTTGACTTGGTATTAAACTGGTGATGCAACATGATACTGAGCAGAACTGTTAGTTCCCATCTCCTAGTCAGTTATCCCTCTTCCTCTGTAAAAAGAATCCTGTGCTTTAAACTGAATAAAATTCATTTTCTCTCCTGAATTGTTGTATATTGTTGCTGTGTATACTTAAATAGCTGCTACACTTCATCCCAGTGAGGCAACTGGTGGAAAAAAATGATCACTGTATATGATAGTTCATAGAGAACCTTGCTACAAAAGCAGAAGAAGCGGCAGTAAGACAAGATCTAAACACTGTCTACAAAATCACCAAAAGGTTAACGGGATATAGACATACCAGCCAAAATCTACCCCTAAAAGCACTAGATGGGAGCATCATCACAGAAGAAAGTAAGAAAGCAGAGAGATGGAAGGAATATTTTGAGCAGCTGCTCAACCAGATAGATCTACCAGTACTGGCTAATATTCTGGAAAGTGAAGAAGATCTAGACATTAACCTCGGCCCCATCACAGTAACAGAAGTCAAAGAAGCCATCAAACAGCAAAAAAATGGTGAGGCCCCAGGACACGATGGGTTCTGCCCTGAAATGCTGAAGGTGGAGGTTGAAGAAATCCCAAACCTTCTCTGCAAGATCTTCCAGAAAATATAGGATACAGAAGAAACACCAGAAGAATGGAAGGTAGGAATAATCTTCAAACTACCAAAGTGAGGTGACCTGGGAGACTCTAATAACTGGCAAGGCATAACTTTGCTACCTCAAACCAGCAAAATCTTCAGCTGAATCATTTTGAAAAGACTCACTGCAACTCTTGACAACATCATTAGGTAAGAACAAGCAGGTTTTAGAAAAGGGAAGTCATGCAGTGATCAGATATTTACCTTAAGTCAGATAATAGAACAAAGCGTGGAATGGAATAGCACGCTTTTTGCCGTGTTCATTGACTTTGAGAAAACCTTTGATAGCCTACACTGAGAATCGCTATGGAAAATGATGCGCCACTAGGAATACTGAAGAAAATAGTAAATGTAATAAGAGCGTAGTACGCAGATTTGGCAGCCTAGTAACAGCTGATGGAGATGCTGAAAAGGACATGAAGAACTGAATCAGCAAAGCAAATCAAGCCTTTGCCATGCTAAAAGAAATCTGGAAATCAAAGGTTCTAAGCAAGAATACAAAACTAAGAATTTACAGAAGCAATGTCCTCTCGGTTCTACTCTATGGGAGCGAACACTGGAAGGTATTGGCAAATATAAAGAAAAAACTAGAGACCTTCCAAAATAAATGTCTAAGAAAAATTTTACAGATATTCTGGCCCAACATAATCACCAGTGAAGAACTTCTCATAAAAACTAGCTGCGCAAGTTTGGCCATTATACCTCTGCTTAACATGCAGAAGGTCCTGGGTTCAATTGCCAGAGGGTTGGACTCGATGATCTCATGAGGTCCCTTCCAGCCCTATGATTTGATTTGATCTCTGTTGATTATAATCAAGAAGAGAGGATGGAAATAGCTAGAGCATGTGTGCAGAATGCAGCCAGGAGCACCACCAAAAACGGCCCTCCGTTGGACAGCTGATGGTAAAAGAAAACGTAGCTGCCCAAGAGAAACCTGGCAAAGAACAGTAGAAAAAGAAATGAAAGAGCAGCATCTAACCTGGAACAACATCACTGAACATACAGTGGAGGTCTCTAGTAGATGCCTTATGTACCGCTTAGGTACGAAGAGGATTGAGAGAGTATATGATATGAGTTATTTGGAGCAGAAATGTGTATCTTCTGCAGGATTTTAAATGTTAAGAATAATTATTTTAAGGGGCCTATTATTTGCCTAGTGTTTTTAATTATAAATAATAGATGCCTCTAATGATTAATTGATAACTGAAGGATGTGTGAATGAAAGATGTTATGTAATGGTATATTAAAAGTTATGCCAAAGAAATGTTTGTTGTGTGTGTAGAAGAAGCTAG
This sequence comes from Podocnemis expansa, assembly GCA_007922195.1. Taxonomy (NCBI): domain Eukaryota; kingdom Metazoa; phylum Chordata; order Testudines; family Podocnemididae; genus Podocnemis; species Podocnemis expansa. Next base: position 142,751,505 of record ML681963.1, on the reverse strand, counting down.
GTCGAGGGCCTAAGGTAAAACTAACTTGTGGCTTCTCTTGCCTAGTTTATCTCAGTTCAGTAGCCCCATCCAGTGGTGTAATATCTGAACTATTAGCAGCAAAGACAACCATTTGAGCTGGGTGCATACATCTTTTGGAGTGTTTTTACCTTAGCTGTGTTAATTTGCATGTGTAGCATTGGTGCTAACATTGTTTCTATGCTGTATAGCTAGAAAAAGCGGAGATTTTTCTAGCTTTTAATTTTTTTCTAGATTTTTTTTTTGATGCTGTATTGTACAGCATTAAAATTTCATGCAAAATTTAGTATAAATTTGCATGTGTGTATCAGGGTGGGGAAGATTTAAGGGACTTTCATTGACCCTTCTCTTCTGTCTAAGATTCTGTGTTGGCATTCTTCTGAGTTGGTGATTTTTCTGTCATTTTTCAGACGATGTGGCAGCTCAAAGGGTTTATTCCTCTTAGCTGAGTGGGTATTAACAGCTGTAGTAAATTAGTGCCAAGTAGTAATTGTGTGCTCATTCTACCTAATTTAATGGGTACAATTCCAATAATTATTTTGATTCACATGTCGGAATAGGAAGGTGTAATTTTATTATGAATGAGGCAGTTAAAATGTACTGAATTAGAATTGCTACAGAAGTGAGTGGTATTTTACCTACAATTTACTGCACGTGGCTTGTATTTAGACAGCGCTGAAGAACTTTTCCATGAAAAATGCAAACACTAATGTGCTAGTCCCTTGGCAAATGCAATTGTCATTCTAAAGTAAATGAATATTTGATATGGACATTCTATGTAATCATTATTACGATATAAGATAATATTTTCACCCATTCTAAAGCCTCACTAATAAATGTGAATATATAGTCTTGCAGAAGTTAAATGAGGCAGTACAAACATTGGTTTAGAGGGCTAAGATACAAAATTCAAAGTCCAAATAGCTTGAACTGGAAAACAGGCTGCTTTCAGTTCAAACAGATGTGATTTATCAAATTGTTTATAATGTGTTTCCTGTAAACTGGTCATAAAAACATAGGAACACGAGAATGGCCATACTAGTTCTGATCCATGGTCCATCTAGCCCAGTGTCCTGTCTGCTGACAGCAGTCTGTGCCAGATGCTCCAAAGGGAAAGAGAACAGGGCAATTTTAAGTGATCCATCTCCAGTCAAACTGTCCCAGGTTCTAACAAATGGAGGTTTAGGGACATCCAGCGCATTGGATTGCATCCCTAACCATGTTGGCTAATAGCCATTGATGGACCTATTCTCCAGGAACTTGTCAAATTCTTTTTGGACTTAATTTATATTTTTGGCTTTTACAGCATCTCATGGCAATGAGTTCCACCAGGTGTCTGCACATCCTGTGAAGAAGTACTTCCTTTGATTTGTTTTGAGTCTGCTGGCTGTTAATTTCATTGTAAAGGCACCTAGTTTATCTGTTATGTGAAGGAGTAAATTATCACTTCCCTAATCATTTTCTCCACACCATTCATGGTTTTATAGACTTCAATCATATCACCCCTCAATTGCCTCTTTTCTGAGTTGAACAGTCCCCATCTTCTTAATTTGTCCCTAGTCATTCTTTGTTGTCCTTCTCTGTACCTTTTCCAATTCAAATATATCTTTTCTGAGATGGGGTGAGCAGAACTGTATGCACTATTCACAGTGGCTATGTTCACACGTAAACTGTTATTTTGAAATAAGTTATTTAGAACCATGACTTATTTCAAAATAAAGTCCTTATTTCAAAATAAGTTAATTCGAATTAAGGGAAAGCCTGCTGTTGAAATGGCTGTTATTTCAAAATGGTTATTTTGAAATAAGGCTGTTCTGACATGTTGTTTCAAAATAATTGTTTTGAAACAATGATGTTGTTTTGAAACAACGTGTCCGAACGCTGTTGTTTTGAAACGGCCATTTCAAAACAACAGCTATTTTGATTTCAAGCGAGGTTTTACTGTTTCGAAATAACAGCTGTTATTTTGAAACAACAGGTCCAGTTGTTTTGAAGTAACGGAATGTCATGTGGACATAAGAAATTTTATTTTGAAACAACTGCTGTTGTTTCAAAATAAAACTCTCGTCTGAACACAGCCAGTGTGTCTGGACCACTGGTTTATATAGTTGTATTATGCTTTCCTAGTTATTCCTAACAATTTGTTAGGTTCTTGAGTGCCCCTCAATGTTGAATAGATGTTTTCAGAGAGCCATCCACAATGACTTCAAGATCTTTTTTGAGTTGTATGAACTTATTTAGATCCCATCATTTTGTATAGCCAGGGTAATTTTTCCAATGTACATTACTTTCCACTTAATCACAATGAATTTCATTGAACATTTTGTCATCTATACATCTTGTTTTTGAGATCCCTTTATAACTGTTTTCAGTCAACTTTGGCCATAACTATCTTGAATTATTTTATGTTGTCTGCAAACTTTACCACTACACTGTTTACTCCCTTTTCCAGGTCACTTATGAATATACTAAGCAGCATAGGTCACAGGGCAGCTTTCTGGGGACCTAACTATTTATCTCTCTGCTTTATGAGAACTGTCCATTTGTTCCTACCCTTTTTTCCCCTTTCTTTTAATCAATTATTGAACACTGAGGCTGTGTCCAATGAGAGTTTTTATTTCAAAACAACAGCCGTTGTTTCAAAATAAAACTTGCCAGGTCCACACGACATTTCGTTATTTTGAAATGATGGGACTCCATCATTTCAAAGTAATGGCCATTGTTTTGAAACTGGTAAACCTCGGCTGCTATCGAAATAGCTGTTGTTTTGAAATGGTTGTTTCAAAACAATGGCATTCAAACAAGGGCCAAACCCATTGTTTCGAAACAATGTGTCTGAATGCTGTTCTTTTGAAACAATGGCTATTTTGATAGTGGCGTGAGTTTGACCTTCTTCCTCCCAGGGTGCTCAGGGGCCAGGAAGTGCCCTGCAGCCTGGTCCCTCGTGCTGCCACGCTGAGCACAGCAATGGCAGATGACCGAGGTGCTTGGACACAGGGGCGACGATGGGGCACTGAAGAGATTCTTGCGCTCCTCAGAATATGGTCTGGGGAAGATATAAGGGCACGGTTCCGGGCATGCCATCGGAATGTTGATGTCTATAGTGACATCGCTCAGGTCCTGGCGCAGGAAGGCTTCGAGCACACCACTGAGCAGGTGTGCTCGAAAGTCAAGGGCCTGCACCAGGACTATGCCTGGGCTAGGGATGCCAGGCTCCTCCACGGGGCAGCAGCTCCCACCAGCTGCCCATTTTTTGAGGAGATGGATACATTCCTGGCCCGGGAACCTGGTGGCCCGCCCCACCATGTCAGGGACTCTGGTGAGTGTCGCACCAGTGCCACATCCCTGGAGCCGGAGGGGGCCCCTTTAGAGCCTGAGGAACCCCTGGATGTTGGAGACACCAGCCAGCCCAGCAGAGCTCCACCTGCAAGCCCGGAGCTGATCCCAGATGACGAACCCTGGATCACCAGCCCCGAGGAGCAGCCAGAGGAGCAGGAGGCAGCTGCTTAGGAGGGGACATCTCGCTGGACATCAGGCATCCCAGTTGGTGAGTCCCCCCCCCCAGGTAAGGAGGCCCAGGAGTACAGGGCATTGGTCCTGAGGGAGGCATGGCCCAGGGACGGTGGGGCTTGGGCCCAGGAGGTGGGGTGCACAGGCTCTTTCTTGCATTCAGGTAGCAGGGAGGCATGTGAAGACAGGGTCCCATGCCTAAGCAGGATGGGGGTCCCTCAACATGGGGGTGGCAATAGGCAGACTTGGCAGCAGGCAGGGCAGAGAGCCTGCAGCCAGCGCTGCTGTCACATGGCCTCGGGAGACTTCCCGTGCCACATGCTGCCGAGGACAGCTCACTACTGTGGGCCACGAGGCCACGGGCCACCTGAGTGCAGTGTACACAGCACACACAGATTGGGAATCCTGCTGGCTGTCAGGGCAGGGGTGTTTGCAGCTCATAGGCTTCACACACTAAGGCTAGTAGGCTGAGACTTAACTGTTCTCTCTTCTGCCCTGCGGCTTGTCAGCCCACCTGCCGGCCTTCTCCCAGGAGCCTGCCGCTGACCACCAGGCAGAGGAGGAGAGCCCACCCCACCTGAGATGACATCCTGGCTGGCATGCTTGAGCTCGGCCAGCAGGCTGAGAAGTTGTCCCAGGCCTGGTGCACTGAGCAGGGCAGGAGCCAGGATGCCACTGTCAGGCAGCTCCAGCGTGCCGCCGACACTGATGACCGCATTGTGGTGGCCCTGGAGCACCAGGCAGTGGCAATGGAGCACCAGACAACGGCGCTCGAAGACCAGGCGACTGCCCTTTCCCGTCAGACAACCACCCTGGAAGGCATTCAGGACACAGTGCACCACATTGAGGGACAGCTTGCCCTGCAACGTCATCCTCAGCCTGCTGCTCCCAGGGACCCAGCTGTCCCTCACCACCAGAGGCCCTGAACCCGGGGTGGCCTCGGAGAGGGCTGTGGGGCTGCGGACTATGCCCCAGGGGTGGCTCCCCCCCAATATGCTCCCCAGTTGTCCCTAAACCCCCACCCCACATGCTCTGTCCCAGTTTTGTGCCCCCAGTTGTGCCCCCACTCAACCCTTCTTGTCTCCCCAGCTCCGCCTTCTCTGACCCCTTTGTTTGTTTAAATAAAAACAGTTCACCCATGTTCAGAGTTTGTTGTGTGTTTTATTGGGTTGGAGTCGGGGTGTGGGTGGGTTGGGTGGGGGCTGGCTGGGGCAGAATGGGGGAGCAGGCAGTGTGGTGGGGTTCACGTGGCGATGTGGGTGCCATTGAGTATCCCCCCACACTTTGGAAAGTCCAGGGCAGGAAGACTGGCGATGATGTCCTGCAGCGCTCTGAGGGTGACGAGGCGTGGCAGCAGGACCATGCTGATGGCGTGGGCAACCTGCAGCAGCACTTCCCCAATGGTGGACCTCCCGACACTGAGGAGCTGGGCAATGGACCTGTGGGACTTGGGAGTGGCCATTTTCCAGAGAGTGATGGCCACACTCTTGTCCACAGGGATGCCTGCCCTCATCACCATGTCCGTTCGGTGCAGGACTGGGGTGAGCTCGGCGATGAGTGGAGGTCTTCCTGCTAACCTAGAGGTTCCTCCTCCAGCACTTGTTGCTCCAGCTTCGCTGGAGAACCCACTTCCACCAGTCTGTGCTTGTGCCCAGTGCCCAGATGGGCTGTGGCACAGAAGGGGATGGGGAGATATCGGTGCTGTGAGGGTCACAGAGACGATGGTCCAGGGTGCAGCTCCAGGCTCATCGTGCTCAAGGAAAGTGTGTCCCACAGCAGGGCAGCTCCCTGCGGGCTAGCAGCGGGTCTACCAAGTGCTCAAGGATGGTATAGGAGCCAGGGAGCATCCCTAGCCATCTCTCTTGCAACCTCTTAGGAGTTACAATGGACAGGGAGGGGTGGCCAGTTCGTGCTTTTAGGTAATTGGCTGACAACCTGGCTGGCAACATGGCCACCTGGCCACCAACATGGCCTAGTGAGCTGGCCATGTTGCCACACCTCCCATGCTGCTCCGCTCCTAAAATCGAAATAGCATGTCCACACACAGGCCATGATATTTCAGTTTTAAGGGCTTCCCTTAATTCGAATTAACAGACTGTTATTTCGAATTAACTTATTTCAAAATAAGGATTTTATTTCAAAATGAGTTATTTTGTAATAACAGTGTGACATAGCCTGAGAGGACCTTCCCTCTTATCCCATGACTGCTTAGTTTGTTTTAGAGTTTCCAGCAAGGGACTTTGTTAAAAGCTTTCTGAAAGTCCAAATACATTTATATCCACAGGCTCACACAGGTCCACGTTTGCTGATACCCTCAAAGAATTCTGATAGATTGGTGAGGCATGATTTCCCTTCACAAAAGCCTTGTTGACTTTTCTCTAATATATCATTTTCATCTATGTGTCTGATAAATCTGCTGTGTACTTTAGTTTCAGCCAGTGTGCCTGATGCTGAATTTAGGTTAGCTGGCCTGTAATTGCTAGAATCACCTCTGGAGCCTTTTTGAAAAGATGGCTTTATATTAACCACCTTCCAGTCATCTGGCATAGAGACTGATTTAAGCAATAGTTTACATACCATAGTAGTTCTACAATTTCATTTCTGATATCCTTCAAAACTCCCGGGTGAATATCATTGGATCTGATGACTTATTACTGTTCAAAATATCAGTTTATAGTTATAGGTTTAATGTAATAAAGTAATTCTTTTTCTCCTCTCTCATTATCCATTATGGGATAAATATGGTAGTTATTCCATTGCGCAAGACTTTTATAAAGTTTCCTGTGTTCTTTACAATGTCAGGAACAGGAGATGTATACCAATGATTTTGCAACACTGTACAAATGTGTAGTCACACTGTGAACCAACATAGATCATCAACATCATCATACTGTACTGCATATTGGAGGGCCTGAAATTATTTAAAGAATATTTAGCAGGTTTGGTTTGCAGATATAGAAGAAACCCATGGATTTCAGACTGAGTAGCAATTTCTATTTTACCTGAAATATAATTATATTGTCACTTCTGCTAAATACCACAAGATATAGTGCTTGAAAGTACTTTATTAATTCTAATTTTATTTCAAGCACTTTTAAAATCTAATGCCAAGGCTATATTCTGTTTCCTTAGTACCTGTGCCCACCATTCTGTACTGAAATTCAAGTCAGTGAGAGGTTGTATCATCACTTGTATTACAAATCTGAGAGCCCCAGAATGCTTCTACTTGTGGCTCCTTGCCTAGAATTTACACAGGAGCAGCAGCCATTGTGTACTCTATTCTGTATGCTGTACAACTCTGATTCAACAACTTGGAATCCAACAGCCTGCCAGCAGTTATCACAGACACATACTTACCTTGCGACCATCTTTCCACCATTGCTGGAAAGTTAATGGGTATGTCCACACACAGGTTTTAAAGTGAAACACTGCTGCTTGTTTTGCTTTAAAAAAAATTAGGTCCACACGACATTTTGTTGTTTTGATATGACGAGTTTCGTCATATCAAAACAACAAAACATGAATCAAAACAGTGAAACCTAGTAGAAAATTGAAACAGCCGTTGAAGCGAAGTGGTTGTTTCAAAAAAAGGCCATTCGGACACTTTGTTTTGAAACAACATTGTTCCGCTTCAATGGCTTTGACCTTCCTCCCAGGGTGCATGGAAACCTGGAAGGAAGACCTGCCCCCTCAGCACCCTGGCCAGGGAGGGAATCAGGACCCTAGCCAGGGAGAGGGGGGCACACAGGGCTGGGGACTAGAGCCCTGCATCCCCCGCTGCTGGCAGGGTGGTGGGGGCAGGGTTGGCCAGGTGCCTTGCATCCCCCACTGTTGGCCGGGCAGTGGAGGCAGGGAAGCCCATGTGCCTGGCTTCCCTGCAGCTGACCAGCCAGCGGGAGCAGGGAGCCCGTGCGCCCAGCTTACCTGCTGCTGGCCAGGCAACAAGGGCAGGGAAGCCCGCGCGCCCAGCTTCCCAGCTGCTAGCCAGATGGTGGGGGCAGGGAAGCCTGCGCACCAAGCTTCCCTCCAGCTGGCTGGGTGGCACGGGCTCCCTGCCGCCTCTGCCGGCCAGCTGTGGGGAAGCTGGGTGCGCGGGCTTCCCTGGTCCTGCCACCCAGCAGCAGCTGGGAAGCTGGGTGCACTGGCTTCCCTGCTGCTACCACCCAGCAGCAGTGGGGAAGCCGGGCACATGGGCTTCCCTGCTCCCACAGCCAGGCCAGCTGCAGGGTAGGTGGGGCACCCTGCGGTCCCTGTCCTGTGCCACCAGGCCAGTGGGGGGGTGGGATATGCAGGGTGCAGGGGGTTCCCTGCCCTGGGGGGCTCTACTTCCCCTGCGTGGCTCTCCAAGTGAGAGCCAGGCAGGGGATTGGGTGGCAACATGACCCTGCCAGGGGGCCTTGTAGCCACACCTCCTAGAGTTCCCTTCTGCTAAATCAAACTAGCAAGTCCTTCCCCAGACATGCTAGTTCAATTTGTTTATCTTTGTGGGGACCTGTTAAATTGATTTAATTTAAATCGATTGAATGGTTGTTATATCAATTTAGCTTGAAACACTTCAAGCTAAATTGATTTAACTCCCTGTGTGTGAGCATAGCCAGTGTCTTTTATAATGTAGTTGGAATATAGAGACTGAATTTTAGAAGGTAAGTGAGTGTACTGCTTGCACAGGACTGTTAACATGGTTAATGTTAGGAAGTGACCTCAATACATTCCTCATCCTGAACTTTCCCAAATCGGTGTGTTCTGCAATGTCCGTCCATCTCCTGGAACATTCAGAGGAATAGTAAGATTCATTTATCCTCTGGCTCCCCCCACTGTCTGCCAGCACTGCCTTCCGGTCCCCCATGTCGCCCAGCTTGCTGCTGGCCACTCTCACCATTTGTTGGCTCTGCCCACTGTCCACCAGTCCTTGTGTTACCCAGCTTGGTGCTAGCTACTCTTGCCATCTGCTGGTTCTGCCCTCCATCCACCAATGCTGTCTTCTGGTTTCTTGTATTGCCCAGCTTGCTACCAGCTGCTTTCATCAGTCACCAGCTTCATCCCATTGCTTCTTCTCAGCTCAGAAAGAAAGAATTCTCCCTAGTTCACTGATTAGTAGCTCTCTTGGTTTTCAATAGCTGGTGATAGCTATTTCCATAAGAAAAAAACAAAAGAAACAAGACAAATACCATCTCAAACATTGAAACAATGGATTTTGGCGGTACCTTTGAATGGATATCAAGTAGGTATGTGGACAATGTGAATTTTGAATCAACTTTTTTTAATTTAGAAAGAAGAGGAAATTAATTCTGGGAAGTCTCGGTGTTACTTAAATGTTACAGTTTCATACTTTCCTTTAAAAAAAACAACAAGGAGTTGTGTGGCACTTTAAGACTAACAGATTTATTTTCCTTTACCTTTATCAAGATCCCATGTGAGAGGCCACTTCTGTAATCTAACAACAAGAAATTTTTTTTAATTGATAAGAAAGTGTTTGACTGACTTCTTCATGCTGGACTTCATTTTTCATCTTTTAATATAATTTCTCCTTCTCCTCCTTGTCCTTCTCTTAAATACACAGATGGACATTATTACAGAAATCCTAACACTGCAGAGAGGCAAGTAACTGCCAAAACAGTGGTGATGCTTACATTGTCATCTGAGAACATGTGAAATGTTTTTAATATATAATATGCACTTAAGAAAACTCAGCTGAAACATAAAATACCAGAAGGAAATATTTGTAAAATCTAAGATGTTTAAAATGTTCAGCAGGATCTAATATTTCATTTGACTTAGTAAATTTTCTATTCCCTTTTAGTATTTAATTTGTCAAAATGAACTTTCCCTGTAAAATCCTAGTTGGCTTCTGCGATTTGTTAGTTTCTGAGCAAAAGATAAATGAATCAATATTTCCTCTTTTCAGAAAACAGGTGATGCTGAGGATCCAGACTGAGAATGTGTTTCCTGTTTACATTTTGCTGATTTTACATATTTTATGTAGGTCATGCAAGGCTGAGTGTTGAAAACACTGGCTCTTTGGAAGCTATGGAAATGTTTTGCTGTAAATGGCAGCTCAGGGCCACTAAAGTGTGCTGAATGTTGCATCTTTTTCCTTAAAACTAGCAGTTTCTGGTGTCGTTATTAATTTTCAACCACTTCAGAGTTAGTGGAGTGCTTAGTTTCTTGACAGCTTGTTATAAACCTACCCTCCTTGTTAAGCAAATGCTTTATTGTACTATAAGAGCTTTAAAAACGATTTGTGTCTGAGTCAGATGCAGAGGACCTGTAAATAATATATTTTCCTTTCATGATAAGGAGTAAAAAGACAAGAGTGTATGGCAGGGTCTTTGCTTTTGCAGTTTTAGGGATCAATGAATGGTGTAATAGTACTAAAACAGCATCTGAGGAAGTGGGATCTTCTCCCACGAAAGCTCATGCAAAAAATAAATCTGTTAGTCTTAAAGTGCCACACAACTGCTTGTTGTTTTTTTACTGAACTAGACTAACACGGCTATCCCTTTTGTAATAGTACTAGCCACTGGAGTCAGCAGACAGTGGTCTCTGTTGAGTGCCAGGAAAGAGTATGCTCATGGTACTGCTCTTGTGTTACACATATCTATTTCAAGGGACAGTGGTACTTGAACAAGACACAGGCTAACTATGACCATTTCTACATAAGTGCATAACAGTGGGGTGAGACAGGGAAAGAGGCAAAAATTTATCGCATATGTACAATGTTGTTAACTCTCACAGTTTAATCACTTGTAACTTGATTTGACTCCTACAGAAAATAATCTGGCCAAGATTCAAGACATTTGAGCCTACACACAATTTTCAGTGTTGTGCTGACTAGCTACTTTCCTCACTTTCATGCCCGCTAGGGAGGATCCATCATTCTCACAAGAGGGAACTGGGAAGCATAAGGAGCCTAGCAGCTCAGGGCTGCTCCATTCAGGACCCCCTTCTGTGAAAAATGTGGCATTCTGTTCTCTGCTCCCCCTTTTGCCTTTCCATCCCTGAAATATCAGGACTAGGCATAGGGTGGATTTGAACAGTGCCTTGAGCTGCCTCCTTCCCAGGCTTGGAAAGGGGGAGAATGGGGAACCTACTGTAACTGACATGGGAAGGGTAGAAGAATCCTTGAAGCTGCTGGACGGGCAAAGGTGCTTTGAGAGGCAAAGGAAGATGTAGGGTTGCAAGAGGTGAGCTAAACTGGGACTGGAGAGATGCACACAATTAAAGTTTTGGGGTTTAGGGACAATCTGGAAGCGCCACCAGGCTACATTTTCTACAAACCATTGTCATTTGATCAGGAGTGCCCCTGGCCCAGCAAAAGAACTGGGGCTTGGGCTCCAGGACTCAGTGCTCTAGTGCTGAAAGCATGCTGCCGCTGCAGCTGCTGCCACGGCAGACCCAGGCTATGTTCCCTCTTAGCTGTGAGCATGTGCGCATGCACAAAGTCTGTGAAACCCATGCACGCAACAAAATAAAGTGCGCACAAAAAAAAAATTCAACAGTGCAAATATTTTTATGCTACTTTAAGAAAGCTGTTTCAAGTATCATGTTTCAAATAAGGTTTTCTAAATTATAAAATCATTTCCATCACCATATCAAAATAAAGTTACTATAGTATTTGCATCATAAACACTTGCTTCATTGTGCTCACAAGTTTGACTGAATTCACTGGAATGTGCACAAATTTGGACACTAGTTCCGAAAATTTGCACAGAAGAAATTTTTTGTGCACACAGCCTACAAAAAAATTAGAGGGAACATTGGATCCGGGCTCTGGCACCAGGACTCAAGCTTGAGCCCTGTAAGCCCAGCACTAGTGACGCCCCTGCATTTGATCTTCCTGAATGACCTCTTGCTGTGTGAGACAAAATCACCTTACTGTCTGTATTTTGGGGAGCTGGCAATATTATAGTTGTACATACATTGGAGAGGGGGCAAGGAACTTCAAAAATCAAAAGGCTGACTAAAAACCGCATAAAATCTAGGAAACAAACATAAAACCCCATTCTCCAAAACCAAACCCGTAATAATTTTAGGGTCAATTTTTTGAATTTTATAAATTAGCTCTTGTTTTTTGTGCTTTAGTGGCTTGCAGTACTATGCACCTGGGCAAGGGGATTCTGCAATCTTAAATCTGGTATTTTCTCTGCCAGTAAACCCACTGGCTCTTTAGTGATAAAAAAAACAAGGGGTCTTGTGGCACTTTAAGACTAACAGATACTCTCTCCTCCAAAAGGAAAGGACACAGTCAAAGGCCATTGTGAGGGATATAGGGACCCAGTTCAACATCTAGCTAGTAAAGGACTCCATAATTTTTAGTGAACAGTAGGAGGAAAATGACATCTAGAGGACACTAGGATCAATTGCAGGAAGTGTCACTGGCTCTTTAGTGATTAAAAACAAAACAAAACAAGGGGTCTTGTGGCACTTTAAGATTAGCAGATATTCTCTCCTCCTAAAGGAAAGGACAGAGTCAAAGGCCGTTGTGAGGGATATGGGGACCCAGTTCAACATCTAGCTAGTAAAGGACTCCATAGGTTTTAGTGAACAGTAGGAGGAAGTGTCATAGATAAATCTTGTCAATTTCCAAAGGGATAGCCGTGTTAGTCTAGTCCAGCAAAAAAACAACGAGGAGTCGTGTGGCACTTTGAGACTAACAGATTTATTTTTCGCATGAGCTTT
>ML681963.1:142693197-142738898 GCA_007922195.1 Podocnemis expansa | reverse complement strand
ATTTTCTCCCACCAAAGCTCATGCGAAAAATAAATCTGTTAGTTTCAAAGTGCCACACGACTCCTTGTTGTTTTTTAATAGATAAATCTGCACGTGAGCAGCAGGTTGTGAAAACAACATGAAAAGGTAGCTGTAGGTGGAAATCCAGGAACAGCCTGCGTGCTAGAGGCAACTACAAGGGCTGGAAGACTGAAGTAAAACAGAGGAATTCTGTATGAGAATGCAGGCCACAGGACTGAATTCTTGCTGATGGGCTATCAGGGTGAGAGTAGGGTAGAAAAGCAAACACAGAAACAGCGTTTGAGGAACATTGTGGGTTACCATTGTCATCTTATTGAACTAGCCCAGGAGAGATTGTTAGGAAATACTATATTGCTCTGCATTAGAAAGTTCGCTCAAGCTACTCTTGTTAATCTTTTTCACTTAAACTCTTGAAAATAAGAATGTCTGGCTTGAATTTTGTATAGAGCAGGTTTAAAAAAAGTGACAATAGTTTTCTCCTGAAAAATTCAGAGTTGTCAAAAGTAAAAAAAAATTCAGAAACATGTTGCTTTTGACAATTTTTGGTGCAAAAAAGCTAAAATGCTTTATTTTAAATGCATTTTGCTCAATAATTTCAAGACAGTTGCAACTTCCTTCTTTCATTCTGATGTCAAATGTTTAAGTTAGACTTTATATTCTATTTTAATTATGATACATTTTTATTCTGTTTAATATTTTATATCACATACATTTCTATATTATTGAAACAAAATATTTTTACCTTATTGATATTGTGGAAACACAATGTTTCAGTGGTTTTGAACTGAAATTTTCAGAATATCTTTCAGATTCCATTGTTCAAATTCCAGCTTCATTTTCTCTCAGACTCAGCAGGGCTGCAGGTGCTCAGCAGGGTATGTCATGCAGTGATCCTTCCTTGCTGATGGAGGGTGCTGTGGTACCAGCACTGAGGGCAGCAAGACTTTTTTTTATTCCTCTTATTCCTTCCACTTCTATACACAGTCAGCCAGCATGGTATTGGTGGGGGAAGAGGGGAAGCCAGTTGAATGCCTCAGCAGCTTGCTGGCAGAGAGTTGAGATGGTCAAATTGAGGAGTCTGGGTGCAAGGGTGAAGAAGCTGGGAGCATGAGGAAACCCCTGGAGTTCTTCTTACCTTGTTTTGCCCAACCAGCCACTTTCTCTATGGCTGTGTTCACACACAGGGATTATTTTGATACAAGTTGTGTTGAAACAAACTTGTATCGAAATAATGCCTTATTTCGAAATAACTTAGTCCGAATTAACAAAAAGTTATTTTGAAATAAGGGAAAAGGCAGGAAACAAAATAGCATGTTCACAGTGTGAGCATGCTATTTCGCTTCCAGAGGTGGGCTGCAGGCACCCACAGGGTTCAGTGCAGCCCAGCGCTGAACCCCGCGGGTGCCTGCAAAGGGGGGCTGCAGACACCGGCGGGGTTCAGCGCTGCCCCGTGGCAGGTTTGGGGGCAGGCGGGGCTTTAAGCCTGCGGGGAGCAGCACCGGGCAGCGCTGAGCCCCGCTGGTGCCTGCAGCCCCCCTTTGCAGGCACCCGCAGGGTTTGGCACTGGGCAGCGCTGATCACTGCGGGTGCCTGCAGGCCCGCTGTGCAGGGCTGGCCAGGGGACACCCCTCAGCACCCTGGCCAGGGTGCTGAGGGGGCAGCCCTTCAAATGTTGTTTCGGAACACCTTGTTCCGAAACAACATGTTCACATGTATTGTTTCGAAACAAGGGTTTCGAAACAAGGTTGTTTCGACCCCAAATGGGGTTTAACTTGTTTTGAAACAACACGGTTGTTTCAAAACAAGGGCTTCCCCTCGTTTCGAAACAACTGAGCATCGTGTGAATGGCAGAATTCTTATTTTGAAACAACCTCTGTTGTTTCAAAATGAGAGTGCTGTGTGAACACAGCCTATGAGTCCCTGTATCCCACATGGAAATTTGCAGGTCATTCCCTAGTTTCTGTCTGGGGCTCTCTATCCAGTTTTGGATACACTGTCTGTTCCCAGAAACAAGCTCTTCCATCTCACTGGAGCACGTCAAGATAAGGATAGGTTATAAAACCAGTATTTAAAGTATAATTTGGTGGGCTTCGGAACCTTCCTAACTGGTAGGCCCCCTTCTCGTATTGTCCAGGCCTCCTTCATGCCTTGTGCACCCCAGCCCAGGAGGCATTTGCAACCACACACACACACACACACACACACACACACACACACACTTCCCCAACACCACCCCCCACATCCCCCAGAAGCGTTCCCTGTGCCTCAGCACCAGTGGCCGAGCCCCAAGTTGAGCCAGGGCCCCCAAGCTGTGGAAGAAGTCCCACTCTGAGCCCAGCCCCAAGTCACACTTACCCCCCTGAGTCGGCCCGACTGTCCCCAGCTCCCAGGGCCCCCTTACCTGGCTGCTTCTCCTGCCCTGAGCATAGTCTAACAGAGCATGCTCAGCGCATGCTCAGGCTGTGAGTTTTAAAAGCTCCCAGCCTGGGGGAAGCTCTCTGCCAGCCTCCAGGCTGTGAGCTTTTAAAATTGTGCAGGAGGAATGTGCCGGAATGCAGCTTGCCACCTGATTTTTCCACGGAAAGCTGGCCCCTAAAAATGGTGGGCCCTGGAACGGTGTTCCAGTGCATTCCAACTTACTTTAGCCCCTGATAATAACTGTATGCACCTTAATATTCTTGTCTCTCAATCACTGAATAATGCCTTGTGCAAATTAAAAAATGTGGCCTTAACTAATCTGTTGTGATGAAAGTTAGGCAACCTGATGATATAAAATGCTATTGGGACTTCTTTGTGCTTAGGGTATTTGCGACCTTAATTTCCTGCTAGGGCCTTTAAAGATGGTTTGTCTACTCACAACAAGGTTGTAAGTGGCTGGAATGTAGCATTTAATTCAGGAATCTCAAATTCAAATCACCATGAGGGCCACATGAGGACTAGGAGATTAGCTAGAGGGCTGCACCACTGAAACCTTTTCATACAACAATATTGCAAATACTGATAGTGATAGTGTTGTTGTGGGCTGCAGGAAATAACTTTAGGAGCCATATGCAACCCATGGGCTGTGAGTTTGAGACCCTAGTCTAATGCTTGGGGCACCCAGGAGCTCTTGCCTTCAAGCTTGTAATGCACATAACATTGCTACCACATATCTACACACAACTGGTGAATCACAATTCTCATATATCCACACTAAGTTTGGGATGTAATTCACAGTTTGAGGTGATATATTCAGGCTAGCTCTGACTGAGTTAGTGTGCTAAAAATAGAGTGCAGCCTTGATAGTAGGAGCCTAGTATCTTGGATGGGTACGTAAGTGGAAGGACTAGCCAATTTATGCTCTGTTTTTAGCAAGCTATCTCAATCACAGCTAGTGCAGTTGTGTATCCATGAGCTGAGAATTATACTCCAGTTCAGTGGTTTTCAAACTTTTTTCTTGAGGACCAAGTTTTAAAAAAAATCATTTATATCCATGTCCCAACAATGATATCTATGAGCAATGCATTCCAGTCTTTCAGTGGCTGCAGCAGGGGGGCACTGCGACCCAGTACCTGAGGGTCTATGACCCAGTACTGGGTCCTGACCCATAGTTTGAAAACTGCTGCTCCAGTTCAAAGTATAGACACTCCCTCACTGACATCCTGCACTCCCTCGCTGACAT
Organism: Podocnemis expansa; assembly: GCA_007922195.1. Taxonomy (NCBI): domain Eukaryota; kingdom Metazoa; phylum Chordata; order Testudines; family Podocnemididae; genus Podocnemis; species Podocnemis expansa. The sequence goes on along the minus strand of ML681963.1, from coordinate 142,735,216 downwards.
CCTGCATTGCAACACATTATGACGGGAGCGGTGTGACTCATAACTGGGAGTTTATAGTACTTCAGTTACATGGGAGAGCCACCCCATGGAACCTACTGGAATATTTATTTAGAAGTTTATTACAGACTGCTGCTATCTGGCAAAAAATTTTTGTTGATGTCATAAAAAGATGCTTTAACAGGTTTCATTGTACTGCGATTAAATAAAAAAGGGGAACAAGAGGTTGATCTATATGATCCTACAGTTGTAGCCATATTTAGATTATAACCCCTCCCCCCCAATATCCTGGGATGAACATGATTATAGCAATAACACAGCATACAAAAAAAATAGCTTTGTCAATTTCTATAGCAGCCGCACTCCAGTGGTCTCTCTGATGCTGGGCACATGGGGCTCGTGCCTGGAGTCTGCCTGGCCCGACATGGCCAGCTACTGGCCTGATGCAGCATCCGCCAGGATGCTGGCCTCAGCTGGCCCGATGTGGCCTCCCATTGGGGCCCGGAGATCCGGGGCCTGGCCACTGGCCCAGTGCACCCCCACAGTGGCCCAGCTGCCACCTGCCCCGTGTGGTCCCTGCTGGGCCCCAGGATCCAGGGCTTGGCTGCTGCCAGCCGGATGCGGTCCCTGCCCAGGGCCATCCCTTGGGGGGGGGTGGGACCCATGGCCAACAGACCTATGTGGCCCACCCCTCCCTTGCACAGTGCAGGAGGGCGGTCACACCCCCATGTGCCCCAGGGAGGGGGCCCTGCTGAGGGTTCATCACAGGGCATGGGGCGGGCCAGCTTGTGGCCGGGGCGCTGCAGAGCTCTGGCTACATGCCAAACTGCCCTGCCCCCTGGGAGAGATCGCGGCTGCTCTCAGAGAGCCGAGCAGCACAGGGAGGTGGGAAGGGAGGACGGCCTCTACCCCCTGGCCCTGGTCCCCCCCACCAGGGCCTGGAGGAAGCTGGGGGTGGTGTGGGGCCCTCTGAACAGTGGGGATGGGGCAATAGGTGCACTTACCCCCCCCCCCACCAGGGACAGCCCTGCCACTGCCGGGGATTTGGGGCTGGGCCACAGGCTAGTGGCAGCAGGAGCCCCATACAGCCTTGGCTGGGGACCCAGGGGACAGCTCCCCCCTGCAGAAGCATGAGGCCTTAGGCCGATGCCCCTGCCACACTCCATTTTATAATCACGCTAAGGTGCTTTCAGATGTTTGCAGTTGCACTTTTTGGGTGGTTGAAAACAGTTGATCTTCGGCCTCATGCAAAATACACCCAAGGTGACAACTGTAGGACAATAATAGCTTATCCTTGTGTGCTTTTTTTAAATTTAACTGCCATATGGTGAAACCTGTTTAAGAATCGGCTTAAGGTATCAACACAAATTATTTGCCTGATAGAAGAAGATCGTGGATAAAAGATTAATTAAATTCTTTTGGAAACTTTGGAGCTATTTGAAATTACATGCTTATGTTAACCATTTTTTGCCTTACGTTATAGACAAGTAATGAGGATTTATCTTAAAATAATTATAGTGTAGCATTAAAGTTGCTATGAAATCATTAAATTGTGTTGAAAGGAAAACCGTCAGGTATGATTTAAAAAACTAAAATACATTTTTTTACCCACTGGGCCAAATTTTTCTGTCATTTACACCCTGGTAACTCTTTTGAAGCCGACAATTTTCCCTGTTTTAAATGAGTGTAAAGTATGCCCTCCTGTTCATAATATCTTTTTACCACCCCAAACCTAGAATTTGGATCTGCATCTTGTGCCTAACTCTTCCAGAGTTTTATGATGTTGAAATCTGATGTTTTACGATAGTTCATCTAGCAGAGATTAATTGTGCTTCAGAAGTCTCGGGCAGTTTCCAAAATTTGTATCTTTTCTTTTTCTATTAATTTAGACATCCTCTTGAACTCTAGAAAGAAACAATTCTTAGTCCACAGTTGTTTGCCTTTCTGTTTTGCAGCTTTTGAATTTTTCTTCTCTTACGCTGTCTGAAAAACAGTCCTATCAAAATGTAATACTATTTTCAAAAGAACGCTGACATCAACATTTTTAATATGAGGGGTGAATTAAACCTAATCTCAAAGCCAGAACAAATGTATAATTTAGCAAAGACCTTTTCTGAGATCCTTTGATTTCTTTGATATTTGCAAGGATGTAAAGAAAAATATCTTCCCCCACAGATTCCCGATATCATATGCTTCTCACAGGGAGTTTTTTGCAGCAGCTCCTCAGATCCACCCAAACTCTTATTTATTTTTTTCTTATCTTCAAATGATAGAATCACAGAATCATAGAAATCACAGAGACCGTGAGAGGTCACCAACTCCTGTCCCCTGCACTTATGGCAGGACCAAGAATCCTCTTAAACAATCCCTGTCAGCTGCTTGTCTAACCTGATCTTAAACACTTCCGATGATGGGGCTTCCACAACCTTCCTAGGCAACTTATTTCAGTCATTAATTAACCTGGTAGTTAGGAATTTTTTCCTGATGTCCAACCCAAACTCCCTTGTCATAATTTAAGTCCATTGTCTCTTGTTCTAACATTGGTAGTTAAGGAGAACAGTTTTTCCCCTCCTCCTTGTGACAACGTATTAGATATTTGAGAACAGTTATCATGCCCCCTCTCAGTCTCCTTTCCTAGACTAAACAAACCCAGGCTGTTCAATCTTCCCTCATAGGTGAAGTGTTCCAGACCTCTAATCGTTCATGTTGCTTACATGTCTTGCTTTCAATACTCCTGTTAAGACATCCCAGAATGGTGTTTGCTTCCCCCCTCCCAAAAGACTCAGCAGATTTATTAGTTAAATTTGTTAATCTTTAAGAGCCAAAGGACCAGGAACGGTGCTGGGGATTGTGGCGCCCCCCCCGCAGCAGAGCGATGCCGGTGCATCTGAGTGACGTCATCAGGGGAGCGCAATGGCGCTGTCCCCTTTTGGCGCCCCTCAAATGCCGGCACCCCACTGCAATGCAGGGGCTGCTTACCGCCTAGTGCCGGCCCTGCAAAGGACTCCTTGTTTGTTTTACTGAAGTAGAGTAGCATGGCTGCCCCTTTGCAAGCTATCTTCCAAATCACTTGCAGCCCGTCTCTGCTTGGTATCATTCACAAACTTTATAAGTGTACTCTCTATGCTATCATCTATTGAACAGAACTGAACTCATTACGCCCTTCCAGCATATTTAACCTAGGTCTCAGTTATGATTTTTCTCAGATGTGGACGCTTTCCTGTTTCATTGAGTGCAGTACTGGTGACAAGAGTGAATGCCTTGGGGAGTGAGGTGTTGTTTGTAAATGAAGCATCTAATATATTGCAGAGCTGGCCACTTAAATGTTGGTAATTGGAGCATCAGTGCCAGAGATATAGTGAGTATCTTTAAGAAGTGCAAAGCTTATTTTAGATTTAGCAGGACAATTTCTTGTGACAGATCAGAAATTCACAGATTATATAGCTAATCTGTAAAAATGTCTCTGTACTCTACAGTGGCATGCACCAGTATATATATGGTTAAAAATCCGAGATATAGAATGAAAATACTATCTTAATTAGCTTAATATGATGTTCATCTACAACACTGAATTATAAATTCTTTGAGTCAGGGATTGTCATTTACTACCTTGTTATACAGTACAATAGGGATCCAACATTGTGGACAGACCTCTAGGAAGGGTGAGACTTTTTAAAAGTTCTTGGTGTTGACCAAGCAGGTTTAAATAGCTTGCATCCAAATGTTTGAAGTGAGCTGCCTCAGGAGGTTGATGGGCAATTGATGTTGATTTTCAATAAGTCTTGTAACACTGGAGAGCTTCTAGAAGCCTGTAATAAAGCGGCACCCCCAGGTTCCTGGCAAGCCCTTTCCCCCTTCCATCCTGGTTGGTGGCAACATGGCCCACAAGGGGCCATGTTGCCGCACCTCCCAGGGTGCCCCTCTCCTGAAGCGAAATAGCAGGTCCATACATAGGATCTGCTATTTTGCTTTCACAAGCTCCCTTATTTCAAACTATTTTTTTTTGTTCGAAATAAGTTGTTTTGAAATAAAGGTTTTATTTCAAAATAAGTCATTTCGGAATGACTTATTTTGAAGTAAAGCCTTGTGTGTAGACATAGCCCATGAATTCTACTCCTGTTGATGTTAATGAACAAAAACTACCATGGACTTCAATCATGACAGAGTCAGACCAGTGCCAAACTCTTTTGAAAGTATCATATAATAATAATAATAATAATAATAATAATAATAATAATAATAATAATAAATAGGAAATAGAAATAGGAATTTTAGAGATTAAATTATTTTAATTAAACACTAAAATATATATTGTGGGACTCAAGCCGGTATTTATAGAAATATAGACTAAAGGACTTATTTTGTTTTCTTCTATTTCTAGCTTTTATGCTTCTATGGTATATTTTTATCTCCCTGGGCCATTTTCATTGTCATTTCATTTTAGAACTCTTCTTACAATAAAACATATTGTGTAGTGGGGAAGTGGAGCAGCTCAGAGCAAAAGCAACACTGGCAGCCTTCTGTGCCTGGCCCTGACAGAAGCATGAAGGACATGGAGCTGCATATATGGATGAAAACTATCTATTTCAGGTTGAAGTTGATAATGAGTTAACTTGCATGATGCCCTCCTAACATTCACAGAGCTATAATAAGGAAATGACTTGCAAAACTGGAGCTTAGTTCATCTGTAACAGGAACTCACCATAAATCTGAAAAGGTTCAGGATATTTAGGTATAGGACACACCTTTGCAACCTCATAAACTTAGCTAGCTTTTATCAGTTTGAGACAAACAGCTGTCGTCAATTCCTTCAGTTTAGACTGGACCATTTGTTAATTCCTTTAAGAAACTAGGTGGAGGCTGAAATGTGATGGAATTTCTTACCCTCCCTGTTTACCTTTGATCATAAAACATTTTTAATAAGGCTCTTATATTTCACTTTATCATAGAAAGATATGGCATTTTGCAGATCTGAGTGGTATTAGAGACATTTCAGAACATTTAAGATATTTAGGTCCAAGAGTAAATTAAGATCACAGTTGAATGATGCCTCAAAAATGTGGATATTTACGTGAACCATCTGAGATTCCTTTAAACTACAGTTCCCCTGACAACATTCCTTCTCAAAGATCTTTCATTTAGGGATGTAAAAGCCTAAATGATTAAATGGCAGTCAACTGGTCAAATTTTCTAAGCAGCTGATTACTGTTTCGAGGATGAAGCAGCATCTCAGCTTGGCTGTTGACAAGTGAGAGCAGCTGGGCAGCTCTTGCACCATGGGAGGCATGGAATCAAGTGCAGCTCTCCCTATACATGCAGAGTGTTTGAGAGAGGCTGGAGAGCTGCATTTGTGCTTGGCTCCTTGTGAGTGAGAGCAGATGCACAGCTCTTGCCTGTGGGGAGCCATAGAGCCCAGAGTGGGGGATGAGGGGTGATCTGCAACCGGTCTCTGCTCACTTTCCTGTGGGTGAGAGCTGCTCAGGTATGGCTTTGTAAGTGTGTCAGAGTGGAGCCACAGCTAAGCAGCTCTCACTTGGCAGAGAGGAGGCAAGCCCGGCCCTGTCCAGCTCTCCATCCCATAAGTTTAACTGTTTAAATGTTCTATTTTTAAAATGGATTCTTAATTAAACAAATTTTTACCTTCCTACCTCTAGTCCTTCATGTGCCCAATCCTAAAGTAGGTCCTGCTGCTCTTGCCTTATGTTACCTGATTTCAAAGTTCCTTTTGTTTCAAGAAGATGGCCCCCATCACCATCTTGCTGTTTTGTCAAGTTCTGTTGAGTGAGGGTCCAGTGTGTTGAAGTTCTGAATCGGTGAGCTAATTATATAGTATTTCCTATTGCTTCTAACCTTACAAAATAGTCTGTGTAGGTTTAAATTTTGTCATGTTTATTAGATTAAAGGTGAATAATATAAGTAAAATTTGTACATTTTCTTTCTGATGATGTTCAAGGGTATAAGCTGGCAACCTTACTGGGGGCAGAGTTAAGTTTGGGATGTTTGGAAAGTATAGTCAGGTAGACATAGTAATGGTAAGTTGTCTGTCTGTGAATGGAGGAACTGAAGGTATATACTGTTAGATGGTGTAAATTTAAATTTCTTTGGTTTTGTGGATTTGTATCAGGTAAGTTGCATGTATATGTCCCTTGTTTCATAACAAAGATTTTGTGTGTTAATATAGTGATAATGTACAGTAACATGGTACAATAATATAGTACAGTAATACAGTAATAAAGTAGTTAAAATCAGGAATGAAAATTGTGAGCTCTACAGTATGTGATTTTCCACTACAGAATGCTTCTGCAGTATGCAATTCTCCACTAGTTTCTAACATTGTTCTAAAACTGAGTGTGGTGTACACATAGGTACACACATCTACATGTATGTGTAGGACTGCATTCTGAACCACAGCATATGGTGAAAGCTGTATATCTGAAGCTCTCATATATTCACAGAGCAGGTATAGTACAAGCTGCAGCAGTTCAAACGTTTCCATCCCACATCACCATTGCATCTCAGCCCTGGCATAAAGGAACCACTTCCAGGAATGAGAGGGGGATCTCAGTCTCTATTCTCATTGAATTCTAAAAATCCTTACAGAAACAAGCACTAGGGTATCAACTAATGACAGCTATGATTATGATTTTACAGAGATGAACATCTGTCTACTAGGAATTGTACTGAAAACACAATGTAGATGTCACATAGACAACTGAACAATCAATAAACAATAATGACTTTTGGTGACCGACATAACGTGGGTTTGGTCTAAGCTGGTGACCTCAATATAAAAAATCTTCAGATCACATTAATAGTCCTTAGAAATATAATTCTTCCAGTATAAATGCATCATAAGCTATTTGATTCATATAGTTTCTTAGGTGTAGTCCTCTCAGACATCTGTCCTTTCAACCATTCCTCCTGTCATATCTTATTTTTATGCAATCATTAGAAAGTTTGCCAGACTTGCTGAGCTTCTTGCTATGCTAGGTGTATGTGGGTTAATAGTCTTTTCTTCTGTGTTTTAGATGACATCACAGGAGGAGGATTAGCTGCTGTGGCATCCTTTTTTTTTCTGCATTGGACTCTATTTCCTCCCTAGTTGCTATATTCAAATTGTTTATGCTTTTTAGAGTGCAATAAACTCTACATGGTACAATGCAACGTATATGAAATGCGAACTGAATGTACAATCTGCAGCTCATACATAAATAGAAAGGAGATGGTGTGGTTATCAATTTTAAAAATAAAAATGCGCCAATAATCACCAGACCATGGTGTCTCGTTCACTACAGTTCTACAGTACAGTTACTAGATAGTGCCATATTGTCCTTGGCTATGTCTACACGGCACTTTTATTTTAAAATAACACTCATTATTTTGAAATAAAACAATTAGGTCTACACGACGTATCGTTATTTCAAAATGACAGGACTCATCATTTCGAAATAACAATCGTTATTTCAAAAAAGTAAAACCTAGCCATCTAACGAAACAGCTGTTCTCTGGAAACAGCCGTTTCGATTCATTGTTTCGAAACAGCGTTGTTTCAAAACAACGGGTTGTGTGGACACATTGTTTCAAAACAGCCATTTCAAAACAATGAATCAAAACGGCCGTTTTGAAAGAACATGTCCACACAACCCATTGTTTTGAAAGCGGTTTGGAGGGTGACCTTCCTCCCAGGTTGCCCTGGGCCAGGAAGTGCTCCTCCAGCACATGGCTTCTGCTGCTGCCAGCCTGTGAAGGTGGGCCATGGCAGCAGAAGCACGTGCAGCCCCTTCACAGGGACGGCGGAAAGGATCCGTGTGGTCCCCCACAGAGACCCTTGCCCTCCTCCACATATGGGCACAGGAGGACATCCTGGACCGGTTCAGGGCCAGCCCCCCCGGAATGTAGATGTCTACACAGACATCGCCCGGGCCCTGACGGAGGAAGGCTTTGAGTGCACCATGGAGCAGGTGCGCTCAAAGGTAAAGGGCTTCCGGCAAAACTATTGCTGGTTACGGGATGCCCAGGTGCTCTGTGGGGCATCAGCTGCCACCAGCTGCCCATACTTCACTGAGCTGGACCGCTTCCTGGGGGCTGAGCCTGGTGGCCCACCCCCCCATAGGACCCTACAAGACACTGCGGGGCTGCAGGACAGCGCCACAGAGGCAGAGGGGGCCCCCACTGAAGAGGGCGAAGAGCCCCTGGAAGTGGGTGAGGGCAGCCGCCCAAGTAGTGTGGCACCACCTACCAGCCCGGAGTTGATCCCGGAGGAGCCCCAGCCCTGCAGAGCCCACAGAGGAGCTGGAGGCAGCAGAATCTGATGGGACATCACATGCCCTAGTTGGTAAGTGTCCCCCTCCCCACAATGCAGGGAGGCCCCGGAGTGCAGGGCGTGGGTCCTGAGGGGGGCACAGCCCTGGGACAGTGGGCCTCAGGCCTGGGGGAGGGAGTGCTCGCTCTCCTGTGCAGGCATCCTGCAGGGAGGCATGGGAAGACAGGGTCCCATGCCCAAGCAGGAGGGGGGGGGTCTGTCAACACAGGGTGCCAATAGGCAGACCTGGCAGCATGCAGAGCAGGGAGCCTGTAGCCACCATGGCTGTCACATGGGCCCAGGAGACTTTCCCCAAGAACGGCTCACTGCCTACCATGGGCCTTGAGGCCCCGTGCCCCCTGATTGCAGTGTACAGTGCCCACTCAGCCTTGAAATCCTGCTAGCTGTCAGGGCAGGGGTGTTTGCAGCTCACAGGCTGCACACACCAGGGCTAGTAGGCTGACACCTAACCGTTCTCTCTTTTGCCTCTGCAGCTCATCCGTCCACCCGCCGTCCGGCGCCCGGGAGCCCACCCCCACCAGTGGCCATATACCGGAGGAGGAGAGCCCGGCCCACCACCAGGACTGAAGTCCTCACGGCACTGTTGGAGCTCGGCCAGCAGGTAGAGGAGTCCTCCAGGGCCTGGCACACTGAGCAAGCCCAGTGCCAGGACGCCTTGGTCCAGCACCATCAGCGCTCCGCTGGGGCTGATGACCGCCTCATGGTGGCCCAGGAGTGCCAGGCAGCCGCTCTGGAGTGCCAGGGAGCAGCCCAGGAGCACCAGGCGACGGCCCTGGAGGGCATACAGGGCATGCTGCTGCAGCCTGGGGGAAACCTCATCCCCCAGCCTGGGACTCCACCTGCTGCAGCACTCTGGGGCCCTGCTGCCCCTCTTTGCCGGTGCCCCCAGACCCGGGGTGGCCTTGGCGAAGGCCGGGGTGCTGTGGGCCCTGCCCCAGGGGCAGCTCCCCCCTAAAATGCTCCCCCAATTGCCCCCATTTTGAAACCCCCCACTCCACATCCCAGTTGTGCCCCCACTCAGCCCTTCCTGTCTCCCCAGTTCCACCTTCCCATACCCCCTTGTTAATAAAAACAGTTCACCCATATCCAAAGTTGTTGCATGTTTTATTGGGTTCGTTTCAGGGTGTGGGTGGGTTGGGGCTGGCTGGGGAGAAAGGGGGAGTGGGCGGTGTGGTGGGGCTCCCATGGTGATGTGGGTGGCATCAACGATCCCCCCACACGTTGGAAAGCCCAGGGCAGTGAGGCCGGCGATGCTGTCCTTCAGCACTCCAAGCTGATGGGGCATGGCCGCAGTACCGGCTGATGGCGTAGGTGAGCTGCAGCAGCATTTCCCTGATGGTGGACCTCCTGACGCTGAAGAGATGGGCACCGGATGTGTGGGACTCGGGGGTGGCCGTCTTCCTGGGAGTGATGGCCACGCTCTTGTCCTCAGGGATGCCCGCCCTCATCACCGTATGCCTTCGGTGTAGGACTGGGGTGGGCTCAGTGACAAGAGTGATGGTCCCCCTGCTAATTTGGAGGGTTCCTCCTTCAGTGCCTGCTGCTCCAAGTTCCCTGGACAATCCATTTCCACCAGTCCATGTTGGTGTCTGGTGCCGAGATGGGGGACGAGGCACTATTGGTACGGCGGAGGTATCGTCAGTGGGGTGGGGTGGCACAACTTAGCATGGAGTGGCACTTTATTTCTACACAGCTGCAGGCCTGAAGGCAAGTACCCAAGGGCCCCCAAGAAGAGTGTACGATATTTGTCTACTGGCATAAGAAGTACACATATTGCAATCATAAGCTCTTGCTATAGGGAATTATGTCCAGGGCCTGGCCTCTGCACGAGAAGTCCCCCAATTGCAGCACCTTCCTTGGACCTGCCCAACTCTTAGTCATCTTCGCCGGGGCCTTTGGCCTAGTTGGTCTGGCCCAAACAGCTTGCCCTTTATCCAGGTCGACTGCCCTTAGCACTCTGCCAGCAACATCCAATTCCTTGTGTCTCCAAATTCCAATATGTGGTCTGTCCGTGCACCATGGAGGCAAGCACAGCAGGGGTCCTCTGGCATACCTTATCTGTTAGGGGCTGCTACTGGCCCTCTTCCAGGCCTTCAGGTAGGGCAGAGCAAGTGCACACTTATTCCCCCCCCCCCCCCATAGGCATAGTGCTATCTGTGTCTCAACACTGTCAGGCCTCAGCCATGGGGCTCTTCCCCAGTGCTGTGAGGGTCACTGAGATAACAGTCCAGGGCTCAGCTCTGGGTTCATCAGGCTCAGGGAAAATGTGTCCCACAGCAGGGTGGCACCCTGCAGGCTCCCAGTGGGTCTACCAGGTGTGTGAGGATGGTATGGAATCCAGAGGGCAGCCGTGGCCATCTGTCTTGAAAGTGCTTGGGGGTCACGGTGGACAGGGAGGGGCTGTCCAGTCCACTCATACGTGATTGGCTGGCTACCTGGCTGACAACATGGCCCGGTGAGCTGGCCATGTTGCCACACCTCCCATGCTGCCCCTCGCCTGGAATCGAAATGGCAGGTCCACACACACAGCATGCTATTTCGATTTGAAGGGATTTCCTTAATTCGGATTAACAAAATGTTAATTCGAATTAACTTATTTCGAAATAAGGATTTTATTTTGAAATGGGTTCTTTCGAAATGGGTTCTTTTGAAATAAAAGTTACTGTGTAGACATAGCCCTTGAGAACACAACACTTTAACTAATTATGCCTGTTGTTTTTCTTAGTGGCAATCACTGTATGTTTACTATATGTATTATTAAACTCTCTTCACAATAGACACCATCCTCTCATTATCATTTTTGGCCATTCCAAAACAACAAGGAGGTCCATGAAATGGAAGAAATTAAGAAAAGAGCAAAATAATTAAGGGTGCTGGAGACATTCATTAAATAGTTAAGAGGTTCTTTTATGTTGCTTAGCTAGATGATAACTAAAGTGGAGTTGACAGTCAAATTCTTTCTAGGGTCTGAGAATAATGGGGTGAAATTGCAGAAAGGAAAATTCTTGCTGTATGTTTAAATATCCTGTGGAGGAGCCACCAAATGGAAGGTACATCACTTGAGTCACAACAAGGGAGGATCAAGTAGAAAATATACTATAGGGCGAAATCCTTCATTTACTGGGGGAATAGAGAAATGATATAAGGATGTCTTCTAACTCTGATTTGGTTGAATGAAAACAAAATATTTAAGTTTCTGTGGGGTTTTGAAGTGGGATTTTCTCGCACGAAAGCTCATGCGATAAATAAATTTGTTAGACTTTTGGTTATATAGGACTCCTTGTTTGTTTTGCTGAACTAAACTAACATGACTATGTCTTTAGAACTTGTCAACAGTTTTTTTGAATCACATTTGTTTGTTTATGTTCACCACAATCAGTATTTAGATCCCCCATGGAACAGGTGCATAACTTGAAGCATATTTTTTCTTGACACCATTCCAATGTTGACATTTATTGGTTTACGCATGGGCTGAAATAACTTTTACAACATAAGAATGACATATTGATAGCATCTCTAAAGACACAGCATAAATAAGTCACTGAGTTCCTTAAAGGTTATGTTTAAATTATCAAGGAAATGGAGGTGAAATGGTATATCTTTCTGATCAGGAAATGAATTGGATTGTATAAAGGAAATCAGCTGTGTCCCCGCATATTACGTAAAGCCCACTCACTATGAAACTGATATGGAGAGAAACTGCCACAGTTGTTAAGCTTTCAAATAAGTTTGCTTAGATAGTGATTTTATACAAGGCTGCTTTAACTACAAGGCCAGTGGGGATCTGATTGAACTTGGGGCCAGTCTCAAGTGTGGGTGCTAAAAATGGGGTGTCTTTCTTTTCTACCACAATGGCACTTCTCAAGTAATTGTTAGAAGTGTGACTGGTGATTTTACCTGCAGTCAGTATTTTTGCAGGGCAGGAAGAATCACTTCATTAGATCTAGACACAAACCTCAATCTTTTTTTTCTTTTAAGGGATGATGCTATGCCCTAGGTTGGGAAATGGGAGATAGAAGGGGTGACAAAATTTGGGGGGGAGGGAGGCAAGAGGTAAGATGAGAAAGCCAACTTGGAGGGGAGTGTGAGGAAAAGAGTGAGACAGACAATACGGTTTAGAGGTGGGAAGGAAAAAATTCAAAAAGCAATACTGTGAGTGACAAATAGTCTCTGACTATGCAAAAGTTTGTGGTTTTTTTCTCCATTTTTATTTAAACTGTCATAGACTTATCAGCTGATAATGTTTTATTGGTCAGGTGAGCTGCTGAAATTAACAGCAGGTTACGAGTGTGGGTGCCTTCAGGAGCACCACTCATTAGCTCTATCATAAGTTGCATCCTGTTCCCCTTCCCCTGGCCTTCTAGTAGAGCTGATTAAAAAAAAAAGTTTTTCTAAAACCTTTTGCTGAAAAAAAGGGAAATTTCCATGGAAAACAGATACTTTATGTGAAAATTTTCAGTTAATCAAAAATGGAGTTTTCCTTCAAATCACCCCATTCCCCCCCCAAATTAAACCAATTTTGAACAGGAAAATATTTGGCCAACCTTTCCTTCTACTGAGTTTATATCTGCTGCACAAGTCCTCAAGTCAAATACCTACCACAAATACACAGTGCCAGGGGGAGTAAGTACATTGGGAAAGGCTGCTTTGCTGCAAAGGGAGAGAAATGGTGGTCTAATTTGCTTCCATGCATGCTTATATGATGTCTACACTCCATGCTTTTAACCTTGGATCCATGAAATTTGTCCAGTTTCTCTTTTCTTTGAAAATCTATGTTACTGGCCAGGGATCTGATATTCTTAATGGAAATTTGACCTTTGTATATTCTAGCTTGTTTAGGACAGCGTTCAAGTAAAGGGAGTTTCTGAATACATTTAAATACTGTGCACCTATCAAACACTGAATAGCATATTGTACTGTTTAGAAGTTGCTAGGGCAACACTTTAGATCAGGGTGATCAACTGTAGCTTGTGGGAGCCTGCCATCTGGCACTCCAGCTGGGTCTGGCTGGAGCCTGGCAGCACACTCTTCTAACTGGCCCTACCCCTTTCCCAGTACGAGGGGCCAGTAGTGCCCATAGGACTATGGTGGCTATTCCCCCCTCCTGACCCTACTTCTTTCCCCATTCCTCTCCCCCTGCATGCAGTGGTTCCATGCTGGCTGGCAGGAGAGCACCGGCCACTCCCTCCCCTCCCAAATCTACCCCGTTCCTCTGTTTCTCTCTCGCTCTGTGTGCAAAACAGTAGTGCTCTGGCTGGGATACAGCAACTGCTCCCCCCTCTCCATTTCCCCAACTGTTAGACAAAAACAGGGAGTCCCAAAGGAAAACTGAGTTGACAGTTATCCTTTATTGCCTCCTCAGTCCTCCTCAATCTCCTGATTGGGGAAGGGGGTGAGAATTGGTGGTGAGGGGTTTGGATTTTATGATCCTTTTATGCTTAAAAATATATAAAAGCTTATGTTTGTGACTACTCCCCAAGGACCCTTTTTTTGTTCCATCAGCACCCAAGCAATGAATATTAATAATTATGTGGTGAATATAATTATACCTCCCTCTGTTGTCTACAGGTTTAGTTAATGGTACTCAGGCACATAAATTTACATTTTAATTTTTGTAACAGCAATGCCTATGAATTACTGACTAGGCATTTTACAAAGGAGGAGAAGGGAAAGAAGGATGATAAATGATGTTCCCACCAAGGATCTTACACTGGATAGGGAAGATAGTATACTTCTAGTTACGTTTTTTACACAAGTTGTGAGAAGGGAGGAGAGAAAAGGGAGATAACATTAACTAATATTTCATTCAGAAGAATGCAAGCCCTGCCTTTGCATCAACCCCATTACCATAGCAACCTGTAGCTCAGGTCAGGCTGTTTGTCCAGCACTAAGTTTTTACTCTCCTATACCCACCACATGGGTCCAGCAGTTCCCTGGATGAAGCACGTTGGCTCTTCCCTTCTTCCAGTCCTGCCTCTTTCCCTGCCACTCTCCAGTCTATCTAGATGCTGCTGTGGCCCTCAGGCCAAAAAGTTTGCCTGACCCTGCTCTACACTGTGGACATACTAGGAGGAATATTTGAGGGAGGTTACCAAGATTACCTGTTATTCTCAGAACACAAAATTATGCAATATTCAAAATTCCATGTGTCATTGTGAAAACTTCCTTCTGGGCAAAGCTTGATGAGAGACCAAAAAAAAATCAATCACCTAATTAATAATCTTAAAGGGCCTGAATCATGGCTGTTTTAAATTGGTGTAGCTCCACTAATTGTAGTGAATTCCAAAACTTATCATAGGCTGAGCAAGTAACTGAGCTGAGTATTTGGTACACAAATAAATCAGTTTATCCACAAATGTCTGTTTGAGATTAACAAAAAAGTTTTTTTTCTTTCTGAAGAACCATAGACAGAGCAAAAAAAGGGGAAAACTGCCAAATCAAAGCATAGAAAGAGTCTAGTGGCACTTTTAAAGACTAACAAATTTATTTATCACATGAGCTTTTGTGGGAGAAAATCCCACTTCATCACATGCTTGAAGATGGCCAACCAAAGATGAATAGGAGGAAAATAAAACTGGCACAATTACTAAAACAAATAAGAAAAGAAAAACCATAAAACAGTGTAGTTAGAAAGAAGCACATTTTTCATGGTTATGTTGTTGGGCTCTATTTTAATTGGATTACCAATGGCAAATATCTTGGATACGTTCATCTGCTACAGAGATGTTTTTATTGACTATTTTCTGTATCAGATATGCTCAGTTTATAAGTAGATATGTATTCTAACACAGCCATACAAATTCAGTCTGGACTCTTGGAATCATGTGTCCTTTCCCCCATATATGCACCATCATGAGTAATAAAAGATTTGCAAACTGATTTAGACTTTTACAGACAGGTGCAGAACTCTATTATCTTTAGTCGGGTTGCACAGGTATAGTTCGGCTGACAATTCTGTTGACGACTCAAATGACAGAATTCAATGTGCAGCCATTCAGAATTAACTGCAGGCCAATGGAAGTAAAAGGCATTAATACCCTATTTTGTTTACTAAAGCTAGCCCAAGAACAGACTTACTGAGCAACATTGTTATTAGAATCACCTCTCAGAGCAGAACTGTAATTTATATTTGTCACAGTGCCCTTTTTTGGACTTAGGCTCATGTTGCATAGTGAAACATGTCACGTACAAAACAGAATTTCCCAAAGCTGAGTACAGCTGACTTCTTTATTTTCAGTATGTTGATGGAGGCATTTGATCATTGTAGCAATGTTTTCAATTATTAATTGTATTTTAGATGTGTGACGTGAGATAACATGTGTCTGCCTATAAACTTAGTTGTGTATCCTAACAACTCATGTTGGGTAGGAGGCTTAAGTTTCCTTGAGAAGGCAAAACTTTCCCAAACACGTTCAACACTTCTCACAGAATGGGGCCATCGTGTCATGAATAAATGTCTTAATATCCAATATCAGAACAATTCACCTATGATTATTGAGCCCCGATGTCACTCTAGCTAGTATTTTATGAGTAGATATACAAATTAAGTACTAATAAAACTGGGCTGAGGTAGTGAGAATGTGATGTCTCTCAGGAGATACATCTGCAGTCAAGAAACATCATTGTACTAAAGTGAGATTCTTGCTGGGCTGGCATAAGAGAACAGTGTGACAGACTGGAAAATACATTGTGTCAGCTTCAGAATTCCTTTCTGCTTTGCATCGTGTCATTTATGATTTTGATTTTCGCTGTGGATTAGAATATCCACTTTTTAGCTTCTTTTCAGTTTCCCGGGCAGTCAATTTTTGCTATTACAGGGTATCCAACATTCAACAGTCCTATCCTGTTTAGCCAATTAGTTCATTTTTTTCATCTTTTGACAGGCATTGATCAGTACAGAAATGGTTCCTGCTGGGATTTTCTGTGGAGTTGTTCAGTGAGGTCTTCCCATTTTTACTCTACCAGGTAATCTCTTTTATACTGTTTTTCTGACAACTCCTAACACTTTAGGCATATGCATACTGTGTTAGTTGTGGTGAGACCAACACCTGGTGGGACTGGTACTGACAGAATCATCGCATTTTAATGGCAGGTGTTTGAACACAGAAGAAAAACCAGAAACTGCATCAGAGACTGCTTTTAAAAGTTACATGCTCTCTACACAAGAGAAGGCAAGCTGTTGCCAGGAACAGAGGACATAGCTGAAGGAGATACAGGAGCAAGGCTTTGCCTTCTTTCAGTGACACTGATCAAACCCAAAGAGTGCTGTCTTTCATGTGGGGACTGTGCTCAGGAATGTGGTGTTCTGCTTAGATCTGTAACTCTTGTGTGCTGTCTAGAAATAAAGTGTGTTTATTTAAGAAGTTTCTTTGCAAGGTGCATGTACCTGATTTCACTTGTCAGGTGTCCATGAAGAGCTGAACTATCAACCAACTGTGCCCCTCAAAGTGGAGCTGTTGGGAGGATGCACAAGCAGTTGGAGGTGCTTGAAGATGCAGTGTTGATTTCAGGAACTGGGGCAGTTAGGCACCCAAGTGCACGCCCACCTATGGAGACCCCGCCAACTTGCCCTTTCCCAGGTTTGGGTTTGGACCAGGAACCGGAGGGGGGAGACCCTATGAACTCCTGGGTCCCGGGAAAGAGAGGGTATTGTTGCCCTTGTCAGCAGGGGGGCGGTCTTGATTTGCGTAACAGAGGTTTCTGATCCTCTGTGTGTGACCTCAAAAGGGCTTTCTATAAGAGGATAATTGCAAGTGCAAGGAAGGACCAGACAAGTAACAGTCATTTTCCTCTTTATTGACAGTGTGAGGAATTACAGACAAGAAAATGCTTAAGTATGTGACAGTCAGAAGTATTAGTCTATGACAATTCCAAGGTAAAAGCAAAAGATTAGTAAAAAGACTGCATCAAGCTAATACTGGCCAGGTCTATTTCTACTTAGTTTTCTATTTGACTATGTTTAGTTCCTATCTCCTATTTTATTTCTATCTCTCTCCTCTTCAGCTTGTTTAGTTTCTATTTTATTTAGTTTATATTCTTACCCAGTCCGTGAGAGCTGCTCCTGTTCCCCAAAAGCTGGGTCTTTTGGATTAGGTTGCTGGTAATCTGTTTAAGTCAGCTCCGAAGATCACCCACAGTCAGGTTTTCGGAGAGTGCGCGCCACCCTGCCAAGCAGGGGGCTAGCCTTTTTATTGTATCTGAGTGTCACACTTGACCCCCTTTTTTGGATTTTAACTGTGACAAAGAGTTTAACTGTGACATTTCCTCTAGAATGTCACATTAAACACCCTTTTAAGGCTTAAGGCCTAAGACATATGCTTCTCAACCACTAACTGCGTTTCCACAGTGTTTAGCTGACTTTGTCTTAGGTTTAGTTTGCTGACATGGCTTCTTTCTTAGGGTGTCTGACTTTCAGCTCACCGGCTTGGTTATTTTGATTAATTATTGTTTAAGACAGGCATTAGTTGATAAATTGTTATTTAAGACAGGCACCAAGTACCACAAATCAAGGAGGGAGTGAGACAGTAGATTCACCCCAACACTTTGTCTTGGAGGTCAGAGCTGTAAACAGTATTTCAACCGCCTAGGTGCAGATGGCTTGCTTGGATACACATAGGATTCAGAGTTGAATCTAATTATCACAGTCTGGTGACCAACCATTTGGGGAGATTTGCCAGTGTTACTAGATTTCCCATCACTTTGGGGTATGCTTACTTAGCAGTGGTTAAAGTATAATTTGAAGGGTCCTGGAAACCTCCTGATCTCTCGGCCCCCTTCCCATATTGTCCAAGCCCCCTTCATACATGTGTGGGCCCCAGCCCAGGTAGGCATTTTTGAGACCCACCAGCTCTTTTCTCACAAATGAAGCACAGCATCAGATCCACAACATCACCTCAACTTTGTCCACTAGTGCCCACATCAGACACCTCTTTTCCCATGTCCTCCTCAGCACCCATCCCCATTCCCTAAGCTCTCTGCTCCAAGGTCCCTATACCAGCCGTCCTAACCCCTCACCTCCTTCATCTTTACTCCACCCCCCTTTAGCCCTCCAGTCCCCTTCAAACCTCCCCAGCCTCCTCCATCCGTAGGCCCCACTCCAGTCCCTCAACCTCTTCCATCGATCCATCCAGTCCCCACTGCAGCCCTTCATAGCTCCCAAACTCCACCACCCTGCCCCTATCAGCCTCTTCTCGGTCTCCTTGTCCCTGTGCTCTCATCCACCCCTCCCCAGGCCCCCTAACTCCCTCCATCCCTCCCCATCCCCATCCTGGCCCATTCCCTACTGTGGCTGCTGGCTTCCTGGTCTCCTGGCTCTGATCTGACCCCTTCCCTAGCACCCTGCCTAGCTGCTGGCTTCTTTTGTTTCCAATCCTAACCCACCTGCCCTGCCGTTGACTTCCCTGGTCTCCTTGTCCTGATCTGACCCCTTCCCTAACCTGCCTGTTGGCTCCCCAACACCACAGGACTTCCCTGATGATCCCCATGCACATTTTTTTCCCCACCAGCTGCCCATCCCTGAAACACCCCCCAACGGCCCCCCTTCCCCCTTACCTGGTTGCCGGAGCTGCTGCTACCTGGCTGGCCAGAGAGTATGCTCAGGGTGGGAGATTTAAAAACTCCCAGCCCGGTTCAGCTGAGGCAGCTCCCTGCCAGCTGGAAGACTGTGTTTTCTGGCTGGGTAGGGGCTGCAGCTGCTGGTAAGGGGGAACTCACCAGGATGCTGCATTCTGCACTATTATTCTATATTCAGGGGCCCTGGAATGCTGTACCCTAAAATCTATGAGTCCTGAATGGTGTTCCAGTGCATTCCCCCTTACTTTAACTGCTTCTTATTAGGGTTGCCATCCTTGGCTTCTGGGTTGTAATTCTATTAATGTATTGCTTGTATTACTTATGTATTTATATGGAGCTTTATTTCTCTCTTCTGGAAGTCCCTTCTCAATGGAGCTACCCTGTGGGACTTAAGGTTCCCAGGGCTAGGTTTCTCTAGACCTGAATTCAGATAAACACCCACACACATTCACAGATTAACAGAGTGCATCTGAGTGGACAGGGTCGAAACAGCACTTTTAAACTAACAGCCTTATATGCCCTAAACTCAACAGGCTGGGTCAAACAGTACTTTACAGGTTCAACCTTATGTGCCACAAGTTCAGTTCTTTGCTTTCCCCACTTTCACTCTATAATTGTGCTAGCAGTAGCCCCCTTCATGAGCAAATGCAATAGGATTTTTTGGTGCTATAGGGATCTTTAGCTTAGGTAGGAAGCATTGCTGCAGAGCAAAATAAGAAAGTTGAGAGCAGGAAGAAGCTTCCTGCATCCCTCCTGTGTTGTGAAGGGCAAGCCTGGCACCCCCTGCCCCAGGTGTGTGGGTGGGGAAGCCTGGCTTCCATGAGAGCAGGCACCAGGTAGCATGTAAGTGCTGGGTGAGGGTGCCGGGTCAGGTTCGGACTGGGCCTTCATGGGGGTGCGGGATGCAGGAAGTGCTGAGACATGCTCCTTAGCACTCCCACTTGCCGTGATGTCTCTTCCCCTCCTCAGGCATAGGGGTGAGATGAGCCTGCCCTGTCATAGCTGAGGCCAAGCCGGAGCAGTGGAGGGTGAGTGCTGGGGGCGGCCAAGCTGCATCTTTGTGTGTGGGGGGGTGATGTGGGAGGTGCTGAGGGATGCCTCTCAGTGCCTCCTCTAGCCCCCTCCATGTTTGGTGAAGGTCCCACATGGCCCTTGGCATCTCTCCAGGCGGGCTGGAGGCTGCCCTGTCGCAGCTAGGACCAGGCTGCCAGACTGCTGCAACCTCACACCCCCACAGATATAGACCCTCCTCCCTGGGGCAGATGGGGTGTGGGACTGGAAACCCTCTTGCCCTGTGTGTGGGGATATAAGCTGGGGTGTGTGTGTGAAAATAGGTACTTTGCCTCAGGTGCTGGACACACTTGATATGCCACTCAGAAGAAACACTGGTTCAAGGGGAACACTAAGTCTGTTTATGGGTAAATGATGGCTCCAGAGAGTATACTAGTGTTTTTGTTTGTTTGTTTGCTTGTTTGTTTAGGCTGGACAATAGGAACTGATCATTCCTGGCTATGGGCACCATTACTTTGTGGGAGCTTACAATGAAATCAGTCAGATTCAGTATTTTGGGTATCAATAAAGGATTTATGAGTAGAATTGGTCTGACAGCTGCTGAGCTGTCTGTTTGCAGGCATGGGTTCATTAACATCTGGAGCAGAGATCCTCCATAATTCAGTGCTTCTCTGCTTCATCAATCTCAGAGTTCTGTTTTGGAGCTTGGTTCTCCATTCACTATGTTAATAGAGATACTTCCTTGTTCCATCTTTGATGCAAATAGGGCTTTCTCTTCTTCATTCTGTAAATTAATGGAGATACCTCCTCATGTCTTCAAAGAAGATGAAGCTAGGGGAGTTGCCATAATCTTGTTATCCTTGTCAAGAGGGATTTAGGTGTGTTGCCAGCTGACTTCATTGCTTTTTGTTAAGTCCATCTCTGATCACTTCTGGTTCAAGCAGGAACTATGGGAGAGAGGGTTCAGGTGAGTCAGACAGCAGGAATTTTACCCTCATGTTTCCCAAGTACACAAAAATGAAACACCAGGACTGTGAGAAATGATTTCCCTTTGACAGAAGACAAAAAAGGAGGAAGCTGCTTTACCTTTTACTGTATTTCTGTAACTTAATCTAAAATCTAATTGAAAGGATGGGCGGGTTGATGGTGGGTAGCAGAAGTGCACGTGTTGACTGGGGCCAGAATTTTGTGGGACAGTGGGGCCCTCCTTTATGCTGGGGGCCATGGCTGTAGCACCTGAATCCCCTGCCTTAATCTAGGCCTGGGTGCCAGGGAGGAGTTCTGAAAAATAGAGCACTCTACTCCTGCCTCAGTTCCAGGCCCAAAGAAGAAAGGATCTTTTTCCAGTTAGGGCTGAGTTTCACAAGGTAAACTCACCAAAGGTATGAACAAGAGACCAAGCAAGACAAAGAAATAGAAGAAGGATCTCTGTTTAAGCCATCCTGAAACTGACTTTCACTATGAACATGTCATTCCTGTGACATAGACAGGTTGCATTTTATTGGAAAATGTTGCTCCATTTAGTTGATGAAGAGCTTTTGCTTTGAATGGGCATGAAACAAACCCCAGTGATGTCAAAGGAAACACCCCCTTCAATGAGCTTTGAATAAGGTGTTGTATATATGGTTGTGTTTAACAAGACTTCACATACACTTTTGTGACTGCTGCCTTTGCTAACTAATCATTACATTTCATGGCTATTATTTACATAGTATTGTTAATGTTCTGGGTGGTTTTGGATGTTTATTGCATTTAATGAGATGAATGTGGTGAAGGTAGGCAATGGCAATGAATGGCTTTATAAGAACTTCTATCAGGTGTTCTCTTTCTGTATTTGAGGAAAATAGTTTTTCAACTGCTTCCTTAAAATGCTGGTGTTTGCTCCAGTACAGTCCACTTAGTCAAGCACTTTATTAATCTCAGGTTATGTAGACAATTTGGAAGCTAGGTCTTCTGTGTGTCTTTTCATTACTTTGTATTTTACTCTTTGTTTTTGTCCTTGTGTCTTGGCTGAATCTGAGCGAAAGAAGTGTTTTAATGCAAATAACCTATTCTTGTTTGAGCTGCCCTGAAGACATAATATGTATTTACCATGAATAATATGTACATTCTTAGTAAGTTAGTTAATCCCCTTGAGCACATTAAGCAAACCAATAGAAGAGACTAATCTTTTGTCAATATTAAATTAATTCCAGGATACTCTGTTTTATAATTTTTTGTAAATTTACTTTGGGCATTGTGTGTCACCTAAGTATACAGTATTGCACAAATAAAACTGTACAGTGTGTGTCACCTAGGTATACAGTATTGGACAGACAAATTGACACAGGCCTTTTCAAAGTAATTTCAGGAGATCCATAATAAGGGAGAGGACATGCTGCTGTTGCCTATCTCTTCCCTGTACGTAGGTAAATCAGTTTTTGTATGGTTAAAAACTGGTTCTTTATCTCTTGTGTATGTTTGCTTTATTCTGTATAGTTTTTTCCTGATGATTGTGAGTAGCTTGCATGTAAGGGACCAGGAAACTCATGAGTCAGTCTCATTTTGAAAATTTTATTTGGCTGAAAAATGTCTACTTCAAATAGTTATAAGCAATGCCTAAGATTACTAAAAATGAAAGAAGTTTAAAAAAATAAGTCCCTCATTATATCTGCCAGAAAATTAGGGTCTGATCTTGCACCCACTGAAGTGAATAGGGGTCTTTAGAACTAATTTCAATAGGCTTTGGATAAGGTGTACTGACAGTTTGTCCATGCCAAAAGGATTCTTCTAAAACTTAAAAATAGGAAAATGAAAATATCAGTATAAATTATTGAAATATGCTATATCGGATTCTGGAAGTTGTCAAACTAGACAATTAAAGAACTCTTTTAGTTGGTGACCTTTTGCTGTCTGTATTTAAGAAGGAGGTTGAAAAGACATGTATATGAATTCACATATCTGAATTTCCACACCTCTGTTGAATGGGGGAAGAGAAATCCTGCCCATAAAAATTTAGAAAATTTGTAGAGAATACCTTTAGTCAGATGCCACATTTTAGGAAGTAGAACCCATGGTTGAAGATGAAATATTGATTTAATATCTGAGGTCTATTTAAAAGCCATTTTATTTCTGGGAGCTACCATGAATTTTTTGTTAAAATGCCAATATTCGGGCAAGGTGCGGTGGAAGGAATAAGTGAGGGTTACTGTCTGGGGTTGGGTTTTACTGGGTGCTAGCAGATGGTGACTGGGTAGATCTGAAAAAACACCAAAGCCTAGTCTCTTCAGAAGCTTCATCTTCACTAGAGGGAATGTGGTTTTGTGACCAAATTTGGAGGACATAGGATCCAACAGCTACCAGCAAGGAAATATTAACTCAAATAAGAGTCCTCTGTGCTTGAGATGGTAAAGAAGGCATACATAGATGAATAATAACTAAGTTCATTCATGGGTTTGCTTTTAATTAATAAAGTAAGAATTTTTTAAACAAGTCTAGAGTGGAGCTGTGATAAATGAATCTTTTATGCAAGCCTTTGAAGAACACCTAATGTGCTGATCAGAAACCATTCTTGGGGACAGAGTCTGTAAGTAGGAGATGACACAGGAGAAAATTTCCAAGTCTGAAGACTGGTGGTGGCAGCAGTTTACCCAAGTCTAGAGCACAGGAGACATCATGTCATGAGAAAAGCACCTGTTTGAGGAGCTGATCATCTTTCTCATTCAATATCTACTTTTCTGTGTCATCTAACTAAATCAGGGGGTCCAGATAATCTTCATCTGAGAATATTGAAGGAACTTGTACATGAAATTGCCAGCCTTTTAGCAAGGATTTTTAAAGTATTGGTGAACACAGGGGTTGTACCTTATGACTGGAGAATTGCTAATGTGGTCCCTATTTTCAAGAAAGTGAGTAAAAGTGATCCAGGTAACTAAAGGCCTGTTAGTTTGACCTCAGCAGTATGCAAGGTCTTGGAGAAAATTTTAAAGGAGAAAGTTCTTAAGGATATTGAGGAAAATGGTAACTGTGATAAAATACAACATGGCTTTACAAAAGGTAGATCATGGCTGACCAACCTGATCTCCTTTTTTGAGAAGATAACAGATTTTTTGGATAAAGGGAATGCGGTGGACCTAATTTACTTAGATTCCAGCAAGGCATTTGATACAGTTCCACACAGGGAATTATTAGTTAAATTGGGAAGGATGGGGATTAATATGAAAATAGAAAGGTGGATAAAGAACTGGTTACAGGGGAGACTACAGAGGGTCATATTGAAAGGTGAACTGTCTAGCTGGAAGGAGGTTACTAGTGGAACTCCCCAAGGATTGGTCCTGGGACCCATCTTATTCAACCTTTTCATTATTGACCTTGGCACAAAAAGTGGGAATGTGCTAATTAAGTTTGCAGACGATGCCAAGCTCGGAGGTATTGCTAATACAGAGGAGGATTGGGATAGCATACAGAATGATTTGTATGACTTTGTAAAGTGGAGCATTAGAAATAGGATGAAATTCAACAATGGGAAGTGCAAGGTCATGCACTTAGGGACAAATAAAAGGAATTTTTCTTGTAAGTTGGGAATGAGTCAGCTGGAAGTGATGGGGAAGGAGAAGGACCTGGGTGTACTGGTTGATCACAGAATGACAATGAGTAGCCAATGCGATGTGGCAGTGAAAAAAGCTATGAGGTCCTAGGGTGCATCAGAAGGGGTATTTCCAGTAGAGATAAGGAGGCGTTAGTACCGTTATACAAGGCGCTGGTGTGACCTCACTTGGAGTATTGTGTACAGTTCTGGTCACCCATGTTTAAGAAAGATGAAGTCAAACTGGAACAAGTGCAAAGAAGGGCCACAAGGATGATTTGTGGAATGGAAAATCTTCCCTAAGAGAGAAGACTTAAAGAGCTTGGTTTGTTCAGTCTTCTCAAAAGAAAGCTGAGAGGAGATATGATTGCTCTTTATAAATACATTAGAGGGTTAAATACAAGGGAGGGAGAGTACAGTGCCAGTGTGGACACAAGAACAAATGGATACAAACTGTCCTTCAGAAAATTTAGGCTTGAAATTAGATGCAGATTCCTAACCATCAGAGGAGTAAAGTTCTGGAATAGTCTACCAAGGGAAGTGGTGGGGGCAAAAAATTTAGGTGCCTTCAAAACTGAGCTTGATAAGTTTTATGGAGGGAATGATATGATGGACAGTGTAGCTTGGCCATTGTCTGTCTTTTACTACTGGAGATGGGTGTGAGAGGGCTGTGGGAAGGGACGTTTGATTGAGTGGGTTCTGAGTTATTACAGAGAAGTTCTTCTTGACTGGCTGTTGTGGACTTGCCCTCATGCTCAGGGTTTAACTGATCACCATATTTGGGGTCGGGAAGGAATTTTCCCCCAGGGCAGATTGGCTTGGGCAATGGGTTTTTTTTGCCTTCCTCTGTAGCCTTGGGCATGGCTCACTTGCTGATCGATTCTCTGTATTAAAGTCTTTAAATCATGATTTGAGGACTTTAATAGCTCAGTTATGGGTTTGAGGTTCATTGTAGGAGTGGGTTGGTGAGGTTTTGTGGCCTGCACTGTGCAGGAGGTCAGACTAGATGATCATATTGGTGCCTTCTGACCTTAGAGTCTATTTGTGTGTTCACACAGCAGTCTTATTTCGAAACAACAAAGGTTGTTTCGAAATAAGAAATGCCACCTTCACACGACGTACCGTTGTTTCAAAACAACTTAAACCCCATTTGGTGATGAAACAACATTGTTTCAAAATGTTTGTTTCGAAACAATACCGTTGGAACATGTTATTTCGAAACAATGGTGACACATTTCAAAATAACTGTTGTCCAAACATGCTATTTCGTTTTGAGCTTTTTTCCTTAATTCGAATTAACTTATTTCAAAATAACGCCTTATTTCGATACACGTTGTTTCAAAACAACGTGTATCGAAATAACCCCCTGTGTGTGAACGTAGCCTATGAGTCTATGCCAAATGTCATTTTCAAGTTGACAATGAACCTTTAATTTCTAGGTTTCTTACATGAAAGTCACTTGCAGTAAGCAATTATAGGGAATATAGAAAACATAAGCAAGAGATAAAAGAAATAGTTTTTAAAAACACAGAAGGCTCTTTACTTGAGTAAGGGAAGGGGATTTATACAACAACATTGTGCACTCTCACTTATGAATACATTGAAGTTTCTTTTAAAAGGCCAGTGTCTATAAAGTATTAGATACTTAGGTGACATATGATGTATATTTTCATTTCTGCAACACAGTTTACTTGTGTGACAAGAAATGCACAAAATAAATTACAAGGAACTATTAACCAGGATATTCTGGAATTTAAATTGATGTTGACAGAAGACTAATATAGAAGGTGTATCATGTAAAGATCCTGGGAAATAAGTGTTGTAATCTGCAGAGTGGCTGGAAGAGAAAGGCCAAAAATAGATAAAAGTAAAATACAAGACATTTAGTATATAAAAAAGACTAAGCAATTGATAGCAATGAAAAGTGACATGTAGGGTGTGTCTACACGGTAACTGTTATTTCGAAATAACTCATTTCTAAATAAAATCCTTATTTCAAAATAAGTTAATTCAAAATAAGTTTGTTAATTCGAATTAAGGGAAGCCCTTAAAATTGAAATATCATGCCCTGTGTGTAGACATGCTATTTCAATTTTAGGAGAGGGGCAGCATGGGAGGTTTGGCAACATGGCCAGCACACTGGGCCATGTTAGTGGGCATGTTGCCAGCCAGGCTGCCAGCCAATCACTTAAAGCACGAACTGGCTGCCCCTTCCTGTCCATTGCGACGCCTATGAGGTTGCAAGAGAGATGGCTAGGGATGTTCCCCAGCTCCCATGCCATGCCTGAGCACTTTGTCGACCCACTGCTAGCCTGCAGGGTGCTGCCCTGCTGTGGAACACACTTTCCCTGAGACTGATGAGCCCAGAGCTGCGTCCTGGACCATCGTCTCCACGGCCCTCACAGCACCGATAGCTTTCCGTCCCCTTCTGTGCCACAGCCCATCTGGGCACCAGCACAGACTGGTGGGAGTGGTTTCTCCAGTGAAGCTGGACCAACAAGTGCTGGAGGCGGAACCTCTAGGTTAGCAGGGAGACCTTCGCTCATTGCTGAGCTCATGCCAGTCCTGCGCCAAAGGGACATGGTGGTGAGGGCAAGCATCCCTGTGGACAAGAGCGTGGCCATCGCTCTCTGGAAAATGGCCACTCCTGAGTCCCACAGGTCCATTGCCCATGTCTTCAGCGTTGGGACATCCACCATCGGGGAAGTGCTGCTGCAGGTTGCCCAAGCCATCAGCACAGTCCTGCTGCCACACCTCGTCACTCTCGGAGCGCTGCAGGACATTATTGCCAGTCTCACTGCCCTGGGCTTTCCAAAGTGTGGGGGGGATACTCAATGGCACCTACATTGCCATGTGAACCCCACCACACTGCCTGCTCCTCCATTCTGCCCCAGCTGGCCCACACCCAACCCACCCATACCCTGACTCCAACCCAATAAAACATGCAACAAACTCTGAACTTGGGTGAACTGTTTTTATTTAAACAAACAAGGGGGTATGGGAAGGTGGAACTGGGGTGACAGGAAGTGTCGAGTTGGGGCACAGGCATGTGGGGTGGGGCACAACTGGGGGCACAGGCATGTGGGGTGGGGGTTTGGGGACAACTGGGGGGGGGCATTTTAGGGGGAAGGCACCCCTGGGGCATGGCCTGCAGCACCACGGTCTTTGCCAAGGCCACCCTAGGTCCGGGGACAGTGGCGGCGAGGGGCAGCTGGGTCCCTGGGTGCAGCAGGGGCAGTGCCAGGCTGGGGGGCAAGGTGCGACCCTATGCACTGGACTCCAGCGTGGATGTTCTCCAGCGCTGTCGCCTGGCTCTCCAGCGCCACTGTCTGGTGCTCCATCACTGCCACGACATGGTCGTCGGTGTTGGCGGCATGCTGGAGCTGCCGGACAGCGGCATCCTGGTGCCTGGCCTGCTCCAGACGCCATACCCAGGTTGACACCTCGGCCTGCTGGCTGAGCTCGAGTGTGGCTTCCAGGATGTTGTCACGCATGGGGCAGGCTCTTCTCTTCCGCCTGGTGGCCATTGGTGGGCTCCTGGGAAAAGGCCGGCAGGTGGGCGGATGAGCTGCAGGGTCAAAAGGGAGAAAGGTTAGGTGTTAGCCTACTAGCCTTTGTGTGTGCAGCCTGTAAGCTGCAAACACCCCTGCCCTGACAGCTAGCAGGATTCCAAGGCTGTGTGGGCTCTGTCCCCTGCAATCAAGGGGTACAGGGCCTCGTGGCCCATGGTAGGTAGTGAGCTGTTCTCAGCAGCATGTGGCCCGGGAAGTCTCCTGAGTCATGTGACAGCCATGCTGGCTGCAGGCTTTCTGCCCTGCATGCTGCCAAGTCTGCCTATTGCCACCCCTGTGCTGAGGGACCCCATCCTGCTTGGGCATGGGATCCTGTCTCCACATGCTTCCCTGCGGCATGCTTGCACAGGAGAGCCTGTGCCCCTCCCTTGGGCCCGAGCCCCACTGTCCCAGGGCCGTGGCCCCCTCAGGACCCATGCCCTGCACTCCGGGGCCTCCCTGCCTTGTGGGAGGGGACACTCACCAACTGGGATGCCTGATGTCCGGCACGATGTCCCGTCTGAGGCGGCTGCCTCCTGCTCCCTTGGGTGCTCCTTGGGGCTGCTGGTCCGGGGCTTCCCATCTGGGATCAGCTCCAGGCTTGTGGGTGGAGCTGTGCTTGGGCGGCTGCTCTTGCCCACATCCAACGGCTCTTCTGGTTCGGAGGGGGCACCCTCCAGCACCGTGGTGCTACTGCGCGCCTCCACCGAGTCCCTCAAGTGCCTACAGTGTGTGGGCCACCGGGCTCATTGCTGAGGAACTGGTCCAGCTCCTCATAAAAGGGGCAGCTGGTGGCAGCTGTTGCCCCATGGAGCTGACTGGCATCCTGTGCCAGGCATACTCCTGCTGGAGCCCCTTCACCTTTGAGCACACCTGCTCCATGGTGCGCTCGAAGCCCTCTTCTGCCAGTGCCTGGGCGATGTTGGAGTAGACGTTGACATTCCTGTGGCTGGCCCTGAAGCGCTGCAGGATGTCATCTCTTGCCCAGATGTGGAGGAGGGCAAGGGTCTCTGCCTGGGACCAGATAGATCCCCTATACCACCCCTGTGAGTGAGCCACTCGTGCCTCGGCCATGGCCCTGCTAGGCAGCCTGACAGCATGAGGCATGAGCCTAGAGGGCACTTCCTGGCCCAGGGCGCCCTGGGAGGAAGAAGGTCACCTCAAGCTGCTTTCAAAATAGTGTTGTTTTGAAACAACGGGTTTTTGGACCCGTTGTTTCGAAACAGCCATTTGGACGCGTTGTTTCGAAATGGCCATTTCGAAACAATGTGTCCGAACGCCATTGTTTCGAAACAGCTTTTTCGAAACAATGGCTATTTCGATAGCGGATGAAGTTTACTGCTTTTAAAATAATAGTCGTTATTTCAAAACAACGGACTCATGTCGTTTCAAAATAATGAAACGTCGTGTGGACATGGCAACTTTTCTTTCGAAACAACAGCTGTTGTTTTGAAAGAAAAGCGTCGTGTGGACACAGCCGTAGTTAGCAGCAAAAGCAGCAGTCATAAAAATGTATGTTTAGCCTAGGTAGACAACACCTTACTCAATGCTCGTTGAGTCTTTCCACTGACTATAATGGGCTTCGTATCATGCCCATTCATTGGTCATGTGGAGCAGCACTGCCTCGTAAAATACAACCTGTCTGTATTAATGGAGTAATATGTTCATGGGGCAAGTCAGTTTCAGGATAGCTGTTAATTAAGGGCCTTTTCTCCACCTCTTTCTCTAGCTTGATCTTTTGATGGCTCCTTTCCTTCTCTAGTGAATGCAAGCTTTTGCCTTATGGCAATCCCCATCTGTAAAAATGAGGATGTTAGTAATACTTCCATACCTCATAGAGGTGTTGTAGAGCTACATACATGAGAAGTTTTAAGGTGCTCAGAGCTTACAAAAATGGGGTCATATAACTTCTTTACATATTTCTCGCTGCGTTAGTTCCTTAACTGTAATTTTGGTTTATTATAATTCTGTTTTGCCACTCTTTTATATTGTGAATATAGATAGTCCTTTCCCTGAAGAATTTGCAATGTTTTTGTAAATCCATACAGGACTGAATGCAACTGGGCCTTGATGCAGTTTTGGGCCTCTAATAACGTAAATAAATTAATCTGCAAAACTGAGATTTAATGAAAAATGAAAAATTAGAGAAGAGTAGAATGTGTCATTTAATTCTATTTTTATTTTTGTGAAATATATACATTAAAAATAAAGTTCATGAATTAAAGTAGCCAATTTCTGGATTTTAAAAGTCAGCAATGCTCTCTCTAATCCTTTGAGGCCAGATTCTCAACTGGTCTCAATCAATGTAACTTCTCATCTTTTCCCTCCTTTTGCTTACACATTTTTACACATTGGTCAATGGGGAGAAGTGAGTGGCACTGACAATGCAGTGATTAGGAGCCCTAGCCTGTCTCACCTCAGTCCCAGAAGGCCTTAGGGAGACACTGTAGTGCAGATTGACAAGGATTTGTAAAAAATCAATGTGGAGTAAACTAAGGACTTCAGGGAGACCACTGTTCCCTTCCCTATAGCAAATGACACTACTGCTAGTCAGCCAAGCTCATGAACTACCCACCATTGTCACTCACCTTGGCTTGTCAATGATTGCAAGTATCTTATGCTGCTAGCATCCTAGCATCCCAGTTTCAGTAATAATAAATATTACCCTCACATCCCAGTTTCAGTAATAATAAATATTCTTCTCACTGGGTAGACCATGGTCCACTTCATACCTACAGAAGTGTGAAGGCTCAAACCAGCAGCAGCAATGGCTTGTAGGTTACAGAGAAGGTGTGCAGTTATATTCCATGGTCCTTTGCTGTCTGAACCGATTCATAGAGCAAGGTAGCGATTGTATATGGTCCAGTGTAGCTGGAAGAATGTGAGTGATGACTTATGTGAATCTACTGGACCATAACTCTGTGACAGGCAGCCAAAGGGGCTATAGTAGTAGCCACAGACAAATTGCTTAGATGCTGTACCCAGACCCTGAATCTGTGTTCTGAGACAACAGCTCGTCCCACCAGCATTCCACTGTTCCCCTTGCAAAGCCCTTTTACTCAGGCTTAGTTAAATACAACTTTTTTTAAAAAAACAAAAGACTTGAGTGCATCAGCAAGGCTAATTCTTTATTACAGAAAAAGCAGGAGAGCGTTCTCAGGGAGAGCAGGTGCTGGTCTCTGCACCAGTGACATATTACAAAATCTTTTATTACATTAGCAACATGTTTACTTTGCATATTTATTAGGGAGGGTAGTAACAAAATCTGGAAGCTTCTTACTGGCAGAGATAATGATTTCTTCTTTTATGGCAGCAAGGACAAATATGTTCTGTGAGACACAGGGTAGCAGTTTGGTCCAGTTAGAACTGACCTTGAAGGTCTGTAGCAGGCAGATACACATAAACAACTTCTGTCTTATCATGGGTCCCTAACTGTTTCACACACACACAATCTGCAGCTACTTGTATCAGGGCCCCTTGGCTGCATTCTTTTACAGCTTTGTAATAGGGACAACATTTTCACTTTACTGGACAAAGATTAAGACAGTGAAGGTATGGATGTGAAAGTGTAGAACTGATATGTGGAAATGTCTCAGTTGGAATAAATGTTTCCTCTAAGCTGATGATGCAGCTGAGCAAGTTCCCCTCAGTTCCCTGCTCTCCATCAGGTTCCTTCCCCACTGCTCACTGGCTCCCCAGGTGCATCCATAACTTGCTCAGCTGCACCATCAGCTTAGAGGGAACATTGGCCTCAGCATGTCTTAATCTGGTTCTGACTTGCATTATCAATATTTAACTTAAAAAGGGAAGTTAATCAGTGGATCACATTTTTGGTTATAAAAGGAAAGCATTCATCTGATCAGTTTTCCTGGTTTGGTCTCTAAATCTTTAACAAACACCATTAATTATTATTTTTATGATAGTCTCACTATATTAACTAAAGTTACACAAGGACTAGTAACATACCACTAATCTGTATATACATCTCCCTTGGTGTGTCTACTCTGATTGTTTGTGACCCAAAAGTAGTAGGAACTGTTAGCATCCTCCTCTTTTGCTTTCTTCATTTTGTGGACAATGAAACTAACTCTGCTAAATATTCTGTGCTTTGAAAAACAAAGCCAGTCTCCCATCATCTTTGTAAATGCTTTGGAGAGTTTACACTCCACTTAAAACATCTGCAGCTGAACTCATTTCTCCCTCACACTTCATTTATACATATGCAAAACTTGTGTTTTGAAATGTACCCAAGTACCTGTATTTTAATGCTTTATACACACCGTGAAATTTCCATTTGCATACAAAAGGATTCATAACAGAACCACAGAAGGACATCCCTATGGCTATGTTCACACGTAAACTGTTATTTCAAAATATGTTAATTTGAATTAAGGGAAAGCCTGCTATTGAAACGACTGTTATTTCGAAATGGTTATTTTGAAATAAGGCCGTTCGGACATGTTGTTTTGAAACAGTTGTTTCAAAACAATGGTGTTGTTTCGAAACATGTCCAAATGCTGTTGTTTCGAAACAACCATTTCAAAACAACAGCTATTTCGATTTCCTGCTAGGTTTTACTGTTTCGGAATAACAGTACATCGTGTGGACATAAGCATTTTTATTTCGAAACAATGGGTGTTGTTTCGAAATAAAACTGTCGTCTGAACACAGCCTATATGTCAATACCAATAAGAAATTGCGATGAGGTTTTTTTCCCTTTCGATTACAGAGGAGAGGGTTAAACTCAAATTTAGAAACAATGTGTTTTCATGAGGAAGAAGTCTCTGCAAAATGTTGGCGACTTAGGGTGCAAGTACATGCTGTATTAACATCTTCCATCCATGGAGTTACAGTAATTTGCATGACAATATTGATCTAGGATAAGTAATTACCAGGGCAAGTTGCTTGTTTCCTAGCACATTCAGAGCACAGACAGCATCAGAAGCAAAGGGGCTTTTCATATATTTGAAAATGTAAAGTTTTAAACAACCATGAAGAAGGAAGATACCTGATAAAGGAGAACCCCTTATGGGTTCTCCTTCAGGAGCCAAGAACCAGTACAATACCATCAAACAGTCACCCTTAGGTTCTCCATAACATGAGAGTGCATCACACATATATATGGTCACCACATATTTAGGCCAACATTTTCAAACCTGAATGACTGAAGTTAGGCTTCTAAATCTATACTCAGGCATCTAACTAAAACCAGCTTGATCTTCAGCAGCGCTCAGCTCCTCCAGTTCTACTTCTCACTTTTTATCTCCAATAGCCCATAATGTACTCTGCTACAGCTACACTTCATACATACTAATGGAGTCTAATAGATTTCACCAATAGTTCTCCACTATGGAGACCATACAGAGACTGATTGTGAAGTCAGTCTAGGATCACTAGTTGACCAAGATGATACTAATCTGGGAAGAATTGTAAATGTCTAAAATAAACCAGTAAACGTGAAAGTACAATGTTCCTTGTACAATTCGACAAAAGTCCATTTCCACCCATTTCTTTCTGGCCAATCCTCTATGGGTATGTCTACACAGTAACTGTTATTTCAAAATAACCCATTTCAAAATAACTCATTTCGAAATAAAATCCTTATTTCGAAATAAGTTAATTTGAATTAACAGTTTGTTAATTCGAATTAAGGGAAAGCCTGCTTTCGAAATGGCTGTTATTTTGAAATAGTTATTTCAAAATAAGGCTGTTTGGACATGTTGTTTTGAAACAGTTGTTTCAAAACAATGGTGTTGTTTTACAACGTGTCCGAACGCTGTTGTTTCAAAACAACTGTTTCGAAACAACAGCTGTTTCTCTTTCCTGCTAGGTTTAATGGTTTCAAAATAACGGTACATCGTGTGGACATGAGATTTTTATTTTGAAACAACGGCTGTTGTTTCAAAATAAAACTCACGTCTGAACACAGCCATATGTCTCTTTCTGTAGCAAGATAGCAGTGGAAGAGCGTTGAAGTACTACCACTCTGAGCAATAATATATCCTTTTTATAATTAAATGATTAAGGCAAGCTTTTATTATTGAAATATTAATGCAAGAAATACAGGAATCACCTTGAAAGTACACGAGCTACTTACCCCTCTGGAAATAAACTATCACACATTTTGCTGTTTAAAAACACTGATATTGAACTATTGTGGATCCCCAAAGCTAAAAAAAGAATAAATTAGTCTCTGAGTTTTGCTTACATGGTCTTGAATACAGATTCAGTGCAAACAGAATGTGATATTCTGATTTCCACAGCAACCAGAATCCTGATGATTGAAAAAGTATCCTGCATTTTATATTATAATAAAGGTTTCTCTGTTTTAAGGCATAAGTTTAAAAGCATGTGCGATAATGTAACACTGAACCTAAAGAATAATTGTGGGAACAGCTACTGCTTGCATGCTTTTTGTAACTTTTAATATTCCTGACATAGCACTGCAGTCCTAAAAGAGTTTTGGTAATTTATTTTTTCAGAAGAACTAAAATGTGCAAGTGCATTTAATTTTATTTTCAAGTTCAAAAGCTTTCAGTTGAGAATATGATGATTAAATTTATCAGCATGCATAGAGGCAAGAACAAACCATTTCCTTAGTCAGTAAAAAAAAAACAAAAAAAAAGCAAAAGGGTGGATTTATTTACCAACTAGAAGGAAAGCAGATGTAGCAAAAATGCTAGCTTCCAAATGTTTAGTTCAGGGCTGCAGCACCTTGTCTTTACCAAATACTAGAGGGTTAGCTGAAAAAACTTTTTGTAGCACACTCTTCTTACCAGTTCCCTGGCACTGGGAGACTTTAGTAGAAATCATGCTGTGATTAAAGAAGCTACCACACAGCTTACAGGGAACTTGCCTAACCTGCCTACCTACCAGCTCCCCCAGGCCTGACCCCTTCCCTACCCCCCCCCCAGCTGGCTCCCTGACTCCCTGGGCCTTCCCTGCCTGACCCCCCACTCATGCCCTTTCTCCACTGGCTTCCTGACCCTGATCCCCCTCCCCTGACCCTTTCCCCTGGCCACTGGAATTTCTTCCTGGCTGGCCACAGGCTGCTCCCACCCTCAGCATGCATCTGAGCATGCTCAGGGTGGGAGATGTAATGCCCCCGCCCCAGCGTGGTGCAGCTCCCTGCCAGCCGGAAGAATGTATCTCCTGGGCCAGTTTGGGACCGTGGCTGATGGCCATGTGCAGGTGTCACTGATGCCTGCATGGGTGATCCATGGCTGCTGCACAACCGCCCACCTCTCCAGCTTACAGGCAACTGGTTGGAATTAAGAAAATCTCAGTCATGAAAATATCTGAGACATTGCTAGAGTCAGAAGAGTTGTGAAGACAAAGAAAAGAGTCTGTTTATTGTATGTAAATATCAGCCAGTTGAGAGTGTTGATGGACGGGGGAAGAAGGGGGCATTCTATGTGAAAATATGCATTTCCTAAGTCCTATGCTGATGGGTATAGACCATAACTTTTTTCTTTTTTTCCTTAAAGCCTCAAATGGTGGTTGTTGCTTTAAATTGTGTTAAAGCAGGGCTGAGCCATGACTATGGATTCTTTTCACATTATAACAGGTAATTTGACTTCACCCTCCCTCTGTACACTCTCTCCTGGAGTTTGAATCCTTACAAATGCTCTGATTTGCTGTTGCAGTATGACCTGATCCTATGTCTTATACTCCCCTGCATTTCTTTTCATCCTATTCTGTAAGTTCTTCCTCTTCAAAGAGTCTGACGAAGTGGGATATTCTCCCACGAAAGCTCATGCAATAAATAAATCTGTTAGTCTGTAAGTGCCACAAGGCTTCTTGCTTTTTTTGCTTTACTAGACTAACACGGCTGCCCCTTTGGAACTTCCATAAACTTTTGGTGGACTTTCTCTCTAGTACTGCAGAGATGTTTTGCGGACTCTAACTGGTGGTATGAATACCTGCAGTTACGTCAAATCACCTCTACAGATTTTAATATTTTGCAATACAATATGTCTAATGGATTAGATTTTCAGTACATGTGTTTCAGTGATTTATACCATCTCAAATCCTAGCTCTGCATGATTCCCAGAACTTTACTAGAAGCTGAAATCCCAACAGGTAGCTACACTGAAGTTTTGTAATAGATAACCTATAAGTGCTGATTTCATCTCCAAGGGCCTTTACAAACCTTATTTAGTCTGTATATAAATACCTCTGAATAATAATGCAAAATTAAAAGCTCGGTTTCAAAGTAGACAATTGAGGGTATCTCAGGTTAAGCTTCATTTAAGGGATTCCCTTGTTGTTTGACTGCCCCCAAAGTATTTACTCTTCATTGCCAGGTGTTACTGTAGGCTAAGCTTCATTGAGTTAAAGTGTAAAAAAAAACAATAAAATTTCAATTGTACAATGACTGAATCAATATTGTATCTGTATGCCAGATTTCTGATTTCGCTATGAAAAAAGTCTGTCTGTTTACTTTCTTATCTGAGTAAACATTGCACCCATATTTTATTCTTCCTACTTCTTCTCACTTTGCATGTCCACCTCTGTGATGGCATTAATTATACCTTATATAAAGAAAATTTTTCTGAAGGCGTTCTCAGTCAAGTTTAGCCACCATGGGGCTAAGGCTTGCCAGCCTTTTTGCACTATGGCTGGCTCTCTCCTGTGCGAGCGAAATTAAAAAAGGTAAGAGCTAGCAATGGGATGATGAAAAGGGTGAAAGATTTAACTATTGTAGTGAAGAAAAAGCTAAGCACATGATGAAATAATTAAATGTTCTCCATTCATTTTTAAGATTCAAATGGTGACACCACATGGATGATTTGTAATAGGTAGCTGCAGCTTCTTTTGAAGAAAGATTCTATAGTTTTCTTTCTGAGTTCAGTGGCTAGCTGAATCCTTTCCACTGATCTCTAACTTCATACGTGTGAGAAAGTAACAATTGCCTAGCATAAAAGTTTGCAGAAGTTTGGCAGGTACTGAGGAATAGCAACTGAGAAAGGGGATGAGCACCATAAGGAAAACTCTTCATTTAACATTTCTGAAATAGCAATATATGCTTCCTTGTCCAAAAGATGTATATATTGTTAATAGTTGGAATAGATTATTTTTAACCTGTTGTTTCAATAATCCTAGTCCATAATCTCTCAACCTATATTTCTAAAATAATGAGTATTCGACTTAATATCCTTGAGATGCTAGGATGAATATGTATTATTGAAAAACAGCAAGTATTTTGGTAAGGTGGGTGATGCATTTCTGTGCAGATGGTTGGGGTTTTGGATCCTGAGGTTGCTCCCTTCTTGAATGTGCTACCACTAGGAGAGCACCTGATGTTAGCAATTGAGAAGAAGACACCACATTGCATAGCTTTCTGTTCCCACTTTCTAGTGGATGCAAGAATCAGCACTGATCAGCTTTGGTGGGATTTATGTGCACTTTTCCTTAAATGAAGAAGGAGGGTGCTGCAACACAAGACTTTGTTTTGATGGAGTAGAAAGTAGAGAAATTAGGAGATCCTAAGGATCCCTGAACTCCTCAAAGCAAACAATAAATATAGATCTCTGGACAAAGTGACCCATGAACAGTAAATATGACACTCAGCTGTGTGCGATACATAGAACTTCTTCTGATGCCTTTAAATATGAAGCATTCAATAGGACTTATGGTTTTGTTCTCTCAAATTAAAAATAGGATGTTAATCTAGTGTTTGTGGATGTGAATGGTGCTGATGCTTGCTTGGCTGGTTTCCCTCACTATCTGTGGCTCTGACAATGGACCTCAAACCTACTCTGCAACAATCCCTGCAATTCTAGTTCTGAGATTAAATTGTAGGTTTTATTATTTTTGTGTCAGTTACGGTTGTGGACAAATGGTAATGGAATTAGTCTGAGATCTCCAAACATTTCCTATTATTTGCTTCTCGCCTCCATGAGATGGTTTAGTTTTAGTCATATCTTGAGTTCTTGTGAATAACTTCAGTATCCAAATCACTATTTCTAATGACAATAATGAATTCACACATTAAAAATTCAAGTTCTGGACACTTTGTCTTGTAATAGATCAATATTTAACCTATATTCCTATGGAATGATA
This sequence comes from Podocnemis expansa, assembly GCA_007922195.1. Classification (NCBI taxonomy): domain Eukaryota; kingdom Metazoa; phylum Chordata; order Testudines; family Podocnemididae; genus Podocnemis; species Podocnemis expansa. The sequence goes on along the minus strand of ML681963.1, from coordinate 142,697,133 downwards.
AGGACCTGTGCTTGGGTATTCCATAAACATGTTTCCTTTCTGGGGGAACTTTGATCAGGCTGTGGATTAAGTTCTGTAAAGGAAGGTTCTTGAAAAAAAGTTGAAAAAGTAAAAATATTATTTAGAATAAATTAAAATACTTGGAATAATTGCCTAGAGGCTATGTTAATGGTATAGAAATACCATATGATGGGTGTTAAAACTTCTCAGTAGAGTTGGGAAAATAACCAATTTCTTTTAGTGCAGTGGCAATTCTGGAAAATAAAAAAGTTTGGGTCAACCAGACGGAAAATTCTGAAAAAACTCCATGAATTAAAACAGTTGACAAAAATTTTATCTGACTTTAACATAGCATTATGTTTCATTTATGGACATATTAGCAATAAAAAATCAAAGGAAATTAAAAAGTCAGATTCTCAATATGTCCAAAGGAGCAACCTCCTTTAGTCCAATAATTAGGGCACTCACCTGGGCTGTACATTAACCACCAGGCTATAGGCTGTTCTAGAAGGAATGTCTCGTGGTTTCCACTGTTAAAACTGTTCAACTTTATGTAAAACATTTGACAAGTCATTGGTCCAGAGAGAGAGTGTATACAAATGACTTTATAACCTGCTGGTTATTGCAGACTCTGGCAATGTGGGATACCCAAATTTTAAGATGTAAGACCTTGCACTATGTCAAGCAGAGCCGGGAATTCACCTCAGGGCAGTGCCCTAACCAGTAATGGTTCTAAGGTATATAAGAGCTGCCACTACTACTACTTCTGTGAATAGAGCCTCAGTCCCTTTGTGAATAGAGCCTCCCCTTCGAAAAATTATATTTGAGATGAAACTATTTGGCAACTTTGTTTCAAAGTAACTAATATTTGTGGCTGTGTCTACACTACAGGGCTCAGGTCAGTCAACTTAATAAAGTCAATTTAAAGACAAACTTTATTAAATCAACTTAGTGAGGCAACATATGCTTAAGTTCACTTTATAAAGTTGACTTAAGGCAGGGGACCCATTTAAAGTCGACTTAATAAAGTCAACTTTAAATAGGTCTGATGGTTTGAGTTGACTTTAAATGGGTCCCAGGCTTAGGTGGACTTTATAAAATTGACTTACATGGCTCTATTGCACTATATTGACTTTATTAAGTCAACTTTAAGGGAAACATTGTGTTACATCGACTTAATAAAGCTGACAATCCTTAAAGTTGACTTTAAGGGCAGGAGTTATTAAGTTGACTTAGGCAAGTGCTTAAGTTGACTAAATGAACTCCAAATGTGGCCAGGGAATTCCTTAAGTTAAATTAAGCCTGCTTAATTTGACTTAAGCCTCCAGTGTAGACATAGCCTTTGGGTTTAATGAAATGGCTTTTTTGAGTGAGCTATTTCTGTAAACAAGTTGTACTTATAAGTTTCAACAGTCATAGTCTTAGTCATAGCACATGCAGTCAGAACTCCAAGAGGTATCCAGGTATCCAGGATGCAAATGCATGTAAAAATATACGTCTCTCAACCAGACAGAAGAACATATCTTCTGTTTATTATACAAACACAGGGGATTTGTAGTTGGTTGGAATTTTGGCAAATTTTTATGCATATATCTGTAAATGGCTTATTCTGTATACATAGCAGATAATACTCTCTTGTAAACCTAACTGTATGTGATGGCTGAATCATTTTAGTGTCATTCCTCAGCTGTCTTGCTATGTAATGTTGCTTATTTTCAATGTATGTTAGTTACTTTATTTCAGTTTCTTCATCCTTTTTTCATCACTTAACAGGCAGGACCCAAAGCCATGGCCACTATGTCTGCAGTACCTGGGGGAATAATCATTACAAAACTTTTGATGGAGACATCTACCAGTTTCCTGGCCTCTGTGATTACAACTTTGCTTCTGATTGTCGGGAGTCTTACAAAGAGTTCTCAGTCCACATTCAGCGTGCTCTGAATAGCAATAAACACCCTGAAATCCAGAACATCCTGATCACCATAAAGGATGTTGCAATCTACCTCACTCGCAGTTTGGTTGTGGTGGATGAACAAAGGTGAGTTCCTGGAGTACTGGAGATATGTCCAGTAGGATGAAAGCCTGTTGCTTCCATAGGCAAATACAATCATACACCATGTAGCATTAAGGTGGAAAAGAAATTCTGGAGAAGGAACAGAAAATTGTTTTTGTTTCAACTCTGTTCTGGCAGAGAGGTTGATTGTTTAATTATTCTCTCTGGCTGTGCAGCAGCAGAACCCAAAATAGTATCATCAGATCTTTAAGTGGTGTGCATGACATAGCTTCACTGGTTTCACTGAAGTTATATCTATTTACATTAGTCAAGGTCCTCTAAACGTCCACATAAAGCCCAGCAGTGTTTTGTTGCCACCGCTCTCCCTGCACATTTCATGGCAAAAGAAAGTAGTAGTATTTTTTCTTTACCTTTTAAATTAGTCATTTAGGGTATGTCCATATGCAGCTTTTAAATCGAAATAACGCTGGTTAGTTTGATTTTAAAAAGTGTAGGTCCACATGACATTTTCTTGTTTCAAAATGATGAGCTGAGCTCCATCATTTTGAAACAAGAAAAGTTAGATTGATTCAATAAAACCTAGTTTCAAATCAAAACAATGCTTGGATCACAACTGTTATATCGAAATAATGCTATGTGGATGTGTTATTTTGTTTTAATGGTTGTTTTGATTTAACAGTTTTGCCCTTCTCCTTCTCCAGGTGCCTTCCTCTTTCTATATATCAGGTGGGGGCATGGCCCTTCTAGGGGGCCATCTTCACACACCTCCCATGGTGTCCCTCTCCTAAATCAACCTAGCAAGTCCTGTTCCTGGACATGCTAGTTCGATTTGACTTTCTAGTGTGGACACAGCCTTAGAGTTTGGAGAACAATTTTCACTAGAGTATAAGCATGCAGAAGTGAAACATGAGATATTAGTTTATAGTGATATATCTCTTTTCACACTAAGTGCTATATTATTTTCCTATTCCTTTAATATGATCACACAGGGATTTAGTTGTCATCATTAGGCTGAGCAATGCCTCACTCAACAAGTAGGCCAAGTGAAGTGAATGAAACAGCTTACTAGATTAAGATATTGCCACTGGTGTAAGGGTGTCAGAACCTGGATCAGGTTTAACAGATTATAACATGGTCAAATAAATATGTACCTTTTAGTTTTCATTATGGTCTCTAACTGGAAAACAGGTTTTATTAAAAACTGTCACACCCACTCCAGTGAATACTTCCTAAATGAATAGAAAATAACTTTCTATTTTCCAGGCATCAAGTCAGAATATATTCAGAAATATTGTGAAGTCTTTTGATATATATTACTGACAAAAATTAGAGATTGCTAAGTTGTACACCAAAGGGCTAGAAAGAAATTCACAAGCTGCTTTTAGGTATCATTTAAAGAATGCTTTATCATGCACTGAAACTATTCTCCTGTGTATTGTTTATAAAACAATAAAGCTGTTTTAAAGGCTTGTAAAACAGGTTTTCATTGTGTATAGGATTTAATATTCCATACAAGTTCACACTCTTTAACCATGGCCTTGGTATGTGTGAGTTTCTAGTCATCGGCTGTGTTCACACGGCACTTTTGTTTCGAAACAACCTCGTTGTTTCGAAACAAAAAAAACCATGTTCACACGACGCACAGTTGTTTCGAAACAAGTTAAACCCCATTTGGGGACGAAACAACCTTGTTTCGAAACACTTGTTTCGAAACAATACATGTGAACATGTTGTTTCGGAACAATAGGTTCCGAAACAACATTTAAAGGGCTGCGGCCTCAGCACCCTGGCCAGGGAACACTCAGCACCTTGGCCAGGGTGCTGAGGGGTGTCCCCTGGCCAGCAGGCACTGGCGGGGGTCAGCGCTGCCCGGCGCTGAATCCACCCGCTGCCTGCAGAGCCGGGCTGCGGGCACCGGCGGC
>ML681963.1:142656069-142692797 GCA_007922195.1 Podocnemis expansa | reverse complement strand
AGTCAATGGGTTGGATGCTGTGAGGGCATCTCCTATAAGCTTTCATTGGGTGTGTTCACACGGCACTTTTGTTTCGAAACAACCTCGTTGTTTCGAAACAAAAAAAACCATGTTCACACGACGCACAGTTGTTTCGAAACAAGGGGAAGCCCGCTGGCGGGGTCGGGGGAGCAGCCCAGGCTGCGGGCTCAGCCCCGCGCCCCGGACCCGCTGGCGGGGTCTGGGGGCAGCTCTGGCGGGGGGGCTGAGCCACCCCGCAGCGGCTCACCCCGTGCTGGTGCCTGCAGCCCCCTTTCTGGGGCTGCAGGGTGAGCCAGCAGCGGCTCACCCCCAGGGGTAACAAAATAGCATGTTCACACAGTGAACTTGCTATTTCGTTTCCCGCTTTTTTTCTTATTTCGAATTAACATTTTGTTAAGTCGAAATGAGATATTTCGAAATAAGGTGTTGTTTCGAAACAAGTTGTTTCGACACAACTTGTTTCGAAATAACCCTGTGCGTGTGAACACAGCCATCCATACTCTAGCTAAAATGATTGCATGCCTTAGAAATGCGCAAGGTAAATAGTTATAAAAATTCTGATACCAAGAAATTAAGGCTTAAATACGCCTGTGATGGGGGGAAAAAAGAAATTGTGAGAAGGGATATTTGCATGGGCACACATCATTAAACTAGTCAGTAACATTTGTTCTGAGGACTGTGTAGTGAATGAAATGATATTCATTGGTTTGGCTGGATTCCAATGTAACTACTTTTATTTGATCGAGTGTAGAACTATTTAAGTTTTGTTTTAAGAAACTGTTCACTGGAATGCCTTTATTAATGAACCAAGTTCTTCACTGTGCCTTGTGTAAGCAGTGGAGCATAAGGAAGATATGCCACAATAGGGTAAATATGTACTGATTAGCTTCTTATCAATCAACAGCATCTTTACTCAGTCCTGTTTGACATACTTAAGTCAAATGCTCTTTCCCAAATCTATAAATAATCCTTCTCTTATTAATAGATTATTGAGTTTCAGTGCTTTTAACAAGCCCTTTTCTCCCCCCACTTTTCTTCCACTTCTGTTAATCACCCATATCTGGATTGTCTCCATCCCAGATCATTATTAGACTAGTCCAGCGTTTCCCAAGGCATGTGTGCTATCAGGCCTGAGCAGGTGTGCCATCAAATATTTTGTAAAACTACACAGAGTTCTGGATTGGCTCATGAATATTCATGAGTTCATTTGGGGACTATATGGTGGTGTGCCTAAAAATAATTAAAAGTATGAAGCTGTGCCATGGCAGAGAAAAGGTTGGGAACCACTGGACTCTCTCTCTCTCTCTCTCTCTCTCTCTCAAAAAAAAAAAAAAAGGTTAATTAAAGGGGATAGATAGCCAATCTCTTAATATGAAGCTATGGTTTTTGGAAAATAAAAGACACTATTCAGTTTCTTGTATCCATTTGTTGAGTGATCCTGGATCATGGAGGAGAAGAAAATATTCCATTTCCCAGTTCCAGATCCTTTGTTTTCTGATTTTTGTCTTTTGCTTTGACTGACTGAATCACTTTTCTTTGCAGTGGAGCTGGCATTTTATCTTCTTTCCTAATCTGAGATAGACAATCTATCCTTTCAAGGAGCCTGTAGCTCTGAGGTTGCATTGCCTTGTCTAGGTAAATCCCAGATGGCACCAAAATATCCAATATGAAATTTTCATGTGATGGCCCCAAGGGTCAAGTGTTATCTAATGAAGTTTGTGCAAGTGTCTGGCAGAAGGGCCTTCAATAAAGTCTTTAAAAAGGAAGAATCTGAACTGGGTTTCTGTGACCAACTAGAATGAATACTAATTAGAACAATTTAAACCAAGTGAAACAGAAAATATGACTTGTCTAAGCAAATATCTGTGAGGAATGAGATTTAACTCACCACTAAACAGAGCCTGTCCTGTATAATAAGAAACAGTTATGTGGGACTCTGAAATGGAAGCCGTAGTAGCAATCTGCAGCGATCAGTTCCTCCGTGCACCCTAATGTTCCTCTTGCAGCACCTGAGTCAATTCATTTAATCCTTCCTGTGTCTGTGTAAGGTCTAATGTAGAATATCTGATTTTCTTCTTCTCAGTGTAAAAACACCATACTATCGTTCTGGTTTGCTGATTGAGAGCGGTGAGGTCTACACTAAAGTCTATGCAAGAGCAGGCCTGGTTGTAATGTGGAACCGTGAAGATGCACTTATGGTATGTAGGACTCTGAACTTTTATTCTTAACAAATTAACATAAGTTGAAAACAGTCACTATGTTAAGCAGCCTTTTCAAAATGGGAATGTAGATAACTTACTCTCAGATGAGAAGGTTCCTTTGCCCATTATGTGAATGAAGTTGAGCATGGAATGAACTTCTTTTCTTTCTCAACAAGGCATAAATTCATCCCTTTAGGCAACAAGTTCTTTATTTAAAGAACATTTTCTTCCTAGCATTTGACATAATGTTGACAAGAGGCACCATCACAGAATAGTAACTTCTCACATTCTTCTACAGTATGTTTTTGTAATTTTCCCATGGTAATTGTTTGCATTCAATTGTGTTGATATGTTCAATTCACTAAAACTTAATTTACAACGGAGAGACATTCACTGTCTCTATTTTATTAACTTCCTCTCAGTGAATTTATTCTTGCTGGAAATTTTTTTTTAATGCTACAACTCATTTTCTTTCTGCTTCTGTTCTTTGTTTAGTTGGAGCTGGACCCCAAGTTTAACAACAGTACATGTGGTCTTTGTGGTGATTACAATGGACAGCAGGTCTACAATGAATTTATCTATGAAGGTAAGGGGTCTGACAATATTAGATAGCTATCACAGAAGTCAGGGCTTATGATATTGTATGTGGAAGCAGCAACGAACACAAAGATAGAATTTACAGTACAAATTTTTCCCATGATTGCTACAGAGATAAATTATTAATGATGTACTGTGTCCCAAGATTGCCTGACTTTGTGGAGTTCTCTTGTACTGCAGGATTTCTCACTTGTGGGAATATTAATAAGCTTTTCAGGTCCATTTATAACAGTCTTTCTTAATAGTAGTAAAATATTTAGTACACCTGACGTATTAAACAGCTTGTTTGATCACTTGAGTGTCAGGAATCAGATAATTACTTTTAAGTTTGCTGTGGTTATGAAGACCTCTTTAAATCTTTCTCACAGGCATGTTGTTCAATCCGATCACATTTGGAAATCTACAAAAGGTTTACCAACCCAACACAGTATGTGTGGACCCTGATGAATCACAAGTTACCCCAACTTGTAGTCAGCATGTGAGTAATCAAAGTGGTCAACTTTCCTTCGCTGGCATGTGGAGATGTTCCTGCGCTATGGGGAAATCACTGAGCATGGAGATAGTAAAAGTCCAAAACTTTCCAAGGCAGATGCCTTGCCCCATCTAACTCCAAAGACATTAACACTGCTATGCTTTGTAAAAGGAGGTGTAGAGCTGAGGAAAACTCTTAGTTGCATGTGTGCTGTTTCTCACATAGAAGTATCCAGAGATAACCTTAGACTCGATCTTATCCCTCTTCTTGCAACGATCAGTGATGGCCAGGAGCAAAGCACTATTTAAGCAAACAGGATCCTCTTTAAGTTGTTGTACGGATGTCTTGTAAATTATTTTTTTCTCCTTCTTCCTTAGCATGATGAATGTGTGAGTCTGCTGACTTCTCCAGCATTTGCTGATTGTGAGTCCCGTCTGAATCTGGATATGTATATTAAAACCTGCATGCAGGATAAATGTGCCTGCAAGGAAGCTGAAGATTCCTTCTGCTTGTGCAGCACCATCTCTGAGTACTCTCGCCAATGCTCCCATGCTGGTGGTCAGCCTGGAAACTGGAGGACAGAACAGTTTTGCCGTAAGCATCTTCACAGACTTTACAGAGCAATTAGTTTATCGTGGGTGAAATATTTAAAACTGCTCATCTTGTTTATTTATTGTTTTCTCCTCCCTTGCCTTTGTTAGTAAGGACATTTACTGAAAGTAGAAATTATGTTCCAGCTGAAAAACATAGAATCTATTCCTGCTCCCTGTGAAAGCAGTGGGATTTTTGCCATTTATTACAATGGAAACATGATTAGGATCAATATCTTCTGTTCAAGAAGCAAGAAAAGAATGTGGAGAAGAAAAAAAAGCAGCTCAGAAATTAAATACATTTAGCCAAATTGCAGCCAAAGTTGAGACAATTCCACTGGTTTCATTGGAGTCAATATATGCTGTTTGGATTCTTTTCACTGATAATTTTTCTTTCATTAATTTAGCTAAGACATGCCCTGGAAACATGGTCTACCAGGAAAGCAGTTCACCATGCATAAACACTTGTTCTCATTTGGATGTCAGCAGCCTTTGTGAGGAACACTACATGGATGGCTGTTTCTGCCCTGAAGGTGGGTGTTGCTCTTGGTCCTGTATAAGACAATAGGTCTGGGTTCAAATCTCTTCATATACTCCAGAATCTATTGATTCTATTATCTGTGCTTTACCTTCATTAAATAAGGCAGCAAATGGTTTAAGATTGAAATATTCAATATAAAGACATTTATGTTTTAGAAATGAATAAATCTTACCAATGGTTAATTTGTCCTTGTAAATTAAAAAAAAATTCTATCATGCATACAGAAGTTGTGTATTAGCTAATTTTTATTTAACCCAACCTAATCCAGCTGGGCTCTTTATTTCCATCTGCAGCTAGGCAACATGGTCTATGAGACTGCTACTGCTTCTGGACTAATAGATAGTCCTTTGGGTTAAGCAATAGACTCTATTGTTTTTAGAGATGGAGTTTCTCAGTGGACAAGGTGCATCATTACATATATATTATTTACCTGGAGATATTATTAATAATATGTAACAATGAACTTACTCTTGTGTATTGTAGGAACTGTGTATGATGACATCAATGGGCAAGGCTGTGTATCTGTTAGCCAATGTCACTGCAAACTGCATGGAACTCTGTATTCACCTGGGCAAAGTGTCACCAGTGAATGTGAAGAATGGTGAGGATTATAATTCACTCTGAACTTCTCTTGGGATGACTGCGCATGGGTCCATGTGTAAAGTTACTACCTGTTTGTATATGTCTTGCTGGAAAAAAAAAACAACAAGGAGTCGTGTGGCACTTTAAGACTAACAGATTTATTTTTCGCATGAGCTTTCGTGGGAGAAAATCCCACTTCCTCAGAAGCTTTGAAGAAGTGGGATTTTCTCCCACAAAAGCTCATGCGAAAAATAAATCTGTTAGGGTGTGTTCACACAGCAGTCTTATTTTGAAACAACAGAGGTTGTTTCAAAATAAGAAATGCCATGTTCACACGACATACCATTGTTTCGAAACAATGGATTCCATTGTTTCGAAACATTGGTTTTGTTTCGAAACAACTTAAACCCCATTTGGTGACGAAACAACATTTTTTCATAACTATTGTTTCAAAACAATCCTGTCAGAACATGTTATTTCAAAACGACGGTGACTCGTTTCGAAATAACTGTTGTCCGGACATGCTATTTCGCTTTGAGCTTTTTTTTCTTAATTCGAATTAACTTATTTCGAAATAACACCTTATTATCGAAATAACCCCTGTGTGTGAACATAGCCTTAGTCTTAAAGTGCCACATGACTCCTTGTTTTTTTTTTTTTTGCTGGACTAGACTAACACGGCTATCCCATTGGAAATTGCTGGAAAAAGTCATGGTGCCATTACATATGTCACAATGTCATGATGCTATAGCGAGCCAATTTTATGGCATCTTGAGTCTGTAATATGTGGAAGAGGAATGTTTTAAATAAGCATGCAATGACACATTTTCAAAGCACTGAGGTGTACTTCATCCTGTCCCAACAATGCTCTCTCTCCAGATATTTTCAGTTCTTTTAGTCTTTGTAACACCTAACCACATTTTTGATTCCTTATTTATTTGTGTTTACAGTGTCTGTGATTCAGGCCGGTGGGTGTGCAAAAAATTACCCTGTCCAGGCTCATGCTTATTGGAAGGAGGTGCTCACATTACCACCTTTGATGGGAAGAAATACACCTTCCATGGAGACTGTTACTATGTGTTGTCCAAGGTATCCTGTTTTAAATGTTTCTTCTCTCAGATATCAAATATAGATGTGCCCTCATTTTAAGGTAGTGGCTGTAGATTACTGTTTCATCCCTTTGTCCCTGAAGTATCTGGTCCCTATTACTCCAGAGAACAAGTATCTGCCTTACCAAAACTTGAAAACTGACCACAAGAGCTTTGAAAAGAAGTTCTAGTTCTGGTGGTAGTGCTAGAAAGAACATTCTCAAAGCAAATCTCTTCAGTGGTTGTTAATTTAGCAGATGATTTCAGCCCTCTGTGGTAGAAATCAGCTTAGGATATGAAAGGGTTCACTGCACATCATAGACTCACTGTCCAATAGTGCTCATGTGTGGCATGAAACAACATTTCAGTGAGTCTGTTTAGCTCTTTTCCTTGGCATGTCAGTAGTTGGGGTTTATGATGACCTGGCCCTTCAGACAGGTCACCCTATAGTTCCATCCCTTCCAAGGTACTGATGTCCCAAACAATGTCAGAAAAATTAATGGTAGTCAATATAATGCCTTTCAGCCCATCTGGGCTCTTCTTCAGTCTCACTCTTCCTCCAGAGGAGAATGGCTCATGTCTTCTCCCTGGAAACCTTCAGTAGAGTCCTAAAAACAGACAAAATATAAACTGAGCAACTTTTGCTCAGCTCAGACTTGAGCCTTCCATCTATCTCTCTTCAACTTTGTTTTTCCTACAAAACTGTTTTGCATATGGCTGTCTCCTTGGATCTTGCTCCTTTTTCAAAGCCCACCATGGGGTTACTTGCACTCTTGTAAACTTTCCCTGGTTCTCTCTCTGCATGGATCCCATCAGGCCCTTCTTGCACAGAGAGACATCCAGACCATCTCTCTCCTCCTTCCAACTATGGTGAACTCCTTCCTTTAACTGCTCCCTGAGACTTGACACTCACTCCAGAATAAAGTGGAGCTAATAGAGAGCTCTCAGGCTCCATTTAACCCATTCTCATCCAGAGTGGAGTTTATGGAATCTATTAGACTGTACTAAGTGGTTTTTTTTCCCCCACTGTGATTTCAGGGAAGTGTAAATGACACTCACGCCCTCCTGGCAGAACTGTCCCCCTGTGGCGCCACAGACAAGCAGACCTGTTTGAAGACTGTAGTGCTGTTAATAGACCACAAGAAAAATGTAAGTGCTGCTTCGGGTCTGCTGGTTGGGTGGAATCATTCAGTGTATTCACAGATTCATCTGTCCACTTTCTTTTGATAATCTTTCTCTAGGGATCCTTAGTAAGGAGGGTTGAATTCAGAAAAAAAAAATGCAAACATCTGTACAACTCTCAAATCAAACCTGTTTAACATAGTCTGAACAAGTTCAGAGTTCAAAGATTTTCCTTCACTTTTTCTTCCTTCTTTTTGCTTTTTCTGGTTTTATCTAGTGCTGGCAGTGTTGGAAGACTATTCTCATGGAATTTCTAATCTGACTGAAAACAAGAAGTCCTTGATATTTTATTTTGTTGAGATTTAAGTTCAATTTTGCAGTCTTAAGATGTTCTGGTTGGGATTCAAACTTCTGAATACTGATCAAGCCAAGTTTCTCAACTGTGGGAATTTCACTCATGATTAATAGTAAGGGGGGAAAATGGAAGGTCTCACTGTCATTGAATCTGCCCTCCTATCTAATCTATTCTCTTTCTCATTTGTCTCTAATTCTCCCATCCTCACAATATCTAGGCCTTGATGAGTTTTTTTTGCCATCTTTCCTGCCATATGTTTCTGGTCATCCAGGCTCTTGACAGTACCCTTTGTTGAAACTGGTTATGTTTCCAAAAATATATAATAAATTTGTGTTAAAAACTTCCTTATAATTCTATCAGTGCTGTACAATTATGTAAGAAATAACACACGGCAAGGTGTGTATAAGCAAAGTATGCATAAGCAAACGCCAAATGCCTTCAGCCACCTGGTGAGGTTGGGTATCCAGAGTAAGTGACCTGACTGATGCATTTTTCCCTATTAGAAACTGTTTTATTATATAAAAAATTGTCTAACAATCTCAAAGTTTGGTACATGTATTGGATGCTAGTACAGACAGAATCTACATTAGCCAGTTAGCGTGTTCATTTTTAAACTGTGACTAGAATATAGAATTCTTCTACACAAACTAATGAGACCCCTGCTTGTCTCCCTAGTTTTAAGGTTCATTTTTGTGATGTGTTTTTCTCTGTGTGAACAAAGTCACAGTAATTTAAGCAAGTTCTCTTTCTTTGCACACAGATCGTGGTTTTCAAATCAGATGGCACTGTGCTGCTGAATGAAATGGAAGTGCACTTGCCCCATGTGACAGGTGAGAAATGTGGCTACCTTTCCAAAGCAGTTCTGATGTTAAGGGAAAAAAAAGTTGCTTATATGTCCTATGCCTCTGATGAAAGAAAGGCAGAGGCTATGTCTACATTAGCCAATTAGTCTGGGTTTATGCTAGGCTTTGCCTAGTTCAAACTAAGAAGTTTCTTAGTCCAAACTAGGCAAAGCTTAGTTCAAACTAGTAAGTTCAAATGGTTAGTCCGGACTAAATACTTTGTTTGAACTTTAAGGTTGAACTAGCGCGTTGTAGAGCCAGACTAATGGCTTAGTTCAAACTAAACAAGTTCAAACTAAGTTAGTTTGAACTAGCTGCACTGACTAGTTTGAACTAAAAAGTTAGTTTGAATTAGTCAGTGTGGCTAGTTTGAACTAAAAAGCTGCAGCTAGTTCGAACAAACCTTGGCATTGTTTGAACTAACCTGGAACTGCTTAGTTCAGACTAAGGAAGTCCAAACTAAGCTTTGCAATGTAGACATAGCTAGAGAGGCATTTTTGAATGTTTGTCCTAGAATTAACTGGGAGACAATGTAAAGAGACTCATAGGAAGAGGATTTGAGAAAAGGTGTAAAGGAATTTGTGTCCTGACCACCTGATGGGGGCCGTGTTAGGCTATGTCTACACTACAGGGCTCACTTAAGACTTACTGAGGCTCCATTTGCTTAAGTTGACTTTAATATAGTTGACTTTCAATGGATCCTCAGCTTAAGTCAACTTCATAAAGTTGACTTAAATGGTACCATCATACTAAGTAGACTTTATTAAGTTGACTTTAATGGCCACATTGTGTTAAGTCAACTTAATAAAGTCGACTTAAGCCTTAAAATCGATTTTAAGGGGAAGAGTTATTAAGTCAACTTAAGCAAGTGCTTAAGGCAACTTAATGAACTCCAGATGTGGCAGGACATTCCTTAAGTTGACTTAAGCTTTCTTAAGTCAGCTTAAGCCCCTTATATAGACATACCCTTACAGAGGCTAATCAAGAAGGATAGTAACATGGTTATGTGGTTAAGATGCTTGTCTGAGGCCAGGAGGCCTTATTTTGGTTCTGAGCTCTGCACAGTCTTCCTGTATGATGCTAGGCAAATAGTTTAGTCTGTGTGTGTCTCATATAAATAGCTAGATGTAAACTTCACAACCAGTATATATTTTGTATGAGACCAAGAATGTCATATTTAACACAAGGAACATTTTTATTTGTATCCTCTGGTGTTGTCATTGGATTAAGAGGGAGAAAACATTTTCTGATTTATATCCGTCACTTAAATTCCAGCAAGAGGATCTTTCATTTTTTTGTTTCTTTTTTCCTTTAAGTGCTCTTTTCAAGGCTGGTGGTCTTAAGGACTCACCATAGACCTCTCTGTTCCTGAGATGACGTGGCTAGAAAGCTCAGAGGAGGTGTCAACTAATATTTGAAGTATGGCGCTTTAATGGGGCAATTACGTTATATCTGTGTCAAACAATGCCCTGTAGATGATGCAAAGAGCAGTGTAGATGGTGTCTACAGAGAGTCCCATCTAGCCTTCTTCTGCTAGAAAGATGTTTGCAGTGAGGCAAAGTCTTTGAGTGTTGTTTGAGAGATCAGTAAACAAAGAACAGAGGTTTCTGGAGTAACCTTCCCAAAGATTTGTAAATCCTTCTAGTATTGCTTATTATGGGTGTTCAAACTGCAGAGTCACCACTCCATAATCAGAATTGTTTTACAGTCTCTGACACCTCTACAAATAACTACTCAGTTGCATTGAAAGAGGGAAGAGAGGACAGATACATATGTAATGAGGCATTTGAAATTGGTTGGTAGAAAAGAACCAGATTAAAATATTCTACAGAATGAGTAATATAATTTACAGGCACATATTAAATAGCTTCACTTTAGCATATGACTTCTCCTGGCCAACATCACAGAGTCACCAGCAAGCCTGGCTTCTCCAGTTTATTTATTTTGTGGGGTGTTCTGTTGATTTTGCCACTCTGTCTTGATAATGCTATATTTCTTATATACAATATCCCCAGATGCATCAGAGCTCAGCTGTTTTTAAGTATTTTATGAACAGCTGGCACATACTGAAAGCTGGTTTACCATTCACTCATTTCAGTTGTTAGGAATAAATAACTACTATAATAATCAGTAACAGATATGGTTCTGAAACTTTTCTCTATTGTGAGACTGTTTTCCATGGGGGATCCATGTCTCATTTAGCAATATGAGAAGGGCAGGGAGTCACAACCCCTCACAGCTGTTTATGACTCAGGTTGAAAATCCCTGTTCTGAGGAATAAAAGTGACTGAAAAACCCTATGGTAAAAATACATAGGTAACTTCAACAACAACTCTCATTTTTGTTCTTTGGAAGTGACTTCAACTCACATATCACTTAAGTTCAGCACTTATATGTTACAAGCAAGGAATGTTTAATAGGATGGTCAATTTGGAGATTCTACTTTTGTTCAAGAGCTACTCCTATTTAAGATTTAAAATTGAGCAGTGCTTCCACTTGATATAATATGGCATACCATCCATTCTTGGAATGATTATTGACACAGTACAAAAGGGGAAAGCCATCTCAGTCTCCATACTTAAGAGAATATATTAATCATTAGATGAGGCCCATTATGGGGATTAAATATCTTTTTCTGAGCTGTCCAGCACTGGTCACCTTTAGAGACAGGACACTAAACTGGGTGGTACATTGGTCTATCTAAAATGGCAATTCCTCCTTCTATTTCGGGCAATATCCAGCACATTGCCATTAGTTGCTCTAGATATATTGTACTGTATTGACCTGACAGGAATAGCTTGTGGCAGGAACTTGAGTCATCATCACATGAGGTCTCCTTTCAGCAGGATAGTGGCAGTTGCCCCTTTGAATCATTGTTAGGATAGTGGCAGTTGCCTCTCTGAATCATTGTTACTACTGCCTCTTTCATTGTACCCAGCCGTCACTATGACACAAAGCACAGAACCAATAAGTAAATAGACCAGCCTATTGAGAAAGAGGGAAGAACAAGAATATAAAAAACAGAAACAAATGATTGTTAAGTGAATTGCACAGAGAGGGCAGACTCTTACTTATTCTGATGCTATATGATGATTTTTCAAAAATCTCCACCTCTTTAAGTATATTTTAATACAGTAGTATGTAACTCAGCACAGTGAGCTGTCATGCAGCACAACTAAGAAGATTTGTTTGATTCCTGATTCCACAGAGTCATCATAAGTTGCTGGATTATTAATATAGCAGGAGGTGGAAGTGTGTGATATTATCAGTGTTCTCTGGAGCAAAATGAGAGAGATCTATGTCATTCATCCTGAGTTAACTATATCTCTCAGCCTAGTGTTTTGCCATCTATGACATTTCAGGATGGTAACAGAAAAACAAATAAAAATTCAAGGAAAAATGACTTTTTCTTTCCCATTGTTTTCCAGCAAGCTTCTCAATTTTCCAGCCATCATCCTACCACATCATTGTGCATACATATTTTGGTCTCAAGCTACAAATTCAATTGGTTCCAATCATGCAGTTGTTTGTGATTGTGGACCGGTCTGCCCAAGGAAAACTACAAGGTAAGTGCACGCTTATATATAGATGTAAAGCAGAAATGATGAAGCCAAAATATTTACTAGTGAAGTTCTCTGTGGTTTTGACATTGGTGAGGAGATGTGTCTGTGACTGAGATATGAGAAATTTACTAGCTAATGCTTTCTTCCGTACTAATGAAAATACTAAGGAAATTTATTTATTTATTTATCTGTTTGTTTATTTATTTATTTGCTGCTCCCCAGTGTTTAAATCTTAACAACTGTTTTGATTTGCTGTTACAGTATGAACTGATTCCATGACTTACACTTCCCTGCATTTATTTTCTCCCATTCTGTCAGTTCCCCCATCTTCAAAGTGTCTAATGAAGTGGGATTTTCTCCCATGAATGCTCATGCAATAAATTTGTTAGTCTCTCAGTGCCACAGGACTCTTGTTTGTTTTAAGGGAACTATGTGCCCGTAAGATACTAATAAGGAACAAATTCCAAAGGGATAGCCGTGTTAGTCTAGCTCAGTAAAACAAGCAAGGAGTCCTGTACTACTTAAATTTTACAGATCAATTATTGATTTTTACAGATTAAGCCTGTTACCCCATATAAATGAAGCCGTGATCCCTGGCATATATTCCCCAGTGTTTTGTTCAGTCTAGTTTTAAATTATTTAAGTGGCAAGCCCTGGGAGATTATTCCATCAAAAATCATGAATAAAATGATAGGGGGAATCTTCTGAAACTCTGTGTTCCAGCTGAAGACCACCTTCCCACAGCTTGGATTTTTAAAGTGAAACCTTTCAAATGCCTACTTTCTTTTAACTGCAGTTTTAATATAGGGAGATGTAGGAGCCCTTAGTTTGAAATTCTCACTGCCCGTCCTGTGGTATATTCTCTCTTTCACTTTTTGTTAATCTTTTAGAAAAAGAATCAATAATAATTATTTTTTAAAAACTTATTTTCTTCTCAACAGGTCTTTGTGGGAATTTCAATGGCATGGAAGGTGATGACTTTAAAACAGCTGGTGGGCTGGTGGAAGCTACAGGATCTGCCTTTGCTAATACTTGGAAAGCACAAGCCACCTGTAAAGACCAAGTAGATCAACTGGAAGACCCTTGTGCTCTCAGCTTTGAAAGTGGTAAGAATGCTACGCTTTCATAGGGCATCTTTCCTCCAGTTTCTGTGTTTCATACACAGTCATTTGAATAGGTGCCTCAGAATGTCAATAATCTTTATTTAGAAGCCTAACAAGTTAATGTGTGGGTTTGCTGCCAGTAATGCACACTTGCACACACCAGCCAACAACTGCTTTGTCTTGTAATGGAAGTGGTTGATAGGCTACTGGTTGTAGCATACTGTGGCTGTAAAAGACCAAGGTTCAAGTCCCAGCCCTGTTGGTTCAGATGATAATAAATACAAAATAAGTGGTGTATTTCAAAATGTCTCCCATCATTTCTGAGAGTTTGGAGCACTCACCTGCTAATGCCCCATCTGCTTAACCTGAAAATCCAAAATGTAACTTT
Organism: Podocnemis expansa; assembly: GCA_007922195.1. Classification (NCBI taxonomy): domain Eukaryota; kingdom Metazoa; phylum Chordata; order Testudines; family Podocnemididae; genus Podocnemis; species Podocnemis expansa. The sequence continues at coordinate 142,679,332 of ML681963.1, read as the reverse complement.
CTCCTGTGGAAATAGACTTTGATCAAAGGCTGGAAGTTGAAGCCAGTCAAATTCATACTGGAAATAAGGTTAATTTTCTTTTAACAGGGAGACTAATTAACCATTGAAACAATTTACCAAGGTTTGCTGTAGATTCTCTGTCACTGTCAATTTTAAAATCAATATCAGATTTTTTTTAAATGCCCTCTTAATTACTTTGGAGACTTTCTATGGCCCGTGCTATACAGAATAAGACTAAATGATCAGAATAGCCTCTTCTGGCCTTTGAAACTATGACTGTGTGAAAGATATGAAGAGTTCAGAGGGAAATTGCAGGGGCAACCCTGTCTTGAAAGACGCAGAGGAAAGATCATTAATATATCACAATATATGTCTAGAGTAGTGGTGCACCTTCCTTAGCATTATTGCTTCTTATGCTCTGCTTGGATTTGTGATCTCCTGATCTTGAGTTCTCAAGCAATCAGAAGCTAGGGGAAGACAATTCTGTATAAATAGATTATATTAATAGGCTATGATTTCACTGTGTGTTTGTCAGTAGGTATTTGAATCAGAGGCCGTGGGCCAAATTTATAGAATCATAGAATCATAGGGTTGGAAGGGACCCCACGAGGTCATCTAGTCCAACCCCCTGCCAAAAAAAGCAGGACCACTCCCATTAGATCACCCCAGTCAGGGTTTTGTCCAGCTGGGCCTTGAACACCTCCAGAGATGAAGATTCCACCACCACCTCCCTAGGCAGCTTATTCCAATGCTTCACCACTTGCCTAGTAAAGAAGTTTCTCCTAATATCCAGCCTGGACCGCCCCAGCTGTAACTTGAAACCATTGCTTCTCGTTCTGCCCTCTGTTACTACGGAGCCCAGTCGAGCTCCATCCTCCTTGGAGCAACCCTTCAAGTAGTTGAAGGTTGCTATCAAATCCCCCCTCAGTCTTCTCTTCTGCAGGCTAAATAAGCCTAGTTCCTTCAGTCTTTCTTCATAGGGCTTGTGCTCCAGCCCTTTGATCATTTTGGTTGCCCTCCTCTGGACTTTCTCTAATTTGTCCATGTCCTTTTTGTAGTGGGGAGCCCAAAACTGGACACAGTATTCCAGATGTGGCCTCACTAGTGCAGAATAGAGGGGAATGATCACATCCCTCGATCTGCTGGCAACACTTCTTCTGATGCAGCCCAGTTTGCCATTGGCCTTTCTGGCAGCAAGCGCACACTGCTGACTCATATCCAGCTTCCCATCCACCGTGACTCCCAGGTCCTTTTCTCCAGTGCTGCTATTTAGCTGATCACTCCCCAGCCTGTAGCAGTACATGGGGTTTTTTCATCCCAAGTGCAGGATTTTACACTTGTCCTTGTTGAACCTCATGAGATTCCTCTTGGCCCACTGCTCCAATTTGTCTAGGTCTCCCTGAATCCTGTCCCTGCCCTCTAGGGTGTCTACCGTTCCCCCCAGTTTGGTATCATCTGCAAACTTACTAAGTGTGCAATCTATCCCATCATCCAGATCATTAATGAAAACATTGAACAGAACTGGCCCCAGGACCAACCCCTGGGGCACACCACTTGTTACTGCTTGCCAACTTGACATGGAGCCATTGATTCCTACACGCTGAAACCGTTGATCTAGCCAGTTTTCTATCCACCTTACAGTCCATGCATCTAACCCATACTTCCTTAATTTGCCAATGAGAATGCTGTGGGAAACCGTATCAAAAGCCTTGCTAAAGTCAAGGTATATCACATCAACGGCTCTTCCCACATCCACAAATCCAGTCATCTCATCATAGAAGGCGATGAGGTTGGTCAGGCATGATTTACCCTTGGTGAATCCATGCTGACTGTTCCTGATTACTCTATTTTCCTCCAAGTGTTTCAGGATGGATTCTTTGAGAAGCTGCTCCATGATTTTTCCAGGGATTGAGGTGAGGCTGACAGGTCTGTAATTCCCTGGATCCTCCTTTTTGCCTTTCTTGAAGATAGGTACTATATTTGCTTTTTTCCAGTCCTCTGGCACCTCCCCCATTCGCCACGAGTTTTCAAAGATAATGGCCAACGGTACTGCTATCTCATCAGCCAGCTCCCTCAGCACCCTCGGATGCAGTTCATCCGGCCCCATGGACTTGTGCACATCTAGTTTCTTTAAGCAGTCCCTAACCTGACCTTCTGTCACCAAGGGCCTCTCTCCTTCTCCCCAGTCTACCGTACCTAGTGTAGTGGGCTGGGAGCTGACCCTGCTTGTGAAAACTGAAGTAAAAAAAGCATTGAGCACTTCAGCTTTTTCCTCATCCTCTGTTACGAGGATGCCTGCCCCATTCAGTAAGGGACCTACACCATCCCTGATCCTCTTCTTGTTATTGATATACTTGTAGAACCCCTTCCTGTTATCCTTCACATCCCTTGCTAGTCGCAACTCCATTTGTCCTTTGGCCTTTCTGATTTTACCCCTGCAGTCCCGAGCAATGTCTTTATATGCCTCCTTAGTCATCTGTCCTAGCTTCCACTTCCTGTAAGCGTCCTTTTTATGCTTCAGCTCAGTGCAGAGCTCTCTGTTAAGCCACAGTGGGCGCCTTCCACATTTGCTGTGCTTTCTCCTTATTGGAATTGTATCTTCCTGTGCCCTTAGCAGGGTTTCCTTAAAATGCACCCAACTCTCTTGGACACCTTTCCCCTTCAGATCAGCCTCCCAAGGGATCCTGCCCATCAGTTCCCTGAGGGAGACAAAATCTGCTTTTCTGAAGTCCAGGGTCTGTGTTTTGCTTCTTTCCTTCTTTCCTTTAATCATCAACTTGAACTCAATCATTTCATGGTCACTGCTACCCAGGCTGCCATTCACTTCTACTTCCCTGATAAATTCTTCTCTATTTGTGAGCAGCAGATCGAGAGGTGCAAGGCCCCTAGTTGGTTGCTCCAGCATTTGTACCAGGAAGTTGTCCTCAACACTGTCCAGAAACTTCCTGGATTGCCTGTGCACTGCTGTATTGGCCTTCCAGCAGATGTCAGGGTAATTGAAGTCCCCCATGAGAACCAGGGCCTGTGCTCTAGAAACTTCTGTCAGTTGTCCATAGAATGCCTCATCCACCTCCTCCTTCTGATCTGGTGGTCTGTAGCAGACACCTACCACAACATCCCCCTTGTTGCTCTCCCCTCTAAACTTAACCCACAGACTTTCAACTGGCTTGTTTCCACTTTCATAATGAAGCTCTGAGCAGTCATAGAGCTCCTTTACATATAGTGCTACTCCTCCCCCTTTCCTTCCCTGCCTGTCCTTCCTGAACAGTTTATACCCATCTATTGCAGAGCTCCAGTCATGCAAACTATCCCACCACGTCTCTGTTATCCCAATCATGTCATAGTTCTTTGTCTGCGCCAGTACTACCAATTCCTCCTGCTTGTTTCCCAGGCTCCTTGCATTTGTGTATAGGCACCTAAGATACCCAGCTGATTGCCCTACTTTCCCATTTTGATTTTCAATTCTATTGTATCTATCTCCCTGGATTTTCTTTTGGTGTTGACCTCCCCCACCTGCCTCAGGCATTAGGGCTTCATTAGAGCATCTAAGAAGGTTATTTGATTCCCCCCGCATGTTCCAACTATCCTCTCTTCTATCCCTGTAGTTACAGTCCTGGCACCCCCCAAGTTGCATCCCATCCCCCTGGTCTCCCACATAGTCACTTACCTGTGGGCTTTGGTCTCCTTCCCCCTTCAGACCTAGTTTAAAGCCCTCCTCACTAGGTCAGCCAGTCTGCGTCCAAATACGCTCTTCCCCTTCCTCGAAAGATGGAGTCCATCTCTGCCTAGCAGTCCTTCTTCCTGAAACAGCAACCCATGGTCGAGGAAGCCAAAGCCCTCCTGACGACACCATCTTCGCAGCCAAGCGTTCATCTCCAGGATGCATCTGTCTCTGCTCAGGCCTCTACCCTTGACCGGAAGAATCGAGGAGAACACCACCTGTGCTCCAAACTCCTTCACTCGCGCTCCCAGAGCCCTGAAGTCACCTTTGATCTGCCGAGGATCACCTCTCGCAGTATCATTGGTTCCTACATGGATGAGAAGCATGGGGTAGTAGTCAGAGGGGCGGATGATTCTCGACAATCCCTCCGTAATCTCTCAGATGCGGGCACCTGGCAGGCAGCATACCTCTCGAGAGACCTTGTCAGGGCGACAGATGGGTGCCTCCGTCCCCCTCAGAAGTGAGTCCCCAACCACCACAACTCTACGTTTCCTCCTAGCTGTGGTGGCTGTGATCCTCCCAGCCTCGGGGGTGCATGGCCTCTCCTCTTCCACCTCCTTCACCGTCTCTAGCACCGCATAACGATTCTTCACCACAACAGAGGGTGGGTTGTGGGCAGGGGTGGAGCACTGCCTACCGCCAGAGGTAACCAGCTGCCAGTGTCCTCCCCCTGCCACAGGCTCCCCATCCAGCTCCAGTGTTGTGGCAGTAGTCCCTGGCACCTGGATAGTGCCCTCCTTCTTGCACTTCTCATCGTGGATGCTGTCGAGGAACTTCTCCAGGGTGTGGATACTCCTGAGCCGAGACACCTCCTCCTGTAACTCTCCCACCTGCCTCCTGAGAGATTCCACCAGCAGGCACCTGTCACATCGATTCATCTCCCCAGCCAGATCGTTGGAGACAGGGAACTGCAGGCTGCAGTCCCTGCAAGTCCACACCAGGGTCTGGGTAGAGATATCTATGGTCAGGATGTCTGTCTGGCTACAGGCACAGGTAGAAGAGACAGAAGGGGCGCTGGCAGCAGTGCGGCTCCTCTTCACCATCGTGGCCTCACCAAACTCCTCCCCAAACTCCCTCTCAAACTCCCCTGTTTGCTGTCCTCTGGTCGCTCAGCCACTGGCTTTTAAAGCCTTCTCTGCCTAGGTCAGCCCTTGCCCCTCATTAAACACACAGGGGAAGGGTGATCACAAGGCTGATTGAGGCTGGTGCTCAAAGGTGATCAGGGAACAATGGTGCAAACAGCCCCCACTCACAGTAAGAAACAACTAACAGAGTTATTCTGTGTGATCCTTTCACTGCCAAAAAAACCTTAGGGTTCTTATTTTATAACTTTATTGCATTTTTGTTGCCTAGGTCATATTATTTTGCAAACAGTAAACTGACAATATGATGTAACAAGGCATGATGCAAAGAACATTATTTTTCTCTCTCCTTCTCTTGTTACAGAAAATTATGCTGAATATTGGTGTTCTTTACTGAAAAACTCAGATTCTCCTTTTGCCAGATGTCACTCAGTTGTAGATCCTGTGAAATATTATAAGGTGTGTATTTTATACTATAGGGACACCTTCTGGCACCAGTCTAGTGCCTGTTTTACTGTGGACATATTTTTAAGGGATCATTGTAATTGCCTATAAAAATTGGTTCAGATTTTGTAACGATTAGCTGTCTAGTGTCATTATGTTCACCTTGGATCTCCTATCATAGGCTTTCTCACAGAACGCTAATTTAGAAAATGGAAATCATTGTGATATTTTGGGGGTGGGGTGTTGTGTGTGGTGAAAGGGCACCATAGAGTGATTTTTATATGAAAAACAAACATGGAGTCCTGAGGCACTCTTAAAGACTAAAAAATTTATTTATCACATTACCTTTTGTGGGTTAAATCCTGCTTCATTTGCATATGATAATTCAAGAGAGGCAGGAATACAGAGCCATGATGGTCACATGTTAAGACAGCCCTTAAATATTAATATAATCCATTTTGGGTCTTAATAAACAATGAACTGAATTTGCTTGATAAGGAGAGAAACAACAACCGACTGATGTGTTGTATTATTACTAGTCTGTTTCACACTTTTTAAAGTTCTGTTGATGAGGGATAAACAAAACAATCTGGGGAGAAAAGAAAGAACCTTGTAACCGTTGCTCATGTCTATAATTCAGACTGATCTGAACCTTTGAGAGAATCTTAATCCATTCAGCTAAATTTTTTGCTTTTATTATGTTTAATTTCCATGGGCTTTCACGTCTCCAAATTGTGACTGATCAGGAACTAAAAATATCAAAGTGCCCTAAGACAGGCTGCTTGTTAGGAAACTGGCTAAGTTTCAAAAGTTTGGCTGGATAAAGATAAGGTGAGCTACCCCAACATTTTCATGCTTCATCTAATGCACCCAGAGCCTCTTTGGGATCATCCATCACTAACATGCAGTTCTCTGTTCATCTACTATGCTCTTCGATTATGGAATTAAAAGAAAGTCATCTGTGGAGGAAGGTACTGGGACTTTTACAGTTATTGCAACGGAGCCCCAGTTTTCACAGTCTTCCTTTCACAGTCATAATCATTCTCCAGCAGGCTTATTAACAATTTGTTTCTTATTGTCTCAGAGATGTAAATATGACACATGCAGCTGTACGAACAGTGAACAATGCTTATGTGCAGCCCTCTCCTCTTATGCAAGGGCCTGCGCCTTCAAAGGAATCATGCTGACGGGCTGGAGACAAACTGTCTGCAGTAAGTTATTATTGCTGTAAACCCCTTGAAATCAGCAATAAGGAATGGACGGAGTGCACATGCATGTTATCACATTAATCCCAGTGCTAAGATTTTAGAAGGGTCTTGGAGATGCCAAATATCATTTAAGGGAATGGCATCAAGGATTTTGAATAGTTAATGCTGTATTCTTTGAATGTTCTTTGTTTATAAACCAACTTTACAAAAGGGGAAGTTTTTTTCCCCCTCCTTTTGTCATCTCCTTTACCATTTCACAAACATTGATATCTCTTCTTTTTGCCTGTTGGGATATAAGCCATCCTGTCCCTTCTATTTTATTTATTTTTTTGGTGTTATAGTTGTTTTGGTATCCTCAGCAAAAACAAAATTACTTCTTATAACAGGGTTTGGTTGAGCGGTGCTTCAGCTGGAGGGCTATAGAGTTAAAAAGCAAAGAAAAGAGGGATATTGTAGCAATAACAGTGACTATCATTAGAAAGCAAATTCCAATAGCAAAAGATCAGTTAAGAAATGGAGAACGAAAAAGAAATAACTGTGTAAGTATCTTTAATGGATCTTTTCATTTCTTCCTCAACTCCTATCTATAACAGGGATAATGTGTGCTTATTAAAGGCAGAATATACTCTTTAGAATGCAATTTATCATCTCCCTTATGGTAATTTAAAAGCTAGGACAAAGTTAAGCCAACACTGTTCATTAATTATCATAGTTTATTCAATAATACAATGAGAAGGATTCCCTTCAGTTTTTGTATTACATATTACTTGGTCAGAGGGATCAGAAAGAAAGATTTAAATTTTATAATGCATAATCAGATTTCTTTATTTGCCTGTATAGCAACTGTTGGTCTTTTTTCCCCTCTCCAGACAAAGAAGTGTCCTCTTGCCCAGCATCCCAGGTCTTTCGTTACAATCTGACTACATGCCAGCAAACATGTCGCTCTCTTGCTGATGGTGAAAAGCACTGCCTGGAAGGCTTTGTTCCAGTGGATGGCTGTGGCTGTCCTGATAACACTTATTTGAATGAGAAGGATAGCTGTGTGCCCATCTCTGAATGTCCATGCTACTACAAAGGATCATATGTGGAACCTGGGGATGTCATCATGAAACAAGAAGAACGATGGTAGGTTATTTTATGGATTGTCACTTGTAATTTGCACAGATGAGATCCACCACTTCTTTTCTCTATTTATTAAATATACCATGCATTTGATATCAATGGTGATCTAATGTAGATAAAAGATATGCATTACCCACCGCCTCCATAGCAGAACAAAATGTCATTCTGCTGTAAATTAATTTATTAATATGTTAGGCATATCTCTCTTTGCTGAGGAGTGTGGTGGTCTTTTGTGGTAACTGTGGACCTGATGCTGTACCAAGTCAATACGAGTTTTTCTAGACAGTGTACGAAGGAAGCTACATGAGGAATTAGCGGGTTTCTCACTAAAAACAAATTATTACACTTGATTTTGCATTGTAATAGCTACAAATTGATACCCATTTTTATCAAGATGATGCAGTTCCAAAAGCAACATGCAAGGTCTCATTAGACTTTTGAATAAAGGCTGATATCTCATGCTGTGAATGGTACAATATTTCCTTGCCCTTCAGTGAGGAGTGAACTAGGAGGTAAGAGTACAAGTTACTAAGATTACTGCATGTGACTGGATTTGGCATTAAATGGTTATATGTATTTATATGTATTTATTGGTGGTTAAGGACATATTCTGAATGGGTATGACCATGTTTTCTCTTGCTTGCTGAAAAGTACGATGTTGAGGATTTGCAGAATAATTTGTGCCCATTACTTGAAAATCATGAACTAACTATATTCTCATAATGTAAGATCCAAAAATTCTGCAAAACTTTCCCCCAACCTCACTATAATATTTTTTGTTGAAATCATGTGGAACCTCCTCCTCAAGGGGAGCTTTTCATAAGGGTCACTACTGAATATTATTCCATGAATAGATCAACTACATTTATTATCATGTTGTCACCTAAGAACATACCACAGTGACAGAGAATTTTTTATAATCCTAAAGAACAATTGTCTATCAGAAATAAGTCTTATTTTTTCATTTATGACTTTTAAATTTGTTTTTAGATATTTATCAGTTGAAAATATCTGACTTACATCCTATGAATTTCTATCTTCTCACCCTTTACAGTGTTTGCCGAAATGCAATTCTCCATTGCACTCAAGTGAGGATACTAGATGTTGGTAAGTGAAATGCTTTACAGAGAAACATATTGGTTTCTCATGTGAATTTTCCACTTGTTTCTTTTTTCTTTCTGTGAAACAGTCACCCCATTTCATTTTGATTTTGGCAGAGGATTTTACCTCAGACTAGATATGATATTTTCATATATTATTTTTAATAATTAATTAAAATTATTCTGTTTCTACCTCAGTATCCATTCCTTCCACATTTCTTTTCTGTTTCCTTGATCTTCAGAATTCACCCATCTAACATGGTGTCTTTGTGTTACAGAGTGTCCATCCCCTAAGAGACACTTTGACTGCAGCAGCGTGAAGTCCTGGTCTTCACAAACTCCTCTTCAGCTTAGCTGCCACACTCTGGATGCCGAGCATGTATATCTTCATTTTGCCTTTGTATATGGCATGGTTCCTTCTTTCTCTTAGTCCCTAAATGAAGCAATGCAAATCTGATTGACATGGTCTTTTAGTCTTCATTTTCTTGCTTCTTTTATTTTTGTTCTTTCTTTTTTTTCCCCCCATTATTTTCTTTCTTATCATGTTCTTTTCTAGTGCTCTTTAACCATATTTTCTCTTTTCACTGATATGGCTTCTCTTTTCTCAGTAGGAAATTCATGAATTAGATGAACAGACATTTTGTTTATGATATATAGTTTTCTGTGTAGAACAAAAGTAAGATAGTATGAACTTAGCATCTTTGTAAAATATTATGAAAATTCTCAGACACTCAGATACTAGAGAGACGAGACATATAGAATTAAATAAGTTAAAATGACTTAGGCTATGTCCACACATACATTGTTACTTCGAAATAAGTTATTTCAAGATGAGTTATTTTGAAATAAAGTCCTTATTTCAAAATAAGTTAATTCAAATTAAGAAAATGTTAATTCGAATTAAGAGAAAGCCTGCTATCAAAACAGCTGTTATTTCAAAATGGTTATTTCAAAATAATGTTGTTTGGACAGGTTGTTTCAAAACAGTTGTTTCAAAACAATGGTGGTGTTTCGAAACAACCTGTCCAAACAGCATTATTTTGAAATAACCATTTCAAAATAACAGCCATTTCAAAATGAAGGGGGTTTAAGCTTTTTTGAAATGATGGTTCTTATTTCAAAATCACAGAGCCTGTCATTTTGAAATAAGAAAATGTCATGTGGACCTAATCTTTTTTATTTTGAAATAACCAGTGTTATTTTGAAATAAAAGAGACGTGTGGACATACCCTTAGTTATAAACCAGGGAATTCAGCATGTGGGATGAATGTAGAAGAAGTAGTGTAACGAAGAAGTAGTGTTTTTCTCATATCATATTTGTCTTATTTTCCTTAGTTCCAGACAGAGTGTGTTTCTGGGTGTGTGTGTCCTCATGGACTGATTGATGATGGCAGAGGGGGCTGTGTCAAGGAGCATGACTGTCCGTGTATTCATAACCAGCAGTTTTATTCTTCTGGAGCAAAACTAACAGTGGATTGCAACACATGGTAAAATGCTGTAAAATTCTCTTCTTTCCTTGTAAGGTATCTTTCTTGTGATGAATTAATGGTAGCGAAATGGTTTAAATACCACTGTGATGAGCAGGATATAGGTATAAAAGCCTTGATTCTCAAGTCCCTCTGTATTTTCGGTGGCCTCTGATAATTTGCTTTGTGTAAATTTAGATAATACTACAAACATTACAGTAATCATTGCTGTTTATCTGAGGTAAAACTGACAAGTTCTCAGGGTGATCACTGTAACTGAGCTCAGAATCAGTCTTGCTACCAGAGATATCTCTGACAGACTAGTAGTGTCGTGTTTGGGTAGTGTTGATGAATGAACCAAAAAAAACCAACCAAAACAAAACAAAAAAAACAAAAAAAACAAAAAAACAAAACAAAACAAAAACAAAGGAAAGAAAACCTAAGCAGAGCTAAGAAGCATGCTATAAACTTATCAGTGGTCCAATTCCATATGGGTACTGCTGATGAGACGGTGATTTAGAATATGTTATAACAGAGGTACATATTATGCACGTTACGGATTCCATGTTGTGTCAGGTAACTATGTGGTTTATCCAGCAGCTTTCAAAGCAGCATACATCAGCATTAAGACTTGACTTTTCAGAATTCATCCAAATTGTTTTATTTTTTTTCCCTAGTACCTGCCATAGAGGAAGATGGACTTGCACCAATGATGTGTGCTATGGAACTTGTATTATATATGGAAGTGGCCATTATATCACCTTTGATGGAAAACACTATGACTTTGATGGGCACTGTGAATATGCGGCTTCCCAGGTGATGTCCAATGGGAGTATTGAATAGATAGCTCTTTTAATGCTAATTAAAATTTCTGCAACAACATAGTTATCAGCTTGGTTCTTGGACCACCTGCCTTAGATCCTGTTTCTTTAGGACCATTGTTCTTGTGGAGACTGCAACTTTTGCCAAATTATACTCCATATTTGCAGCAAATCCCTGCAGAACACTGAAATTAGTGGCACTTGAGTGAACTTTTCTTCTGCTGATGTAGTTGCAGATTGTACATAACTGGGATAGCTCAACAGTGAAAGAGTCAGCTCATCATCACAAGTGCCTAATGCTGAAATTGGAAAACAAGTATAAATTTATTTTCGGCAATAAACTATAGTTAAATTGAACTGTCCCACACCTTTCCCAGTATTTGGCAAACACAGAGTTAAATGGTGTGAATTTGTTATGGAATCTGAAGAATAAATTTAAATTATTTTAGATTGAAATTGAACTAAATAATTCCTTTCATTGACTTATGTTTCTTTATTCCACTTCCTATAGGATTATTGTGGCAACGGCGATTCCAGCAGTTCGTTTAGTATCGTCACAGTGAATGTTCCATGTGGAACCACTGGAGTCACCTGCTCAAAGGCTATTAAAGTATTTCTAGGGGTGAGTGGTGGGCCTGGATAGGTTCAGCCTTTGAATGCAGCTGATCAAAACTGTCCTTTACTTGAAGCCATGTTCCTTAAGATCAGGTAGATGTAGAGATGTTCTCAGTCCCCAGTCAAATAAATGTAATAGGGTGGATTCTCAGAAACTGAAAGTTGGTATAGCTTCATTAAAGTCAATGGAGCTATGGTAATTTCCACTTGCTAAGGATTTAGTCAGTGGTTGGGCAGTTTTAGGCTCTTAATGAAGTCCATAAGCACAGAATCTTGCCTCACCATAAAGCCAGTGCTGTTATATCCCTTCTCTTTCTGTCCTTCAGACACTTGAACTAAAGTTGGAGGACAAGCGCTATGAAGAAATTCTACGAAATGTTAGCAACAACATAAAGTATTGGAGTCGTACAGTGGGGCTCTATCTTGTTATTGAGGCCAATAATGGTGTGATGCTTATCTGGGATAAGAAGACTACTATTTTCATTAAGCTGACTCCTAATTATAAGGTGAGCAGCTCCTTTCTTCTAAAATGTTATGGAACATACTGATGTGATTGTGAATAAATGAATATAAGCAAATATGGATTATGCTTTATTGTTCTTTTCCCCTGCAGTGCCCTAAGATTTTCCAGTTCTTGTAAATGTTAATGCTCTAATCCAAATTCCACTAAAGTTAATTAAAATATTTTTGTTGCCTTCCATGGGTTTTTGGATCAGACCCTGAGGCTATGTCCACATTTTGGCAGTTAAATCGATTTAATAAAATCACTATAAAATCATTAAATTGATTTAAGTTAAATTGATTCAACATCTCCCCACTAGAAACTCAAATCAAACTAGCATGTCCATGGACGGGACTTGCTAGTTCGATTTAGGAGAGGGTCACCATGGAAGGTGTGTCAAGATGGCCCCCTAGAGGAGCCATGCCCTCACCTAATATATAGAAAAAGGACAGCACCCTGAGAAGGAGAAGGGCAAAAGTGTTAAATTGAATTAACAGTTAAATCAAAATAACACATCCGCACACCGTTATTTCAAGATAAACAGTTTTGATTTACCTGTCATTTTGATATAATACTAGGTGTTATTATATTGAAATGACTTTCTTTACTGAGAGATAAGGAAGCTCCTTATCTCAATATGAGGAAACAGTGTGTGAACCTGCAATCTTTTAAATCAAACTAATCTGCATTATTTCAATTTAAAGACTGTGTGTGAACATACCCTGAAAAGAATAAACTTTAGGACACCAGACATTGTTTTCTCATCATTATAAAATAAAATCTTTATTTTGTTATGTGGAAAAACAGAACGGTGACCCTATTTTCCAGTCTGTCTGTAAACATATCTTGAGCTATATTGCTGGGTTTGACCTCTCAAGCTGTGAAAGGGAACACCTTGTCTTTGGTGGCATGTATGGGACCTGTCTCCAGAGAAACTAAAAGTTTTTTTTGTATAAAATGTCTCCAGCCCTGACATCTTCCCTTGTGAAACATTTGACTTGTTTAGCAAGAGACTCAGGTAGCCTTTTGTAGTGTTAGGGGCTGTGCACACATTTTATGAGCCTGCATTTGTATCCACTTATGACACTGCTTACTCTGTTTTCCTAAAAGGCTAAATGAAACTATTATGAAACTTTGCTAGAAACATAAAGGAGCTTGAGTGGGGTAAAAAATAGATGTGGAGCAATAGTGAGGCAAAAGATTCCTGTTTCTTATTTCAGCCACATCCCTGAACAGAGGAATGCCAGCCAATAAAAATTCACTGAAGCCAATGTATAGTCTTCTAAACTTTAGTCAAGGATGCTTTTGTTCTTCCTTATTCCATCTTATGCTTGGTGAATGATATATGTCCGCCTTTAGGATGATCAGCCAACTCTTCAAAGTCAATGCTTAGCAGAAATATACACTTAGGGTGAAAATGTCAGTGCGTTGTGTACTGGAAAATTTAGTTATGTGATTCCTAGTAATGTTAATGGGATTCATGCAGCTAAGATACCGTATACCACAATGCACCATAAAGGAATGGCTTGTCAGGTGACAGCGAAAAGGGGACACACAGGTTTCTTGCCTGAGTTACCTTGTAGCTTGTTAACCAGGCAGATAAGTACAAGATATAGGTTTAACTTACACACATGATTTTGAAGTGAAGATGAAAATAAGTATCTTAGAGGGAGAAATTATTCCCTCATTTTGTGCTGCTGTTTTAGTTCTAACTCTGTTGGTGTTCACTTACTGGGTAAACTGATAATCTGATGACATGTTCTGAAATTAAATATTTTACTTTTTCAGGGCAAAATCTGTGGTTTGTGTGGCAACTTTGATGACAACTCCAACAATGACTTCACAACAAGGAGTGGGGTACTGGTAACCAATCCTCTGGAGTTTGGGAATTCCTGGAAACTGGCCAACACCTGCCCTGATGTGCTGAATGAGACCCTACCCTGCAATTTGAAACCTCACCGCAAGTCCTGGGCAGAAAAGGAGTGCAGCATCATCCGCAGCACAGTCTTTGAAGTTTGTCACTCAAAGGTTAGTAGAGAGGCTACCGGTTACTGAACACAAGTGAATCTCTGTGCAAGAGGAGAGAGGAAAGCTGCAGAGTTGAGTGTGAGAGAACAGAAGCTTCAAAAGTTAGAAACTGGAAAAGACCTTTAAGGTCATCAGGTCCATTCCCTGATAAGAACAGATACTAGACTTGAAAGTTAGATGTTCAGACAACCGTTCTTTCTTGGAATAGTCAAACTAGGGGCTTGTTATGTTTTCGTAGATTAATTGAAGCATCCATTTGTTATAGTTTGGGAGAAATCCTTTACCACAGTACTGTTTGCAAGCCTCACAGAAGGAACACTGTTTACCTAGAACAGAGGTCCTTTTCTAGTGGGCAGACTGAGATCCATATCTGGTGTGTCACTGGGTTTTAGTACATGACCCCGTCTCAAACCTCAGATGGTAGTTCTGACTGTGGACGGACTTCAGAAATGCACATCTGTTGTATCACATTCTCCTTATTTTTAGAAATAACTGATGTCAGTCAGCTCATAGGTTAAGCATGTTTGCATCACAGTATCTCATATTACAATGCTTACAAGTCATAACAAGTACACATAGGCTGTGTTCAGACGTGAGTTTTATTTTGAAACAACAGCCGTTGTTTCGAAATAAAATTTCTCATGTGCACATGATGTACTGTTATTTTGAAACAATGGGACCTGTTGTTTTGAAATAATGGCTGTTGTTTTGAAACCATTAAACCTAGCAGGAAATCGAAATAGCAGTTGTTTCAAAACGTTTTTTTTGAAACAACGGCGTTCATACATGTTGTTTTCAAATAACACCACTGTATCGAAACAACTGTTTCAAAACAACATGTCCAAACGGCCTTATTTCGAAATAACCATTTTGAAATAACACCGTTTTGAAAGCAGGCTTTCCCTTAATTCGAATGAACAAACTGTTAATTCAAATAAACTTATTTTGAAATCAGGATTTTATTTCAAAATGGGTTATTTCAAAATAACAGTTGCCATGTAGACATACCCATAGTGTTGGGTAATTTAAGCCATCTAAGCCTTGTCCTTCAATTGAAGTATAACATAACAACAACAACAACAGTTTGAACTTATAAAAGCTTTCCACAGTGCCTTAAACGCATTATAAATACTGAAAGATTCATAAAGAGTTGTAATTCCAGCTCTTCTGGTATATGTTATTATCCCCATGTCAGTGGGGCATAACACCTAGTCTGGGTTCTCCACCTGATCATCCACAGTGAAAAAAAGCTTTTGTTAATATATTACAAGATGTGCCAACATTTGGCAGGTATAAAACTGCCTCTGCTTCTTTTCTACCAGATGGTAGATTGGGTAGTTGTTCACCATGTGCCTGGTTAACTAATTGGAAGAGAAAATTGCATTGATTTCCATCATATTTTCTTTTAGATCAGCAGTAGTATTAGAAGCAATAAGGCACAGTAGATGGGAGAAGGTGATAGAATTAGAAGATTAATTCACTTTAAACAAGAGGAAGAGAATATGAGTGAGATATATGGCATCCTGAAGAGTGTTCATGGCTCTAGTGAAATGAGCATAATTTAAGGGCAGGAATTTTTATTTTTAAAGCTAAGCTATAGTATCCTAACAGGAGATAGTTTTAGAAGGGGGTGCATAACAAAATTGTTTTCTGAATGTGGTTATGGCTATAGGAATAGTTTTAAAAATCCCATTTAATTATCTAATTTTTGCTCTCCTTTAGCAAATTCTATATGCAAATACCTCAGTTTGCTAGTCAAACCACAGTTTTTATAATCACCAGCCCTGTAAGTTTAGTTAGGTATTTTTTTTCCTACTTTGTGCATCAGTTTTATTGATGCAGATTCTGGGTTCAGACTCTCAGATGATAATTGTGTTGTTGATGTGGGAAGCAGAGTAGAATAAAACTTTGCTTTGCCATTAGTACAATGATCCTGTCCTGGGAGATTTTTTTTTGTCACTAAACTAAAATGATGCATGTCAGAAGATATTGTTAATGCACAAGACACTCCTTTTAATTACCTTTCTTCCCATAACCAAACATGAAGAAATGGAGATAAAGTAATGGAAATTAGCCTAGCTCAGATCTTTTGTCTGACAAGCAATAAGCAACTTCTTATCCAAAAGATTTCCATGTACAATTCCAAACTGAGAACAAAACTCTGGTGTTAAGTCCTACCCTGTGTGTTTCCCCAATAGGTGGACCCAGCTCCATTCTATGAAAATTGTGTTCATGATGCTTGTTCCTGTGACAGTGGTGGAGACTGCGAGTGTTTCTGTTCTGCAGTTGCTGCTTATGCCCAAGAGTGCATTAAGAGGCATGCTTGTGTCTTCTGGAGAACTCCTGATATATGCCGTGAGTAGCTTTTAAATATTCCCCATGAGCATGACTGGACCTATCAGAATAGTATATAAAGTAGTGTGTTGACACATGGTTGTATTCTGTGGCACACATTGGAAAGGGTTCACACTGTCATTGTTTGTGATCTCCGTAAAAGTAGATCCCTGTTATCATATTAATGCATTCAGCATATTTAAAGTGTCACTGTGGGTTGATCCTTACATGGCATTTCAAATGATCCTTCCCATTGTATGTGCCAACTAGTGGACTGACATTTCCAGAATATTTAGCTAGTCTGCAAAATCTCCATCCCAGATTTGTTACTAGTACTTTTTTACATTTGAGTATGACACAATAGCCTATGATTAGTCTCAGTAGGCCAAATTATATTTAAGCCATACTCATAAAATCATTGGCTTCATCTTAGGCTATTTTATTAGCCTCTTGTGTATAGGTACTAACACTGAATGTCAAGCTGGGAGGGTGATCAGGACAATGGGTGTACTAAATGTGTTACAGGAAACAATTCCACTAACTCAACCAGTAATAGCAAACACAGTACTAAGCTTTCCATAGTGGGAACTTGTTCTTATACACAATACATTACCTTCCCATCTCAGAAATATTGCACATTTGATTCTGTAGCCATGTATTAAATAGATGTATAGTGATCTCTTCCAAGTTCAGTTTGCAATGGGGATACTATTTTTTTTTCTATCAGAACCAATTCATAGTAGTCCATAGACCATATGGTTTGAGGAAGTTTGGTTTTGATTGTATTAACATCTTGTTGTGCACCCATAAACAAGGTTCAGGTTTGAAGAGTTTGAGCATGTCCATGTGGATTTACTGAAGGAACATCATACAGTATACTCCATATGATGTATCTGGCTGAAGCTTATTTCGGCGTATATGTACCATTAGTCCTAAAGAGCCTGCAGATGTCCAGACAGGCGAAAAACCCCAAAAACTCAAACCACAAACCAAATCAAACCAAAAAAGCCGTACAGCACTTCAACAGACAGCTTGAATTCAATTTTGATTCTGAGTAGCTGTGTGGTTTCAATCAAGCATTTGTTTAATTCAACAATGCTGTTAAACATGAAGGTGCTGGAATCCAGAGCTTCTTGCCTTCTGTAGTGTGGCATAGGGGAAAAAAATCCAGGTCTTGTTTCATGGAAAATATTGTTGCCAGAACATTGTGTAAGTTCATTTGGCTGGCATCATTAGAGATGAAAACAAGGTTCTATCCTGTCAGCTGTGTTTTTGATCAACATCTGTTTTCCATCAGCAATATTTTGTGATTACTACAATCGTCCTGGTAAGTGTGAATGGCATTATGAGCCTTGTGGACGTAACATCACCACCACCATCTGTGGGAGCATTAACAATGTCAGCACCAACTTCTCAGTGCCATATCTGGAAGGTAAGAAATGCCCAATTGTTTTTGTATTGTATGAAGATTTGCTAAAATGCTACTTGATGAAGTTAGATATATTAGCTAGTAAAATCTGTTGATTGCCTGGCCATTCCTAAATCTACAAACATACACAAATATCTGGGATGGTATAACTTACTGTTTATTGAAGTCAGCGAGAAGATACTCACATGCATAAACTTAAAGACCTACACAAGTACTTTCCTGAATTGTGGTATAAGATTGATACACCATCATCATTCATCAGCACCACTTGAAGAGTGCCTCAAATGAGAGAAAAGATTCTCACTGGTAAAGAAAACATAAATTTATTGCTAAATTATTTCTTTTTAATTTTTTATTTAGTTTTATATGTTCAATGGGCATAGCTCTAACAGAAATACTGAAGTATTTCTGTTTCCATCTAGAAAAAATGTGCATCTCAGACATTGTGCTCATAAATATTGACTTCTTCAGGGATCAGTGGGAAATATTCAAGATTTACAATGAATAATTCAATGCTTTTGGAAATGCTCATAATCCAGAGCCTAATAGGAGTTAATAGGAGTCTTTTTCACACTCAGTGGGTTATAGATCAGGTGCCTAGTGACAATAGTTTATGTTCATCAATATTATAAAATGCATCATTTGTGATCAACAGGTTGCTACCCAAGATGCCCTCCAGAGACACCCTTTTATAATGAAGACATTGGTATGTGTGTGGAGATATGCATCCCTACAACTACCACTACAATTTCAACTCCCACTATAACCACCACCACTCAGCCTCCAACCACAACACTGACCACCACTACCACTGTGCCAACATCAACTACTACAACAGAAACAACAACCAGCCTTTCAACAGGTAAAAACTGAGAAAAACTCTTCACACTTAGTGATAGCAAATAACATTCTGGACATGCTGATGTGGTTCTCATTAAGTAAGCATTGTCAAAAATTCAGCCATTGCAGGGTGGATGTGGAAGCTATAGATAGAACTGTCCTATCAGTGGAGATTTAATTAATGTGTTTATTTTGGTTTAGCCTTTCAGAATTTCTTACCAAAATCTTCTAAAATATAGCATCAACTGGAAAAAAGTCACTTTTTAACATCATATATGCCATGCATGATACCCTTCTACATGTCTATGTAAATGTAATTGATATTTTAAAGATATGTATTGCCAAACAATTTTTTTTTGCAATTTAAGAATGATATAACAGATACATAAATTATCACTTAGAACAAATCCTGGCCCTGGATATGCATTATACTGTCACATTTGTATGCATTCTGTAATATTAGTAAAGTTCCAAAGTGAATGCACATCTAATGGTTTCCTCCTTGAAGGACAGTGTGTGATAGGTAGAGTGCATAGGTATTTGGCTTCTCACAACTGTTAAAAACTATGCTTGGGTTTGGATTTATCATGATGAATTAAGAAAGTTTTGAAATACTAGATATTGCATTATGCTGCTGGGAGGAATATTAGATACTGGTATAACAAATGGTGCCCCCATCAAATGAAAATGTTGTTGGGAATCTGAAGCAAGTATGGTAAATCTGTGGGGCTGGTGCACTGATGGAAGATGCCTCTAGTGTCTTGAACACAAATCTTGAACTGAACTTTCCTAGCATTTTAACTAATTTTTTTTCATTTCTCTGGAACTCTTTGGATTATGTCATGAGACTTATTGTTTTTCCATTGCAGTTTCCACTACATCCTCCTCAACCACTCCATGTAAGTTTCTTAATAAGAAAACTCCTCATTATGAAAGACGGTAGAAAATAAAAACAAGGGAAAAGGAAAGAAAGAGATAGACAGGCAGCAAAGAAATACATTTTCACTTTGCGAGGGTAAAAGACTGTGCATGCATGTGTATTTCATCTTTACATTTTAAGAATTAAGCGGCAAAATAAAAAGGTTGCTTTTAAACAGTCAGAGAGCTTCAAGTATTCTATAATTAGGTATGACTCCCACAAAACTCCCTGGGCATTTCCACATACAGCTTTTAAATCAAAATAACACTTGTTAAAAATGCTTATGTCCAGAAGATGTTTCCTTATTTCAAAATAAAGAGTGGGATGAGCCAGCTCCAGGACCCACCGCCCACCTGGCTGCCGGCAAGCCGGGGCACTAGAGCTAGCTGGCTTCTGAACCCACCATCCTCCTGGCTGCCAGCAAGTCCCCCCTTGTGGGGCCAGCTGGCTGTGGGACCTGCCCCCCGGCGGCAGTCAGGGTGCCCCATGGTCTGTCCCCCACTGCCCCACCATCAGTGGGGGATGCAGGGCAGGGTGATCCCAGCCCTGGGGGCTTTTTCCTCTGCCTGGCTCTCGAGCTGTACTCACAAACACAACCACTCTGTTACTTCCTCACGACCACCACCAAGTTTGCAACCCCTACACCAACCAACATGATTACTAACAAATGCCACAAACCCTCACTCTCACTCACCATTACTATAACCACTGAGCCCACAACATTTTTAAAGATACTCCTTCACCTGTTAATTTAAATGTAATTGACATTTTAAAAGTATATGTTCAGAAGTGACTTGGAACAAGATATATTTTGAGATTTAAGAATAAAATAAATAAAAGAGACATATAATAGATTATTAGGTGAAACAAATTCTGTCCCTGGCATAAGTCAGAGTAAGGGGCGTGTTATATCTTTAATTCCTGAGTAATCCGGTTCCACATGTCTCCCAGAAAACCTCAGGAGGCTGAAACTGGTATTAGACATTGTGCAGATGTTCCCAGGAGCTTCTCCGTACACTGTTGATGCTGAACTCCAGAATTAGAATAATAATAGAATTTAGGAGTGAATGAGTACAAACGAAACTATCAGAAAGACGTGAGATAAAGAAGGGAAGCCTTAATTCTCTAACCTGTAATTATTCATGCTATTTTCTTTGCATACATAAGAAATACAAAATTACCACACAGTCAGGGCCTAGTTCTGATATAGCACTACTTTGATGTTAGTGCTTTGCTCCATAGACTTGAACTGAAGTAGTTATTAGTTAGGCCAGTGTAGTTAGGATCATAATACAATTCGTGCTCATGATCTTTGCAGTTACACCAATTACCTCTTTCACATGAAGGTACAATGCATCACTCTAAGCCTTGCTTACATCACAAAGTTATCATCCCTATTACGATTGTTTCTGAATTGTATGTTCCTTTGTTGTCTTGCAGCACCATGTTACTGGTGCTCTGATTGGATTAATGTGAGTTACCCAACATCTGCCCCGGAGAGTGGTGATTATGAAACCTATGACAATATCAGAAAATGGAACGCCACAGCAATATGTGAACATCCCTTCAGTATTTCCTGCAGAGCTGTGGAATTTCCTCAGGTTCCCATTGAAGAGTTAGGACAAAAGGTGCAATGTGATGTTTCCACTGGGCTTACTTGTAATAACAAAGACCAAAAGCCAGGGCCCGTAAATCCGGAGCCTGTTTGCCTCAATTATGAGATCCAGGTTTGCTGTCCACTTGTACCTTTACCTCCCTACTGTCCCACAACTGCCACATCTGTAACTACTACCCCAACCACCACATCACCAACAACAACTACAACCACTGAGTCTTCAACGCCCACGCCAACAACCACTTCAACTACTACCACGCCAATACCTACTACCACAACAGGTAAGAGTATAACAATAATTTTTTGACATATGGCATCAACTTGAAAAAAAGTCATTCTTTCAATATTTTACATGCAGTGCATGATACCCTTCTTTGTGTGAATTTAAAGATATATATTGCCTATGTTTTTGAGATTGAAGAATGATACAATAGAAACACATACTGTATTATTACTTAATACAAATCGTGCTCTTAGTTTACATGGGTATATGGAGCATATCAAATCCATTACTCTTGTTTAACTTGGCTCCACACCTGTGCACCATATTTCAGAAGACTAAAACTGGTATTAAAGCATGCACAGAATCTCTTTTGGGGGGTGATGCTCAGCTTCTTATGGACTACAGACTTAATGCAACACTCAGCATCCTTTTCCAAAACTGGTCATCTGTCTGTTCTTCCTGTATCTCTGTCACATGTAAGGATTGAGCAGGAGGAGTGATTACTGTGTCACTGGACAGGAATAATAATTATTACTTTTGTTTTTTTACTTAAGATACACAGTCCTTGGTTCCACCTGTACTATGGTGAATTCTGGTAGATAACACAGATATGCTTATAAGAATAACACAACCTATTTGAAGCTGAGACAGACTTTTAAGAAGTTGGGATAGAATAGTATTTTCTACAGTCTGTATTTCAGTGACTTAGAATAGTTGGGATTCATGGTATCCATAATCAAAGAGGTCATTATCACAAGAGGCAGCATGATATGTGTGGTATATGTATTTACTTTAATACTATTTTTTTTAAAAAAAATCAGTATATTTGGATATTCATATCTTATTTCCCTTCCCCACCAATTGTATCATTTTCAATATTGTGAGTCGCAAGTTCCACCGTAAGTAATTATTGACTCAACAGATACATAAACACATTCATTTGCTTTCATCTTTGCAGTAAGTCTTGCTGATTAAATCAGCATATGCATGCACAGCAATTACACACTCAGGCTCTAGGACAGTAGTTCCCAACATTTTTGCTCGGGGAGCACAAATATAATTTTTACATCCCTGAAGGGCCACCACTCTATATAAATAAAGCTAAATTGAGATTTAATTAAACTTACATTTTAATTAATTTTTAAATGATTTTTTAAAAAGTTTTTAAAAAGAGGTGGGTGCAGACTGGAGGGGAGGTGAGCAGCCACAGGCCAGCTTCCAGCTACATGTCGGGACCAAGGAGGAGGACACTCCCTGGCTCCCAGTTGTGTGACGGGACCAGGTTGCCGGTGGGTGGTCCCATTCCGGCTTGCAGCTGTGTGCCGGACCTGGACTGGAGGTGAGCAGCTGCAGCCTGGCTCCCAGCCAGCAGCAGAGATCCATTAGTTGCTTGAAAAAGCCTTGCAGGTCACTTTTGACCTTCAGGCCAGGTTTTGGGAACCCCTGCTCTAGGATGTAGTTCTTCCCTTTTGCTGATGCACTGTACTTCTTTAGGGCAACCAACTCACTGCTTGTGAGACCCCAGTAGCTCTCTTTGTGAAACACATTGACCTCTGTTTGTTTGGGGCTTTCCTTCTCTTCTGATATACTTAAGTCATGATGGGGATAAATTCAAGCAAGTCACTGATCACCCAGCCACCATCATCACAGCTATCACCAGTACCGCCACTCACCCTACACAATTACCACTGAGTTCCAACACTTGTACTCCCAAACACAACTCCTCCATCCTTTCCTCACAACAACGCCAAGTTTGCAACTGCTATACCAAACAAAATGATTACCACCAAATAC